>CM060359.1:19090795-20316710 GCA_030545235.1 Helianthus tuberosus
TTCCTCACTCGTTACAGCATCCGAAACAAGAAATCATCGTTCCGACGATCTGTATCGGGGCCTATAAGTGGTATCAGAGCTTTGGCTCATTTCCTTGTTGAAAATCAAGCATATTTGAGATATTTAAGTGGTATTTGAAGAGTTTTTGGACAAACACTAAAATTGAAAACCCACTTTCTTGGATGAAAATATGGACTAAAACTGATTAAAATGATGTTTGTTGTTGATAATTTTGGTTAAAAACTTGTTAAAAACTTTGAAGATTGTTAAAAACCTGAATTTTAGTGAATTTTAGAGTTCAAAATTTGAACTTCATATTTTCCGGTGACAAGTTTGGCCAGAATTTCTTGTCGAAATAGTACTTTCTGGTGAAGGGATTTTATTGGTTGACCTGCAAAAAGGTTAGTGAGGCTGAAGTGTACAAATGGTCTACCTGCAGCACACCCAGTTCTTGTCTTCTTTCCACTTGTTCGAAATAGAATTTTAAATAGAGAACCTGTTTCGATCCCTAAATTTACCTAATTTTTTTTTCTTCTCTATTTCGATACTTATAATTTTTCTTCTCTATTTCGATCCAGTTTCGTTAAACACACCTATTTCGAATACACTTCCATTTTCTCCACCTGCCTATTTCGAACCACTTTCATAATTTCAAGAATCAAAGTCCTATTTCGATATTACTTCTGTTTCTATTTCGATTAAAAATACGGGAATTGGCATGTAATAATCTCACCTAAACCTTATTGGCCATTAATAATCCCACCTTAGAATATTCCCCTCACCAGTCCCACCTTTCACCTATTTTTCCTACAATGGTCCCCCGTTAAAAAAAACTTAACGGAGTTAAGCTTTTATCCAAATTACAAACAGATTTTTTAGGGTTTTTTTATCAGAACGATGATACGAGTCCATTGATGTAAGACTTACTTCGAAATGGTGCTCTAAGTTACTTGATTTTGGTAAATTGGAAATTTAAACACCCGAATTGAGCGTCGTTTTCATCATTTGGAGCACCGTTTCGAGGCATGTTTTACATCAGTGGACTCATATCACCGTTCTAATCAAAAGCCCTAAAAAATATGTTTGTAATTTGGAAAAAAGCGTAACTCCGTCAAGTTTTTTAACGAGGGACCATTGTAGGAAAAATAGGTGAAAGGTGGGACTGGTGGGGGGAATATTCTGAGGTGGGATTATTAATGGCCAATAAGGTTTAGGTGAGATTATTACAGGCCAATTTCCCTTTAAAATATTGTTCATGCACATTAATTCCTATTTCGAATATTAATATTGGTCCGATTTCGAATATTAGGAGAGGAGTTATAATTTCGAACATCAGTACTCATTTTATTTCGAATGTTACCCTTTGTCACCTTGTTAATACAGTGTTATCACAGTACCTTATAACTTGGTTTATTTGAATTAAAATGAGTACATCTTTGGGGTATGGGCAATACTTAGAGAATACCATTTTGGAAGTAACCACCCAAGGCATCCACGATGTTCTCGGAAAACCAATAGGCATTCCTTGCTAATCAAAACCAAAGCATTTTTCATATAGACGATGACCCTAGTTGGAAAAGTAGATGTCAAACATACATCCTTGGGTAGAATACAGAGTTATGGCCTTGTTTATTAACCGTCTCAATCCAACAATTGAGGAAGCCTGATATAATTATGTGACATTAGCAACTATGTCCGATGACGATAAGAAGGCTCAGGGGCGGACCTATGCACATGTGAGGGGTTGCCTGTGCTACCCCTCAACTTTGTTTCCAAAGTGCAATTTTTTTTTCTTTTTTTTCGTATTATGTATCGGATACCCTTGA
Organism: Helianthus tuberosus; assembly: GCA_030545235.1. Classification (NCBI taxonomy): domain Eukaryota; kingdom Viridiplantae; phylum Streptophyta; class Magnoliopsida; order Asterales; family Asteraceae; genus Helianthus; species Helianthus tuberosus. The sequence goes on from CM060359.1 coordinate 19,092,622, forward strand.
AATAAATATTAGGATACTCTTAAGCAAATATTAAAAGAAAAGAGTGAACATAGTTGGAGCTTTTTCCGGAGCCAGCTAACTCCGGTGATGTTTGCTAGTTAAAAGGAGTGAGGAAGGCGAAGTAGTTATGCCTAACATTGAATATTAATATAATATTTACTTTTCAATTTGTAGTTTTGGACTATTAGAAGTAAAAAAGATAGAAAGTCAGACGATGTGACATAAAGCAACAATAACTTATTTTCTTTTACACCTTTATTTCTCTCTCTTATATTTATTTAGTTATTTCATGAGTTTTTATTTATTAGGTAAAGTTTAACTTATTAATATATGTTTCTGTTTGTTACTTAATATATTATTTTTACTCAATTCATTTCTCTTTTTTTAGCAGCTAATGTATTAGGTTTTTCTTCATTATAACTTTTTATTCTTTGAGTTTACTCATTATTAATTTTTTTAGTAAACTGTTTTATCTCTTCTGAATGTTTAAAAAAGTTATGTAATTTTTTAGTGAATTGTTTTATCTATGAATAATATGTATTCTATGGATCTATCTTTTTCTAACTTTTTTATTATTTTTTTAAAAGTAATATTGATCAAATCCTTAAAATAGCAATTAAAGTAATGTTAAAAGAATTCCTTCATCATTTTTGTGTTTATAATACATTGATTATAAAAAGAAAAAAGAAATTGACACACAATTGTGAATATATAAACAAAATATTAGTCAAACTATTCACTTAAAACGTTTTACATCTGCCATTGTTTGAATGCATGGTAAAAAGAATATCCGTTTTAAGAATGTAGGTAAAAAGAAAAATTTAGGATACCCCTGAATTTTTCTTCTAGTTCAGCCACTGAGAAGGCTTATGATCTAGAGAAAAAGGCTTATGCAATTCTTACCCAAGCGCTTTCCCAAAATCATAAGTATTGCACCCAAAAGTGTCGAAAAGTAAAAAAGGTCATGTACACTCACGGCTTGCAACGCTTTCCAAAGTAACGTGAGTTGACAAGTCTTGGAGGGTGGAGCACCAAAGTTACCCTACATTGGGAAAACGAAGGTGTATGAGTATATGGAGTTCGTAGAGAGTTGGATTCGGAGTTAAGTATAAAAAGTACATGTGTAACGAAAGTATATCTTGTCTAGGTACCCGTTTGGACACTAAGTTTTCATGTGCTTTCATGGGTCCTAACTTGCCCATTAGAATCACAAACGAGAAGTCTAGAAACGAAGATAATCTAACCTAAGTCCTTGACAACTAACTATGTCCATGTAAGTCAAGCATGGAGGTAGGATGATTTCCATCCATTAAATCTCTTTGTATGATTCACCAACGCACAAACTCATCAACTTCATTTAAGGGTGTTCATCGAGTCGAATAACAAATTTTGGAACTATTTGAATCGAATTATTCGAATTTTTATTTTTTTTACCTGAAATCGTATTCAATTCAATTCAATTCGATTAATATTTGAAACTTGAATTCGAATCGAACCGAATTCGAATAAATTCGATTTAGTTCAAATTCATCCTAAACAATAAATTATTTTACATTTATTTTCTAAAACTACTACAAATAATCATATTCAACGTAAAATATAATAATCTGCAAAATTAATTAACGATCAATATGTCAAAACACCAAAATTTAGAAGATAGGTTGGTTACCAGTAACGATTTAAGTTAGGTAAAAATTTAGAAATAAGTAGTATGGGCTATTTGTCAATAGGTTTGTTAATGTTATGAATGTTGGTGCAGTTTTGTATATGTCTCTTGTTCTTATTACGTTGTAATTTGTACGGTCTTTATTTACGGTCTGTATAGTTTTGGTCGAGTCGGCCAAGTCAAGATATCCTCCTATCTTGACTTAGCACGATGTTTATTTTGTTAGCGTTGTAAAACAGTTTGCATGTGTGCAACTGTTAGTTGTTTATATGTTTTGTTCTTGCTGTATGCTGCAAGTTGTCTGTGTATAGGGTCCCCACGAAGAATCCCTATTCTTCGTGGGATTGCATATGTCACGAACAATGGTCCTTATCAGTTTTGTTCACCACGGAGAACCATTCTTCGTGGTGATGGTTTATTTGCTGGAATGGTCCACGAATAACTCCTATTCTTCGTGGGCCTGTCGTGAGCCCAGTAACCTTCTTCGTAGGGTTACTGGGTTTTGGGCCTATATAAACAGACACTTGTTCCTCATTTCAGTAAGAGAGTCCCTGAGAGTTGTAAGCACTGTGTTAATGTGTTGTACTGATTCTCTTATGATAATATAAGATTGTGAACCTTTGGTTACTTGTGTTTTGCATTTCTTTGCTTCGGTTTGCATAACTACGTGGATTCCACACTCGTATTTGTGTTAACAAACAAGGAAGTAGGTTGTCTTGATCCTCCAAGTGGACCTACAAGTGGTATCAGAGCTTTGGCTCTCTTCCTTGTCTAAAACCAAGCAAAACTTTGTGTTTGAGCAAGTTGTGAAGTTTCTTGAAGGTGTTCTTGAACTTGAAAAACAAGAAAATTAAGTTTTTTCCAGAAAAAGTATTTAAAACTTAGTTAAAACTTGTTATTTGAAGATATTTTTTACAAAAACCCAGTTAAAACACATGGAGACATGTTAGGACTTGGTTTTTCTTAAAAATTTCTTGCAAAATTTGAGTTCGTCAAACTTTCCGGCGAGTCTTTTAACCGGAAAAGTCACCAGAAGTTGGTTGGTAGGGATAAGATTCAAAGGATTTACTGAAAAAGACAATCTTTCGAATGTTTGTTTTTAACTATGTTAGGATATCCAGCTACCACCTTTCTTAAAATCAGAAAAAGTGACTTATTGTAAAAGAGAGAATCTCACCAACCATTTCACGAAAACCTTTCTACACGAACAATCTCGATGAAAAATCTGCTTAACGAAGAATCATTCTTCGTGGGTAACCAGTCTCACGAAGAATCAAGATCTTCGTGGTTCTATCGGTCGACGAAGAATCATAGTTCTTCGTGACAAATTGTTGTTCGTAGAACTATTCTTAGTGGCGCATATTCTTCGTGGGTAGTGCCTTGTGTTTTTCACAGAGAGTTTGTAACTTCTTCAAAACTTACAAATTTGTCCTTTAACTTAAATAGTCTTTTATAAAACATCAAAATGAGCTCAAATCCTTGGGATTGGAGTGATAACTCAAATACACCACAAGATCCTTCACAATGGGTCAAATGTTTAATGCCCAAACCAGAAATTACCGCACATCAATGGGCATGTGTCGCAAATCAAAATCATAGCATTCAAAATCTTCTTTTAAGCGAGAGTGAAACGGGAAGCAACAATCGTCCACCAAAATTGAATCACATGAACGATTATCCATCATGGAAAAGTCGTTTTCATACGTATGTTCTAGGGCAAAATATCGAATTGTGGACATGCTTTATCACACCGTACAATATAGCTCTCGAAGAAGCAGGTTCCAATCCACAAACTTTGGCGGGAATGAGCGATAATGATAAAAAGACTTATGATCTCAAGAAGAAAGCATTTGCTATCCTTACGCAAGCACTTCATAAGGATATCTATCATTAATTCGCGTATTGTACAAGTACAAAGAATTTGTGGGACGTCTTGGAAGCTAGGGGAGAAATATTAAGAAAATACAAAAACATCAGAAAATTTCAAAAATCCAAAAATATGTTTTTACTTATTTACTGCTTTCTGTCTTTACTTTTGAAAAATGAAAAAAACAAAAACATCAGAAAATTGCAAAAATCCAAAAATATGTCCTTTAGTTTTTTTTATTTTCTGTATTTGAGGGGGAGTAATTCAAAAAAATCCAAAAACATTGAAAATTTTCAAAAATAAAAAATGAGTTTCTTGGAAAGATAGGAGAAGATGATGATACACCAGTGGTTGGTCAAATACGGTTAAAAATTCAAAATGAAAAACGATAAGCAGCTCTACTAATGATGTATCGGTAGGCTCACAATCAGATTAAAACGTGCAAGTTGATATAAACATAACGAACTGCAAGCCAGGTGGGAACCATTCATTGGCATATGGTCTTGGTACCGAAATTTCGTTTGATAGTATGCCGAGGTTCTGAGATATGCGGTCTTTATGTTGATTTATCATCTTGGTATCATGGTTGAATCTCTTACCGAAAAATAACGGGGATGCAAGTCAAGATCTTCCATGATACTATACATACGTGTACATATTGCATACGACCTCAATAAGTGATAAACAATCACATGTCTAAAATGAATAAGTGATAAAATATCACATTTATCTGGGAGTCAAGTTCGTCTCTTTGTCTGTACGATGGTACTAACCTGTTCACGGACTTGCTCCTGTGCCCTGCATGCATCTGAAAATCAAGTTCCTCATCAATAAGTGATTTAATCACATAGGGCTTGTTTTCAATCAAGAATAAGTGAGTATCTCACAATCTATACATTGAAAACAGATGATGAACGATATACTCACCGGTAAGATGAATTCTCGTGCATGTCTTGATACGGGAATGTGTCGTGAGTGGATGAACATCGGCGAGTAGTATAAATCATACATTAAAGCGTATCTTCTAATCGTGATTACATCTGATAAGCTGAGCTTATGTGGACAACAATACCGATAATTGTGGTAGGATGCTTATTGTAATTTTTACAAGAAACAAAATCCGTTTTTTACAAGACCGTAAGCTGGTATGATTCTCTTAACTTTAAATTCGAAAAAGATGGTAACTTAGTGTACAGGTAGTTAATGTTGTTAATGTTTGTTTTAGTTTTACCTTTTTGCATTTAGATTTTTAGGATTTTAATTTTTATTTATTTTAAAATTGATTTTTCTTGATTAGCCGAAGTTGACACTCGAATGTTTTCTACCGGGAAAAAGCCCAAAACCAACTCGTCTTTAATATCACAATGTCATAAAAACCCTTTTTGCAAAACTGGTAAACATAAAGCAAAATTTGTTAATATGTTCATGAGTTCTTCTAAGTTGGTGATTGCTATGAAGAAAAGGTTCATGAAGAACCAAAAGGTTCACGAAGAACCAAAGATTCAACGAAGAACCTCAGGTCAATGAAGAATAGTTTTAAGTCAATTGTTGGTGCATGCGTCTGTCGACTTCGTCTTATATCGAGTTTTGAATTCGTTGCGGATCTTAACAAGAATGATGTCAAGTTCGAAATGAATGTTCAAACGAACTGGACATTCAAACGAAGTGGCCAGTTCATACGAACTGGACCAGTTCGTATGAACTGGAGGTGCTTGTTCAAACGAAGTGGGATTAGTATAAATAGTAGACTTGTTATTTCATTTGTTTTTTTGGCATTTTCGGTAGCGAAGCTCTGCTGAGGTATCTCCAGACCGTGTAAAACTTTCATATCAATACAAGAGATAGATTAAGTGATTCTAGTGTGTATATAGCTGAAATATCACCGATACGTTTGTTTCCGCCTCTCGTATTGGACGAGATCTCTTCTGAACGACTCGTTTGGTCGTGCAAACGATCCTACAAGTGGTATCAGAGCTCAGGAGGAAGGGCTCTTGCTATTTCAGCCGATATTCGCCGATAAATTCTGTTTTCTACTCCATTTATGTCACGTTTTTTTCAAAATTAACCTAGAATTTCTGGATAAAATGAATTGATTTTGAAATATATTGTACAAAACAGTGTTTTAGATAATCTGTGAAAGTATCAGACCATAAAACAAAGTAAAACTTGTTCATTTTGGTAAAAATCAATCAGTTCGTTTGAAGGTTGTTTCATATCACACGAACAGAAACTTTAGAATCAGATCTACGAAGATTTAGTGGACTATATTGAACAGAAATCACATCTTTGTGTTCGGAATTCATAGTAGAACAATCCTTGAATATATCAGATTCTAATTCAACCGAAAATGTGATCATATTTGAGAAAATTACATCAGATCGTTTGAAAAATGTTCAGTTCGTAAGCTCAGTTCGTCTGAAAGATCTCAGTTCGTTTGAATTGCTGGTTCAGTCCGTCTAAAAGTTGTTCAGTTCGTTTGAATTGTAAGTAGTCCGTTTAAAAAGGTCATACGAAGTGATCTTCAGTTCGTTTAAGAGATTCAGTTCGTTTGTTCGTTTGTCAGGTCGCCTGAAACAGTTTTCTGGTCGTTTGAAATTTAGTCCGTTTGAAAAGGACAGTTCGTCTGAGCTGTTCATACGATCTAAGTTCAGTTCAGGTCGTTTAAGAGAACCAGTTCGTCTGAAGGGTCATACGAAACCAGTAACTCGTTTAAATCTTAGATCGTTTAAATCTCAGTTCGTCTGAATCGCTAGTTCGTGTGTACTTCAAATCGTTTGAACCTTAGGTTGTTTGAACCATCTCAATACGTTTGGAGATTTCAGTTCGTTTAAACTTCAGGTCATACCAAATAGTTTCAGGTCCACGGTTTGAGTTTGTGATTCAGTCAAATATCATTAATTGCAATCGGTGGAATTGTCGAGATCCATGTGAATTGTCAGATCTACTATAGTATCGGCCAATGATAAATAGCCTTTTAATTGGATTGTCGACATTGTGAAGGGTTTATTTGGAGATATTAGTTTTCAAAACATAAAAAGCACTAGTCAATTAAGTGGACATTGAGGCCCAATGAGAATTGAGTTGAAATTAAAAGGTGTCGGCCATTATTCACGAGACATCATTGGACTTTAAAAGAATATTATTTTGCATGAGAATACTTTTAGAGGTCCAATCAAATTGTTGTTGATTCATGTGCATAATTTTGTTAAAGTCAAAGTTTATCAGCTCAATCGGTTTTTAAGTGTATCAGGTTATCAAGATATTTCGTGGCCTATTTGATCTAATCCATTCAGTTAGTGGTTATACCCGGAATACATTGAAAAGTTCGCGAGTATTCGACACGAGTCCTAGATCAATTTCACCCTCACACTTTCACATATTCAATTCGTTTAAATTGATCATTTGTTTGTTTATCTCCAGGAAATTTGACTAGGTGAACCAGTTCGTGTGAAGGCTTGTTTGAGAAATTATTCGATACCGAAACATGGATTCCGAGTTCTACAACGCATTTGCTACAACCCCGACTACTCCGGCTACCATTGCTCAAAACATGAACGCAGAAAACGAAACTGGAACATTGCAAAAACCCCCGAAACTTATGGGAATTGAAGAGTATCATGGATGGAAGAATCGTTTTGAGAACTGGGTTCAGGCAAACCATCTAAGAGCTTGGGAAAGTATTGAAACAGCATACATCAGACCACAGACTGCTATGAATGTTGATAAAATTATCTCAGAGTTTTCAGACCAAGAGAGAGAGAGTTATAAAGGAGAGAAAATGATGATAAGTCTGTTGCAGCAAGCTATCAAAGAGGATATATTTGTTTTGCTCCAGCATGATGGAAATGCATATTCGATCTGGAAAGCTCTTGAGAAGAAATTTGAAGGAAGTACAGAGATGTTACAGAGTAAAGCAGCGTTACTGAAAAAGGAGTTTGAGTTGTTTACTAGCATGCCTGGTGAAACTACAAAGACTCTCATTGAGAGATACTGTCATCTTGTGCGTACCATGTCTCAGCTGAAAATCACTAAAACTCCAGCAGAATGGGTTGAAAAGCTTGCTGACGCATTACCACAGAAAGAATGGGGTACTTATCTGATGATTCTGAAGAATTCTGGACAGTTTAGCAGATTGTCGATCGAACAGTTTATTGAAAAGCTTGAGGCACAGGATCTTGAACAGCAGAAGATTGCCAGAATGAACAGTTCAAGCAATCAACAAGACATCAAATTATACTATAAAGGAAATGTTCAAACTATTGAATCAAGTCCAAAGATCCAAACCGCCTTTAGTGCAGGAAATTCTTCTGGAACAGGCAGTCAAAGTTCAGTCAACACTAGTGGATTTTCAAATGTTAATCCTCCAAGTATTCAAAGTACGAATGTTGGAAATGAACATCTGATTCAGTGCAATGTAGCTTTACATCTTCAAAAGGGTCAAAACTTTTCTGAAGAAGTTGTGAAAAATCATATGGGTTTACTGGTTACTGCTTTGGAATCTTATGAAGGATTGATTGCCGGAAAAATCGGAAATCCTATGCTAACCAAGGAGGATTACGATCAGATTGATGCAGAAGAGTTGGAGCTGATGGACATTAAATGGTGTCTGGCTAGTGTCCTAAGAAGAGCTGAAAAGTTTAAAATGATTACAGGAAGAAATGACTTTTTGGATGCTCATCTTTCTGCTTTAGGTTTTGATAAATCTAAAGTTACTTGTTTTCGATGCAGGGAGAAAGGTCACTTCAAGAGAGAATGCAAGAATCAGGAAGCTAGTGGAGCAAAGAATCCGTTTGGTGGTCATGATTATTATCAGAAGGCCATATATCAACAAGTTTCTCATCAACCACATCAACAAAAGGATTCACAAACTGCTCATGGGAAGATGATCGAAGATGCAAACAGGAAAGCTTATTTTGGTATCATTGATCAAGAAGATGAGAAAATGGCACCAGGATTTAGCTGGGATAAGTTTGTAGATGAAAATGGAAATTTTAAAGCCTTCATTGCTCAAATTGTTCAAAAACCAGAATTAATGAAGGAATGGATAGCAGTGTTATCTGATGATGAGAAGAGTCAAGATGAAGAATCTATTTCTTCAGAAAGCAGTGATGATGATGAAGAGCTTGAACAGATAAATGTTGGAAAAACTCATTTATCTTCTGACAGTTTTGAATTGTATTTTGCAGATAAATTGAAGAAACTTAAAGAGAGAAAAGCTGCAAAAGAAATGAAAGATGACAAGATTGTTGAGAAGATAGTTGAAGTGGAAAAGGTAGTTGAAGTTGAGAAGATTGTGGAGATCGAAAAAGTTGTTGAAGTCACAAAACCGTGTCTTACGTGTTTGGAATCTTGCAAACAATGTGAAGATAAAGATAAAAAGTTTTGTGAGCTTGAGAAGTTGAAAGAGAAGTTGTTGTTTGATGTCAAGAATTTGAAAGAATCATACGATGTATTAAACAGAACGGTGACTAGTTTGCAGAAAACAAATTCTGAAAAAGAAGATGCTTTGAAGATGTTGAATGCAACAATGATGTCGAAGCAGAAAGAGATAAACTTTTACATTGAAGAATGTGCAAAATGGAAGAAGGAGTTGGATGGTGAAAAAGTTGAAAATGAAAGAATCAGACGTTTACTGAGAAGTTATACAAGTTCTGATTACTTAATTGACAGAATTTATCCTACTGTTGCAGGTTTTGAAGTGTTTAAAGACGAACAGCCAAAGAAGAAAAAGGATACTGGTAAGATACAGAGTGTATGTTATAATAAGTGTCCGCCTCCAATTTGGGAAGGGTATTCGTCTAGAAAACCGAATGAGGAACAAGTAAAAAAGGCAGTCAATATAAAGTTGGAGTCCGAGATAACCGACGTATTACCAGACAATATTGATATCACGTTCACAGCGTCCGACATAGATCATGAGTCTGAGTTAATAAAAAGGATGGTCGATCAGGTGTTAGATAAGGATGAGGAATCTGAGTCAATGTCTGAGTCCAGGAGTTCAAGTTCGTCTGTCAGGAATTCTGAGTCGTCGGGAAAACGGGTGTATAGTAAAGAATTTTTGCTGTCAAAATCTAATTTGAATGAAGAAACATTTGAAGTGGCATACACTTTGAATGATTCTGACAAATTATATTTTGATAAAGAATTTCCAATAAGAAGTGTTCGCTTTGACATGATCAAAAAGGTTTTCAAAATGACAGAAATCAATATTTATGAAATAAAAGATTTAAATCTTTCTGAAAAACCTAAAAAGTACTCTTCAAGAGTTCAACAACGTATAAACAAGAAAAAGGGTTACAATTCTGGTTCTGGTTTTCAAAAGAAACAAAACCAAAATCGTAGCTACAAAAAGAAAGGTCTTGGTTTTATTCCACCAGAAAATCATAAAAATATAAAAAATTCTAAAACAAAAACAGAATTTGTGTCAGGTGGGAGTGCAGAAGAGGAACAGAAGAAACCATTCTGGAGACAGTCAAATCAAGAATTTCTTGCTGAAAAGAAAAAGAATGGAACTGAAGTGTTTTATCAAAGAGAGACCCGTACCTGTTACAAGTGCAATGAAACTGGTCACATTGCATGGAATTGTCAGAAAAATGCCAAAACAAAACAGGGAGTTTCTCAGAAATTGAAAGAGAAAGTTGTTGATGTTGAACCACCAATTGAAAATTTTAAAATTTTTGAAAACTCAACTTATGAGGTTGGTGAATGTTCTAAAAAGAATTTTTACAAAAAGAATGCAAAAGACAACCAAGTGTGGGTTGTTAAAAAAGATGATGAGAAAGTCGGCGATGAATCTGGTTTCACAAAACCAGAAGAGCCAAAAGGTGAAATGAAAATTTCAGTGAATGATGATGAGTTTCCATCACTGAAATTTGAAGAAATTAAACAGAAAGTTGGTAAGGTTGATATCTCGAATCAGTTTTACACAGAGAAAACTAAGTTTGATGTCGAGAAAACATTCAATGGAAGTGTTAAGAAAATTTTTGGAAAAATGTTGAATGGGAAAGTTAAGGGGGTTAAAGATTTTTATGCAACTAAAAAGGCAACTTACAACCCCACTGCGCAAGAATTGAAAGCCATCAAGTCTGAGAAGACTTGGATGGAAGTTTGTTTCCCTTGAAGTCTTAGGACTACGCCGGAGATCCCAAGTTTGTAATTGCGGATCAGGAATCGGCATCTTTCTTGATAATTGTTTTTGTGATTGAATTTTAAAAATGTTTAAATTGTTACAGGATAAGTGTGAATTGCCGGAGCTTCCAAGTTGGTAAGTGTGAAGCAGGAATCGGCATTTTGTTTGGTAAAATGGTTTGTGTAGATGTTTTATTCCTACATGTGATTATATGTTTTGGATATTCTTACAAAGTGGTGAGAGGTTGATTCTGACAAAGTGATTACTCAAGGTCATTAGTTTGATCTTGATGTAATCCACATATAAGAGATTGAATGGACAAAATGATGAACCAAATCCCTAACTTTACAAGTGGTAAAACCAACAAAACTTATTTTCCGGAAAAATCATTCTGATTAAAACAAACTTAAGTGTTTTGAAATCATAATGAGAAAATAGTTTTGTGAAAGGGGGAGTTCTGATTGTTTATGCCAAGTGGATGGCGATTTGAAGCGATTTGATATCGGTTGTCACTTTATTGTATAGTTTATTTTCATATTTCCTAAAATGTGTTTGCATTTTAGGGGGAGTAAGAAATTTTAGAAAATCCAAAAACATTTGAAAATTTGAAAAAGACAAAAACATGATAAAATCAAAAATGAGTTTTGTTGTATAAAAGAGGAAATGATAGTACATCAGTGGACGATCACAACATGCTAAAGAATTGGAAAGTTAAAAGTGATAAACGGTCTCACTGATGATGTGCCAGTAGGTTTTTGCACATTTAGTAGATTGTGACGAGATATAAACCTAAATTTCAAACTTGCTTATATCGTGGGGAAACATCTCTCGGATATATGGGTAACCCCCGAAATCTCGTTTGAAAGATTCCTTTTTCTGATATACTAGGTTTTTATACTCAGTGATGTCTGGGGTATTATTCCAGGACTTCTGCTGAACGGTAGTTCTGACCTAGTCCTCGAATAATACTTTCCGCAAATGCTTGAAACATAGCATCACCCTCAGCATATATGATAAGACAATAAAATTGCTTAGCAATGCTGTTGTAAAAAAGATCCTCTAAAGGGGACACACCCAAAAGTTGAGTCATGATCTCTCTGCTGAACGGTAGTTCTGACCTGAGCTCTCATGATTTTTCATAATTTATTAACCCCTACAGATATCATTTGTGTCATAATTACCTGTAAGACTGAATATTGGGATCTGGATACGGGAGTATATTCTGAGGTGGGACACGTGATTAAGTTTAAGTACTTAAAACATTAATCTTGTATCTCGAAGCAGTTGAACTTTGTGTGAGAATTTAAGTGGACCAGTATGCTGACAATCTAGGTGAATCGTTTAGAACTTAAAATGAAATGAAGCTTAACGGTGTTGGTGATATGTCTCATAAACTGATATGATCCTCTTACACAAACTCACAAAAATATTGTCTGTAAATATTTCTTTACTGCATTTCTTTCTATTCAAAAATCTAAAAAGATTTTCAGTGTGTTTTAGCATAAATTTTGAAAAATTCAAAAAAAATTTCGACAACTGATGTTGGAGAACTGATTTTCAAAATTCCAAGTGCTAAACATGATGAGCATGTGGTGAGGGGGAGTGTGTGTATAAATGAGAAAAGATTTTGAATTTTTATCTACTTGTGGTTCATCAGTTATTAACATTGTTAAATCATCCTGAATAAATTTGAGGGAGAGTTTGGTTGTATAAATTTTGGAAAATGTTAAATTTGTGAAAATTTACCTTTGGGTAGAGGATGTGCAGGATAGCCTGGATTCTGAAGTCTGAGTATAGAGCCAGGTCATGATCCTGATTATGTGAAAGTCAAACTGCAATCAACATCCAAGGAAAGATTGTTTGAGGGGAGTCTGTTTATGCTGAAGAGGAGAAAGAGATAAAGTTTGAGGATGATTACACGTTCAGACTGATAAAGACTGAAGACGTTGAAGACTCGACACTTAAGACTCGTCAACATTCGAGGGGGAGTCTGTTGGTGCATGCGTCTGTCGACTTCGTCTTATATCGAGTTTTGAATTCGTTGCGGATCTTAACAAGAATGATGTCAAGTTCGAAATGAATGTTCAAACGAACTGGACATTCAAACGAAGTGGCCAGTTCATACGAACTGGACCATTTCGTATGAACTGGAGGTGCTTGTTCAAACGAAGTGGGATTAGTATAAATAGTAGACTTGTTATTTCATTTGTTTTTTTTAGCATTTCCGGTAGCGAAGCTCTGCCGAGGTATCTCCAGACCGTGTAAAACTTTCATATCAATACAAGAGATAGATTAAGTGATTCTAGTGTGTATATAGCTGAAATATCACCGATACGTTTGTTTCCGCCTCTCGTATTGGACGAGATCTCTTCTGAACGACTCGTTTGGTCGTTCAAACGATCCTACATCAATGAAGAATCATTCTTAGTGGAGGGTTCTTCGCTGTGTTGGACCTTTACGAAGAACCTTAGATTCTTCGTGGATCTATGTTTGAGTTAACCCATCTCATGGCCCATGAGGGTTCTTCGTCGGCCCAAAAGGTTCTTCGTCTAACCTGTCACACCCTGGCTTTGCGGAAGCGTGGGTTTATTTGGTGTGACTTCTTAATACCACAGCAACAATCATAACCATACTATATGATAAAAACATGAGATATTCATCCATTAATAAAGTTAGAAATATCCCATTTTCAACAATCACAAAATAAGTTACAAATCTTAACTTGATTTAATTAAGTTCATAAAGACTTAGCAAAAGACTTTAAAAGACACTAGGTTTAGGGATATGTAACCCGTCCAGGAAGGGGTTACACCTTCTAAACCCTGGATGACTTCTTTGTTCAAACGCAGCTTGAAAATACGTGCAAACCGTGCCAGATCCGTTAGTTTCCTGAAATACATGTAGTTTGAAAAGTCAATATAAAGTTGAGCGAGTTCATGTGTAAGTGAGTATGTACAAACATTTGAAAATGTTGTAAGTATGTATAAAACTCCCTGGTATGTAGCAATTAAGGAAAAAGAGATCACCATTGGGTTGCAAAGCCAATGATATGTGTGAAGTGCTGTAGGAAGACTCAAACCTAGCAGATTTTTTTGCGTCGGGCTTAAAGTCACCACCTGGTCCACTAAGCGGGCTCAGGGGTTGGGCTCGCTACACCCAGATAGATCTACCGCTAATGACCCTAGGTCCTACAGTGAGGATTAATGGCCTCCAGTTCCCGCCTACCCACTCACATGATCTAAGTAGTAACCCTCCTTAAGCTAACCATACCATGTAAGTAAAAGTTCGTAATAATCGTAACATGTATTTCACCCCCGAAGTATAAAAACTGAAAACAGTTAAGAGAAAAGGGGGGACATGAACTCACTGAAGTGCGTATCCAGCAACGTCAATCTCCAACTCTATCTGCTGCGTGACGACCTACACGTACTAATTCCTATTAGACGGACGGCCGTGCCTTGGCTTAAGGTTTAACATTTTTGGGAAATAGTTAGACAACTATTTCGTATTTACACTTCTTAATCATTAAATAAATATATTCCTTCCCAAGGATGGGGGTATTAATACATGCGCGTTTTATAATTCCGAAAATATATTTTTAAGTCTCACTTGAAAATATATTTTAATTCACTTGTCTAAAATATTCCGTTTCCAAAATATACATATTTTTCCCAAAAATATTATATTTTACTTCATACAATTTTCCAAAATAATACTTTATCAAAATACACATTTAAGAGTATTTTCCGAAAATACGCGAGTTACAATTTAGAGTTCGCGTTGTATAAACAATACCAATGTAACTTAAATATTTATTGGTGAGAGCGTTTGTATTATTTTGGAGTCGAAAAATCGAGGCGTTATCAGTTATATTATTTTTACCCTAAAAATAATATAACTATTTCTCAAATTAAACAATTAATCCCACAAGAGTTTTAGTAATGAATATATATTCTCAATATATATTTAACAAGTTTTCATTTACGAAACTCCACCTCCGACACTTGGTTATTTTGTAATAAAAATCATGGCGAAATTTACATTTTGGAAAACAAGTTAAAAATATATTTATAACACTTGTCACCAAAAACATTTCTAAGTGTTATATTTTCTGGAAAAATTTCGCCAGAGTTTCCTCAGTAAACGGGGGCGTCCACGCTTACTAGCGTATCATTTTCTTTTGTAAAATCATTCAATCAGTTCTCAATTAACCAACCCGACATTTAGACATGCAAAACACTACTTATATCGTTTCAGTTTTAATATACAAAACTGGGCCGTTTTCAAGTATTTTAATAAAATAGTTATCTTATTCCAAAAATTCCCAAATTTTTATAGAATGTCTTATACGAACCAAAAATCATTGTGTAAAAATATCGGGGTCCAAATCATCACCAATATTTTATAGAAAATCATTTTCCCAGACCGAAATCAGATTTATCTTTCTCTGACCATAGTCCGCAGAATAATTCATTTAAAATTCATCGAGAGTCCGATTTACTAAATTCCAGTGAGAGTGTTACAAATACATCGGTGTTCATCTACAGTATAAATTTTATGATCTGACTCTACACAGAAATCAAGTTATGACTAAAAATATGACTCTCATTTACTGTTGTAAAAATGCAGCTTTAGCTGCTGTTACATAATGGTACTTTAAAAATAGTAAACCAAGTCCAAAAATTATGATTCCAGTGCCATTAGAACCGTATTTCATAATGACACGTTGTAGGCTCAAGAAAAATCAGTTTTTCATTTAGTTATGACCTATTTACAGCCAGTTAAAGTCGGCTGAAAATGCAAATCAGCAAGCTGTTTTTAGTTTAAAGGTTACTAAAACGCACCCATACGACCACCATACTTTCTAATAACGATTGACAACAGGTCATAAGTTATTTACAGCAGATTATAGTTCATATATTTCAGATTCAACATGTATTATCATATTTCATCATCATTTTAACACTACTTTATCACTAGACTAGTTTATGTTCAAGACTTGTTCATGTTCTTTAATGTTCTTGTGTTTTTGATCTTCAAACGTTATTAACCACTTAAATAACAAGTAAAATACAAGGATCTAAGTGCTTACCACTAGTTCAAGACTAGGGAAGTTCTAGTGAAGAAATGTGGCGGTTAATAGAAAACGAGAGAGGTCCTTGAGCTTCCGAACACACCACGCTTCATTGTATGATCCCTTGCACCTTTGTGTATGTAGAAAATGGTTGAACAAGACTTTGATGGTGGTGATATGGTGGAGGGTGTTGGCTGCCGAATGTAGCAAGAGGGAGAGAGAGAGAACAAAATTTTTGTTAAGTGTTTGAAGTAAATGGGATGTGTAGTCTCTTGTACATTCTTATAAACCATATTAGGGTATTAACCAACAAATATTATGTTCTCTAGATTCTAGACAATCCAAATAAAATAATCAACAATTTGTGGAGGGTGTTCCCTAGGGGAACCGATTTGGTTAAGGGGGGGTTATAGTTTGTTTTCAACTAATAGTTAAGTGTCTAGTTAAGATAGTTAGGAGTTTAATTAATTTACTAGTGTGTTAAGAAATATAACGGGTGTTAGGGTATTCGGGGACCCTAACTGACTCAGAAAAGGAAAAACAATGTCATTGACAATATTTTTGTGTTCCGGGTAAAGTCCGGTTGTTCGGTTGAATATTGATCCGTTAAAGTGTTAAATAAGTATTTAAAGTGTCTTTAATATTATTTTTAGTGATACATTGAATCCCCGACACTTTGGAAAGTGTCTAGTATTATTTTTCCATGTTTTTGCACTTTACTAGTTTAGTTAAATGCTGAATTTTTGTACAAAATGCAGAATTTTGTGATTAAAGCATGTTTTAGGCACATCCGGTCACTATAAATATTACCTAGTGACACAGTTCTACAATCCTCACCTCCCTACACTCCCTACCAGTGTAGTAATCTATTCCCGGCTCATAATGGCCTCAGAGACAGTATCTGTCTAGTGCTGGTAATGTCAGCATGTTTACTGGGTCATCCGTATAGTGTGCTCACTGTGC
Source organism: Helianthus tuberosus (assembly GCA_030545235.1). Lineage (NCBI taxonomy): Eukaryota > Viridiplantae > Streptophyta > Magnoliopsida > Asterales > Asteraceae > Helianthus > Helianthus tuberosus. Next base: position 19,109,321 of record CM060359.1, read on the forward strand.
TTTTGTGCATCAAGGTTGTCACTGATGTTTGTGTGTAAGTAATAGAGTGACAGTATAATGTGTGATGCATGAGTATGCATGTATCAGAAATCAAGAAGCAGTTTAACCACAGTTGTAAGCAAGAACTGTAATTAAGCATTAATTAAATATTAATTAATTCGTACGGATACCTGGTTTGGTGAGGGTTGTCACATTCTCCCCCTGTTAAAGAATCGTCCTCGAAATTTGTACTACCTTAACTCCTTATGGTTAAGTCACACACGTATGTATATGAATAATATCGAAGTAGATAGTCATCAAATCGAAACAAACATTACTCACATTAGGTGAGTCCAAGAATATATAACAACCCGATTCCTAGGGTTGAGAGGTGTGAGCTTTTAGCATTGGATGTCAAAGTTACAAGACACATTTGACGTATAGTCTAGTGTAATCCAGCTAGCAGGGGTTCCACAAAAGTGTAGTTTTGACTAATAAGATTTTTAAACGATCGGTTGCAATATGCAAACGAGTTTTCACAAACCATAGCACCCGCTATATGAGCTCAAAAGCAACAACTCAACGTAATAGTAAAATGATCTGTCAACTCCTGAATAAATGTCTGGTAAGGTTTAGTGTGTTGACATTTTTGAATGGTGAAGATACACCGAATGGAATACAAGCGAATCTGGTGTATCATTGTCTTGATTCGTAGTTGCATCAGAATTGTTTAAATGATAAATCAAACGAAAGTATGTGTGATCTCGTGTGAAACGGTTTACCATGATTAGCACAAGCTACAAGTTTATGATGACACCACAAGGTGTCGTAATGGCATTATCTAATAATAGTGGTGACTGAACAAGTTCACCGCGTTTGAAATCAAATGAAAGTGTACTGAAACAGTCTGAAGATTTGATTTATACCATGTTATAGAGTTTCCAATTAAATACGGAACATCAAAGAACCACTGTTTCCAATCGAAGATGAAAAGTAATAAGTATCGCAAGGCATTTGATTGACAACGAAAGAATCGTTAGGAGGTACATTGTGCTTATGAAATGAATATATGTACCATTTCCTTAACACACAATTGTGTTGAGACCGCTTTGATCCTGAAGATCCAAAATGGATTGTTAACAACTAAATAGGGAATTAAATCCGTGTACGAAGAGAGTAACCAAATTAGCGCAAGCTTCAATTTTGTGAAGATATCACCGCAAGGTATCGAAACAAATCAAACGTTTTAGTGGAGTCATAGACCAACCAAATCTACTACGACTCGAAATGAAAGAATCTCTGCAAAAATAGTTGAATATGATGCTCCGAATACATCATACAGCGTTTCAATAAACGTATGTATCAACAAGGAATTCTCGGCATGGTAGCAAAATAAACCATGAATGTAGGTCATTCGAATCACGAATCAGTAATTAGGTTTAGCAAGGTAATATTTAAATTTCAATGAAGTGTTTGTTCGAAACAAAACCACATGCGTAGCAAATGATGCATGTGTGTCATGAAAGTTTCCGAGTACTGAAACAATGAGTGCTTGCTAAAATGAAGAAATGACCAAGTATCGAAACAAATGTGTGTTCGCTCTCAGCGAAGAAAATTTGTGTGATGCAACTACCATTACGGGGAGTAGAGATGCAAACATCTACTCGCCAGGAGTAAAAGAAATCCAAGTACTTTCTGTTTGGTCAACGGAACTGGCATATGCGCCAGGTTAATGATGGTTGATTGAGTTGACAGATGTGGTTCCTAAATAAAAACCCTTACGAGTCTGGACCTGGGTTCACAAAGGTCCTAAATATATGTTTTCTAAATCCTCCAGATTTCGTGTCCCGTGTGGATCAGGTTTGTACATTGTGTAGGAAGCACCGTTTTTGTGTACGTCTAAGAACTAGTCATTGTCCCACAATTTTCATCGGTAAACTTTCTTCTTGAATTCACTGCTAACGACGCTCGATTGTCGACCAGTCGTGTAATAGTAGTTGGGTCCTCACAGTCAGTTATGTAAGAAGTTCGTTAGTCCTCAGCAAGAGCCACCGACTCTGGTTGGCTAGCTCGTCCGACTCCCGGTCATTTGAAAGTCATTCGTCCTTTCTTTTGGCGAGCAGAACTGAGGTTATTCAAAACAAAAGTTTTGGTCTGTTATCTTCCTTCTTTATCAACCACTGAGGTTGCACTGTCAATCCTTGCATCTCCGGAAGTGTAAGTCGCTACGATGCATCGGCTACAGGCGTGGTGCCTGGGATTAAATCGATGCGAGACTCGACTAATCGTTGAGGAGGTGATTCCGGCAAGCCTTCGAGGAAGACTTCAGGGTATACTCAGATCACGGGGGTATCGTTAAGTTTTAGTTCTTCAGCTCCCTTGTCCCCGACTTGAGCCAGGAAACAACACATCCTTCCCACAACAACTTTCGTGCCTTAAGTAATTCGTGCTCGGTGGTGTCGTATCCTGCTTCGTGAGTCACGATTGTTCCTTCATTCGTCATCGAGGCGCGGATATCAACCTTCGCTCGATCGCTTGCCAACTAATACATCCAATTACCACGTTGAAGCTTCCCAACTCAACTGGCAATAGATCTAGCGTAAACTTACGCTCTCCGGGTTCTATCGTGCCGACATGATAACGTAAACTTCCTTGACATGTCCCACCTTGCCACAGTTACCACAATTTCCATATTTGCATCGCCCGACATGATAACGTAAACAATTATCGCACTTAGGTAGGATACCCTTGTAATCTTTTCCCTTCTTGGCCTTCTTCTTGTTACTTACCCGAGCAACCATCTTGAAATTTGCGAGCTTTCTCTTGTTATCCCCAGATGCCTCTATAGCAGTCTCCTTTTTCTCCTTAGCAGTGGAAAATTCTCCTCGTCTAACTGCTTCTTCCGTGAGTGCCATGCTTATGTTGATAGCCTCGGTGATCGTTGAAGGTTTTGATGTTGTTACCAGGCTTAGAATCTGAGGTGCCAATCCCCTTATGAACTGTTCAATTCTCTTAAACTCTGGTGCCCCCAGGAGTGAGGCAACTTGTGATAATTCGTTAAATCTCTGCACATACTCCGCTATCTTTGGTCCTTCCATTTTCAAGTTCCACAGTTCTGTTCCCAACTTCTGGACTTCTGCCCTCGAGCAATATCTCTTACTCATCAGATTTTCAGTTCGTCCCACGTCATAGCATACGCAGCGGTCTCGCCCATTGTCCGAACTTGATGGTTCCACCACGACAGAGCCTCATCCACCAATAGTCCAGTTATATACTTGACTTGATGTTCGGGGTCACATTTGCTCAATCGTAAAACAGAATCTGTCTTTTCAACCCAGCGCACGAAGGCTAAGGCACCCTCAGTGTCGTCAAACTCTCGAGGTTTGTGGTCCAAGAACTGCTTGTAGGTGCAGCCTGCGATGTAAGCAACATTATTAGCGTAAGGCCTTAGCAAGGCACTCGTGGAAATGTCCAAATGTTTTGTAATGTGTCTTAAAGGACTAGACATTACCGTTGGGGGGGTTATTTCCCGAGGTACCTCCGCTACAATCGGAGCGACGGGCCTCGTACCGTGTGATGGCCTGTAAGAGGCGCTCTTGCATTTCTGCCTCTGTTGTCGGTAGAAGGTTGTTGATATCGGTGTTCCCTTGAGTCAACATCTTCCTAGAAGAAGGTCGGTTAGGTCAGGTCTAATCTGCTTCGTGCGTGCATTTGGTTGTTTAGTGGTCATAAGTACATACACATAACAGGTTACCATACTAACCAATCAAATAATAGTATAATCATAGTATGACCAAGTAATTCGGTAATTATGTTTAATGAGAGCATAGCAAGTAAGCACGTAGTATTATAATTATAGCACACACATAGATCAATGACGTGCTTAGCGAAGACCTAGCGACTGAGCTTTCATTGGTTATTGGCCACAAAGTGTTGCCGCACGTTTAAAGATGATTGGGCTTTCATTATCCTTCGGCCACAATCACTATGTCTAACAAAATGTATCACATCGAAAGGGACACAGGGTCACCCTACCCTTGTCCAACAAGTATATTAGTGCATCAAAATTTCGTAATCAGAAGTGGTCCTCAAAAGTCTCCGCAATCCCGACTAATCATTAGTGTCTTTACCCAAGTGTAATGCAATCCGCATAATCCAGAAACCAACTATACTGGTGACTGAGGTGGAGGAGGAAAGAAAAGTGACCGCTAGCACGCGTAAACTCCTCCTCTAGCTTGTATTTATATATGTTGAAGTAGTTAACTAATCTGCCGCCCGATAGTAAAGAAATAAGTATCAGAATCCTGGGAACGGTGTAATAGCAACGGTCGAGAGCGTAAAAGGAACCTTGATGTATGTGACGAATCAAAGTATGCTGGTGATAGACAGGGTAGAGGACGTGGTGTTTTACATAAACTTTTCAGACAATATGCTGTCTTGTGATGTAGACACTTAACTCATGTTTTCGGTTATGTAATGTTTTGTGTTTGAAGTTGCCAATTGTGGCGTCAGCTCAAGCTCCAACATTCTGCAACCCGTATCCTCAACTGTGGTTGATGTTACAGGAACACTTATCCTGTGTATAGCCTCCTGAAGGGGTAAGGTCCCAAAAACCTCATAAAAAGGATTTGAGACCATACCACAAACCAACCTTTTAAGCCTTTCGACCTTGCGCGGCCGCGCATAGGTCCTGCAAAGAAAAAGAGATCAGCGATTCATAATCGCGCGCCCAAAGGAAAACATAAATCCTTGCGCTTTTCTCATTTAACAAAGGATCAAAATCCTTTGTTCAAATGCCTCCGCCTAAATATCCAGACTTGAATATTATTTTACCCAGACTTGGGATCAATTCATCTGTGTACACACAATAAAGTGCCACACTGGATTACAGCAATAATCTTCTAGAAGAAGTACAATCGTGCACCACCCAGACGGTTATAACCGCCTGGACACGTGTCATCACCACAGGCAACCCTGAGGTCACAACGATGGCATGCAATTGAAGAATAATCTCCACTTAATCACCTTCCACGTGGCATTTCCCCAGCCATTGATCAATCCACGATCCGTGTGCATTCACATCGGATCGAGACCAATTAACGACGGATCAAAGAACTTAACGGAAGAAGAAAATAACCGCTACGGCGTTAGCATCTTCCGTCTCCTTTTCAATTACAGGTTTTCCCTCCCAAACTCTCGGCTATAAATAAGAGAACTGTTCAGGTACAAACTCAGATCACTCTCACTCCTCAAATACTTATCTTCTCCATTACAAATACTTATTCTCACGCCGGAGTCGGGTCAAGGAGAGAACCCCCTTCTCCCCTTGACGAGGCTAACGGTGTTCTTTTTTGCAGAACCATCGGAGAAGAAGTTCCATTGCAACTGAATCGACCGAGAGAGAGCTAACCTTTTATGCGGATTCAAACCCCCTAACTATTTCGGTTCCGACCATTTAGTTAGTGTTTCTTCATTGGCGCCCACCGTTTTCTCAGTTTTTCTAGTTTCTACCTCGTTTCGATTCAGTCACTCCGTTTTCTGTTTTTGCACATGGCAGAAAATTCGTCATCTCACCGGCAACCTGGTCCTCGACCAAACGTCGGAAACAATTTACAACTAGAAGAATCTCCAGAATATTGGTTTAGCAGATGCCAAGCTGCTTTAAACACAATCGTCATTCAAATCGCCAGATCTGATTTGTCAAACATCAGATCTGGAAAAGTAATTGATACCACAGTATTGGATCCACCAACACCATGTAGGAGAAACATCCAATCCAGTCAATATAACAGTTATCAGAAACAAATACACATGGTTCAAGGGGGTCCGTCACGAAGACCAAATAAATGAAATTATGACCAACATTGGAGAGAACAGCAAGTCATATTTCCCGTTGTTCCTGGGGGCCCTCAGGAAGAACGACCAGTAATTATTACTGGTATTTTCGGTCATTACCGAACAGACTATATGTTCATAGATCCAGGGAGCTCGATGGACATCATATATGAACAGTGTTTTAAACAGCTTGATCCAGAAGACAAAGCACGTCTAGAACCAGTCGATTTTCCCCTCACTGGATTCTGTAACAAGGCTGTATTCCCATTAGGGCAAATCGCTTTCCCGGTGACTTTATCAGACGGCGAACATTCACGAACGGTTACAGTCAATTTCATGGTCATGCCGGCAACATCACGTCACGATGTCTTGCTCGGGAGAAGGTCACAAAGGGAATTTAGCATGATCACTTCCATTCCACATGCTGCTTGTGGATTTCCAACAGAGACCGGAGTTGCAATCCTCTACTCAAGCAAAGAAGTCATGTACGTGGATGATGAACCACCAGCAAAGGTAGTCAAACCTTCGGCACCAAACGAACCAGAGAAATGGGTTCTAAACAACGAATACCCGGAGCAGACCATTCTGCTAGGACCAGCCATTTCATCAGCAACACGCATACAACTGAAAGAATTATTATCTAACAACAAAGATATATTTGCCTGGTGCCCAGCAGACATGACTGGAGTTCCACGCGACATCGCGCAACATTGTCTAAACATCAAACCATCAGTAGAACCTGTTGCTCAGGGGAGGCGCAGCTTCAGTGAAGAAAAAGCGAAAGTAATGGACGAACAAGTAACAGAGTTACTTAATGCGGGAATCCTGCGCGAAGTAAAATACCATACATGGGTAGCCAACCCAGTGATGGTACAAAAACATAGCGGCGGATGGAGAATGTGCGTCGACTTCAAAGACCTGAATAAAGCATGCCCAAAAGATTGCTACGCGCTTCCAGAGATAGACAAAAAAGTCGACTCTCTAGCATCATTCAGATGGAAATGTTTTCTTGACTGTTACAAAGGTTATCATCAGGTCCAGATGAAAGAGGAAGACAAAGACAAAACGGCGTTCCGCACAGATAAAGGCATTTTCTGTTATACCAAAATGCCGTTCGGCCTGCGCAACGCAGGCGCAACTTATCAACGCCTAATGGACACAATTTTCAAAGATGATATTGGCAAGACTGTCGAAGTATACATGGATGACCTCGTCATCATGAGCCATGAGGAAAGCACAATGCTCGACAATATTCAGCGCACATTCAACTCCTTGCGCAGCGTGAGTCTGAAACTCAACCCAACTAAATGTTCCTTCGGCATGGAAGAAGGAAAATTTTTGGGATTCATCGTTACAAAAGATGGTTTTAAAGTAAATCCAGAAAAGGTGCAGGCTATTCAGCTAATGCCGTCACCCGCAACAGTTAAAGAAATGCAAAGGCTCGCCGGACGCCTAGCGGCTCTAAACAGATTTTTGGCTAATCACGCAGCAAAGTCTTATCCATTCATCAGTACGCTACGAAACTGCGCAAAGAAAACTGACTTTCAGTGGACATCTGAAGCGGAAACCGCATTCAAACAAATGAAAGAATGTCTAATTCAGCTGCCAACACTGACAGCACCAAAAGAGAAAGAGCCACTGATTTTATATTTATCTGCCGCGGAAGTAGCGGTTGGTGCTGTATTAATGGTAGAACGCGAGAACATCCAGACTCCAATCTATTACATCAGCAAAATGCTTACCGGTCCGGAAACTCGGTACTCAATGATAGAAAAGCTAGTCCTAGCACTAGTACATGCATCCAGACGCCTACGCAGGTATTTCTCGGGTCACGTCATCACAGTTCTTACCAATTACCACTTAGGCCAGATCTTATCCAAACCCGACATAGCGGGACGACTGGCCAAATGGGCAATTGAACTGGGAGGATACAACATTTTTTACAGACCAAGACCCGCAATCAAAGGGCAAGTTCTAGCAGACTTCGCCACTGAAGTTCCTATCGATAAAATACAAGAGTGTGAGGCAATCCAGAACCCAACACCTGTTTTTGACGACAGAGTCTGGACCTTACACACAGATGGTGCTTCCAATAACGATGGAGCAGGAGCCGGTCTCCGATTAATCAGCCCAGACAACCACGAGCTCACATATGCTATACGCTTAGATTTCAAAAGCATGAATAACGAAGCTGAATATGAAGCCTTCCTGGCAGGTCTTCGCTTAGCATTGAAAATGGGGGCAAGAAATCTTGAAGCTAACGTCGATTCAAAACTGGTAGCCGAGCAAGTTAATGGCAATTACGATGCAAAAGAAGCTATGGCGTTGTACCTTGAACAAGCGCGGATGTTAATCAGTCAATTTCAAACATTCAAAGTTAATCACATAAACAGAAGCGAGAACAAACATGCCGACGCGCTAAGCAAGCTAGCCGCTACCAGCTTTCAGCACTTAGCAAAAGAAGTACGCATAGAGGTACTATCCAACCCTTCCATTCAATTCAAGCAAGTAAGCGTCATCGAAATGGGAAATCCATCCTGGATGTCCCCGATTATCTTATATCTCCAACACGGGAAACTTCCGGAAGGAAAGGCAGAAGCCCGAAAAATACAACACAAAGCAATAAATTACGAAATGGCGGATGGCGTCCTTTACCGGAAATCATTCATGGGACCATTACTACGTTGTGTCGATAAAACAGACGCGCAATACCTTGTCCGAGAAATCCATGAAGGATTATGCGGAATACACGCGGGACCGCGCATGGTCGCGGCAAAAATAATGAGCGCCGGATACTACTGGCCAGGAATGCACATGGACGCAGTCGATCTGTTAAGAAGATGCGAGGCATGTCAACGCCACGCACCAAAGACACTCCGACCCAAAAATCCCCTAATTCCCGTTACTTCCGCCTGGCCATTCCAACAGTGGGGCATCGATCTTGTCGGACCATTTCCTGATGCGCCAGGTGCGGTAAAGTTCATCATCGTCGCGGTGGATTACTTCACAAAATGGGTAGAAGCTAAAGCTTTGGCCTCAACAACAGCAATGGTAATCCGCAAATTTATATGGGAACATATCATTTGCAGATTCGGATTACCATTGCGCATTATTTCCGACAATGGTACAAATTTCGCCGCAGAAGATCTTCAAAAATGGTTCAAGGAAATGAAGATCGAGCATAACTTTGCCTCCGTTGCGCATCCTCAAGCGAACGGTCAGGTAGAAAGCGTAAACAAACAAATCGTCAACGGCATAAAAGCACGACTCGGGACAGCGCGCAGAGGGTGGGTCGACGAACTTCCCAGCATTCTCTGGGCGCATCGAACAATGCCAAAGACTAGCACCGGCGAAACTCCGTTCAGTCTAGTCTATGGGTCTGAAGCCGTCATTCCAGCTGAGATCGGTTTACCATCACCGCGCATGATAGCCATAGAAAAACAGAACAATGAACAAGAGCGCAGAATGGATTTGGACCTTCTGGAAGAAAGGCGCGAGAACGCCGCCATAACGGAAGCCAGGTACAAGTCCAAACTCGAAAAATATTACAATGCGCGTGTCCGCGTATGCACCTTTGTACCCGGTGATTTCGTCTTGCGCGACAATGAAGCCTCAAACGCTGAAAAGCCGGGCAAATTAGCGCCAAGATGGGAAGGGCCATACATTGTCAACGAGGTCCTAGGCAAAGGGGCTTACACCTTAAAAAGGATCGATGGGACCCCAGTCCCCCGCACCTGGAACGCACAACAGTTGCGCAGGTGTTACATATGAACCAAATCTCCAAAAGCGGAAAGAACATACAGGCAATGTATTTCTTTATTATGTTTTGTATTACAAGCCTTGCGCTCTTATCAATACAAACGTTATTTTTACCTATCTCACTGTTTATTACAAATTGCATGTAATTTCTTTGGTTCGCGCGAAAACAATATGGTCAAACATTGTATACCTCATGAACAGTCTAAAAACAAGGCAAGCTGTTACGCCTTTTAGACAAACGTTCAAACATGAGCACAATACCATCTCCCATTCGCCTTACCTATCCTAAAGCAACTAAGAACATGCAACATATTGTAATCTAAACACGTAAGAAGTAAAAACGTTATCAATATACATATCATTAAGTGTAACAAAACACTTCATAAACAGGATCATAACAATGATCTTCAAAATTTTAGTTCCAGAAACTAAAATATTCAAACAAAAAACCTTGTTTTTACAAGATAGCAAGACGATCAAACGACAGACATTAACACCGATCACACCCGTGATCTTCAAAAGAGGAGTTATACTAACAAACTTATATGTACAATCAAAAGAAGGGATGAACAACTCCCAAACCTAACCAACCGTAGGATCATCTTCACCCATGTTCACCAAAGGTTTTTTCCGACGACGATGGTACACCAATTCACATATACTCGGACGGAGAGTCGGAAAACGAGCCATCAGTCCATCGGCATCTAACACCACACCACTGGCATCAGCAACCCTATCTGGCCGGAAAACTCTATCATCAGCACCGGCAATCAGGGAAGGGCCAACAACGACAGCTTCTTCTTCTCCGGTAAACATCAACGGCGAAGAGTTAGCAAGAAGGAGTAAGGCTTCAACCGCATCACGGACCCTTATTATATCGGAAAATCGCCGGGAACGAACGGTACTCTTTCCTTTCATTCTTTCCAAAAGTATGGTCAATAATGCATCCAATTTGTCTATATATATAAAGCAACAATGCTCCGGGAAAAGATAAAGATGGATGATCATGATTAAATGTCAGAAAAACGTCTCATCTAAACGGCGCTACAGGAACCAAGGTCATGTCTCCATTAATAAAATCTGACAAGCGCCATTACAAATCCCAAAAGTCTCCGCAATCCCGACTAATCATTAGTGTCTTTACCCAAGTGTAATGCAATCCGCATAATCCAAAAACCAACTATACTGGTGACTGAGGTGGAGGAGGAAAGAAAAGTGACCGCTAGCACGCGTAAACTCCTCCTCTAGCTTGTATTTATATATGTTGAAGTAGTTAACTAATCTGCCGCCCGATAGTAAAGAAATAAGTATCAGAATCCTGGGAACGGTGTAATAGCAACGGTCGAGAGCGTAAAAGGAACCTTGATGTATGTGACGAATCAAAGTATGCTGGTGATAGACAGGGTAGAGGACGTGGTGTTTTACATAAACTTTTCAGACAATATGCTGTCTTGTGATGTAGACACTTAACTCATGTTTTCGGTTATGTAATGTTTTGTGTTTGAAGTTGCCAATTGTGGCGTCAGCTCAAGCTCCAACATTCTGCAACCCGTATCCTCAACTGTGGTTGATGTTACAGGAACACTTATCCTGTGTATAGCCTCCTGAAGGGGTAAGGTCCCAAAAACCTCATAAAAAGGATTTGAGACCATACCACAAACCAACCTTTTAAGCCTTTCGACCTTGCGCGGCCGCGCATAGGTCCTGCAAAGAAAAAGAGATCAGCGATTCATAATCGCGCGCCCAAAGGAAAACATAAATCCTTGCGCTTTTCTCATTTAACAAAGGATCAAAATCCTTTGTTCAAATGCCTCCGCCTAAATATCCAGACTTGAATATTATTTTACCCAGACTTGGGATCAATTCATCTGTGTACACACAATAAAGTGCCACACTGGATTACAGCAATAATCTTCTAGAAGAAGTACAATCGTGCACCACCCAGACGGTTATAACCGCCTGGACACGTGTCATCACCACAGGCAACCCTGAGGTCACAACGATGGCATGCAATTGAAGAATAATCTCCACTTAATCACCTTCCACGTGGCATTTCCCCAGCCATTGATCAATCCACGATCCGTGTGCATTCACATCGGATCGAGACCAATTAACGACGGATCAAAGAACTTAACGGAAGAAGAAAATAACCGCTACGGCGTTAGCATCTTCCGTCTCCTTTTCAATTACAGGTTTTCCCTCCCAAACTCCCGGCTATAAATAAGAGAACTGTTCAGGTACAAACTCAGATCACTCTCACTCCTCAAATACTTATCTTCTCCATTACAAATACTTATTCTCACGCCGGAGTCGGGTCAAGGAGAGAACCCCCTTCTCCCCTTGACGAGGCTAACGGTGTTCTTTTTTGCAGAACCATCGGAGAAGAAGTTCCATTGCAACTGAATCGACCGAGAGAGAGCTAACCTTTTATGCGGATTCAAACCCCCTAACTATTTCGGTTCCGACCATTTAGTTAGTGTTTCTTCACCTCCATAATGAAAGGGATGGCAAGGGTCTAAAATCAGTATAGCGTGTTATAAGATCCATCAAAGTGGTTCGTTCGGCGTTGTAGAGGTGAATGTAGCGAATGATGTGACCTGTGAAAAATTGGGAAAATGCTGTTGTAGTAGATTAATCGTTATGCAGGTGTTGACCTGAAGTACCTTCCCGGGGTGCGGTTATATTCTGAAAGAAAGCTATAGGCACCTTGGCGCAAATGGAAGTCGGTCTTCATAGGGAAAAGGAGCAATTTCAGCGGTTGTGGGTGTAAAAACAAACATCTCAACAAATGAGGAGATTACCCTATGCAGGTAGATATAAGGGGTGCAATGTTCGGCAGACCAAAAAGAAATAGGATTGTGATCACGTAAAGGTGTAGGTTCAGCAGGCGCAACATCAAGCTGACCCAAAAGGTGTAGAAGCTAGCTCAAGAGCAGGCTCTGGGTCGTGTAACGGTGTGGTGTCTCGAGCAGGTGATAGTGCTGCAGCCATGTCATCGTCGTCTTGTGTCAGTAGTCGAATGCTGTACTCCAGCTGTTTGTAAGGTTGCAAGTATCACAGACTCAAAGGAGTCTGAATGCATGCTAGAATCAGAGGATGGCTTGTTAACATGGGTCTTAAGAATTGAAGTTAGTAACAGTGTCCTCGTCTAATTTTCTATCGTCATGGGCGTCGGCAGGAGGACCATCAATAAGCATGCCAACGTAGTCATATATTGTTTGTCGAGTAACCATCCTTCGGAAGGGATGTCCACAAGAGGCGCATTGTCTAGGATCGGCTCCATAGTGTGCTCACCATCGGGATGACCAGTGATGAAGTGGTCATGGACCGAAACAAGAGTGACAGAAGGGTTCTTGTCAGAGAAGCCATCAGCAAGGGTAAAGTATTACCAGAGCTTGGGAGCGCGGACTGTTGGAAGTCGTTCTGTAGGTCCCCTTGACGTATGGATCTTTCACAGAATTATCAATCTAATCAAGAGTGCGGAATCCTCTTGATCAGAATATAGCAGAAAACGTGTAGAAACAGAAATCAGCAATTCACTTTCAAACCGGGTTTTCTATTGATTATCAAACCAAAGTATTACAATCAATCAAAACCCTAACCACAAATTCGTCCAAGCTAAGCTCTCACGAAATTGCACTCTCATAAAAACTGTTTTGGCTGATTAACCTAAACCCTAAAGCCTAACCTTGTTTATATAACACAAGGTTTGCTACTTGGGCTTGAGTTTCCTACATGGGCAAAGCCCAATTCATCCACCCTTGTCCCAACTGGGTTTTGTTTAGCCCAAACTCTATAATCAAACTATTACAAAGCTAAACCCGCTAACCGTTTATCGTTTAACTAATTACAAGATATCCAAAGACCAAATCTAAGCTGTTGTCACAAACATGCACCAACAAACTCCCCCTTGACAATAGCTTCATAAAATAACTTTGTCTTCAGTCTTCTTGCAATCTTCATGTAATTTAGCACTGTCTTTGGTCTTTGGATAGCTTCAGCTTTAATAGCTTCTGTCAGCAACAGACTCCCCCTAAGCTGATGCATCCAATCACCAAATCTTCAAAAACTTTAGCGTTTGAGTAAACTCCAGTTCAGCATTTGTATAGCAATCTTCAAACTCTTCAACTTTATCTGCAATGTAGAAAGGAGGTTCTACCATGCATCCAATCAAACTCTCATCTCTTCAGCAACTCATCACTTTAACTTCTCAGCAACACACTGCTTCAATCTGTATACTATAAAACAAACATCTCGAGAAACCATAAGAATTTTTCAACACAGTTGAATAAATTATTATTAATCAAGAGATTATATCAGAGATTAAGTATTTTCAATTTCTTCACCAACACGCAAAACTTTTTAATCATACACCCTAGAACCCACATAATTTAAAATTTTGAACTCACTTTCCAACACCGTCTCTCCCTATCAGTAACAATTCCTCCAAGAATAACAGTTTTCCGTACGTTAAGAATTTTTAACAGAAAAAGACACTATTTTGGGATTTTTTATATTTTCTGAAAGCAAGTAAATAACAAAAGTAATACACACTCTATTTTTGTGAGAATCACTGGTAAGAAGATCATATCAACACAATCAAACTGTTTCACACTATTAGATAATTCTTTATTTAATTTTTCTTGAAAAGCAGTCCAAGACGATTACCAGTATGTTTGTCCACTTAAACAAAATGCATGAACATTTCAAGTACCATTAACATATGATACGTTAAGGTAATTTTAATTACTGAAATACTAGTGTGTCCCACTTCAGGATATACCCCCGCGATCAAGGTATGCACAAAGATTCATCGTAGTAGGTGAGTATACTGAATTCATCCGTTTTGTATTTCAACGTTTAGATAATTGGTGAACAGGTCAGTACTTCCGTACAGCAGAGAGACCAAAATATCTAACGAGGGCTAAGACAAATACCATTTTTTGGTACGATTTATGCATTTTGCACATTTGAATGACTCTCTTTGAGAGCTTCTTCATTGAAGGGTTTTGGCATTTTTAGCTCTTTTAAGATATCATGGGTGTGTCTAGGTCAGCATGTATCTGGATGCAGCAGAAGGACACCCCTGATATCCCCAGATGAAATAACAGTATAAAGACCCAAAACTTCAGATTTTGGCAATCTATCAACGCAAGATTTAAGGTCATTAAACCATACACCACTGATGTGTTCCCCACTCATACTCAGTTCATTTAGGTTTATATCACATTGGTAAGTTGATTATTTCATGCTTTTTGCCTACTTGTACATCATATGATGAAGCTGCTATCACACTTAAGCAATTCACTTTCAGTGTGACAGTCTAACTTGCCGATGTACTATCATTTCTCCTTTTTCACACAGAGATAACTCATTTTTAATTTTCTATTTTTTTATGTTTTTAATTTTTCAATGTTTTTGTATTTTTGATTTTTTTTTTAAGAAAAGCAGTAAACTAGTTACAAAATTCTTATGAAAAACCAGTTATTCAGGATTCCTCATCCCGTTGAGTTCGACTAAATGTTCAAAGCGAGCCCTGTCAAAAGCTTTAGTATAAAGATCTGCCAGGTTATCTAGTGTGTCAACTCGATGTAATTCAATTAGTCTCTTTTCAACACAATCCCGTATAAAATGATGATGTATGTCAATATGTTTTGTGCGATTGTGTTTCGCGGGATTATTAGTTATAGAAATTGTGGCATTATTGTCTATCATAATAGGAGTACGAGTGAAATCCAAACCGTAATCGCGCATCTGCTGTTGTATCCAGAGAACCTGAGAGCAGCAGCTACCCGCAGCAATATATTCAGCTTCACACGTAGAAGTAGACACACAAGATTGCTTCTTGCATTGCCAAGACACAATCCTGCCTCCTAAGAACTGACAACCACCTGTTGTAGAATTTCTGTTCGACTTGCATTCTCCAAAGTCTGAGTCAGTGTAAGCAACAAAATTCATATCACTATCAGCCGGATACCACAACCCAAGTTTAGGTTTCCCCTTCAAGTAACGAAAAATACGCTTCACCGCCTTCATGTGTGACTCCTTAGGATTAGCCTGATATCTGGCACACAAGCATACTGCAAACATAATGTCAGGTCTTGAAGCAGTCAAGTACATTAGAGAACCAATCATTGCCCTGTATTGAGTAGGATCAACGTCTTCAGTACTTTCATGATCTGGGCCAAGATTGTGATTTTCGCAAATGGGTGTGTTGAAAGTAGAGCAATCATTCATTTTGAACCGACTCAAAATGTCATACACATACTTTGTTTGATGAATAAACATCCCATCCTCCTTCTGTTCAACTTGTAATCCCAGAAAGTAAGACAGCTCACCCATAGCGCTCATTTCAAACTTGCTCTTCATCACCTGCTCGAACTCTTTACACATGTTTTCATCAGATGACCCGAAAATGATGTCATCCACATACACCTGTACCAGCAGAAAATCTTCCTTCTTCCTCTTAATGAACAGTGTACTGTCAATCTGACCTCTTTCAAAACCATTCTTGATCAGATGTGTAGACAGTGTCTCGTACCACGCCCTAGGAGCTTGATGTAATCCATACAAAGCCTTATCTAGTTTGTACACCCGATCTGGATAGTCTGGATCAACGAACCCATCTGGTTGTGAGACATACGCCACTTCTTGGACTTTCCCGTAAAGAAATGCACTCTTCACGTCTAGTTGGTAAACGTTAAAGCCCTTGAATGTTGCGAAAGCTAGAAACAACCGAATTGCCTCCAACCTTGCCACTGGTGCAAACACTTCATTGTAATCAATCCCTTCTTGCTGATTGAAACCTTTGACAACCAATCGAGCCTTGTTTCGCGTCACTATCCCTCTGTCATCCTTCTTGCACTTAAACACCCATTTAGTCCCTATCTCTCTCTCACCTTTAGGAAGGTCAACCAACTCCCAAACCTTCAACTTTGCAAACTGGGCCAATTCCTCTTGCATAGCTTCAACCCATGAATTGTCTTTAAGAGCCATATGAATGTTCTTCGGCTCCTCTTAGGAAATAAAGCAACTATACAAGCATTCGTTCACAATCCCAGTCTTCTCAATCGACACAAATAAACCAGAATTCGCTGCTATGCTTCTTCTCGTCTGAACACCTGTAGTAGGATCTCCAAGTATCGTGTCAACTGGATGATCTCTATTTGCTCGTGTAGTAGCAACAGTATCAACTTCAAGATTATCACCCAGGTTTGATCCAACCTCCCCCTGAATGTTCTGATCTGCAAATGGATTAATGAAATCCTCCCCCTGTATGGGTTCAGAGTCACTATCGCTTGAATCAGGATCAGCAGCACCTTGGGAAGTTTCCGCAGCATCTGTCATATCAACATTTGATCTAGGCATGAACTCACCTTCATCGTCTCCACCAATCATTGTCTGAATCAACTGAGAATCATCTGCATTTGGAAACTCAGGAATATTAAATGATTTAAAAGTGCTTTCATAATCATATAATATAGCAGGACCACTCGTTGATTGCTGAGGTTTGTATGTAGTAATTTCAACATTGTAAACAACCTCAATTTTACCAGTTTTTAGATTAAAAACCCTTTTATTCGGTGCGCCAGGTACGTAACCTAGAAAGTAGCCTTCGTCAGCCACCTTACCGAATTTTTGTTTATCTTTATTACGCACAATGGTGCAGGGTAATCCAAATGGTTCAAAGCCTTCTAAGTTTGGCTTCTGGTTAAACATCAATTCATGAGAAGTTTTATTAAAATGTTTAACAGTCAAAACTTTGTTTAGGACGTAGCAAGCTGTATTCACAGCTTCTCCCCAGAAAAGAACTGGTAGCTTTGAATCTGAAAGCATCGTCCTAGCGGCTTCAATCAACGTCCTGTTTTTCCTCTCAGCAACTCCATTTTGTTGAGGTGTAAAGGAGCAGAATATTGATGTTCAATTCCCTTTCGAAGACAATAGAGATCCAGAATTCGATTCTTGAACTCCGTGCCATTATCACTCCTTATCCTCTTGATTCTTGCATCATGGACGTTTTCCAATTTCGTAAAAAGATCTATCAGCATCTCCGCCGTCTCATCTTTTGTACCTAAAAAGAAAACCCATGAATAACGTGAGTAATCATCTGTAACAACTAAACAATAGTACTTTCCACCTATGCTCCTCACATTCACAGGACCGAATAAATCCATGTGAATTAATTCATAAGGGGCATCTATGGAATTTACTGTTTTAGACTTATGAGGTTTCTTGTGTTGTTTTCCCTTTTGACATGGAAGACATTTATCTTCCACTTGAAACCTCTGCATTGGAACCCCTTTCACTAGCTCATTTTTAACAAGGTAATTCATTTTTCGATAGTGAATATGGGCCATGCGTCTGTGCCACAACATCGATTCAGCTTCAGATGCTTTTGATAGTAAACACGCCACCACAGCAGTTGGATCCTTAGCACCCATGTCCATGACATAAGTGTCATTTCTCCTTGGCGCTCGCATCACTATCCAATCGTCTGGAATCTTCAAACCTGGTTTCAACACTAATGCTTCATTCTTGGTAAAATGGACCGAGCGACCCTTGTCGCAGACTTGTTACACGCTCATCAGATTGTGTTTAAGCTGCTCCACATAGTTCACTTTGTCCCGTGTGATCTTCCCATTGGTCACTTTTCCTCGGCTTGTAATTCTACCACCTTTAGCACCCGCAAAATTCAAATTTCCACCATCATAATCTTCAAATTCAGTCAACAATCTCGCATCCCCCATCATGTGCGTGGAGCAGCCACTATCAACATACCATAGGTTGATAATCCTCCTTAGCAGCTCCTGCACACACCAACCAAGAAATTAGTTAGATTGGGGGACCCAAGCCTTAATGGTCTTGGGTCGTCCAAATTCACCAACCCCTGGAACATCCATCCAATATCCATTACTCCTAACTGGAGTCTTGGATCTCAGATCTGTTGAAGGAATTTGATTTTGATTTCCACTAGGTCTATGGTCCTGAGGGTTCCTATATGTGTTTGGACTATTTGACCTTTGAAAATTTTGATTTTGATTCCAAGAAGCATTATTGTTGTAATTTCTAAAGCCATTGTTATAAAAAGTTCGACCACCATTATTTTGGTATCGATTTTGATATTGACCTTGACTTCTGAAATTATTAGAATTAAAATTGTTCATTCTTGGTGAACTGCTTCTAGGTCTCTCGTATCTGCCTGGTGGAGATCTAGGCTGAAATCTAGGTTGATTTCTTTGAAAACCTGGAACTTGTGGAGTTCCTTTTTCAGCCTTATCTACACCAACAGCAACATTCTCTGGTTGCTTAGGAGCAGATTTCTTTGGAGAGTTGGACTCCTTCTCCTGTTTATCACCACTATTCTCTGGTGACTTCTCTCTCTTTCTCTCACTAACTTGTGCTTCAATCTTTTTGTTAAGACAGCAACTAGCTACATGTCCCTTTATGTGACACTTGAAGCATGATCTCTTTTTCGAAGACTTCTTCTCGGAAGCCTTTGAACTAGATTCGGGATTTGATGATGATGCCTTAGAAGGATTTTCTTTAGTTTGCTTAATTTCAACTTTTTCAATGTTCTTATTTTTAGCAAACTCTACATTCGATTCATTTTCAATAACAGCAGTTTCGTTTTTCATGTCACTTCCTTGAACAAAATTAACCTTTTTAACAAAAGTTGGATTGTTATTTTTAGGATGTGAAGTTTTCTTTTTCAAAACAGGTGTGCTGTTATTATCCTTCTTAGCATCAGCACTCTCAAACACATTTCCTTCACTTGATTTGGAACTACTTGGTGATGTTGACCCAAAGTCCATGAGCTCATCTTCATCAGGCAAGAAAGAATAGTCATGACTAACAGGAGGTGGAACTTCATTGAAACCATGAAATCCCACACTGGTTTTGTCATTACTTTTCTTCAAGCCACCCATCATATGTTTCATAACAAAAGTAGAGTCCCTGAATTGACCTAACTTCTTTTCAAGTTCAACAATTTTGAGTTGTGCGTCTGACAACTCTTTGCATTTTTCAGAAATCTCTTTTGTTTTCTCAGCCATCATTTCATGAGCTAAGTCGATTACTTGAAGTTTTTCGTTTAATTTGCAGGTTAAAGCTTCTAGTTTACTTTCATAACCTTTTATCTTCTTCAAGTATGAAGATTCGTTTCTTTTAGCAAAAAAATTAGCTTCTTTAATGTTCGACATCTCGCCCACCAGACTTTGGTTTTGTGTTGACAACCTGTCTACCTCACCCTGTAGTTCACGACATTTTAAAAACACAGAATTAGACTTTACCTCTCCTGTTTGTTTATCAAGGTTGGCCATTAGAGCCGCAAGCTGAGCTTCCATTCTTTTATATTTTGCTTCCTTTTCTTCAGCTTCCTTTTGATGGTCAGACTTTTGCTTTTCCTCTTCAGCATCTTTTGTCTGATCACCCTTCTCTTCTTCAGCTTTACTCTCTACCTTGACCTCTGCCTCAGCATCCACTTTTGCTTCAGCATCTCCCACAGTAGCTTCACCATCATCAACTGGAGTTATCTCTGCCATGAATGCCTGTGTGACATTGTCATCTTTTTCCAAGTGAACACTCCAGTCATATGAACCTTCTCTAGTTGTAGAGATCAGCGCTCTCGAGTTAGAGTTGTTTGATGCATTCCTATTGTTTGAACTCTGGCTCGAGGTCTCCTGCTTTTGTTTTTGACATTCCCTAGCAAAATGCCCATAACTTTGACAGTTGAAGCATCTCACTTTGGTCTTGTCGAAACCAACCGTCTTTCCTATAAACTTCCTTCCTGTTCGGTTCATAAATCTCTTCACTCTTCTAGTAATCATGGCCATTTGCCACTGCAAATCCATATCTTCAAGATCATCAGGGTCAATCTGATCATAATCTTCATCCAAAGTGGCAGGATCAGATATCTTCCCCTGAATGTAGTTCTCATAAGAAGCAACAAATGAAGCAAGTAGAGCAAGATGCTCTTCAGCAGACTTCACACTCATTGGCATTGACTTAGAAGCTGATGTTCTCTTGGCTCCTGTTGATCCTCCTGAAGCAGCTACAAAACACACATCACCATCCTCATTCACTGTGACCTGCTCGTTCTCACACGAAAGAAACGCAGTAGCAGAGTCGCTAGAAGCGTTGTGAGATGAAGAAGATGTAAGCCCATTGTAAATTGCTGGATCTTGAACCTGATCATATCCAGTGTCTTTCTTCTTCATACTGAGCTCATAAGCTCTCAGCTTGCCAACTACTTCTTCAAGCTCTTTTGTCTCATAATCTGCTTCTCCCTTGATCATGAGAGTGTAAATATCCCACTTGGTAGGTAAGGCATCGAGCAGCTTGTCATTCTTTTCAACGTCAGTATAGCACTCTATCTCATAATTATCCATTTCTGACATCAGATGGTAGTTGTAAGGCCCTATAATGGTGTAGGTTTATGCCTATCTTTATCAAACACAATTAGAGGCTATTGGGCTTAGCCTTGTAGTGGGTTAGATAATACTGGGATAAGCCATGTGGGCTATTTAAGTGATTTGGGCCTGTTTGGTTAGTAAATATTGTGCATGTGGGCTTGGCCCAACTTGTAACTAGGTCACCCTATGTAACTATAAATAGGGTGAACCTAGTTCATTATCAGGTTAGACATTTTTAGAGAGTTTGGCTGTTTTTCTTGTCATATTTCGATTTCTTTCAAGTGTACCAGACGGTTCTCTAGAAACCGTGTGCACTTTGGTTTATTCAATCATTCAAGTTCTTGTTCTTTTACACTTTTCATCAGTATTCCGCGCTCTTGATTAGTGTTTGATATCCGATTGTAGTGATTCTGGACTTACAATTGGTATCAGAGCCTAAGTAGTCTCACGAAGGCTCGGTTTTAATCGGATATTTTTTTTGAAGATCGAAGAACACGAAGAACAGGTTGAAGATTTGAAGAACAGTTATAAATTCTGCATTTTGATTCGTTTGGGAAAGAGAGTCAAAGTGTTTGCTATTATTTAGGAAAGTTATTGGTGGAAAAATCTCTCAAAATTAAATTTCGAAATCTGTTTCTTAATTTTCGGGATTTGAATTTTGATTGGTTTAAAGTTTGGTGTGGGAATTTTTTTTATAAAGGTGCAACCGACAAAAGTTGAAGTCTGAGGCTATCTTGTGCGATCCAACTGTCATCATCATCATTTTCTATTCTTGTGCGACCAAAAGGAGGCTATTGTGCGATTAAAAGTCAACAGCATCTCATTTTCTTCTTGTGCGATTCAGCAGACAATCTTGTGCGATTACATTTAAATTGTGAGATCATCATTGCTTCTAGAAGTTGACTTGTGTGATCATCAAATTCTTGTGTGACTGAACTTTCTTGTGCGATCAACCTTCTTGTGCGATCGTAATCATCTCTGTTCATCATCATCCACACTTGAAGTTACACCTGCAACCGTCATCATCTTCACTTCACACCTTCGGCTATCATCAATCATTACCTTCACGTCTCCACGACAACAGCTCCATCCACCTCTTCATCTCCGACCATCGTCTCCGTCATAACCGACCACCTGATAACCATCTCCATCTCCGTCGCCGCGTAGCGTTCCGATCTTCGAACCTGCAACTCATCATCGTCGACGGTATCCAAATCGCCTTCAACGTTTACAATCATCGTCATCGGCACCTTCATCATCGTTCAATATCATCCATATCATCGATCACCATTGACCATCTCCGTTCAATCATCGTATCACCGTTTCTTCTCCGGTCACAGAGGTGTGGAGTACCGTCATATTCATCCTATCTCCGACGAACTATACCTTGGTCTGAGTTTCGTGTGACGGCTGAAGTGTTGGTTATCATATTAGGGTTTCGGGACGTTTATCATTCGAAGAAGAAGTATCAGACATTGATTTTGTTTTGTTTTTAATATATTATATTATTAATAATAATAAGTAATCATTAGATAATCATTATATCATTATTAATAATAACTATTATTATATTAAATTAGGTTTAAAAAAAATTAATCGAAAATAAAAAAAGGGTTTATTAATTAAAATATAAAAAGGGGGGTTTCGTTATTGTTTTGGCGATAAGTTTTGACAGGTTTGGAGGCGCGGTACAGAAAAGCTGGTTCGTGCGTGTTGCAAAGGGTTTGAGTTAGCGAGTACACGGGTTCTTGCTTTGGGCTTGCGTTGAAGAAATAGTTAGAAGCGCACATTTTCGGGGGATCACATCTTCGGGGGATCACATATCCGGGGGATCATACTTTCGGGGGATCACAGTTAATCTTAAAAATGTCTTCTAAGAGAGAAGTGCTTGAGCAGGAATTTCAAGGATTCAAATACTCATATGGTGAATCTATAGAAGCACTTACAGGCCGGTTTGCTGAACTGCTCTCTGAAATGGAGAAGGCTGGGATTGAGGTGTCTAATCGCACGAGCAACACAAAGCTTCTAGATGTTCTAAAAAGAATTCCAGATCAAGCAAACTGTAGTTGGTTTAGAAATGTTAATGAGATAATTGTGACAACCGACTGCTACTGTTACAAAATGAAGCCGGATGAGCTGATCTCACTCATCAAGTCATATAACAATGCTGACAAGCAGTCTATTCAAGGTATTCAAATTCATGACTACACTCCTTCTGAGACTGAGGTATGTATAGATGATGTTTGTTGTACTGAAAAATGTAGAAAGAAAGTAAAAGGTTTTAAAGAACAGGCTCAATCGCTTTCTATGCAACTTCAACTTACCAAATCCAGTAGCTACGAGGTTAAAAAGAAACTGGATGGGTATAAAGAAATGGTAGAGGCCCAAAAACGTGACATTCGACAGTTGCATAGTGATCTAAGCGAAGCAAAATGTCGATATCTCCACTTCAAGGAGCTTTCTGAAAAATTAACTGTTGAATTAAACAACTTAAAATCGACTTTCGAAAATACTGAATTTAATTTCAAAAAATTTGATGTTTCAAGTGAAAAGGTCGAGAAAATGATAAATCAACAGTTAAAGTATAGCAAAAAGGAAGTGAGGAATAAGGGATTGGGATTTGTATGCATACCTCCACCATACAATCACAATTACACCTCAATTCCCATGACTGATGAGGAGATAGCCGACTTGCCTGAAATGGAATATGGGAAGCCTGGGGATAGGAAGGCTGAGCCTGTTAAGCCAAAGAAAGTTAAAATCACAAGGCCAGATAAAACTGAAATTATTCTAGAAAAACAGGCTTTTGATAAAACTTTCGTGAAACCTGCTGAAGTTTCAAACCACACTGAGACTTTAAATTTTGAGAAAAATGCTGATGTTGATAAGCATTTTCAAGTGTTAGATAATACTGAATCAACAATTTCTCAAAAACCATCTGAATTGCAAAATAAAAGGGAAGAGTCTCAAATTAAATCGACCAATCTTCAGTTTGCTATGTTGGATGAGTTTTTTAAATGGTGTCGCAAACAAAATGAATCGACTTCTTCATCTGATTCGTCATGTGACTCCTCGGAGACAGCTAACTGTGAAGAGTCAGAGTTAGTTGATTTAGCCGAGTCTAGTAACGAATCACCTGAAATAGTTGAATCAGAACAAACAAAAGTAGCATCTGAGCCACCTGCTCCATCTGACTCCAAATGTGAATCACCTGAAGCAACTGATTCTGAGAAATTGGAATCAGTTGAATCTTGTGAATCTAACTGTGAAGCGTCTGGACCAGCTGACTCAGCAGAAGAAGATTCAGCAGAGCCACTACAAAAGGAATGCAACTCAAGTGGTTCAGCTGAATCAAGCAGTGAAGCAGTGACTGAGCCCACAATGTCTAAAATTGAAACAACAATGCCAGTCTCTGAATTTAATTGTGTGAACCTTACTGATGCTTCTACTTCATGTGCAGATGAGGTAATAGTAGAGGATTGGGTTGAGGAGGATGACATCGTTTGTCAAAAGTTTGACAATGTTTGTTCTAAAACATCAAATTTATCTCCTGATGCTTCTCCATATGTGAGAAAGGTTGATTCTGAGCCAGCTTTGAGAGGCCCTTCAGATAAATATGTGCCTCCAAAGCTAACAGTTAGAAATGAAAATACTAAATCTAGTGGGTGTGTTAACTGTTGCAAACAGGGACTTAGGAAGCAGAGCACAAAGTTTGAAAAGTCTACAAACAAATCATCCAATAAGTCTTACAACTCAAATCCAGCATCAGTTGGATGGAATGGATCGGGATATGCTCCTTACGTGAAAAAGCAAACCTGCTATAACTGTGGCATACCCGGTCACATTGCTAGGAATTGCACACATCGTCCCTACGTGCCATACTATACACAACATCAGAAGGTTACACCAAGGGACAGATCTTATTCTAAGCCGATGAAGGTTGAAAAGCCTAAGGCAATGATGAATAAGAGTCCCAAGGTTAAACCATCTGATGGGGACTGGAATGCTGCAAAAACTAAACGAAAACAAGCTTTGAAACCAAAACAAGTTTTGAAAAACAAAAAGGTTGAAAAGCAAACTGTTTTGCCCAAGGCTCCTAAGAAATTAGAGAAGCCTAAACAAGTTTGGAGGGCAAAACATAATGCAGCAACATCACTAGTCCTTGCATCAAAAGGGAACATGTGTTTTAGAGAAGTGTCTTATGTTGATGCTTCAGGAATACCCAGGACCACGATGGCCTGGGTACCAATGTCTTACTAATCTCCTTACTTTTCAGGGACAACCAAGGAGGAGCTGTTGACAATCCTTGGATGTTGATAGCGGTTGTTCCAGATACATAACGGGTAACATCTCACTGTTGCAAAAAGGTATATTCTTTTACAGTTGATATGTTTCGTTTGAGGAGATAAAAGAAGTAAGTAAGACAGGATCAGCAAAAAGGTACAAAATCTGAATTTCATGTTCGAATTTTGATATTGATTAGTCTAATGATGGAACGGTTAAACAAAAACAACAAAAATATTTTCATTTTCTTTTGTGTTTCTCGTTGTACATACGTTTTCGTTGTCAGGTAAATTTGCGCATAAGATTTATGCACAAATTTAGGGGGATATCTTGGGATATCTGTAAATAAAAAAAAATCAAAAATACAAAAACATTTGAAAAACAGAAAAATCAAAAATATTTTGTTGCATAAATGGGAGATGAAATAACTTCACTATGTGGATTAAGGTTGACTCATGTAAGACCAATATTGAAATGGTCTGACTCCAGAGTGATATGCTGGTAGGCTTTATCCTGATGGCTGGACTCTTTGATTGGTATTGCTTAGAACACTAAATCTATTCTATGACCTCAGGAAAGATCGTTCACTTGGAATTAGAGCATAGCTATTTGAATGCGTGTGTGATGTCCCGATACACACAATTTCGTTCTAGTTCTGAAATCTTTTCTAAACAACTCGTGTACCTCCTCTGCTGCATCCAGATATATGCTGACCTGGAGGTGCTAGGCAACGTCAGCTTCTGCTGCATCCAGATACATGCTGACCTAGCTGTACGTTGTCGCGCTGTGGATCAAATACACCCGAAAGAGGCCCTCTAGTGCCCAAAAGAAACCCAAAAATAAAAACCTATATCAAACTGAGAAAATCTCATTTGATTTGTATATTATATCAATCTCTGCTGATCCATTCTGTTCTTTTCTCAACCCAGTCCAGTCAAGGTTTCAGAACTATAGAATGGGCTTGTGAAATATGTGGTAGGGAAACTACTCGTATGATAGCATGTTCAAATTAAAAATTCCGGGATTTGATTGTGATTGAATTGAGTGTTCATATCAATTTAAATGAAAACATGATAAATCAGTTGCAGACCGTCATTTGAAAAAGGCCTAGGGAGATAAGTTTAAGTGGACAAATATACTGGCAATCGCTCGGATCACCCAAAGTAAATTAGTGTTGATAAGTGTAGTCTGGCCTGAAACACGGTGATTTGATCCCATTGCAAATTGTAATTGTATATTAGTTTCTTTGTTTATTGGTGTTTTAGTTTATATTGTTAGTTTTTATAAAATCAAAAAATCCAAAAATAGAGTGATTATTTGTTTTATTAAAAAATATTAACCGTTCTTGAAGATTTGATTGATCATCATAAATTGAATGAAATTTCAATAGTGAAATCCAAGTACAAATACTTGGATGTACCGAGTGTTCATGTGGTACTTTCCTCTGTTGCACATAAATGTTTGCTTATGAATTTATGAGAATGTGCAGAGTTTGATTCAAATCAAGAAACAGGGGTTGTTGAAGATTGAGATGCTGTTGGTTGCTGACAAAGTATGAAGCATCACAACAACAAGATGTGCCTGAGTCAGAAGAACCAGATACGTGTCATCGTCTGACATTGATAGTACATTTGAAGAGGTACCTGTGAACCTGCTTGAAAGAGAAGTCATTGACAAAGAAAAGAGTTGCTGAGAATCCTCCGCTTGCATTCTTTTCAACAAGTTTTTCAAGCAAAGCTGATCGTGAAAGAGAAGAACAAAGAGCCCAAGCTTCAGGTTGAAGAAATGAAGCATCTTCCCACATGATGAAGACTGCAGTTTGATAAAGACAGCATAAACCTAGGGGGATATTGTAAGGCCCTATAATGGTGTAGGTTTATGCCTATCTTTATCAAACACAATTAGAGGCTATTGGGCTTAGCCTTGTAGTGGGTTAGATAATACTGGGATAAGCCATGTGGGCTATTTAAGTGATTTGGGCCTGTTTGGTTAGTAAATATTGTGCATGTGGGCTTGGCCCAATGTAACACCCCGAAAACGGGTTTAGTAATTAAACCCCGTTAACACTAAAAGACGGGTAAAAGTACAGTAAGTGGTAAAATTTACCCGGTGGAATATTAGGATTTAAATAATTAATCCTAATAATAAATAAAAAATGAATAAAAGCTTTAAGGGAATAAAATGGATAAAAAGGCCCGAGCTAACGGGACCTAAAAATAAACTTAGTCACAAATATTCCCGAAACCGCTAAGTTAACTAGGAATATTAAACCTAGTTAATAAGTGGGAATATTGTTAAAAATAAGTAGGTTGTGGCTTACTTAATAACTAATCAAACTAGAGGGGCTTAAGTTGCACAAAAGGAGACTTGATTTATAAAAACAAAAATTAAAAACACAACACACACTTAATGTGTGTGTGTGCGTACGACCAGGAGAAAGAGCAGGGAGCTCAAAACCCTAGTTCCACAAATAGATCAAATTGAAGCCCAAATCAAGAGCCAAATCACTGCATGAACACAAATTCGTGATCACCTAGTCATGGGGATTACAAGGTATGTTGAAATTTATGATTTGGTGATACTTTGAGATTGTGATGAAAAATCATAATCGAAATTCTGGAATGAATCTTGAATCTATGAGTGTTATTTTGATTATATCTTGGTTTAGAAACAAACCCTAGTAGGAATCTTGATGAATTGTTGTCAAACTAGGGATTTGATAATTACCCTATTATGAGCTAAGTGGGTTTTGGTTGAATTGATGAAATTGATGTTCTAATGGTGTTTATAAACATTATACTAACTCATATGAATGAACTACTTGAACAAATTAGGGATTTTGTTAAGAGTTCATAAGTAACTAGAAGTGGGTTTTGTTAGATATGATGAAATCATGAAGAACTTGAAGTAATATCACTTGTATGTGATTAACAAGTAAACTAGGAAGTGGGTTTTTATGTAATAGTAAAGATGATGATAAGTTAATGTTTAAAATCATCATAATGGAAAATAGAAACAAGGCACTCAAACAAATTAAGTGATTTGGGAACTTGTTCATACATGATTGAAATGGGTTTGAATGTTATGATGAAATTTGGTAGCCATGTTCATGTAACTAAGTGTATAAGATCATGTTAGCTACCAATCGATAGATAGAACTTGAATGTGCATTTATATGCTAAGGGGGCGTTTGACTTTTAGTAGTCAAACCGACCATTAATAAGATCGAATGGTAATTGTGATAGAAAATATGTAAGATGGAATAGTCATAATTAATGATGACTAATATAACCGTCTTACGAATTATGATGATAGTTTGACGCTTGACAAGCTAGGTGGAGGCTTGGAAAGGAAGCGGGTCAAACGAAGCAAGAATGGCGGAAAAGCATAATTCGGATGCAAGGTAAGTATAACTTACACTAGTCTTAAATTGTGAAATGTTTCCTTGTCATATAAATTATGAATGAGGTATCTAAACGATTGAAATATGATGTTCCGTTGTGTAGTCGAACGGAACAAGAAAATCAAAGATGATAGAAACCATAACAATGGTTAAAAAGAAGTAAATTGATAATTTGGTCATGTTATGTCGAAAACAATACACGGTGTTAAACGGGAAGAGTCATGTAGAAGAGATGATAATAAATATCATCTCGCAAAGATAAATGCTCAATTCAGTCAAACGGGTCAAAAGGTGTAGACAACACCTTTTGACTATATAGACTAATGATTCTTTTGTCGAGTAATATGCTTACAGGAATAGAAATCCAATGGATATTCGCATCGTTCTTAATTAGCGAATATAAAGCAAGGTATTAAAATCGGGTCTATTTGTTGATCCGAGCCAGGTACACTTATTTATGATGTATGTAATAGTGTTAATTTGGTCGAATAATTGGTGGTAGTCCTTCATTGTAAAAGAAGGACCAAAATCGACCAAAACGCCCTTATAGGCTAAATTGAACAAACAACCCTTATAGGTTGTTTGGAAAGGAGTCTTATGATTAAACAAAAGTTTAGAACGAGTATAGGTAATGAAAGATGTAATTCTTGGGCTAAAAGACTCCATATGAGTCTTTGCCGTAAAATGATATTTCAAGGGAAATAAATCCGGAACACATAGATATCTACTATAAATCCAACACACATTTAGTTGTGATGGAAGAGTACTAGATAAGAAATATAGGTTACAACGCTAGATTGGAATAAAAGCAAAATTTGAGTTTAAAAGTGCTTAAAATATCCTTAACGGGTCAAAATAAGCATACGAGTGAAAATAGGTTTAAATTGTGTAATAAACGTATAACTAGAACCTATAATGGTAGGTAATATTAAATTAAAGAGTTGTATGTGATATAGGAATCAAACAATTACGTTTGTTTGATAAAATGCGTAAACGGGCCAAATTTTGGTAAAAGAGTAATAAGCCGAAGACTTAAAGGTCTTAAATTTTGTTAAGCCGAATGTCGGGTTTTAACTCCATATGATGGAGAATTA
This sequence comes from Helianthus tuberosus, assembly GCA_030545235.1. Lineage (NCBI taxonomy): Eukaryota > Viridiplantae > Streptophyta > Magnoliopsida > Asterales > Asteraceae > Helianthus > Helianthus tuberosus. The sequence goes on from CM060359.1 coordinate 19,139,086, forward strand.
AATTACAAACATGTAGGAAGAAACGGTAGGTCAATCGGATAAACGGTTTGAAAGATACGAAAGAATTCGTGTCAAATTACGGCAAAATGGAAAGGTGGGATGCAGGTGCCACCGTAAATTACGGTGCCACCGTAATTTACGGTGGACCTGAAATGGGTTACGGTGAAACCCTCCTGATTTACGGTGAAAACAAATCGAAACAAGGACCACCGTAAATTACGATGTCCACCGTAATTTACGGTGGACCTTGTACAAACATGTATGTTTTTGATCAGTTTTGTTTTCCGGACTCGTTTAGATGCGTTTTAAATACCGTATGACTAAAGCATTTCATGTTTATGAAATGTAGGTACTTTCTGGGATGCCGGAAGACGATCAAGCTCAGCGAAGAACCGAACACGATAATGATACACGCTTCCGCACTTTGATAAATTGTAAATCTTAAACAACGAATTCAACCACGTTATGTAGAATAACTTATGACGTGTAAAAGTTTTAATAAACCCGCATTTTTACAATATGTGTAGTCTTAACTACGCATCTAATTGTTGGTAATTTACAGATAAACTGTTAATTAGAAACTAGGGTGTTACAAGTTGGTATCAGAGCGCTGGTTTAAGAGATTCAAGTATGGCGGGAAAACTATGCTTGGACTTAAACCTTATGCTCTTAATAAAGATGGGTGTTCGGTTCGAGGCTTGATCGCAAATCCGGTAAGTACACGTATGCTAATAGTTTAGTATGCTAATTGTTGTAAATAACACATAGGGCTATCGTGTAACACACGTTACCCCAATTAAACAATTGATGTAGCTGACGAAAATACGCGCGTTGACGTGCATAGTAGAAAATGCCTTGTATTATAATACGGGCGATTATTGAAGTTGACTTTACTAACTTTTGTGAATATTTTAAATGAAGGACACTCGCGTTTGAAGACGACGAGAGTCAAACGAATTATGGATGATGGAACGGTCCAAGATATGACAAGAAGAGCATGCTCATTAAGGACCTAAATCGCGTAATGATCGCGAATAAGTTAATGGCAAGGAAAGCCTGTTAAAACAAGCAAAATCAGGTACACGCTTTAAATTATTACATGAATGGTAATATGCAACAAATACATAGAGATTAAAAGTTGCATATGTAGATAGTAAACTTGGGAAAAACCTGAATAGAATACCTATCCAGGATATTGTTTCCAAGAGAAATAAACAGAGGTATTACTTACATAGGGCGTGATGTGAAAACTATAAAAAGGTCGTGTATGTCATGTGTTAATCACTTACTCTGGCCAAGTAAGTAGTGGCATATGATACCACGAGTTTCTTATAGCGGACACATTTACATCCGATGTAGTAAGGGCGGAGTAAATGGGACTAAGTAAAAAGTACCCAAATGAATCAGACAAGCAAAATATTTGATAATAATGTAAACGCACAACCGAGTGACGGAAGCGTATTACATTAGAATAATGAGCCCGAGTGAAGGGACAAATAAGCACGATTAAACAAGTATTGGGAGGGAGTGTACTTACACTCGAACCCAGAAAACGCAAGCATGATTAAACAAGTATTGGGAGGGAGTGTACTTACACTCGAACCCAGAAAACGCAAGCATGATTAAACAAGTATTGGGAGGGAGTGTACTTACACTCGAACCCAGAAAACGCAAGCATGATTAAACAAGTATTGGGAGGGAGTGTACTTACACTCGAACCCAGAAAACGCAAGCATGATTAGACAAGTATTGGGAGGGAGTGTACTTACGCTCGAACCCGGAATTTGCAAATGAGTCCCTTAACGGGTCGTTTTTGTAAAACGTCCAACTTAAAGACAAAGTCGGAATATAAAAATGAAGCGAGGTCTTAATGCATACCGGGAGGGTTGCAATAATAACGACTTCGATAAAACACCCGGTTGATGGGTAAGGATTTAAACACATGCGTAAACCGAGAGACGAGAACATGAATTTAAAGTCAAAAGACTCAGATTATGAGTTATGACTAAAAGACCATAAAAATTTCGTAAACAGAAATTTTGATAATTATATTAAACCATATTGAGGTTGAATGGGTTGAATAAAGTATAAATGCTTAATGGCATAAGTAAGCGCAAGCAGGATAACAGTAAACTTGAGACAAACTGACGCGTAAATAACGTCAGAAGTCATAAATGTCGGATGGATTAGCCCGGAAGTAAACAAATGAAGCCTTAGACTACGGTCAAGGTCAAATGAAGTTCAAGGGTGAAAACAAATGATTTTCAAACATAAAAAGAGTGCTTTGACACCATATATATATATATATATTTCAATATAGACCTGCGTAAAGAATGATCTACGGGATCAATATAACCCTTGGGGTTATAAACAATGGAAAAGTCTACGAGACTAATATGACCTACGGGTCACGACTAGAAAGAAATAGACTATAAGGACCTAGCCTTAAAGAGGTGAAAGTCTAATAAAATAACCTATAGAGCAAAATGATAAAACTTACGGGGTCAATTAGACAAAGCGACGGATAAATTGAGAATCCCCGCATAAAACAAAGGCTGTAAAAGAATAAATTTTGGACTGTCAATATCCTGGAATGGATAATTGACAGAAGTTAAAGAGAAGATCCTAAAACTAAAACTTCGGTTTTAGTAAGAAATAGTATTTTTACAAACATGAATTCTGATAGGAATTTAAACAATAAGTATGAAAGATACAAGTCTTGACACGGTTAGGCGCAAGACAATATATTCGAAAAGTGAGATATTTTCGAAAATGAAAGGTTGATATAAATTAAACATGATGTAACACAATCACGGTCAAGAAATGTAATGTGAAGTAGAATCACATTATAACCAAGCAGGTGGTAAAAAAAAAAAAAAAAAAGAACTGGACAAATAAGTCTAGTTAGTGAAACCGGTTAAAGTCAGCAATTCAAGTTAAGAAAGTTGGTTCGCTTGTAAACGGTAAATTCGGTATAATTAAACCGAATAAATAAATTTGAAAATAAAAGGAATTGTTGCTAGAAGTGAAAGATTTCACTAGAGACCTTTAAACGGGTCAAAGTAATGAATTCATAAAGAATTCGATAGTATATGAAAGCATTGAATAACGCTAAGTTGATTAAACTAGTGGAAATAATGAGATTACCTTATTTCAAGTTACATTATGTCGTAAGAGGTACGTAGGGGTTCTGTAACCAAAACGGATATTACCAAAATTTTTCTGGTAATACTAACAATTGGTTAAAGTATGAATAATGCTTAGGAGATTACCTGGGTCAAACGCATTGAGTTTAAAACTCAATGAACTATGTAAGCAAGGTTTCGAGGACGAAACCTCTTTAAGGGGGGTAGACTTGTAACACCCCGAAAACGGGTTTAGTAATTAAACCCCGTTAACACTAAAAGACGGGTAAAAGTACAGTAAGTGGTAAAATTTACCCGGTGGAATATTAGGATTTAAATAATTAATCCTAATAATAAATAAAAAATGAATAAAAGCTTTAAGGGAATAAAATGGATAAAAAGGCCCGAGCTAACGGGACCTAAAAATAAACTTAGTCACAAATATTCCCGAAACCGCTAAGTTAACTAGGAATATTAAACCTAGTTAATAAGTGGGAATATTGTTAAAAATAAGTAGGTTGTGGCTTACTTAATAACTAATCAAACTAGAGGGGCTTAAGTTGCACAAAAGGAGACTTGATTTATAAAAACAAAAATTAAAAACACAACACACACTTAATGTGTGTGTGTGCGTACGACCAGGAGAAAGAGCAGGGAGCTCAAAACCCTAGTTCCACAAATAGATCAAATTGAAGCCCAAATCAAGAGCCAAATCACTGCATGAACACAAATTCGTGATCACCTAGTCATGGGGATTACAAGGTATGTTGAAATTTATGATTTGGTGATACTTTGAGATTGTGATGAAAAATCATAATCGAAATTCTGGAATGAATCTTGAATCTATGAGTGTTATTTTGATTATATCTTGGTTTAGAAACAAACCCTAGTAGGAATCTTGATGAATTGTTGTCAAACTAGGGATTTGATAATTACCCTATTATGAGCTAAGTGGGTTTTGGTTGAATTGATGAAATTGATGTTCTAATGGTGTTTATAAACATTATACTAACTCATATGAATGAACTACTTGAACAAATTAGGGATTTTGTTAAGAGTTCATAAGTAACTAGAAGTGGGTTTTGTTAGATATGATGAAATCATGAAGAACTTGAAGTAATATCACTTGTATGTGATTAACAAGTAAACTAGGAAGTGGGTTTTTATGTAATAGTAAAGATGATGATAAGTTAATGTTTAAAATCATCATAATGGAAAATAGAAACAAGGCACTCAAACAAATTAAGTGATTTGGGAACTTGTTCATACATGATTGAAATGGGTTTGAATGTTATGATGAAATTTGGTAGCCATGTTCATGTAACTAAGTGTATAAGATCATGTTAGCTACCAATCGATAGATAGAACTTGAATGTGCATTTATATGCTAAGGGGGCGTTTGACTTTTAGTAGTCAAACCGACCATTAATAAGATCGAATGGTAATTGTGATAGAAAATATGTAAGATGGAATAGTCATAATTAATGATGACTAATATAACCGTCTTACGAATTATGATGATAGTTTGACGCTTGACAAGCTAGGTGGAGGCTTGGAAAGGAAGCGGGTCAAACGAAGCAAGAATGGCGGAAAAGCATAATTCGGATGCAAGGTAAGTATAACTTACACTAGTCTTAAATTGTGAAATGTTTCCTTGTCATATAAATTATGAATGAGGTATCTAAACGATTGAAATATGATGTTCCGTTGTGTAGTCGAACGGAACAAGAAAATCAAAGATGATAGAAACCATAACAATGGTTAAAAAGAAGTAAATTGATAATTTGGTCATGTTATGTCGAAAACAATACACGGTGTTAAACGGGAAGAGTCATGTAGAAGAGATGATAATAAATATCATCTCGCAAAGATAAATGCTCAATTCAGTCAAACGGGTCAAAAGGTGTAGACAACACCTTTTGACTATATAGACTAATGATTCTTTTGTCGAGTAATATGCTTACAGGAATAGAAATCCAATGGATATTCGCATCGTTCTTAATTAGCGAATATAAAGCAAGGTATTAAAATCGGGTCTATTTGTTGATCCGAGCCAGGTACACTTATTTATGATGTATGTAATAGTGTTAATTTGGTCGAATAATTGGTGGTAGTCCTTCATTGTAAAAGAAGGACCAAAATCGACCAAAACGCCCTTATAGGCTAAATTGAACAAACAACCCTTATAGGTTGTTTGGAAAGGAGTCTTATGATTAAACAAAAGTTTAGAACGAGTATAGGTAATGAAAGATGTAATTCTTGGGCTAAAAGACTCCATATGAGTCTTTGCCGTAAAATGATATTTCAAGGGAAATAAATCCGGAACACATAGATATCTACTATAAATCCAACACACATTTAGTTGTGATGGAAGAGTACTAGATAAGAAATATAGGTTACAACGCTAGATTGGAATAAAAGCAAAATTTGAGTTTAAAAGTGCTTAAAATATCCTTAACGGGTCAAAATAAGCATACGAGTGAAAATAGGTTTAAATTGTGTAATAAACGTATAACTAGAACCTATAATGGTAGGTAATATTAAATTAAAGAGTTGTATGTGATATAGGAATCAAACAATTACGTTTGTTTGATAAAATGCGTAAACGGGCCAAATTTTGGTAAAAGAGTAATAAGCCGAAGACTTAAAGGTCTTAAATTTTGTTAAGCCGAATGTCGGGTTTTAACTCCATATGATGGAGAATTAAATTACAAACATGTAGGAAGAAACGGTAGGTCAATCGGATAAATGGTTTGAAAGATACGAAAGAATTCGTGTCAAATTACGGCAAAATGGAAAGGTGGGATGCAGGTGCCACCGTAAATTACGGTGCCACCGTAATTTACGGTGGACCTGAAATGGGTTACGGTGAAACCCTCCTGATTTACGGTGAAAACAAATCGAAACAAGGACCACCGTAAATTACGGTGTCCACCGTAATTTACGGTGGACCTTGTACAAACATGTATGTTTTTTATCAGTTTTGTTTTCCGGACTCGTTTAGATGCGTTTTAAATACCGTATGACTAAAGCATTTCATGTTTATGAAATGTAGGTACTTTCTGGGATGCCGGAAGACGATCAAGCTCAGCGAAGAACCGAACACGATAATGATACACGCTTCCGCACTTTGATAAATTGTAAATCTTAAACAACGAATTCAACCACGTTATGTAGAATAACTTATGACGTGTAAAAGTTTTAATAAACCCGCATTTTTACAATATGTGTAGTCTTAACTACGCATCTAATTGTTGGTAATTTACAGATAAACTGTTAATTAGAAACTAGGGTGTTACACCCAACTTGTAACTAGGTCACCCTATGTAACTATAAATAGGGTGAACCTAGTTCATTATCAGGTTAGACATTTTTAGAGAGTTTGGCTGTTTTTCTTGTCATATTTCGATTTCTTTCAAGTGTACCAGACGGTTCTCTAGAAACCGTGTGCACTTTGGTTTATTCAATCATTCAAGTTCTTGTTCTTTTACACTTTTCATCAGTATTCCGCGCTCTTGATTAGTGTTTGATATCCGATTGTAGTGATTCTGGACTTACAGTAGTATCGAGTGATGATGTCCTCAAGTGACTCATGTTTCATGAACTTGAAAACAGCAAACTGCTTCTTCAGTAGATCAACTTTGTTTTTCTTAACATCTTCATTTCCAGCATATCTTTTCTCTAATGCATCCCACATATCCTTTGAGTTTGTGTACTTCTTGAAAGTATGCTTGATGCTGTCAGGTAAGGACATTTTGATTGCAGCTAAGGCTCTCTTTTCAGCCTCATACATCTTTTTATCAGCATCTTCCATGTTCACATAGGCAGTTCTACGTGGTCTGCCCTCAAAGTCGTGTGTTGGGTTTGTGTACCCATCTTCAATGCATATCCACATGCGAGTGTCCTGATATTCAATGAAGGATTGAAAACGATCCTTCCAAGTCAAATAATTCTCCACCTTCATCATCTTAGGTGGTTTGTTGGTAGTACCAACCTCATGCTCCATCTTCAAAAGCTCATTCAAAGTAGACATGTTCGACATTTTAAACGTTGCAGACTGAGAAACGGTACAAAATATCTCCGAAAACAGTGGTTACTAAATTACACCGTTAGAATCGTATCGAAAAGACGAGTCTAATGATATCTAATGTTGAAAACCGAATTCGGGATTTTCCAGAGTCTTTTTTTCCCTAAAAATACGAGGAATGCAACGGTGTAGATGGTTCTGTCAAACGAGCTATGGATCAATTTCTATTTACGAAATAGTCAAATTTTATCGACGCTTGCCAACAGAAATTCCACCCTTTTAAATTCGCTGGTTTTAAGTCCTTAGCTAATTTCGCTGGAAAATCTGTTTAATTTCGCTGGTCAATAAGTTGTCCAATTTCGCTGCTCTAGTTCGCTGAAAGGTTAAGTTCGTAGGTCAAATTCGCTGTATATTTCGCTATTACGACGACCAGTAAAGTCGCCGAAACCATGATAATTTCGCTGTGGACAATCACACGGTTACCAAAGTCGCCTTTGGATTTGCTTCGCCGATAAATATGCTGGTACAGTTAATTTCGCAGGTCAGACAAATTCGCTGACTTGTTAATTTCGCTAAACAAGTAAATTCGGAAACTCAATCTGATCAAAATTCTGAAGATTTTTTTTTTTTTTTTTGATTCTCCTACACAAATCTGCAAAATCAAAACACCAAATCAACACAATAATTTCGAAAATTATCAAGAACTGGTCTAAAAAAACGAAGAACACGAAGAACAGTCTTCGAATCTTCAAGTCTATCAGCCGAAAACTTTTCCAGAATCAACAAAATCTTTCCAGAAATCCTGCAAAACACCAAACAAACAAACCAGAAGATCAAAACAGCCAAAAATTTCAAAAATTTTATCAAACCAACAGAAAAATTCGAAAATTTTAAAACCCTAATTTTTAAAAATTCAAAAAACTCCTTGTTTCTGCCAAGCACAATTCTGAACCGAGCCTTCAAGAGCCTAATGCTCTTATACCAATTGTAGGTCCCCTTGACGTATGGATCTTTCACAGAATTGTCAATCTAATCAAGAGTACGGAATCCTCTTGATCAGAATATAGCAGAAAACGTGTAGAAACAGAAATCAGCAATTCACTTTCAAACCGGGTTTTCTATTGATTATCAAACCAAAATATTACAATCAATCAAAACCCTAACCACAAATTCGTCCAAGCTAAGCTCTCACGAAATTGCACTCTCACAAAAACTGTTTTGGCTGATTAACCTAAACCCTAAAGCCTAACCCTGTTTATATAACACAAGGTTTGCTACTTGGGCTTGAGTTTCCTACATGGGCAAAGCCCAATTCGTCCACCCTTGTCCAAACTGGGTTTTGTTTAGCCCAAACTCTATAATCAAACTATTACAAAGCTAAACCCGCTAACCGTTTATCGTTTAACTAATTACAAGATATCCAAAGACCAAATCTAAGTTGTTGTCACAAACATGCACCAACACGTTCTCGTCCTTGGTCGGCATGTCAGGATCACTCTCAGTGTCTGCCATAAATGTCTCTGGCTCAGATGTAGTCTCATCGTCTGTGGCGGCCGCTGTAGGGTTATCAATGTCTGATAACTCGCCTTCTAAGTAGTGCGATGTGTGTGCCGGTTCATAATAGTCATGGTGCGTATACCCATAGTAGTTATTAACAATTAGCGTATGCAAACATTCACCACATGTGCACGTATATCAATAATCATTAATCAAGCAGTAACAATGTAAGCACGTAATCATCCTAGTCTTCCCCAGACTATCCTCTCAGCCTCTCAGACTGAACTTCCTAGCCTCTCAGACTAAAATCTCCCAATCTCTCATATTGAATTCTCAATCTCTCAGGCGGACTTCCTGGTCACTCAGACTAAAATCTCCCAATCTCTAAGATTGAATTCTCAGTCTCTCAGACTAAAATCTCCTGGTCTTCCTAACCTAATTCCTGGTCTCCCCGACCTAATTTTTCCTGGTCTCCCTGACCTAATTTTTCCTGGTCTCCCCGACCTAATTTTTCCCCTGTCTCCCCGACCGGACTCCCTCAGTCTCCCCGACTGAGCTATAAATTTAAATTTGTGAATGTGTATGTGTGCCTTTTTGTTTGTAAAAAGGTTTGTTCCCTGGATCTGGACGTATAGTGTATGCAATGTAAAAGTGTTTGAAAACATTTTCGTGAGAGCCCTGATGATCATAGTCTAGACTCGAGAAAGAATCCTAGTTCGCTATGATCGAGGCTCTGATACCAAGCTGTCACACCATGGCTTTGCGGAAGCTTGGGTTTATTTGGTGTGACTTCTTAATACCACAGCAACAATCATAACCATACTATATGATAAAAACATGAGATATTCATCCATTAATAAAGTTAGAAAAATCCCATTTTCAACAATCACAAAATAAGTTACAAATCTTAACTTGATTTAATTGAGTTCATAAAGACTTAGCAAAAGACTTTAAACGACACTAGGTTTAGGGATATGTAACCCGTCTAGGAAGGGGTTACACCTTCTAAACCCTAGATGACTTCTTTGTTCAAACGCAGCTTAAAATATGTGCATACCGTGCCAGATCCGTTAGTTTCCTGAAATACATGTAGTTTGAAAAGTCAACATAAAGTTGAGCGAGTTCCAAATCATCACCAATATTTTATAGAAAATCATTTTCCCGGACCGAAATCAGATTTATCTTTCTCTGACCACAGTCCGCAGAATAATTCATTTAAAATTCATCGAGAGTCCGATTTATGAAATTCTAGTGAGAGTATTACAAATACATCGGTGTTCATCTACAGTATAAATTTTATGATCTGACTCTACAAAGAAATCATGTTATGACTAAAAATATAACTCTCATTTACTGCTGTAAAAATGCAGCTTTAGCTGCTGTTACATAATGGTACTTTAAAAATAGTAAACGAAGTCCAAAAACTATGATTCTGGTGCCATTAGAACCATATTTCATAATGACACGTTGTAGGCTCAAGAAAATCAGTTTTTCGTTTAGTTATGACCTGTTTACAGCCAGTTAAAGTCGGCTGAAAATGCAAATCAGCAAGCTGTTTTTAGTTTAAAGGTTACTAAAACGCACCCATACGACCACCATACTTTCTAATAAAGATTGACAACAGGTCATAAGTTATTTACAGCAGATTATAGTTCATATATTTCAGATTCAACATGTATTATCATATTTCATCATCATTTTAACACTACTTTATCACTAGACTAGTTTATGTTCAAGACTTGTTCATGTTCTTTAATGTTCTTGTGTTTTTGATCTTCAAACGTTATTAACCACTTAAATAACAAGTAAAACACAAGGATCTAAGTGCTTACCACTAGTTCAAGACTAGGGAAGTTCTAGTGAAGAAATGTGGCGGTTAATAGAAAACGAGAGAGGTCCTTGAGCTTCCGAACACACCACGCTTCATTGTATGATCCCTTGCACCTTTGTGTATGTAGAAAATGGCTGAACAAGACTTTGATGGTGGTGATATGGTGGAGGGTGTTGGCTGCCGAATGTAGCAAGAGGGAGAGAGAAAGAACAAAATTTTTGTTAAGTGTTTGAAGTAAATGGGATGTGTAGTCTCTTGTACATTCTTATAAACCATATTAGGGTATTAACCAACAAATATTATGTTCTCTAGATTCTAGAAAATCCAAATAAAATAATCAACAATTTGTGGAGGGTGTTCCCTAGGGGAACCGATTTGGTTAGGGGGGGGGGGGGTTATAGTTTGTTTTCAACTAATAGTTAAGTGTCTAGTTAAGATAGTTAGGAGTTTAATTAATTTACTAGTGTGTTAAGAAATATAACGGGTGTTAGGGTATTCGGGGACCCTAACTGACTCAGAAAAGGAAAAACAATGTCATTGACAATATTTTTGTGTTCCGGGTAAAGTCCGGTTGTTCGGTTGGATATTGATCCGTTAAAGTGTTAAATAAGTATTTAAAGTGTCTTTAATATTATTTTTAGTGACACATTGAATCCCCGACACTTTGGAAAGTGTCTAGTATTATTTTTCCATGTTTTTGCACTTTACTAGTTTAGTTAAATGCTGAATTTTTGCACAAAATGCAGAATTTTGTGATTAAAGCATGTTTTAGGCACATCCGGTCACTATAAATATTACCTAGTGACGCAGTTCTACAATCCTCACCTCCCTACACTCCCTACCAGTGTAGTAATCTATTCCCGGCTCATAATGGCCTCAGAGACAGTATCTGTCTAGTGCTGGTAATGTCAGCATGTTTACTGGGTCATCCGTATAGTGTGCTCACTGTGCTTTTGTGCATCAAGGTTGTCACTGATGTTTGTGTGTAAGTAATAGAGTGACAGTATAATGTGTGATGCATGAGTATGTATGTATCAGAAATCAAGAAGCAGTTTAACCATAGTTGTAAGCAAGAACTGTAATTAAGCATTAATTAAATATTAATTAATTCGTAGGGATACCTGGTTTGGTGAGGGTTGTCACATTCTCCCCCTGTTAAAGAATCGTCCTCGAAATTTGTACTACCTTAACTCCTTATGGTTAAGTCACACACGTATGTATATGAAGTATTACAGAATCCCCTTGACGTATGGATCTTTCACAGAATTGTCAATCTAATCAAGAGTGCGGAATCCTCTTGATCAGAATATAGCAGAAAATGTGTAGAAACAGAAATCAGCAATTCACTCTCAAACCGGGTTTTCTATTGATTATCAAACCAAAGTATTACAATCAATCAAAACCCTAACCACAAATTCGTCCAAGCTAAGCTCTCACGAAATTGCACTCTCACAAAAACTGTTTTGGCTGATTAACCTAAACCCTAAAGCCTAACCTTGTTTATATAACACAAGGTTTGCTACTTGGGCTTGAGTTTCCTACATGGGCAAAGCCCAATTCGTCCACCCTTGTCCCAACTGGGTTTTTTTTAGTCCAAACTCTATAATCAAACTATTACAAAGCTAAACCCGCTAACCGTTTATCGTTTAACTAATTACAAGATATCCAAAGACCAAATCTAAGCTGTTGTCACAAACATGCACCAACAAACTCCCCCTTGACAATAGCTTCATAAAATAACTTTGTCTTCAGTCTTCTTACAATCTTCATGTAATTTAGCACTGTCTTTGGTCTTTGGATAGCTTCAGCTTCAATAGCTTCTGTCAGCAACAGACTCCCCCTAAGCTGATGCATCCAATCACCAAATCTTCAAAAACTTTAGCGTTTGAGTAAACTCCAGTTCAGCATTTGTATAGCAATCTTCAAACTCTTCAACTTTATCTGCAATGTAGAAAGGAGGTTCTACCATGCATCCAATCAAACTCTCATCTCTTCAGCAACTCATCACTTTAACTTCTCAGCAACACACTGCTTCAATCTGTATACTATAAAACAAACATCTCGAGAAACCATAAGAATTTTTCAACACAGTTGAATAAATTATTATTAATCAAGAGATTATATCACAGATTAAGCATTTTCAATTTCTTCACCAACACGCAAAACTTTTTAATCATACACCCTAGAACCCGCATGATTTAAAATTTTGAACTCACTTTCCAACACCGTCTCCCCCTATCAGTAACAATTCCTCCAAGAATAACAGTTTTCCGTACGTAAAGAATTTTTAACAGAAAAAGACACTATTTTGGGATTTTTTTATATTTTCTGAAAGCAAGTAAATAACAAAAGTAATACACACTCTATTTTTTGTGAGAATCACTGGTAAGAAGATCATATCAACACAATCAAACTGTTTCACATTATTAGATAATTCTTTATTTATTTTTTCTTGAAAAGCAGTCCAAGACGATTTCCAGTATGTTTGTCCACTTAAACAAAATGCATGAACATTTCAAGTACCATTACCATATGATACGTTAAGGTAATTTTAATTACTGAAATACTAGTGTGTCCCACTTCAGGATATACCCCCGCGATCAAGGTATGCACAAAGATTCATCGTAGTAGGTGAGTATACTGAATTCATCCGTTTTGTATTTCAACGTTTAGATAATTGGTGAACAGGTCAGTACTTCCGTACAGCAGAGAGACCAAAATATCTAACGAGGGCTAAGACAAATACCATTTTTTGGTACGATTTATGCATTTTGCACATTTGAATGACTCTTTTTGAGAGCTTCTTCATTTAAGGGTTTTGGCATTTTTAGCTCTTTTAAGATATCATGGGTGTGTCTAGGTCAGCATGTATCTGGATGCAGCAGAAGGACACCCCTGATATCCCCAGATGAAATAACAGTATAAAGACCCAAAACTTCAGATTTTGGCAATCTATCAACGCAAGATTTAAGGTCATTAAACCATACACCACTGATGTGTTCCCCACTCATACTCAGTTCATTTAGGTTTATATCACATTGGTAAGTTGATTATTTCATGCTTTTTGCCTACTGGTACATCATATGATGAAGCTGCTATCACACTTAAGCAATTCAGTTTCAATGTGACAGTCTAACTTGCCGATGTACTATCATTTCTCCTTTTTCACACAGTGATAACTCATTTTTAATTTTCTATTTTTTATGTTTTTAATTTTTCAATGTTTTTGTATTTTTGATTTTTTTTTTAAGAAAAGCAGTAAACTAGTTACAAAATTCTTATGAAAAACCAGTTATTCAGGATTCCTCATCCCGTTGAGTTCGACTAAATGTTCAAAGCGAGCCCTGTCAAAAGCTTTAGTATAAAGATCTGCCAGGTTATCTAGTGTGTCAACTCGATGTAATTCAATTAGTCTCTTTTCAGCACAATCCCGTATAAAATGATGATGTATGTCAATATGTTTTGTGCGATTGTGTTTCGCGGGATTATTAGTTATAGAAATTGTGGCATTATTGTCTATCATAATAGGAGTACGAGTGAAATCCAAACCATAATCGCGCATCTGCTGTTGTATCCAGAGAACCTGAGAGCAGCAGCTACCTGCAGCAATATATTCAGCTTCACACGTAGAAGTAGACACACAAGATTGCTTCTTGCATTGCCAAGACACAATCCTGCCTCCTAAGAACTGACAACCACCTGTTGTAGACTTTCTGTTCGACTTGCATCCTCCAAAGTCTGAGTCAGTGTAAGCAACAAAATTCATATCACTATCAGCCGGATACCACAACCCAAGTTTAGGTTTCCCCTTCAAGTAACGAAGAATACGCTTCACCGCCTTCATGTGTGACTCCTTAGGATTAGCCTGATATCTGGCACACAAGCATACTGCAAACATAATGTCAGGTCTTGAAGCAGTCAAGTACATTAGAGAACCAATCATTGCCCTGTATTGAGTAGGATCAACGTCTTCAGTACTTTCATGATCTGGGCCAAGATTGTGATTTTCGCAAATGGGTGTGTTGAAAGTAGAGCAATCATTCATTTTGAACCGACTCAAAATGTCATACACATACTTTGTTTGATGAATAAACATCCCATCCTCCTTCTGTTCAACTTGTAATCCCAGAAAGTAAGACAGCTCACCCATAGCGCTCATTTCAAACTTGCTCTTCATCACCTGCTCGAACTCTTTACACATGTTTTCATCAGATGACCCAAAAATGATGTCATCCACATACACCTGTACCAGCAGAAAATCTTCCTTCTTCCTCTTAATGAACAGTGTACTGTCAATCTGACCTCTTTCAAAACCATTCTTGATCAGATGTGTAGACAGTGTCTCGTACCACGCCCTAGGAGCTTGATGTAATCCATACAAATCCTTATCAAGTTTGTACACCCGATCTGGATAGTCTGGATCAACGAACCCATCTGGTTGTGAGACATACACCACTTCTTGGACTTTCCCGTAAAGAAATGCACTCTTCACGTCTAGTTGGTAAACTTTAAAGCCCTTGAATGTTGCGAAAGCTAGAAACAACCGAATTGCCTCCAACCTTGCCAATGGTGCAAACACTTCATTGTAATCAATCCCTTCTTGCTGATTGAAACCTTTGACAACCAATCGAGCCTTGTTTCGCGTCACTATCCCTCTGTCATCCTTCTTGCACTTAAACACCCATTTAGTCCCTATCTCTCTCTCACCTTTAGGAAGGTCAACCAACTCCCAAACCTTCAACTTTGCAAACTGGGCCAATTCCTCTTGCATAGCTTCAACCCATGAATTGTCTTTAAGAGCCATATGAATGTTCTTCGGCTCCTCTTGGGAAATAAAGCAACTATACAAGCATTCGTTCACAATCCCAGTCTTCTCAATCGACACAAATAAACCAGAATTCGCTGCTATGCTTCTTCTCGTCTGAACACCTGCAGTAGGATCTCCAAGTATCATGTCAACTGGATGATCTCTATTTGCTCGTGTAGTAGCAACGGTATCAACTTCAAGATTATCACCCAGGTTTGATCCAACCTCCCCCTGAATGTTCTGATCTGCAAATGGATTAATGAAATCCTCCCCCTGTATGGGTTCAGAGTCACTATCGCTTGAATCAGGATCAGCAGCACCTTGGGAAGTTTCCGCAGCATCTGTCATATCAACATTTGATCTAGGCATGAACTCACCTTCATCGTCTCCACCAATCATTGTCTGAATCAACTGAGAATCATCTGCATTTGGAAACTCAGGAATATTAAATGATTTAAAAGTGCTTTCATAATCATATAATATAGCAGGACCACTCGTTGATTGCTGAGGTTTGTATGTAGTAATTTCAACATTGTAAACAACCTCAATTTTACCAGTTTTTAGATTAAAAACCCTTTTATTCGGTGTGCCAGGTACGTAACCTAGAAAGTAGCCTTCGTCATCCACCTCACCAAATTTTTGTTTATCTTTATTACGCACAATGGTGCAGGGTAATCCAAATGGTTCAAAGCCTTCTAAGTTTGGCTTCTGGTTAAACATCAATTCATGACAAGTTTTATTAAAACGTTTAACAGTCAAAACTTTGTTTAGGACGTAGCAATCTGTATTCACAGCTTCTCCCCAGAAAAGAACTGGTAGCTTTGAATCTGAAAGCATCGTCCTAGCGGCTTCAATCAACGTCCTGTTTTTCCTCTCAGCAACTCCATTTTGTTGAGGTGTATAAGGAGCAGAATATTGATGTTCAATTCCCTTTCGAAGACAATAGAGATCCAGAATTCGATTCTTGAACTCCGTGCCATTATCACTCCTTATCCTCTTGATTCTTGCATCATGGACGTTTTCCAATTTCGTAAAAAGATCTATCAGCATCTCCGCCGTCTCATCTTTTGTACCTAAAAAGAAAACCCATGAATAACGTGAGTAATCATCTGTAACAACTAAACAATAGTACTTTCCACCTATGCTCCTCACGTTCACAGGACCGAATAAATCCATGTGAAGTAATTCATAAGGGGCATCTATGGAATTTACTGTTTTAGACTTATGAGGTTTCTTGTGTTGTTTTCCCTTTTGACATGGAAGACATTTATCTTCCACTTGAAACCTCTGCATTGGAACCCCTTTCACTAGCTCATTTTTAACAAGGTAATTCATTTTTCGATAGTGAATATGGGCCATGCGTCTGTGCCACAACATCGATTCAGCTTCAGATGCTTTTGATAGTAAACACGCCACCACAGCAGTTGGATCCTTAGCACCCATGTCCATGACATAAGTGTCATTTCTCCTTGGCGCTCGCATCACTATCCAATCGTCTGGAATCTTCAAACCTGGTTTCAACACTAATGCTTCATTCTTGGTAAAATGGACCGAGTGACCCTTGTCGCAGACTTGTGACACGCTCATCAGATTGTGTTTAAGCTGCTCCACATAGTTCACTTTGTCCAGTGTGATCTTCCCATTGGTCACTTTTCCTCGGCCTGTAATTCTACCACCTTTAGCACCCGCAAAATTCACATTTCCACCATCATAATCTTCAAATTCTGTCAACAATCTCGCATCCCCCGTCATGTGCCTGGAGCAGCCACTATCAACATACCATAGGTTGATAATCCTCCTTAGCAGCTCCTGCACACACCAAACAAGAAATTAGTTAGATTGGGGGACCCAAGCCTTAATGGTCTTGGGTCGTCCAAATTCACCAACCACTGGAACATCCATCCAATATCCATTACTCCTAACTGGAGTCTTGGATCTCAGACCTGTTGATGGAAATTGATTTTGATTTCTACTAGGTCTATGGTCCTGAGGGTTCCTATATGTGTTTGGACTATTTGACCTTTGAAAATTTTGATTTTGATTCCAAGAAGCATTATTGTTGTAATTTCTAAAGCCATTGTTATAAAAAGTTCGACCACCATTATTTTGGTATCGATTTTGACATTGACCTTGACTTCTGAAATTATTAGAATTAAAATTGTTCATTCGTGGTGAACTGCTTCTAGGTCTCTCGTATCTGCCTGGTGGAGATCTAGGCTGAAATCTAGGTTGATTTCTTTGAAAACCTGGAACTTGTGGAGTTCCTTTTTCAGCGTTATCTACACCAACAGCAACATTCTCTGGTTGCTTAGGAGCAGATTTCTTTGGAGAGTTGGACTCCTTCTCCTGTTTATCACCACTATTCTCTGGTGACTTCTCTCTCTCTCTTTCTCTCACTAACTTGTGCTTCAGTCTTTTTGTTAGGACAGCAGCTAGCTACATGTCCCTTTGTGTGACACTTGAAGCATGATCTCTTTTTCAAAGACTTCTTCTCAGAAGCCTTTGAACTAGATTCGGGATTTGATGATGATGCCTTAGAAGGATTTTCTTTAGTTTGCTTAATTTCAACTTTTTCAATGTTCTTATTTTTAGCAAACTCTACATTCGATTCATTTTCAATAACAGCAGTTTCGTTTTTCATGTCACTTCCTTGAACAAAATTAACCTTTTTAACAAAAGTTGGATTGTTATTTTTAGGATGTGAAGTTTTCTTTTTCAAAACATGTGTGCTGTTATTATCCTTCTTAGCATCAGCACTCTCAAACACATTTCCTTCACTTGATTTGGAACTACTTGGTGATGTTGACCCAAAGTCCATGAGCTCATCTTCATCAGGCAAGAAAGAATAGTCATGACTAACAGGAGGTGGAACTTCATTGAAACCATGAAATCCCACACTGGTTTTGTCATTACTTTTCTTCAAGCCACCCATCATATGTTTCATAACAAAAGTAGAGTCCCTGAATTGACCTAATTTCTTTTCAAGTTCAACAATTTTGAGTTGTGCATCTGACAACTCTTTGCATTTTTCAGAAATCTCTTTTGTTTTCTCAGCCATCATTTCATGAGCTAAGTCGATTACTTGAAGTTTTTCGTTTAATTTGCAGGTTAAAGCTTCTAGTTTACTTTCATAACCTTTTATCTTCTTCAAGTATGAAGATTCGTTTCTTTTAGCAAAAAAATTAGCTTCTTTAATGTTCGACATCTCGCCCACCAGACTTTGGTTTTGTGTTGACAACCTGTCTACCTCACCCTGTAGTTCACAACATTTTAAACACACAGAATTAGACTTTACCTCTCCTGTTTGTTTATCAAGGTTGGCCATTAGAGCCGCAAGCTGAGCTTCCATTCTTATATATTTTGCTTCATTTTCTTCAGCTTCCTTTTGATGGTCAGACTTTTGCTTTTCCTCTTCAACATCTTTTGTTTGATCACCCTTCTCTTCCTCAGCTTTACTCTCTATCTTGACCTCTGCCTCAGCATCCACTTTTGCTTCAGCATCTCCCACAGTAGCTTCACCATCATCAACTGGAGTTATCTCTGCCATGAATGCCTGTGTGACATTGTCATCTTTTTCCAAGTGAACACTCCAGTCATATGAACGTTCTCTAGTTGTAGAGATCAGCGCTCTCGAGTTAGAGTTGTTTGATGCATTCCTATTGTTTGAACTCTGACTCGAAGTCTCCTGCTTTTGTTTTTGACATTCCCTAGCAAAATGCCCATTTGCCACTGCAAATCCATATCTTCACTCTTTTAGTAATCATGGCCATTTGCCACTGCAAATCCATATCTTCAAGATCATCAGGGTCAATCTGATCATAATCTTCATCCAAAGTGGCAGGATCAGATATCTTCCCCTGAATGTAGTTCTCATAAGAAGCAACAAATGAAGCAAGTAGAGCAAGATGCTCTTCAGCAGACTTCACACTCATTGGCATTGACTTAGAAGCTGATGTTCTCTTGGCTCCTGTTGATCCTCCTGAAGCAGCTACAAAACACACATCACCATCCTCATTCACTGTGACCTGCTCGTTCTCACACGAAAGAAACGCAGTAGCAGAGTCGCTAGAAGCGTTGTGAGATGAAGAAGATGTAAGCCCATTGTAAATTGCTGGATCTTGAACCTGATCATATCCAGTGTCTTTTTTCTTCATACTGAGCTCATAAGCTCTCAGCTTGCCAACTACTTCTTCAAGCTCTTTTGTCTCATAATCTGCTTCTCCCTTGATCATGAGAGTGTAAATATCCCACTTGGTAGGTAAGGCATCGAGCAGCTTGTCATTCTTTTCAACGTCAGTATAGCACTCTATCTCATAATTATCCATTTCTGACATCTGATTGTAGTATCGAGTGATGATGTCCTCAAGTGACTCATGTTTCATGAACTTGAAAACAGCAAACTGCTTCTTCAGTATATCAACTTTGTTTTTCTTAACATCTTCATTTCCAGCATATCTTTTCTCTAATGCATCCCACATATCCTTTGAGTTTGTGTACTTCTTGAAAGTATGCTTGATGCTGTCAGGTAAGGACATTTTGATTGCAGCTAAGGCTCTCTTTTCAGCCTCATACATCTTTTTATCAGCATCTTCCATGTTCACATAGGCAGTTCTACGTGGTCTGCCCTCAAAGTCGTGTGTTGGGTTTGTGTACCCATCTTCAATGCATATCCACATGCGAGTGTCCTGATATTCAATGAAGGATTGAAAACGATCCTTCCAAGTCAAATAATTCTCCACCTTCATCATCTTAGGTGGTTTGTTGGCAGTACCAACCTCATGCTCCATCTTCAAAAGCTCATTCAAAGTAGACATGTTCGACATTTTAAACGTTGCAGACTGAGAAAACCGTACAAAATATCTCCGAAAACAGTGGTTACTAAATTACACCGTTAGAATCGTATCGAAAAGACGAGTCTAATGATATCTAATGTCGAAAACCGAATTCGGGATTTTCCAGAGTCTTTTTTTTCCTAAAAATACGAGGAATGCAACGGTGCAGACGGTTCTGTCAAACGAGCTACGGATCAATTTCTATTTGCGAAACAGTCAAATTTTATCGACGCTTGCCAACAGAAATTCCACCCTTTTAAATTCGCTGGTTTTAAGTCCTTAGCTAATTTCGCTGGAAAATCTGTTTAATTTCGCTGGTCAATAAGTTGTCCAATTTCGCTGCTCTAGTTCGCTGAAAGGTTAAGTTCGCAGGTCAAATTCGTTGTATATTTCGCTATTACGACGACCAGTAAAGTCGCCGAAACCGTGATAATTTCGCTGTGGACAATCACAGGGTTACCAAAGTCGCCTTTGGATTTACTTCACCGATAAATATGCTGGTACAGTTAATTTCGCAGGTCAGACAAATTCGCTGACTTGTTAATTTCGCTAAACCAGTAAATTCGGAAACTCAATCTGATCAAAATTCTGAAGATTTTTTTTTTATTCTCCAACACAAATCTTCAAAATTAAAACACCAAATCAGCACAATAATTTCAAAAATTATCAAGAACTGGTCTAAAAAAAACGAAGAACACGAAGAACAGTCTTCGAATCTTCAAGTCTATCAGCCGAAAACTTTTCCAGAATCAACAAAATCTTTCCAGAAATCCTGCAAAACACCAAACAAACAAATCAGAAGATCAAAACAGCCAAAATTTCGAAAATTTTATCAAACCAACAGAAAAAATCAAAATTTTTAAAACCCTAATTTTCAAAAATTCGAAAAACTCCCTGTTTCTGCCAAGCACAATTCTGAACCGAGCCTTCAAGAGCCTAATGCTCTGATACCAATTGTAGGTCCCCTTGACGTATGGATCTTTCACAGAATTGTCAATCTAATCAAGAGTGCGGAATCCTCTTGATCAGAATATAGCAGAAAACGTGTAGAAACAGAAATCAGCAATTCACTTTCAAACCGGGTTTTCTATTGATTATCAAACCAAAGTATTACAATCAATCAAAACCCTAACCATAAATTCGTCTAAGCTAAGCTCTCACGAAATTGCACTCTCACAAAAACTGTTTTGGCTGATTAACCTAAACCCTAAAGCCTAACCTTGTTTATATAACACAAGGTTTGCTACTTGGGCTTGAGTTTCCTACATGGGCAAAGCCCAATTCGTCCACCCTTGTCCCAACTGGGTTTTGTTTAGCCCAAACTCTATAATCAAACTATTACAAAGCTAAACCCGCTAACCGTTTATCGTTTAACTAATTACAAGATATCCAAAGACCAAATCTAAGTTGTTGTCACAAACATGCACCAACACGTTCTCGTCCTTGGTCGGCATGTCAGGATCACTCTCAGTGTCTGCCATAAATGTCTCTGGCGCAGATGTAGTCTCATCGTATGTGGCGGCTGTAGGGTTATCAATGTCTGATAACTCGCCTTCTAAGTAGTGCGATGTGTGTGCCGGTTCATAATAGTCATGGTGCGTATACCCATAGTAGTTATTAACATTTAGTGTATGCAAACATTCACCACATGTGCACGTATATCAATAATCATTAATCAAGCAGTAACAATGTAAGCACGTAATCATCCTAGTCTTCCCCAGACTATCCTCTCAGCCTCTCAGACTGAACTTCCTAGCCTCTCAGACTAAAATCTCCCAATCTCTCATATTGAATTCTCAATCTCTCAGGCTGACTTCCTGGTCTCTCAGACTAAAATCTCCCAATCTCTAAGATTGAATTCTCAGTCTCTCAGACTAAAATCTCCTGGTCTTCCTAACCTAATTCCTGGTCTCCCCGACCTAATTTTTCCTGGTCTCCCTGACCTAATTTTTCCTGGTCTCCCCGACCTAATTTTTCCTGGTCTCCCCGACCTAATTTTTCCTGGTCTCCCCGACCTAATTTTTCCCCAGTCTCCCCGACCGGACTCCCTCAGTCTCCCCGACTGAGCTATAAATTTAAATTTGGGAATGTGTATGTGTGCCTTTTTGTTTGTAAAAAGGTTTGTTCCCTGGATCTGGACGTATAGTGTATGCAATGTAAAAGTGTTTGAAAACATTTTCGTGAGAGCCCTGATGATCATAGTCTAGACTCGAGAAAGAATCCTAGTTCGCTATGATCGAGGCTCTGATACCAAGCTGTCACACCATGGCTTTGCGGAAGCGTGGGTTTATTTGGTGTGACTTCTTAATACCACAGCAACAATCATAACCATACTATATGATAAAAACATGAGATATCCATCCATTAATAAAGTTAGAAAAATCCCATTTTCAACAATCACAAAATAAGTTACAAATCTTAACTTGATTTAATTGAGTTCATAAAGACTTAGCAAAAGACTTTAAACGACACTAGGTTTAGGGATATGTAACCCGTCCAGGAAGGGGTTACACCTTCTAAACCCCGGATGACTTCTTTGTTCAAACGCAGCTTGAAAATATGTGCATACCGTGCCAGATCCGTTAGTTTCCTGAAATACATGTAGTTTGAAAAGTCAACATAAAGTTGAGCGAGTTCATGTGTAAGTAAGTATGTACAAACATTTGAAAATGTTGTAAGTATATATAAAAGTCCCTGGTATGTAGCAATTAAGGAAAAAGAGATCACCATTGGGTTGCAAAGCCAATGATATGTGTGAAGTGCTGTAGGAAGACTCAAACCTAGCAGATTTTTTTGCGTCGGGCTCAAAGTCACCACCTGGTCCACTAAGCGGGCACAGGGGTTGGGCTCGCTACACCCAGATAGATCTACCACTAATGACCCTCGGTCCTACAATGAGGATTAATGGCCTCCAGTTCCCGCCTACCCACTCACATGATCTAAGTAGTAACCCTCCTTAAGCTAACCATACCATGTAAGTAAAAGTTCGTAATAATCGTAACATGTATTTCACCCCCGAAGTATAAAAACTGAAAATAGTTAAGAGAAAAGGGGGGACATGAACTCACTGAAGTGCGTATCCAGCAACGTCAATCTCCAACTCTATTTGCTGCGTGACGACCTACACGTACTAATTCCTATTAGACGGACGGCCGTGCCTTGGCTTAAGGTTTAACATTTTTGGGAAATAGTTAGACAACTATTTCGTATTTACACTTCTTAATCATTAAATAAATATATTCCTTCCCAAGGATGGGGGTATTAATACATGCGCGTTTTATAATTCCGAAAATATATTTTTAAGTCTCACTTGAAAATATATTTTAATTCACTTGTCTAAAATATTCTGTTTCCAAAATATACATATTTTTCCCAAAAATATTATATTTTACTTCATACAATTTTCCAAAATAATACTTTATCAAAATACACATTTAAGAGTATTTTCCGAAAATACGCAAGTTACAATTTAGAGTTCGCGTTGTATAAACAATACCGATGTAACTTAAATATTTATTGGTGAGAGCGTTGGTATTATTTTGGAGTCGAAAAATCGAGGCGTTATCAGTTATATTATTTTTACCCTAAAAATAATATAACTATTTCTCAAATTAAACAATTAATCCCACAAGAGTTTTAGTAATGAATATATATTCTCAATATATATTTAACAAGTTTTCATTTACGAAAATCCACCTCCGACACTTGGTTATTTTGTAATAAAAATCATGGCGAAATTTACATTTTGGAAAACAAGTTAAAAATATATTTATAACACTTGTCACCAAAAACATTTCTAAGTGTTATATTTTCTGGAAAAAAATCGCCAGAGTTTCCTCTGTAAACGGAGGCGTCCACGCTTACTAGCGTATCATTTTCTTTTGTAAAATCATTAAATCAGTTCTCAATTAACCAACCCGACATTTAGACATGCAAAACACTACTTATATCGTTTCAGTTTTAATATACAAAACTGGGCCGTTTTCAAGTATTTTAATAAAATAGTTATCTTATTCCAAAAATTCCCAAATTTTTATAGAATGTCTTATACGAACCAAAAATTATTGTGTAAAAATATCGGGGTCCAAATCATCACCAATATTTTATAGAAAATCATTTTCCCGGACCGAAATCAGATTTATCTTTCTCTGATCACAGTCCGCAGAATAATTCATTTAAAATTCATCGAGAGTCTGATTTACTAAATTCCAGTGAGAGTGTTACAAATACATCGGTGTTCATCTACAGTATAAATTTTATGATCTGACTCTACACAGAAATCAAGTTATGACTAAAAATATGACTCTCATTTACTGCTGTAAAAATGCAGCTTTAGCTGCTGTTACATAATGGTACTTTAAAAATAGTAAACCAAGTCCAAAAATTATGATTCCGGTGCCATTAGAACCGTATTTCATAATGACACGTTGTAGGCTCAAGAAAATCAGTTTTTCGTTTAGTTATGACCTGTTTACAGCCAGTTAAAGTCGGCTGAAAATGCAAATCAGCAAGCTGTTTTTAGTTTAAAGGTTACTAAAACGCTCCCATACGACCACCATACTTTCTAATAACGATTGACAACAGGTCATAAGTTATTTACAGCAGATTATAGTTTATATATTTCAGATTCAACATGTATTATCATATTTCATCATCATTTTAACACTACTTTATCACTAGACTAGTTTATGTTCAAGACTTGTTCATGTTCTTTAATGTTCTTGTGTTTTTGATCTTCAAACGTTATTAACCACTTAAATAACAAGTAAAACACAAGGATCTAAGTGCTTACCACTAGTTCAAGACTAGGGAAGTTCTAGTGAAGAAATGTGGCGGTTAATAGAAAACGAGAGAGGTCCTTGAGCTTCCGAACACACCACGCTTCATTGTATGATCCCTTGCACCTTTGTGTATGTAGAAAATGGTTGAACAAGACTTTGATGGTGGTGATATGGTGGAGGGTGTTGGCTGCCGAATGTAGCAAGAGGGAGAGAGAGAGAACAAAATTTTTGTTAAGTGTTTGAAGTAAATGGGATGTGTAGTCTCTTGTACATTCTTATAAACCATATTAGGGTATTAACCAACAAATATTATGTTCTCTAGATTCTAGACAATCCAAATAAAATAATCAACAATTTGTGGAGGGTGTTCCCTAGGGGAACCGATTTGGTTAAGGGGGGGTTATAGTTTGTTTTCAACTAATAGTTAAGTGTCTAGTTAAGATAGTTAGGAGTTTAATTAAGTTACTAGTGTGTTAAGAAATATAACGGGTGTTAGGGTATTCGGGGACCCTAACTGACTCAGAAAAGGAAAAACAATGTCATTGACAATATTTTTGTGTTCCGGGTAAAGTCCGGTTGTTCGGTTGGATATTGATCCGTTAAAGTGTTAAATAAGTATTTAGAGTGTCTTTAATAGTATTTTTAGTGACACATTGAATCCCCGACACTTTGGAAAGTGTCTAGTATTATTTTTCCATGTTTTTGCACTTTACTAGTTTAGTTAAATGCTGAATTTTTGCACAAAATGCAGAATTTTGTGATTAAATCATGTTTTAGGCACATCTGGTCACTATAAATATTACCTAGTGACGCAGTTCTACAATCCTCACCTCCCTACACTCCCTACCAGTGTAGTAATCTATTCCCGAATCATAATGGCCTCAGAGACAGTATCTGTCTAGTGCTGGTAATGTCAGCATGTTTACTGGGTCATCCGTATAGTGTGCTCACTGTGCTTTTGTGCATCAAGGTTGTCACTGATGTTTGTGTGTAAGTAATAGAGTGACAGTATAATGTGTGATGCATGAGTATGTATGTATCAGAAATCAAGAAGCAGTTTAACCACAGTTGTAAGCAAGCACTGTAATTAAGCATTAATTAAATATTAATTAATTCGTACGGATACCTGGTTTGGTGAGGGTTGTCACAGAACCATGGGTTGTTCGTAGGGGGTCCGGTTATATAAAGGGGTGGGGTATTGGTGAAGCCTTATCCTTTTCAAATCTCACCTTTCACTTTTACTTTCTCTCTCTCTGCAAACAAACACCCCTGTCCAACTGTTCATCTTCTTTGGAAAGAAAACCCTAATATCGACTGCATTTGGATCTTGTTCTTTAAAACATTAAGGTATTGTTGTTATCACATGCTTTGTGATGTCGATTAACATTAAAATCGAGACAACTCACCTGTTTGATCAAGTAAACAAAATCAAAACCCTAGGTCATGGGATCGATTGCTCATTGATGATGGTTTTAAACATAAAACCTGATAAACCAAACTATTGTACTCATATATCTGTTATAATCTTGTAAACTGAGTTTATGTTGAATTTCAAATTATACATAAGTGTCGAAATCAAGCATGACATGTTTTGTTTTGGTCTTTACATTGTGATTTGAAATGATATATAAAACATGAGTTTATGAAAGATGTTTACTGATTTTGGGTGTTTTTGAGTTTGGTTGAAGAAACTTGGAAAACAAGGGTTTATGTTTTGAATGATGATGTGTTGGTTTGTTTTGATTAAAGTGATGTCGGTAATAAACTGGGTATGATTTCGGATCTCTGTGTCAGTTTGATCTTTAAATGGTTCCTGTCAGATTGTTTAAAGACTAAATTTAACACTTGAAATTTAATGGTCTGTTAAATTGATTGGGGATGAAGAACTGGTAACAGACGAAGAACATGTGACGAAGAACAGATTTGGGATGTGACGAAGAACTGATCTGGGTAGACGAAGAACTGTAGTCAACGAAGAACTCATCCTTCGTTG
Organism: Helianthus tuberosus; assembly: GCA_030545235.1. Taxonomy (NCBI): domain Eukaryota; kingdom Viridiplantae; phylum Streptophyta; class Magnoliopsida; order Asterales; family Asteraceae; genus Helianthus; species Helianthus tuberosus. Next base: position 19,165,979 of record CM060359.1, read on the forward strand.
ACCAGGGTTCTTCGTAGTGACAAGGCCTGTTGACATGTAGTTCTTTGTAGACATTGATTCTTCGTACTGTAGTTAACATGAATCACAGTTCTTCGTGGGGGTTAAAACAGTCACAGAATGTTCACAGTTAACTTGTTTGGATGTGTTTCCTTTTGTTTTGGCAGTTCTTCACATTGTTGTTGTTTTTGTGTACAGAATGGCACCTAAAGCACAGAAAAGGAAACCCGCAACGAAGAAAACTGATAAGTCAGAAGTAGAAATCATGTCGGAACCTCGTCACAACAAGATTGCTTATTTAGATCCGGAAGACAAGATCATTGAATACAAAGGGATTGTGAAGTGGTTACTTGAATCAAGGATCAACCATGCTATTACTCATCAGACTACCGTGTACAAGTCCTTGATAAAAGCTTTCTGGGATTCGGTGGAAGTTGTTGAAATTGATGGCAAGGAGGTGATACGAGGACGTGTTAACAATCTAGACGTTATTGTTTATGTCGAGATTCTTAACACTATGTTACCACTTGGTGATGATCCTGATGCTACATATTTTGTGCCATTAAAATGTCAAAGAGGTTGTCTGCTACATATGAAGTGTGTTGGAGATATTCTGGTAAATCAACTGAACAAGTCATGGTTACCGCTCCGTTACAAGTTCTTACTCCATGTTCTGATTCAGTGTTTGAGTAATCGTCGAAGTGGATATGATATGGCGAACAATGATCTGGTTGGTTTAATGGTAGCTTTGGTATTAAACAAACTGTTCAGTATTTCAAAGTACATCTTTGCTAACATGAAAGAAAATTTGGGAAGAACTAGAAGTATTACAGGAGGTAGCAAGTTTTGGATGTATCCACATTTTCTTCAGATGATTATAAATGTCCAACATCCAGATCTCCCTAAAGATAACAACGATGTTCTAAAGATTGATGTCATGAAAGAACTTTCATTGAAAATCTTTAGAGGAAATGGTGCTAAGAGCTACAAGGAAAGCGATCCCCCACGAAAGTTATTCGGATTCTTAGGAAGCAACACGTACGTAGCGCCGGAGAACGACAAGTGGCGACATGATAATAGTGATTCCGACAATGAAGAGCCCACTTTGAAAAAGATAATCGAAGATAAATTCGGTAAGAAGGGTGACGGTGATGATGATGATAGTGATGACGAAGGTAGTGACGGTGATAACCAAGGTGGTGATGGTGGAGTTGTTGGTGCTAGTGGCACAGGTTCTACCGGCGGTGATCAAAGCAAGCAACCGGTGGATGATGACAATTCGGATTCTGATGATAATCCACTTGAACCCGGATATGAGCGGTATGTTGATGCACAAGGTGTTAGATAAATCAGACGGATTCGAACAGAACAAGATAAAGATTATGTTCCATCCAATATCGAGTCTGAGAAGGCAAGAAAGAAGCAAGCTGCTATTCAACGCAAGAAGAAAAGTCGGAAATCAATTGGTGACCTGCTTCCACACAGCCATCAGAACCCGTTCATGAAGCCGAGGTTAGTACTGATTTTGTCTTAACTGCTGAAGAAACTGAGGCAATGATGTCATCTCCCACAACAGCTTCAGATCCACCGCCTACTACCACATCTGTTGAGACACCCCCAGTTCAACCACCTACAGCTCAACCACAGCATGCAACATCATCATCTCAATCAGCTCGGGAAAAGGTTCAACAACAGAGTGCAGAACGACGTGGCACGATGTTCGAGTGTATGTTCGAGAGTGAGAAAGTGAACTTTTTATTCCACAACTCCAAGCAGCAGCAATTCAGATAAATCGACATACGGAATTCATGTCATCAAACCGCAAAATGAACATTGCTCAACAATTAGAGATTAATTCATTGAAAGAAATTGTGGGGAAATAGCATGCTGAGATTGAGCACTTGCGAGCTGAGAATGCTCAGTTGAGGGTTGTAGATGCTGAACGAGAGACACAATTGCAACAAATGCGAGCAGCTGACAATGCTCGTAGAATTGACATGAATCGACTGAAGGAACGAAGCACTGTTGTTTTACGAACTGCGGAGAAGCTGTCTGGAAAGTATGATAAGATAACGGAATGGTACAATTCCAGGAACAAAACCATAGCTGACAACGTCAAGCAAATGACTAGCAACTATGAAGTGACCAGAAAGCGAGTTAACATTCTTTGGGCTGATAGATGCAAAGCACAGGAAGTGTTACAGAAACGAGATCATGATAGTGAAGATCCCAGAAATCCTGATGTTCCTACATCATCTGCACAACCAGAGGGGTCTAGTTCAACTCAAGTTGTCATTGGTTCTTGTTCTGAGCAGATCGTGACCGATCCTGTTGCCTCTGGTGGTACTCAAGAGAAAAGGAAAGGTTAGAAGGAATGCAAGATATTGAAGACATGGGTCTTCAATTAGCGTTGATTGAAAGCGTGAGTGGTTTTATTGGTGAAAGCTCAACGGGAGGTGGTGATGTGGTTTTAAGATCAGAAGATATAGCGTTACAGGTGTGTCACCCTGTAACTGGTGAAGAATTGGAAGAAGGAGTGATTATTTCTGAACTCTCAAGTGAACAGATTTTAGCGTTGAAAGAGATGGAGACAGTAGATGATGCTACTATCGACGAGATACCTAGTGAGCCCGAGGTAGTGAACTTGGAAGGTTTAAAAGAAATCGTGTTTGAAGGAGTTGCAAAGAAGTCAATGTATGTTCATGAAGACGGTACAAAATTTAATTCGTTTGATGGTCACTGGCTTCATGAGAATGTAGATGAGATCGACGAAAAATTGAAGAGTCGTGACACATCTGAAATTCCCACTGATACATTTAAATAATGGAAAAAACTATTATTGGCGAAGTTTCAAAATCCAGCTTATCCTCCTGTACAAGTCGACTACTTAAAGTATCAAAAGGATAGACCGCAAGGAAAAATCCTTAGTTGGATGTTCATTAAAGATATTCACTGCATGGCGGTGAAATGCGAAAACGGAATCCAATACTTTAACTCACTCCTTAGCATCTTAACTTTGCCCTTCTATGATGTTGTAGCATTAGCGAAGTTAAACCTGATAAAAAGATCCAACTATGAAGGTGCAATGCTTTTTGCAAGGAAGCTACGGATTGAACGTCGCAAGGGTTGGAAGGATGAACTGTACAAGCCTCAGTTCCCAATGCATGAGCAGATAAAGTATACACTGGATCCGGACACCAACACTGCTCGTTACAAGCTTGTATACAAGCCAGTGAAGGTTATGGACAAGATACCTTTCATGCCGATGAAACAAGTTTTTTTGGGTAACATGAAGATATGGTGCTATGATTCAGACACTCATGAAATGGTCATCGTGTTCAAGAACGACGAAGACAATTTTCGAATGCTTGATCCAATGTGGATCGTGAATATGTCAGCTGGTGACATCAAGACACTTCTTCAACACGATATCTTTTATAAAGACAAGGATGCGCATCAAGTGTTTCTATTTCAATGCATCACTTGTTTTTGCTACTACCGAGGTATTCACGCGGGAAGCTCGTGGTCTGAGACAGGCCGACCATTAAGGGATGAAGACCGAAGACCAAGCAACAGCCAAAGGGGAGTTTATTGGTGCAGTTTTGTGTCTGTCGCTTGTTCTTATTACGTTGTAATTTGTACGGTCTTTATTACGGTCTGTATAGTTTTGGTCGAGTCGGCCAAGTCAAGATATCCTCCTCTCTTGACTTAGCACGACGTTTATTTTGTTAACGTTGTAAAACAGTTTGCATGTGTGCAACTGTTAGTTGTTTATATGTTTTGTTCTTGTTGTATGCTGCAAGTTGTCTGTGTATAGGGTCCCCACGAAGAATCCCTATTCTTCCTGGGATTGCATATGTCACGAACAATGGTCCTTATCAGTTTTGTTCACCACGAAGAACCATTCTTCGTGGTGATGGTTTATTTGCTGAAATGGTCCACGAATAACTCCTATTCTTCGTGGGCCTGAAGGTTATTCATGAGCCCAGTAACCTTCTTCGTAGGATTACTGGGTGTTGGGCCTATATAAACAGACACTTGCTCCTCATTTCAGTAAGAGAGCCCCTGAGAGTTGTAAGCACTGTGTGTATGTGTTGTACTGATTCTCTTCAGTTAATCTAAGATTGTGAATCTTTGGTTACTTGTGTTTTGCATTTCTTTGCTTTGGTTTGCATAACTACATGGATTACGCACTCGTATTTATGTTAACAAACAAGGAAGTAGGTTATCTTGATCCTCCAAGTGGACCTACAATGAATGATATACTTATCACTCATGGAGGTTGTTCATACTTTGGCCAAGTTTAGAAGTTATATGTATGTGTATAGACATATATTAAAAATATATATATAAATTGAATTCGATTTTCGAATCGAATTCATCATCATCATCATCATACTCAGTAAATCGCACCAATAGCAAAGCTAAGGTAAGGTTCGAGGAGGGTAAGATGTAGACAACCTTATCTCTACCCGTTAGGAATAGAGAGGCTGCTTCCAGTGAGACCCCCGGCTCGATAGTAGTTTTGCATCAAGCCTTGGACATAAGACGTATAACACTTGGCAATTAAGACAAAGGCCAATTAGTGCATGTACTCCCTTGTCTTTCAGCTCTTAACGCCACCACATGATGCATGATTAACCATCCCATCTTTTAACGTTATTTTCACGAAATTAGTAAAATAACATTAAAACTAGTGCACTTTCACCCCCCCCCGGAGCACCCACACATATATACATTATATGCGCATATAACCCACACATATATACATTCGTATTCGATTCTAATTCGATTACTTGATTCGAATACGAATCAACTCGAATTCGAACCTTTTTAATCGAATTCGAAGCGAACCGAATTTCGATTTTTCGAATTTGAATCGAATTTTGAACACCCCTAACTTCGTTGATAAGTTCGGTTGGTCATGAATATATGATTAATTGAACTAGCTAACTAAAAAACAACCAAGTGAAACTAGATGCGCACATCTCGATCATGGAAAGTGTTCGAGGACGTGATGTAGCCTTGTCACTTTATGAAAATTGTTTTTACACCATAACATGCAGGTGAGGTAGTGGAACAGGTCTGGAGAGCCAAGGCTTTCATGGTTCACACATTACTCATACATAAATCTTTCAACACTGAAAGTTGAAAGCTTGGATGGTTTCAACACTTAGAAAATTTTGGGCAGAATTTTAAAGAGGTTTTGAGCCTTACTTCTTGGTGAAAATCAACCACACACAAATCGACAACTATAAGTTTAGTTGGGAGCAAGGTGGGTACAAGATTCCACTAAGTTTTAAGCATTATATATAAGAAATAAAAAGATAGATTAGAGCAAAATTTTAATGCTACTTTGGACCTCAAATATGGTGAGGTTCCACCTTAGTTTGCAATGGCAAACTTGTGGAAACCTTTCTAGAGGTTGTCCAAGTAGTTTGAAAGAAGATTAGAAGAAAAAAGGTGAAAAAAGTGAGTGAAAACTCACTTAGAACACTTGAAAGTATTCTTCCTTGCTTGGAATTCTTGAGAGGATTAGAGAGTTTGGGAATAGATTAGTGTGTGGAAAGTGTTTAGGAGGTGGTGGAAACTTGTATTTATAAGTGAGGATTAGGGTTTAGGAGTAAATGAAGGTGGAAGGTGATTGGAGGAGAAAATAATTGGAAAATATAAAATATGATTGGCTAAAGAAGGGTGGAAGATGATTGGAGGAGAAAGGAGGTGGAAAAACTTTGATTTTGCTCACTTTTAGTCCCTGCACTTTGTAACTAGGTTATTTTGTGTCGTTTTCTTGTATTTTAACTTGTTTCTAGGTATCCAAAGTGTATTTTAAGTCTCGGTTTTGCGTAAAAACATGTATTTAAAGATTGAATGCGTATATAACACAAATATGAAAGGTAACACGTATGAATATTAAAGTGAATTCCCATTATGATCAAAGTCTCGCGATTGAAACAAAATATGAATTACAATGTTTCTAAAAATAGAAATGCGAATAAAACTTTTTAAATATGAAAAGTATAGAAAATGTGGAGCGTTATAGTCTCCCCTACTTTAGGAAATTTCGTTCCAAAATTTATTCAAGAGGAAGACTTGGGATATGATGGTATTTTGGAAGTTCGATACGAGTGATAATCGATTAAAATGTTTGGCTAAAATGAGAAATTTTGATGCTTAGTGCGAAGCAACGTTTATGTATCAGCGTGTTTAAAAATATATGGGTCAAAGTTTTGGCTTAATTGATAGTTTATAGTTGGTTGGGCGTACGTGGATAAATTCGAAGGGATAGGAGATAAGTTTGTAAGAGTAACTCATTTGGCTAAAGTGAATCGGGAGATCAACCGTAAGTAAGTGTAAAAAGGAGTAAATTGGGTATGTGTGTATATAGGCAATGTCAAGTTGCCCGAGTTTGGACGACTTAGTGAAAGGAATGTTTAAGGAAATACGACCTGTGGAGTGAAAAAGTTTTAGGATAAACAAGGATGTAACCTTATGTAATGCGGTGGCCCATGTCATTGTTATACGAAAAGTTTTATCGGTTCAAAATGCATTAGTAAAATCGAAATTTGTAGAAAAAGTGTTATTGGTGAGAAAATGTGGTGGTAAAAATTTTATGGCTGTCAAAAGGTTTTGACGGGTAAATGGGCCGACAAGTTGGTGTTTAGGTGTAATAAAGGATGAAAGATAGTTTCAAAAATGTTTTAGGCTAAGTTCAGCTTGTGAGGATGTCTACCAAAATAAAGTGGAGGTCTTCGGCCGAATTACTATAGATAAGATTTAGACGGAACGTTGAGTGAATAGTTGGGGATGATTCTGGCATATAAGTGAATGAGCGATTTAATAGTTATACGCGAGAGGTAAAAATAGCAAAAGTACTGGATGAAATGTGAACGTAAAGCATTGAAGGATGTTAGTGATAATTGTAGCCGTTGTGTTTAACGATTTTGGGTATGGGATTTTGTTATAGACAAACAGAGTATTAAGCTTTTCGAGTCGTATTTGTGTATAAAAAGGAAAGGCTTGTGATGCACCATAATTTGTTTGTTAAATAATAGTATTTAATAAGGTCCGAATAACACTAAATTTCACATGGCACGTTTTACGAAAGTTTGTTAACATGGTAAAAGCACTTATATAGGAAGTACCAGCGGCGTATCCACCATGTTACGTCTGTTTCGCTATTCGGTGTCATGTTACGTTCCGTGCTATGACACACAGCAGAACCTACTATGGTTTTCATGCGTCTACCATTATAATCTCGTGTGCACCTTTGATTATCCTGGTCATTGCATGGTCCGCATAGTTTGTACTAGTAGTGTATGGGTTAAAGGTAACTCTTAGTATTACAAGTGGGGATACACATATGATAGCGTATGAAGAACTAAGCATGTATATATGACTGTATTTAAGTATGTGTGTGTCTAACGTAGGCAAAACCACTTGGGTTACACCCATGTATGGATTCAAGTATGACTACCGCGTAGTGATAATGTATGAATTTGAGTATGATTGATGACAAACACGTATAAGATTAACATGTAATATCGAGCGTATAAATTGAGGTATAAATGTGGTTAAGTACATACAAGTTTAGCATATAGTTTTGAGTGTATAAATCGAAGTGTGAATACTACTATGTGTGTGAAATATTGATTGCATAAGTTTTAAATGTGAATAACATTATGTGTATGATGCGTGTGGTGTGTTATATAAGTTTAAGTATATTTTAAGCCCTTTTTACACGGTAGTCAAGTTTTAAATTTATAAAACAAGATATTTTACTAACACCAAACACACATATGGGCAAGTGCATCCATCGTGAGCGTAGTATAGTGTTGGCAAGATACCGAGGTCGTCCAAGGACACAAGAGCTTTTAATACCGGTTTATCCTCAACGTCTAATCAAATCAAAAGTTACAAAAAAATGTTTTTAAATAAGAAAAGTAAAACTAACTAAAATACTGAAAAAATAAAATAAAAAAAAACACATAGACAAGATGAATCACTTGGCTCCGACTCGTGTTTAGTGTAACCTTTGATTATTTCCGCACTTTTGCACTTTTTAAGAAATTATCTTAGTTATTGTAGTAGGCCCCTCTTTTGAAGGTGACGTTACCCTCAACCCAGTAGTTTGAGTCAGCAAGGATACAATCCTAAAGGGTCGGATTATTGAAAGATAATTAATTAAGTTATTAATGTATATTATGGTAGGCCCCTCTTTTGAAGGTGACGTTACCCTCGGCTAAGTAGTCTGAGTCAGCAGGGATACAGTCCTAAGTAGCCGGCTTAAAGTATTAATAGTAGCTTACATATGAGGGGATCAAAGAGTTTGGACCCCCGCCATCCAATACCGGTGGGTATTGAAGGAGGTCCTACTAAATTTGACCCAGGTCCTTGCAGGATCTATACACTTAACAAGGCAAGACTCATACCAAACCGTTCCCTTAACCCCCGACCAGGTAGCCAACATATCTCCATATAGACCGTGGAGATATGAATGGTGAAAATCTTTTATTTTATATAGACAGTAAAATAATGCCAAGACACCACGGACAAACGATAAGGAAGATTCACCTTCAACATAAGAAACTAGTTATTAAAGTCACTAATACATAACCAAGTAAAAAGTGCGAAAAGATTAAAAATAAAAAGTATTACACTAGACACTTGTCTTCACCAAGTGATGTAAGAGACTTAGGCAAACATGGCCTTTGATTATCAAGAACTCTTACGATCAATCTTGGATCCTAAGACGACTCACACACTCTACGATGGATGAGGGATGATGGTGTTGTGATGGTGGTGGGTGGTGGGTGAAGTGTGAGAGAGGTGGTGTGCCAAGGGATGGTTTGCAAATGAGCCAAGCACCCCTATTTATAGGCTGAACAGAGGCTCGGGCACGGCCCCATGTCCACCTTCCTTCTCTTTCTTCATTAACTGCAGTTTGTCTGTATTAGTTGACCACGCCCCCGTGTCCGCTGGGCACGCCCCCGTGTGCAAAAGCGTATCTGTACTATCAAGATTTCCCCAGATTCTGCGAATCTTAGAGTTGACCACGGCCCCGTGTCCGCTGAGCACGACCCCGTGGTGGTTGATAGAAGCTTCTACAGCTTTGTCTTTTCTGCTGACACTTGGGCACGCCCTCGTGCTCATTGAGCACGGGGCGTGTTCAGCCTTTTGTTCTCTTATTTTGCTTGGGAAGATGATGTCGGGGAGGCTGGGCATGCCACGTTTGTTCCTTTTCTTATATTTATGTGAGATTTAGCTGCCTTTTTGCTTCTTTTGTTCATTTGAGCTCATTTAATCCTGAAAATACAAAAGGAAGACAAAAACACACTTTTTCCAACATTAGTACTAAAAAGGGTTAGTTTTATGCCACAATTGATGTAATTTATATGTTGCATTTTGTGCACATCAAATACCCCCACACATGAATCTTTGCTTGTCCTCAAGCAAAACTCTTTATAATGTGGCTTTACACTCCCAAATGGAATGGGTATAAGAGAAGGTTTTTGGGCCTGTCGTAGAGTGTCGGGATTTCCAAGAATCTTTATTAAGTTTTATTTTTATTTATTTACAATCCTATTCGTCATGATTTATTTAAAACATTACATAAGATAAATTACTTATTAGGGCATAACATGCCTTTTTAAAATTCCACTTATATACAAGTTCACATACCTCTCGGGGGATCACTCATCACTCGGCCGAAGATGTATTTTAGTGGATCACTCGAGAGCGGCATGGAACTTACTCCTACCATAAGCTTGCCAAGCAATCAATCCTCCTCCTTTTTAACTATACAACTTTGTAAATATCAAGAGGACTTTTGGGGTGAAGGGTTAGGCTTGGGTTAAAGGTAGGTGGTTGGGTTAGTGGTTAGTAAAAGGGCGAAAGGCGTAAAAAGCGTCGGTTTTCGTAAGACTTTCTATTTTTGAAAGGGTGCTTGTTTTGGGATATGAAATGAAAAGGTTTAGGCTCAAAGGGGTTAACTAGGGGGATTTTGGGTAGGTGGTTAAAAAAAAGAAAAATAATGGTGTAGAAATAAAAAGGGTTAGTCCTAATGCCTCCGTCATTTACTTACTCGGGTTTAAGTTGGTAAGGAACGGGAATGTATCGTCGTGGCAAGTTCTAGAGTCATAAGAACCAAGCGGCTCTTCACACAAGAAACGAAAAATGAGCATTTAGTTTAAAGATATATATTTGTATGCTCAATAAAGGCTCAAAACTCACTTTTTGTGGGAATGGGTTTTTATGTGATCAAGTATATATAATCAAATTTTAATTAAGCTTGTCATGCCGTTTCATAATTTTCTTATGTTGGTTCTTTTTATCACGATGCTATCGGTTGTAAATTTGTAAAAATATAACATTTCTAGAACTTGAAATTCCCAAATTAAACCTAGACAAGTAAAAAAACTGAAAATTTTTTGAAAAAAAATTAGGGTGATTAGCGGTTCCAATAGAGTTTTGTGTAAGGCTTGTGATTAGGACTTGTAAGATTCAAGGTTTTAGCATCCCCCCCACACTTAAATTACACATTGTCCTCAATGTGTCCCAAAAATAAGTTTTTAGGTTGATTGAATGTGTAAAAAGGTGTGAAAAAGAAAAATTTTATGTTACTGGGCGTCTGGACACGGCCCCGTGATGTCCAGGCACGGCCCCGTGTTCAGATCGCCAGTAACAGAAATTGTCAAAAAGAAACAGAAGCCTGGGCAAGGGGGCGTGTTCAGTGAGCACGGGCGTGTTCAGTGAGCACGCCCCGTGTCCAGTTACCTGAACTGGGCATTTCCTGCAGATTGTGCAGCACAGGGCCGTGTTGGGCGGGCACGGCCCGTGCTGAACTTGCTGTAATGAAGAAAAATTTGTCGGGTGCCCCTGTTTTCGTGCATGGGGTGTTGGTTCAAGTTTCCCTTGTTATCCTTCACCATCCCGAGTGTGTTTTATTCCTGAAAATTAAAACTAAACTAGAAAACATAAAAATTAATCTAAACTAAACTAAGGATAGTTCCGCGGAATGCCTCCGTGGTGCGCCACGTTTATAAGGGTCCTTGGCTAGACCCAAAGCCTGGTCATATGTTACCCAAGTGGGATGTTTTGCATCCCATGCTACACCGTCGAAGAGCATCATCCAAACTCGAGTCAATGACCTTCATGTAGTTGACCGGGTCTTCGTCTTCTACTATTTTTCCAACTCCAAACTTCACTTCCTCGTCCCCAACCCTCAATGTTAGTGTTCCATCATTTATATCTACCACTGCTTGGGCCGTAGCTAGGAATGGCCTCCCTAGGATGAGTGGTACTTCGGTATCTTCCTCCATATCTAGTATGATAAAGTCGGCCGGAAAGACGAATTCGCCGACTTTGACCAACAGATTTTCAGCTACACCTTGTGGATATTTGACGGATCTATCGGCGAGTTGTATGCTTATTTTGTAGGGCTTGTTTTCCCTAAGCCGAGTTGGTTGAACATTGATGAGGGCATGAGGTTGATGCTTGCCCCGAGATCGGCTAGTGCATTACGAATGGGGGATTCCCCAATCGAGCAAGGAATTGTGAAGCTTCCGGGGTCAAGCTTATTTTGCGGGAGTTTGTTGAGTAGTAAGGCGGAGCATTCTTCGCCTAAGTTAACTAATTGCAATGATTCAATTTTCCTTTTATGAGTGAGGAAGTCACTCATAAATTTTGAATATTTAGGCATTTGAGTTAGGACTTCGATAAATGGAATATTAACATGCAATTGTTTTAGTAAATTTTCGAATTTTGCGAATTGGTCATCGGTCTTTTGACGAATTAACCGACCGGGGTATGGAACCGGAGGGGTCTTAGTAGGCTCTTGGATTGGTGGAGAAGCCTTCTCTGGTTGGGATGTGGGTGGAGTTGTGGTATGATTGGATTGGCTTCTTTCAGCTGGCGGTAATGGAGCCTCCTCGGGACCCACGATTCGGTTTCTCAATGTGATGAGATGTACTTGTGCCTTTGGGTTGGTTTCAGTATTACTTGGTAACGCACCTTGTGGTCTCTCGGAGAAATTTTGAGCTATTTGATTTAATTTTTTTTCAATGTTTTGAATGCTAGCTTGTTGATTTCTGAAATTTGATTCCAATTGCTGAAATCGATCCGAGTTTTTCTTTTCGGTGTCAGAGATGAGGCGAGATACAGTATCTTCAAGCCTTTCTCGTCCACCTTGTTGTTGAGAGAAATTTTGTGGTTGTTGAAAATTTGTTCATTGGTTTAGATTTTGTTGGTTACTACTATTGTCGGGTTCTCTCCAACCAAGGTTGGGGTGGTTACGCCATCCTTGGTTGTAGGTACCCGTTGGAGGACCCCGGCGGCCTAGGCCTATTATCAATGTAGTTAACCGTTTCCGTTTGATCATCTAATTCTTTCATACAACTCCAATTTTCATGTGGCCCACCACACCCCTCACAAGCCATAACCGAGACCGTTTTTGCCATTTCTAACTTTTTGATTTTTGAAGAAAGGGCCTCGATTTGAGCTTGTAAAGAAGTGCTTTCATCAACCTTATGGGCGCCCGGGGCAATAGATTTATTGCCTCGGGGAGTGTGCCACTGAAAATTGGTTTGAGTAATTTCCTCAATTTGATTATATATTTCATTTGGGCGACGATTACCTAAAAGTCCCCCGGAGCTAGAATCAAGTGTTTGTCTTGTGTGTGGCAACAACCCATTGTAGAAAGTGGATACTTGTTGCCATACTGCAAGACCGTGATGAGGACACTTTCTTAGTAGCTCCTTGAACCTTTCCCAAGTTTCATATAAGGATTCCCCATCCTCTTGTGAATATGTATTAATTTCAGTCATTCGTTTAGTTGTTTTAGCAGGAGGGAAATACTTATATAGAAACTTTTGGGCTAGTTCATCCCAGGCGTTTACCGAGCCAACTGGGAGGGTGTTAAGCCAAGCCTTAGCTCGGTCTTTTAGTGGAAATGGAAACATTCGAAGGCGGATGGCGTCGTTTGATGCTCCATTGATCCGAAAGGTATCACATATTTCAAAAAAAATAGTAATATCTAGATGGGGATCCTCGTCCGCAAGCCCATGAAAGGTTGCGAAGTTTTGAAGCATTTGTATCAAATGTGGTTGAAGTTCGAAGTTGTTGGGTTCGACATTCGGTGCATTGATAGCGGCGCCGAGATTACCTACGGTGGGTCGTAGGTAATCCATGAGGGTGCGTTGGTCCGCCATTGGAAGTGGGTCCCCCAAAAATTTCTCTTGGTTTTTAGCTTTAAGTCTTTTTCTGAGAAAGCGTTTGGGTTCTTCAAGAGGTTCTTTTATGTCTCTACTAGAACTGGAGCTCATACACTACGTAGAAAGTTCAGATGTGGCGCCTGGGTTCCAAGTCCTGCAATAAAAACAGAAAAGAACGTTGGTCAGAAGCTTCACCACGGCCCCGTGCTCGGATGAACATGGCTCGTGGTCGGAGATACAATGATTGTTTTCCGGATCCCTGTTACTAGGGAGTTCGACACGGCCCCGTGTTGCACCGACACGGCCCCGTGCTCAACTCTCTGTAACTCGGAAAATAAAAATTGTCAGTAACAATGCTGGGCACGGCCCGTGTCCGACCAACCACGGCCCGTGCTGAGCTCTGCAGAAAATGAAAAACTATGAAAATCCTAAAAAACATAAAAATTAGAAAAACGATTAGGCCGTTGATTCCTAACTTTCTTAAAATCCTTGTGTCCCCGGCAACGGCGCCAAAAACTTGATGCGTGTGGTGTGTTATATAAGTTTAAGTATATTTTAAGCCTTTTTTACACGTTAGTCAAGTTTTAAATTTATAAAACACGATATTTTACTAACACCAAACACACATATGGGCAAGTGCACCCATCGTGAGAGTAGTATAGTGTTGGCAAGATACCGAGGTCGTCCAAGGACACAAGAGCTTTTAATACCGGTTTATCCTCAACGTCTAATCAAATCAAAAGTTACAAAAAAATGTTTTTAAATAAGAAAAGTAAAACTAACTAAAATGCTGAAAAAAATAAAATAAAAATAAAAACAGATAGACAAGATGAATCACTTGGCTCCGACTCGTGTTTAGTGTAACCTTTGATTATTTCCGCACTTTTGCACTTTTTAAGAGATTATCTTAGTTATTGTAGTAGGCCCCTCTTTTGATGGTGACGTTACCCTCAACCCAGTAGTTTGAGTCAGCAAGGATACAATCCTAAAGGGTCGGATTATTGAAAGATAATTAATTAAGTTATTAATGCATATTATGGTAGGCCCCTCTTTTGAAGGTGACGTTACCCTCGGCTAAGTAGTCTTAATCAGCATGGATACAGTCTTAAGTAGCCGAGTTAAAGTATTAATAGTAGCTTACATATGAGGGGATCAAAGAGTTTGGACCCCCGACATCCAATACCGGTGGGTATTGAAGGAGGTCCTACTAAATTTGACCCAGGTCCTTGCAGGATCTATACACTGAACAAGGCAAGACTCATACCAAACCGTTCCCTTAACCTTCGACCAGGTAGCCAACATATCTCCATATAGACCGTGGAGATATGAATGGTGAAAATCTTTTATTTTATATAGACAGTAAAATAATACCAAGACACCACGGACAAACGATAAGGAAGAATCACCTTCAACATAAGAAACTAGTTATTAAAGTCATTAATACATAACCAAGTAAAAAGTGCGAAAAGATTAAAAATAAAAAGTATTACACTAGACACTTGTCTTCATCAAGTGATGTAAGAAACTTAGGCAAACATGGCCTTTGATTGTCAAGAACTCTTACGATCAATCTTGGATCCCGAGATGATTCACACACTCTACGATGGACGATGGATGGTGGTGGTGGATGATGGTGTTGTGATGGAGGTGGGTGGTGGGTGAAGTGTGAGAGAGGTGGTGTGCCAAGGGATGGTTTGCAAATGAGCCAAGCACCCCTATTTATAGGCTGAACAGAGGCTCGGGCACGGCCCCGTGTCCACCTTCCTTCATTAACTGCAGTTTGTCTGTATTAGTTGACCACGCCCCCGTGTCCGCTGGGCACGCCCCCGTGTGCAGAAGCGTATCTGTACTATCAAGATTTCCTAGATTCTGCGAATCTTAGAGTTGACCACGGCCCCGTGTCCGCTGAGCACGACCCCGTGGTGGTTGATAGAAGCTTCTACAGCTTCGTCTTTTCTGCTGACACTTGGGCACGCCCTCGTACTCATTGAGCACGGGGCGTGTTCAGCCTTT
This sequence comes from Helianthus tuberosus, assembly GCA_030545235.1. Taxonomy (NCBI): domain Eukaryota; kingdom Viridiplantae; phylum Streptophyta; class Magnoliopsida; order Asterales; family Asteraceae; genus Helianthus; species Helianthus tuberosus. The sequence goes on from CM060359.1 coordinate 19,181,200, forward strand.
TGTTCTCTTGTTTTGCTTGGGAAGATGCTGTCGGGGAGGCTGGGCATGCCACGTTTGTTCCTTTTCTTGTATTTATGTTAGATTTAGCTACCTTTTTGCTTCTTTTGTTCATTTGAGCTCATTTAATCCTGAAAATACAAAAGGAAGTCAAAAACACACTTTTTCCAACATTAGTACTAAAAAAGGGTTAGTTTTATGCCACAATTGATGTAATTTATATGTTGCATTTTGTGCACATCAGTGTACGTCTTGCATGAAATATGGATTGTACAAGTTGAAATGTGAGTAACGATATGCATGTGTATGTCTAATACGCAACGTGGACTTATAGAAAGTCATGGTCGATCACAAGGAGTTTGAAAAGGCGTGAGATTAACCTGTGAGTGTAATAGTTGTTTTAGGGTGAATAATCGAGTTTCTCGAACTATATAAAATGGTTTGTTGGGAATAGAGAATCAAGCTTGCGGATATTGGGAATATATTAGGAGAAAGTAGCGTTTTATGACGAGAGATGTAGTTCATAGAGGAAATAACACCATCGTTACAATTTTGGATTCGCATACGTCGTAAGTGTCCGGTCTTAAGAATTTTCCTGCCCACGTGTTGAGATTTAGGATTGCGTACTAGCAATTTTGAGAAGAGTTTTAGGCAGTGAGCAGGTTTTGTTGAAAGTATTTTACACCATAATGAGAAATGTCATGCTTTGAAAATTTTTGTGGAAAACCTGGTTTTGAAAAGAATTTCTACTGAAAACGGACTTATAAATAGTCAAGCTTCGTTGGTATTGGCGTGTATTTGTAAGGTTACTATGTCTAGAGTATGTATGAGTTAGGTTGACCGGTACGATGGTTGTGGTAGGTCAGTTGAGTAGTAGTTTGATGGTAGTGCGTCAGGTTCCGACTAAATGTATGTAGGTGCGACGCTTGGTGCACAACAACACGTTGTACGAGCGAGTCACCGGTCATGGGTATTGAGAGATTCTCTAGGTACTGTTCTTTTGGGGTTTCTTAGGTTGTGAGTATAGGTGAGGTTCGTAAGAGGTCTGGGTGTTTTACCCTCGTTCTAAAGCATTGGTAGAATTTACCAGTAGGATAGCTAGTTCTAAGTTGGGGTCTTTTGTTGTAAATCGAGCCTCGAGGGTGTGTAGGTTGGCTATTTGCGTTCGTTGGTTAGGTTGACTATGGGTTGATTATGTTTTACCAACTAAGCGAGGTTAACGTTAAAACGAAGGACACCTATAAGAACTACATGTATATGATTTTTTTTGCTTTCGTGTTAGGAACAAAATATCTTTAGTATGGTAGTATAATGTGAGCGTGTATTAGTGATTGAATCAAATATGAAATTTGTGGGGCAAGAATTTACTAGACCGACTAGGTTGGTAGATAGCATATCGTAAGACTTAGAAAATAGTGTAAGAAAATATTTAAGGCATGAATGGAATTATCACACATAGTGATTTGCGTAAATAGATTGTAAGGTTAAAATAAGTTTGAACAATGAGATTTGAGATTCATGTGTACATAGAAATTTTGACACAATGATGAAAGGTTCAAGTATAAGACTTAATCGAGTGGTTGTCATAGAGTTGGTCGAGTTGTGATTTAATTTCCCCGTTGAGATGAGGACATCACTCCTAACTCAAGGGTAAGATTTCTACAAGGGAAGAGAATTGGTAACGATCACCAAGGTAAGGTAATCACTCCTAACACTTTGGTGAATTTTTTTTATTTAGAAAAAATAGGAGCGGAGCTAATCGTCAAGGTAATGGAATCACTCCTATCTTGATGACGATACTTCCATTTTTGAGAATATGGGTAGTTTTCTTCCTTGTGGGTGACGTTTTGGGGATTTCACACATGGATATTGTGGCAAAATAGACGAAAGGATAGGTATGATATGTATATAACCATTGTGAAGAATAATCTGAATTTAAAAGGGAGATAGGTTGAATCTTATTATGCATAAAACTGATACTAGCGTAGTAGGGGTTTGTTTTAAACTTGGATTGCTACGAAACGGAACTTTGACTAAACCAAAGTGACCGAAAATTCTTTTGAGTTTGTGAAGCATGCTTTGGCCTAATAGGTAGAATACTCTCGCTGAAATTTCAGTTAACGATATTCACCCTTCCGATTACTACATGCCCCTAGTCAATCGAAAGTTAATAGCGCTATTAGGTTTAACAAACCTCACACCGTGCCGTTCGGACGGGCGTGTACTAATGGACTATGGCAAACTGTCAATGATGATAGAACATTGACGTAGGGCACAACTATTGTTCGTCAGTTGTCGATATGGTAATGGTCTAGTGGTTCACATGGGGAAAGCCCCCACTGAGCATGGATATGGTTTGGGTAATAAAGAAGGAACTGTTTAATCATACTTTCAACTATGGGGTAACCCCCACGGCAATTAAGCCAACAAAAGACAAACCATGTTTTTAGAACCAACTTAAAACTAAAACAACCAATCGTGAACTCACTCAACTTTGTTGTTGACTCGTTGTTACATGCCTTACAGGTCGTTAGATGCTTATGGAGCTTGCGCTAGGAGGAGATCGTTGTGGGATATGGACTATTATGTCCCGTTCTTAATAAATAATCTTTATGAACTTATGGAACTTATGTTTTGGTCTTTAAACTTATGAACTATGAACTTATGCTTTGGTCTCACATTTTATGTTTCCGCTGTTAACTTAAAGTCTGATTACTTTCTTTTGGTCACCAATCGTATTGTGGTTGGTTTTATTTACTTAATTGTGTTGTTCAATATGATTGGTGGCTCGATCCTAGTCATGTCACGCCTCCAAGCGGTGATACTCCGCATGGTGGATTTTGGGGGTGTGACAGATTGGTATCAGAGCCATTGGTTATAGCGAACTTGGTTTTAAAAAGGGGGAAAGCTTTTTGACAAACCAGACTATAACCTGTAAAGTGCTCAACGATCCACAACGACGCTTCGCTCCACGTGCAAGACTCAACACTATAGGTAATATGGTTTATGTTTGTATTGCCTACCTGCTAGTAGCACATTTGATCATGGTATGCTTAGTTAGCGTAACAACTATTGATCGAAACCCTGTGTGTGTTTGCTCTCTTCTGTCACTCCACACTTACGCATTTTCGCGACAACCTTCTTACTTGTGTTTCCTTCGATGTGAAGATCATGAGTGGACGCTTGAACTTGACTCAAGCCCAACTAACGGCTCTAATCAACGAACGAGTGGCTGAGGCACTCGCAGCTGTCCCTGCAGGAGGTATAACCTGCCATTTCGACCTATCCTAGGATGTTTAGATCCAAAACTCGCGAACCAACTCTTGTGTTTAACCTTGTCTTTTATTCTCGCGCAATAGGTCAGCATGCTCAACCTCCTGTGTGCACGTTCAAAACATTCATGGATTACCGACCTAGTACTTTCAACGGCACAGAAGGAGTTGTAGGCCTTCTTCACTGGTTCGAGAAGCTTGAGTCTGTTTTCGAAATGTGTGAATGCCCTGAAGATCGCAGGGTGAAATATGCTACTGGAACCCTCGAAGGTGCTGCGTTAACCTGGTGGAAAGCACAGGTTCAACTATTAGGGCTGGCAGTTGCTAATGCCACCCCATGGAACGGTTTCAAAGAACTGATCAAAGAAGAGTATTGTAGTCGTGACGACATCCACAAGCTAGAGGTAGAATTTTTCAATCTGAAAATGACGGGGTCTGAAATCGAAGCATACACAAAGAGGTCGAACGAATTAGCTATCCTGTGTCCCACTATGGTGGATCCTCCTATCAAGCGTATCGAGCTGTACCTTAAGGGTTTGGTGCCAGAAATTCAAAGCCACGTGACCTCAGCTAATCTTGGCACCATTCAGCAAATCATCAAGTTGGCTCATCGTCTCACTGATCAGGCAGTTGAGCAGAACAAGCTGCCCAAGCGTATTAGCGCTACTACTACTGATGCTCCCAGTGATAACAAGCGCAAGTGGGATGGAAATTCGGGCAAGGGTTCTACTTTAATTCAGTCTCAGCAGCGAAAGACTGATGACTACCAGAGTCCTGGTCAGCAATCTTTAGGTAATCAAGGACAGGGTGGATACCGAGGGAACCACCCCAAGTGCAACCGGTGCAACAAGCATCACAGCGGGCAGTGCAACAAGGGTCGTTGTCTGAGGTGTAACAAGTTTGGTCATGAAGCAAAGGATTGCAGGAGCGCACAACCAGCAAATCAAAATCACCAACAACAACAACAAGCTCCACAGAACCACCAGCAGCAGCAACATCAGGGCAATAAAGGATGTTTTCAGTGTGGCGCTGAGGGCCACTTTAAGAGGAACTGCCCTCAGCTAAACCAGAATCAGAACAACAACAACCAAGGAAACGGGAACAACAATGGGAACAACAATGGAGGCAACAATAATGGCAATGGTGCCAGGGGACGCGTTTTCGTGCTGGGTCAGGGTGACGCGAGGAACGATCCCAATTTTGTGATGGGTAAGTTTCTTCTGGATGATTTCTTTGTTACTGTTTTATTCGATTCGGGTGCCGATACTAGTTATGTATCCTTAAAAGTTACTCAAATGCTTAAGCGCACCCTAACACTTTTGAACACCAAACACACGGTAGAGCTAGCAAACGGTAAAAGTCTCGAGGCCACACATATAGTTAAGGGTTGTAACCTCGTCTTAGCTGGTCAAACCTTCTCTATCGATCTTATTCCTATCATACTTGGTAGTTTCGACGTTGTTATTGGGATGGATTGGTTATCTCAGCAACTAGCGGAAATTCTTTGCAACGAGAAGATTGTCCGCATCCCTTGTTCTGGTGAAGAACCCCTCGTGATTCATGGTGACAAGAGTGGTGCTGTCGTAGGCATTATCTCTTTCGTTAAGGCCCAGAAGTGGTTGCGAAAGGGCCACACTGCCATTCTATCACTCGTAACTGACACATCAATGGAAGAGAAGAGAATTAAAGACATTCCTATTGTGCGGGATTTTCCTGAGGAATTACCTGGTCTCCCGCCTCATCGACAAGTCGAGTTTCAAATCGAGCTAGCTCCTGTAGCAGCACCAATAGCTCGTGCACCTTATCGACTAGCTCCGTCAGAACTTGAAGAACTGTCCACGCAATTACAAGAACTCTTGGAAAAGGGTTTCATACGTCCTAGCTCTTCGCCCTGGGGAGCTCCAGTCAAGTTTGTGAAGAAGAAAGACGGTACTTTCAGGATGTGTATTGACTATCGCGAGCTTAACAAGGTGACCGTGAAGAATCGTTATCCTCTCCCACGTATTGATGACTTATTCGACCAGTTGCAAGGATCGAGTTTCTATTCCAAGATTGATTTGAGATCGGGATACCATCAGTTGAGAGTCTGAGAGGAGGACGTCTCCAAAACAGCATTCAGAACTCGTTACGGGCATTACGAGTTTCTGGTTATGCCTTTCGGATTAACGAATGCACATGCGGTCTTCATGGATCTCATGAACCGAGTGTGCAAGCCTTACCTGGATAAGTTTGTCATAGTGTTCATCGACGATATCTTGATCTATTCGAAGAGTCAGGAAGAACACGAGCAACACCTGAGGCTTATTCTGGAACTTCTTCGAAAAGAGCAGTTGTATGCCAAGTTTTCGAAATGTGACTTCTGGCTTCACGAAGTCCACTTTCTAGGCCATGTAGTAAACAAGGGTGGGATTCATGTTGATCCATCCAAGGTTGACTCGATCAAGAACTGGCCTACACCCCGTACACCAACAGAAATCCGCCAATTCTTGGGCTTGGTAGGATACTACAGAAGATTCATCAAGGATTTCTCCAAGATTGCGCAACCTCTCACTTCACTGACTCAGAAGGGTGTCACCTATCGTTGGGGTGATGCACAGGAATCTGCTTTTCAGCACTTAAAAGATAGACTTTGTAGCACGCCTATCCTCTCATTGCCTGAGGGCACAGATGATTTTGTGGTTTATTGCGACGCTTCCATCCAAGGACTTGGTTGCGTGTTGATGCAACGTGATAAAGTCATTGCTTATGCATCACGCCAACTTAAAGTACACGAAAGGAACTACACTATGCACGACTTGGAATTGGGAGCAGTTGTCTTCGCACTTAAGATATGGAGACATTACCTGTACGGTACCAAGTGCACCATTTACACCGATCACAGGAGTCTCGAGCATATCTTTAAGCAAAAAGAATTAAACATGCGACAACGTCGATGGGTCGAGCTCTTGAATGATTATGAATGTGCGATCAAGTACCATCCGGGCAAAGCCAATGTTGTGGTCGACGCCCTTAGTCGCAAGGATACTATACCTAAACGTGTGCGAGCGTTACAACTTACCATCCAATCTAGTCTTCCTGCCCAGATACGAGATGCTCAGGTTAAAGCATTGAAGGCAGAGAACATCAGGGCTGAGTCCCTACGAGGATCAAGGAAACGGTTAGAACAAAAGGAAGACGGTGCCTACTATGTAAACGGGCGCATCTGGGTTCCACTCTATGGTAATCTACGCGAGCTTGTGATGGATGAAGCGCATAAGACTCATTACTCAGTACATCCTGGTTCGGATAAGATGTACCACGATCTCAAGACTACGTATTGTTGGCCTAGTATGAAAGCCAACATAGCAACCTACGTCAATAAATGTTTGACTTGTGCGAGAGTCAAGATTGAATATCAAAAACCATCAGGCCTACTCCAATAACCAGAGATCCTGACATGGAAATGGGAGCAAATTTCCATGGATTTCGTTACTGGCCTGCCTAGGTCTCAACGCGGATAAGACACTATTTGGGTGATCGTGGATCTACTGACCAAGTCTGCACATTTTCTGGCTATCAAGGAAACGAATAAGTTTTCTACCCTAGCAGACGTCTATCTAAAGGAAGTAGTATCAAGGCACGAAGTGCCAACCTCCATCATCTCTGATCGTGACTCACTTTTTACATCTGAGTTGTGGCAAGTTATGCACAAGTCCTTTGGTTCTCGATTGGACATGAGCACGGCATACCATCCACAGACGGATGGGCAATCTGAATGCACCATCCAAACCCTTGAAGACATGATTAGGGCATGTGTGATCGACTTTGGAAATGGCTGGGAAAAACACCTCCCGTTAGTGGAGTTTTCGTATAACAACAGTTACCACACCAGTATCCAGGCCGCTCCGTTTGAGGCATTGTACGGACGGAAGTGCCGATCACCTCTTTGTTGGGCAGAGGTTGGTGACAGCCAAATCACAGGCCCAGAACTTGTAGTAGATACAACCGAGAAAATTGCTCAGATACGACAGCGAATGGCGGCAGCTCGTGACCGTCAAAAAAGCTATGCTGATAAGCGAAGGAAACCACTCGAGTTCCAGGTTGGGGATCGAGTGCTACTCAAAGTCTCACCTTGGAAAGGTGTAGTTCGTTTTGAAAAACGAGGCAAACTCAATCCGCGCTATGTCGGACCATTCGAAATCATTGAGAAAATTGGCAAAGTCGCTTACAAGTTGAACCTACCTGAAGAACTCAGCGGAGTTCATAATGTTTTCCATGTGTCGAATCTGAAGAAGTGTCTGTCAGATGAGACCCTTATAGTTCCCTTAAAGGAGCTCACAATCGACGACCAGTTGCGATTCGTCAAGGAACCAGTTGAAATCACAGACCGAGACGTCAAGATTCTCAAGCGTACTAGAATACCTCTTGTTCGAGTTCGCTGGAATTCCCGTCGTGGCCCAGAGTATACCTGGGAACGAGAAGACCAAATGAAACTCAAGTATCCCCAGCTGTTTAAGAAAAGTGCAACCACTACTGAGACTGAAGCTACTGCAGAATTTCGGGACGAAATTCCAAACCAACGGGGGATAATGTGACACCCCAGGAAAAACCAGTAAACCACGCAACTTAACTAGCTTCCTCAGTAACCACGTGCTAAATTCCGGGACGAAATTTTCTTAACAGGGGGAGAATGTGACAACCCTCATAATTACATGTATCCGCACGATTTATTAATGTTAATTAAAGTGCTTGATGACTGTGTTGAATTACTTAACTGCTCTCTGATTACTGCGTCATACTTACATGTGCTTGTTAACATACTAGTCGTATGCAGTAAATTGACTAAATGGTCCTGAATGTTTTTCCTAAGTGTTGGGAATTGAAAATGTTACAAAAAGATATATATATATATATATATATATATATATATATATATAGGACACTATACGGAATAATTAAACACTTTAACGGAACGGTATCTAACCGAACAACCGGACATTACCCGGAACACCAAAATATTCTAAGAACACTGTTTTATTATTACTGAGCTAGTCATGACCCTCTAACACCCTAACACCCACTAAAATATCTAGTAACTAAATACACTAACTAGATACTTGGAATTTGATTACAAGGAAACTACATTGGTTCAAATTTTACAATTAGACCCCCCCCCCATTACCGAATTCGGTCACCAAGGGACCTACCAAATCACCCCAAATATTTGCTAGATTTTATCTCATATTTTATGTAGATATTGCTTGATCTTGTATCCAAAATATTAGATTGTGATCCTTACAAGTATGGTGCAAGATCATTCCTATCACCTCATATCTTCCACAAGACTTCACCCACTCTCACTACTTCTCTCTCCCTCCTCTCGGCCACACCCATAACCACCACCATCACCACCATTTCACCACCACCTTCTTCCATTGTAAATGCTTCATCTAAGTGCTAGAAGATGAATCAAAGGTGCTTGAAGTTGTAGATCATTAAGAAGCTTCATTGCTTGCTTTTCACCATCATTTTTCATCACCTTCTTCACTAGAAATCTTCCCTAGCCTTTGTGCTAGTAGTAAGTTCTTGTTAAACTCTTATTCATCTTGTTTTTATGGTTAAAGTTGATGTATGATGAATATTACAAGAAAACTAAGAACAAGAACTAAAAACATGAACATAAAGCATTACATAAGGTTTACATAAAGATGTAATATAATGATTATGTGCTGATTAGGGTTACACGGTATGAATGACTTATAAGCTGTTGTTAGTGTGTATGAGAGTCGTTGTTGTTCGCTAAACATATTAACGGAATCAATCGAACACGCGTTAGAAAGTTAAGAGCTGAAAACAGGAAGCTGGTTGGTGTTTACAGCCAACTTCAGTTGGCTGTAACCAGATCATAACTTAACGAAAAACTGATTTTCTTGAGTCTATAACGTGTTATTATGAAATACGGTTCTAATGGCACTGGAATCATATTTTTTGGACTTCGTTTGCTATTTTTAAAGGGTCGTTTTGTAACAGCAGCAAAAGCTGCATTTTTACTGCTGAAAATATGTGTTATGTTTTTCGTCATAACTTGAATTCTGTGTAGAATTAGCTCATGAAATTTGTACTGTAGATGACCACTGATGTATTTGTAATTCTCCCACTGGAATTTCGTAAATCGGACTTACGATAAATTTTAAATAAATTATTCTGTGGACTGCAATCAGAAAAAGATAAATCTGATTGCGGTCCGGAAAATGATTTTTTATAAAATATTGGTGATGATTTGGATCCTGAGATTTTTACACAATAATATTTGGATCGTTTAAAACATTCTATAAAAATTTGGGAATTTTTGGAGTAAGTTAACTATTTTATTACAATGCCCGAAAACAGCCCAGTTTTGGATGTTAAAGCTGAAATGACATAAGTAGTAAATTGCGTGTCTAAATGTCGAATATGATATCTGAGAATGATCTAACATGTTATATGTCAATGAAAGTGTTATGTGCAATATCGTATGCTTGCTTTTGAGTAGCTATAAGTGGAATGTTTATATGGGCGTGAATTATTAAAGTGAGTACATGCTATGTGGTAGATGTGTGTAGGAACTTCGTGCTTATTTGAAGTCACTAATAAACTAAATGGTAATCATACTAGAACGTGATTGACCAACACCGATTGTTAGCTATTTTATAGAGTCAAACCGAGCAACCGAGGTGAGTTCACACACTTTCTAAGGCATGGGATTCCCGGTGGTTGGGAATGGGTTAAAGAATTTAAAACGGAATCTACATATCCTCCTTGGGTAGGATATGTACGGCCATCCTCCATAGGTAGGATGCCAATATTAATCCTACGTATTCTCCTTGGGTAGAATACGTACGTTCGTCCTCCTTGGGTAGGACAACAACCTTAAAACTTACTAGACAAAAACTCTATCATGAAGTCCCTCGTTTTATACCGACTTAATTGCCGAGGCCAATGGCGAGCGGGTCATTAGTTAATAGCGCTATTAGGTTTAACAAACCTCACATCGTGCCGTTCGAACGGGTGTGTACTAATGGACTACGGCAAACTGTCAATGATGATAGAACATTGACGTAGGGTACAACTATTGTTCATCAGTTGTCGATATGGTAACGGTCTAGTGGTTCACATGGGGAAAGCCCCCACTGAGCATGGATATGGTTTGGGTAATAAAGAAGGAACTGGTTAATCATACTTTCAACTATGGGGTAACCCCCACGACAATTAAGCCAACGAAAGACAAACCATGTTTTCAGAACCAACTTAAAACTAAAACAACCAATCGTGAACTCACTCAACTTTGTTGTTGACTCGTTGTTACATGCCTTACAGGTCGTTAGATGCTTATGGAGCTTGCGCGAGGAGGAGGTCGTTGTGGGATATGGACTATTATGTCCCGTGCTTAATAAATAATCTTTATGAACTTATGGAACTTATGTTTTGGTCTTTAAACTTATGAACTATGAACTTATGTTTTGGTCTCACGTTTTATGCTTCCGATGTTAACTTAAAGTCGGTTTACTTTCTTTTGGTCACCAATCGTATTGTGGTTGGTTTTATTTACTTAATTGTGTTGTTCAATATGATTGGTGGCTCGATCCTGGTCATGTCACGCCTCCAAGCGGTGATACTCCGCATGGTGGATTTTGGGGGTGTGACAGTATAATTCCATGAAAATGATGTTTGCGGATTGAGTGTTACCACCAAAATAAGGGTTTCACGCTTATTTTGGTGGGATCGTCTCGTTTGTATAATACTGGTGTTATACAAGGTGTATGAGTATATGGAGTTCGTAGAGAGTTGGATTTAGAGTTAAGTATATGTGTAACGAAAGTATATATTGTCTAGGTACTCGTTTGGATACTAAGTTTTCATGTGCTTTCATGGGTCCGAACTTGCCCATTAGATTCACAAACGAGGAGTCTAGAAACGAAAATAATCTAACCTAAGTCCTTGACCTATAACCATGATCCGGTTAGTATCAAGAATTCGGTTATTAAGTATATATTATACTATATCTTAAAGTAGAAAGTCGGTGGCTTTTGCCACCGACCAACTACTTCGTTTTCTTTTTGAAACTTCCAGCCCAAATTCTATAAAATGCAGCCCATTTAGAATACCTTTATTTTAAAGTCCAGTTGGAGGCTTGGAGCACCTACGTTCAAAAAGAATTTTAAATGTGACTATTATAATAAAATCAAATCTCAATTATATTATAAACTTACTTAAAACACAAACCGACATGCATTTGCCATTTCCCTTTTTCACATAATACTTTGAGTAAATACATTTTGGCCCCTTGCTTTTAGTTTTGTTAAATTGCATTTTGAGTTCATTTCGACATTTCCTCTTTTCACCCATACTTTGAGTTAAATACATTTTGACCCCTTGCTTTTAGTTTTGTTAAATTGCGTTTTGAGTCTCTTTCCTTTCCAAGTTAAACATCTTAAGGTAGAAAGTTTTGCCACCGACCAACTACTTCGTTTTCTTTTTGAAACTTCCAGCCCAAATTCTATAAAATGCAGCCCATTTAGAATACCTTTATTTTAAAGTCCAGTTGGAGGCTTGGAGCACCTACTTTCAACAAGAATTTTAAATGTGACTATTATAATAAAATCAAATCTCAATTATATTATAAACTTACTTAAAACACAAACCGACATGCATTTGCCATTTCCCTTTTTCACATAATACTTTGAGTAAATACATTTTGGCCCCTTGCTTTTAGTTTTGTTAAATTGCGTTTTGAGTTCATTTCGACATTTCCTCTTTTCACCCATACTTTGAGTTAAATACATTTTGACCCCTTGCTTTTAGTTTTGTTAAATTGCGTTTTGAGTCTCTTTCCTTTCCAAGTTAAACTTCAATTTTTCACCCATACTTTGAGTAAAATACATTTTGGCCCTTTGCTTTTAGTTTTGTTAAATTGTGTTTTGAGTCCATTTCCTTTCCAAGTTAAACTTCAATTACATTGCAATATTAGACCATTGAGGTTTAATCTCAAAAGTTTATAATGTTTCAACTTTATCGTTGTACCGTATATCTATACTAAACGTTTGGATTCAACCATACATTGAATTGAACTGAATACGTCAAGACATACGCTTTCATATGGTTTGCGCATGACATAGCGCTTGAACTAATCTGTTTGCAACGTGCCTACGACGCATCGCCCGTGGGTTGTATTATGAATATTAAAATTTATATGTCGGTATAAATTCGAGTTGGTATACGTTTCGATGTAAACTTTTTTTAGGGAACAAGTCAGGTCAAATATATTTTGTTTTTTGATCGTTTTATGTACGTTTCCAATTCTACGTTTCAACCTTACCGCAACACGCTAAGGGTATAATTTTTTCCGTTGATATGAATATCACTTTTGATTACACGTGTTAGTTTTCCCTTGATACACATTTTATGCTTTTTTGTACGTTTCCTATGTATGAGTCGGGTCACATATAAATACGATATTCTTTACATTTTTATCCAGCTACAATGCTATTGAGTTAAATTGGATACGTCAAATTGTGTGTTTTCATATGTTTAACGCATTACATAACGCTTCCACTAATCTATTCGATGTTTGCAATGTACTTGCGCCGCAACGCGCGCGGGTTTCCCACCGGCTTTGCCTCCCTGCCCCCGTACTTTCATGATATTGCAATTTTAGCCCCTTGACTTTGGTATCTTCAAAGTTTCATAAAATGACAAATTTAGTCCCTAAACCTTCTACTTTGGATTTCCAAAACCGCAACCTCATCTTTAAACTTTGCCAACACCAACCCTCTACTTTGGTTTTCCACCATCACCCCCTTAGCTCTTACACAGTTACGCCACCAACCCTCTTCTTTTACATTTCCACCAACACCCCCTCATCTTTTACACATTTCCGCCACCACCCCTATACTTTTACACTTTGTCTTTTTTAGACTTTGGTTTTTTACCCCTTTCACTATTACTCCATTTTTACACACGCCAAACTTTAAAAAAATTGCAATTGTAACCCCTAGACTACAACTCCTACTTTGCAAATGCCAATGCTTTGTGTTTTTTGAAATGTCTTTTGGCATTGTGTTCTACACTTTGTGTCTACCTTTATGATTTACACTTTTTTTGTAATTGTCTTTTACGCACTGCGTTTTACGAATCGTGTTTTGTCTTACTATATGTTTCCACCCGTCACGCGCCGCCGCAACGCGCGGCGGGCAAAATCCTAGTTATATATTATAAAGGTTAAGTTATAATTTAGTCCATAATGATCAAATTCTTGGTTTTGCGTAAAAACACATATTTAAAGATTGATTGCGTATATAACACAAATATGAAAAGTAACACGTATGAATATTAAAGTGAATTCCCATTATGATCAAAGTCTCGAGATTAAAACAAAATATGAATTACAATGTTATATAGAAATGCGAATACAACTTTTGAAATATGGCAAGTATAGATAATGCGGAGCGTTACAAATGAGCATATGGGACATAGTACCGGTACCATTTTTTTTTGGTACCCACTTTTTGGAGTTTCCGGTACCGGTATTTTCGATATGGTACCTATATTTTACCGAATTTTACACATAAATACCGGTAACGTCCTGATACCGATACCGTAATATATCCAACATTTTCGAACCAATACCCATAATTAGTGATTTTAGATACTGGTACTTTCGGTACCAAGGTATCCCTAGATGTATGGGTGTTCATCGGGTTTTTTCTTCGGGTTTCAGGTTTTTCGGGTCGGGTTTTTCGGGTTTTTGTCTTGGAAATTTTGACCCGATAACCGACCTATTTAAAGTTCGGGTTAGTCGGTTTTGGGTTATTCGGGTTCGGGTTAGTTCGGGTCGGGTTGTTCGGTTTTTGGGTTTAGATATAAAATGAAAAATTAATGTTTTTTTTGACAAGATATCATCAAAATTCATATCGCTACTTTAAAATACCATCAAAGTTCAAACATTATTTGACAATATGTTATTATAATATTTAAAAGTCCCAAAACTTAATGTTTCATATATTAAAGACTCCAAACCAAAACACTTCTATAAGAAAAAAACAATAAATGTTCAGGTTTTTTTTTGGGTTTCGTGTTTCGGGTTTTTCGGATCGGGTTGTTCGGGTTTTTGGTAGGGAAAAAGTGACCCGATAACCGAACCATTTAAAGTTCGGGTTGGTCGGGTTCGGGTTTCTCGGGTTCGGGTTTTTCGGATATTCGCTAATTCGGAATTAGTCGGATTGAGATTTTATGTGTAATTTTTAGTTACATATACACACACACTTTTATATATAGTTTTTTAAAGTAGACATGTTTTAACCCGTCATTGACTAATTTTTTAAAGTATTTGGAAATTATTTATAAGGTTTGGTCAAAATTTGACCGACGTTTGGCCAAAATTTAGACAAAATAGGACTGTCATTGACCGCCTAACGTTTAATCGACCATTAATCGGTAAACCTTCGATTTATGGTTAATCGGCGACTAGTCGTGAAGAACATATCTCTTACATATTACATCTCACTTGATTCAATTCAAGTACATTTGCAAAAGGAGAAAACACAACACAAAAAGATAAACAATTAACAATGGCGGGAAACCTACCAAACAGAAGATAAAGCGCCATTTTCATTCACCAGAAGATCCACCTCACCTGGGTTTATCAAACCCTAAAACCCTCTTCTTCTTATGTCAGATTCTCAATCGCTTCACGAGAACTCATAATCCATTACCTTAATTTCATTTCAATTAGGGTTAGGGTTTAGAAAATTTTCCTATTCACTGTACATGGGGAACAAAATCACGGATGAACTGATCGCAACAGTTCAATCGATCGTAGGTCCAGATTACTCAAAAATGGATGTAGTCAGAGCTCTTCACATGGCGAACAATGACCCAACTGCTGCAATCAACATCATATTCGACACTCCAAGCTTCAAACGATCGGAACCTCCAAAAAGCCCTAGGGTTTCAAGCCGTAACCCTACTGCTGCAAACACACAGGATGCGGTTGTGCGTTCAAAGCCGAACAGCAGCGGCAATCGTGTTGTGGAAGATGAACCGAGTACTAGTAGGGCAGTGGAGAGTGGAGTTAGGACTGCAAACGACGTCGTTAGTGGTTTGAGTGAGAGTAGTAAGTGGTGGTTTGTTGGTTGTTCGGAAGTGGCTGGGTTGTCTACGTGTAAAGGGAGTAAGATAAAGGTTGGGGAGCACGTGAAGTTTACGTTTCCGATGGAGAGATCGTTGACCGGTCCCTCACCGGGGAAATTTAGCGGTGGCGGGAGGGGTAGGCAGCCAGCTGCGTGTTCGGAGATTGTGAGGTTTTCTACTGTGGCTTCTGGGGAGGTATATTTTATATGTTTTGTTAGGAAATGCTAAATAAACATTAAGGTATGGACTTATGGTTATACAGGCCGTATGTATTTATGATAAGATTGATAGGTTAAAAGGGTCGTACGACTTGTTATATTGACAGATCATACGGGCCATTATGTTTCATACGGGGCGGTATGAGTCGGTGTTCGCCAAAATCATATGGGCCGTGTGAGGCGTTAGACTGACATAGAAATGACTGATGTGAGGACACACATACAGGGTTTTACGGCCCGTATGACTATTTCGCTTTGTCATATGGTCCGCATGATGACGTCATATGGTGTATCTATAGTGGCACCCGTTTTCTTTTTTGTTATGTGGTCAGGTAGCGATGAACAAACAGTTAAGAATTATGAAGGTTCTTTGTAGTTTTGTTAAGTAAGATGCAAGAAAGCATTTGGTAAAATTCTATGAGCTTATACAATGATACTTGAACACTACTTTTATGAATTACGAAATAAGTTGTTCAGACCAAGCAGTTTGAAATTGCTTATTCACATTTCACAGTGATTATTAAAATTACAAGTTTACCCTCACAATAAGTGATTTTTAATAATCTGAGTATGCACTTCTACCCATTGGCACAACATGTGATGTGAGTATGTTAACTAGCATGTCTTCTTCGTTTAACTGAATCGTAAAGCTGATGTTGATCTTGTTCAGATTGGTAGGATCCCAAACGAGTGGTCTAGATGTCTTTTGCCTCTTGTGAGAGATAAGAAGATTCAAGTTGAAGGTTTCTGTAAATTTGCTCCTACTAATTTGGGACTTATGGATACCATTAATCTATCTGTTAGGTATGCAAATTTTCTATTTCATTAGAATAAGAGTTAGATGATTTCATATTTACATTAGAATTTAGATTAATAATTTCTTTACGTATTTTCAACAGTGTGTACATTAATAGTTCCATTTTACACAAAAGTCATCAGACCTCTCTCAAAGTACCCAACAGTTCCACCGATCAAACGTCCATACATCCCCTTCCGACCTTGTTTCGGTTACTTGGACTAGTTCCTTTCAAAAAGGTATCTTTTCATAGTTTCGTAAAGAGTAAAATGTCATTTTTTCCTTCAGGTTTGACAAGTTTTGTGACTTTCGTCCAAAGGTTTGTTTTTTCGCATTTGGATCCAAAAGGTTTGAAATCTTGTCATTTTCATCTGGCTCGTTAACTTCATCCATTTTTCTCCGTGAGGTCTGGGGTATTTTCATACATAAAGTGAAAAAAGACCGAATTGCTCTTTAAGTGAATACTTGTACATAACGCTAAATACTTGTACATAAAATAAAAAAGACCAAATTGCCGTTTAAGTTAACAAAAACGACAGAAATACCCCTGGCTTAACAGAGAAAAATGGATGGATTTAACGAGCCGGATGAAAATGGCATGGATTTAACGAGCCGGATGAAAATGACAAGATTTCAAACCTTTTGGATCTGGATGTGTAAAAATAAACCTTTGGACGAAAGTCACAAAACTGGCCAAACTTCAGGGACGAAAATGGCATTTCACTACTTCTTCGTAAAAGTAAGAAGTTGATCTATCTTTCTCATTCTTGATTGTTTTTTATGGTAATTAGGCAGAATTTACACCTAGTGATTTGTATACAAGGAAAAGACCGTTGGATGTAAAGGTATGTTCTTTTTTGCAGCATCTAGTTACGTTTACAAAATATGGTTATTTATTGTCGTACATAAACAGGATGGTTCTAGCGTTTCAGCTCGATTGATTCATTCTAGCAAAGTTAAGGACTCGTCTTTAAACGGAAGTACAGTTGAAAACGAAGAGATAATCTCTGATAACGATCTCGACAACATCGTGGGTGTTGCAAATGGCTCTGAGTTAGAGGTGTCATTTTAAATTCTGTTATATAACCTTATGCCTTATAAGTGATCTGAAAACGTTAACAAATATATTTATTTTGTGTTAGGAAATGGAACCTCCTAGTGCTTTATCGTGTGATCTTCGTCCCTATCAAAAGCAAGCCCTTCATTGGATGGTTCATTTGGAGAAGGGACCGTGCATTGATGATGCAGCTACAACTCTTCACCCGTGTTGGGATGCCTATCATCTTGCCGACAAGTACATCTTTTTTCACGCAATATAATTACAACAGTAATTTAAATATATTGTTATATAAATAGTTAATACGTTGATGATGGTTACAATATAATTACAACGGTAATTTAAATTTTGAATAAAGGGATGTGGGATGTTTTATACCTGCACAATACACTTAGTACGATTACAACCCATTCAAACCCTTTGACCTGGTTTGTTTTGTTTGCGGACGTTT
The DNA here is from genome assembly GCA_030545235.1 of Helianthus tuberosus. NCBI lineage: Eukaryota > Viridiplantae > Streptophyta > Magnoliopsida > Asterales > Asteraceae > Helianthus > Helianthus tuberosus. The sequence continues at coordinate 19,199,138 of CM060359.1, forward strand.
TTTTCTTTGGCTCATTTGTCTATGCAGTTAATATCAGTGATATATAGGTTATTGGTCCCCATGTAAAATACCGGTCAGAATATCGGTATCGATATCATTGGCAATATTGACAAATATTTGACCCATATATCGCCGATTTTCTTGATATCAGTACCTTTCTTCTTAGTTCTACCATTCGTCTTTCTTCTTATTGCTGCTATTAGTGTTTTAAGTCTTAATTGTAAATTGTTAGTGTTACATGTTGGTGTTTTAAGTCTTAATCAGTTTTTACTTGCTACAATTGATAGTGTTAAATTGTTATATATATAAATTCTGCATGATAATAAAATTACCGATATCTCACCGTTATCCCACCGTGATAACATATCTCAAATATCGGTCCTTGACCGATATCCGATATTTTACCACATTAACTGCATAGTTTGAGATTTTACATAATCCAATTTAACGTCAATAATAGATAATGGGTCCAAATTTATAACTCTTATCTATAAGTTATAATGCACTGCTTGGTAGCTAATTCGCCACATCAACTATATTCATTTTATATTTTCTTTTGTTTCGTTATGCAGGAGGAAATTTATAGTTTATGTGAACGCGTTTTCAGGAGAAGCTACAGTAGAATTTCCTAGCACCCTTCAAATGGCAAGAGGAGGAGTATGTTTCTAGTTTTAATTTGTTCCTTTGCCAAATCATTATCGTACAATAGCCCCTTAACATGCGACGGTAGTCGAGTAAATTATGCATGTTCATTTGTAAATTACGCACATTAGTAATTTCAAACACTAATTACGCATGAAGAAGAAATCACACATAGGTTGGTTTTTACCCTAATTACGCATGTTATATCATAATTACGCACGTTATTTTGTTGGTCGCATACCGTCGCACGCAAGGTTTAAAAAAACGGAAACGAGTTTCGAGGCGTTTTCCCTTCGCCTCACGAGGCGTAAGCCTCGAGGCGGAACCGAGGCGGAGTTAAAAAATAAATATAAATAGTATATATCTTATAAAAATAGTAATACTAACTAAATTCATCAGAATAATAAAAAACACACATAAAAAAGACATAAACTGCTTGAAATTGACACAAAAACTCAAAAACATAAAAACGAATATCAAAAACCCCTGAGGCGCACCTGAGGCGCAGCCTTTTTAGCGCCTCAGCCCATCTGAGGCGCACATACAGCATAAACTCCCTGAGGCGCGCCTCAGAATCGTTTTTTGGCCGTTTCGCCTTGAGGCGCCCCTCGAGGCGCACGCCTCAGCCGTTTTTTAAAACCACGGTCGCACGTTAAGAGCCTTTTGTAATTTAAATTTTCACTATATATATATATATATATCAAGAAGGATATGTATGAAATTACGCCTTGTTCGTTATATTTTTGTACTTTGAGACGTAGAACTAATTTGTGCTGATAACGCATATGAAGATTTTGGCAGATGCAATGGGGCTTGGAAAAACGATAATGACAATATCACTTCTGCTTGCTCATACTGAAAGAGGCGGATCATTAGATAGTGAAAATAATGAAGTGGGAAATAGCTCAGATCAATCTTCTTCATCTCCAAAAAAGTTAACTAAATTTTCCAGTTTTGATAAGCTTAAAAAGCAAAAACAATTGCTTATTGGCGGAGGGAATTTGATCATATGCCCTATGTCTCTTATAGGCCAATGGAAGGTAAAACCTTGTATGTTTACAGTTACACTAAGAGGTGGCAATTTTGACCCAATATGGGTTTATTTGGGCTGTGTTTTATATCAAACACACCAAATTAATAAAAGAGTAAAATGCCATTTTTGTCCCTGAAGTTTGGTCAGTTTTGCGACTTTTGGATGGATTTAACGAGCTGGATGAAAATGGTAAGATCTCAAACCTTTTGGATCCAGAAGCGGAAAAATAAACCTTTGGACGAAAGTCGCAGAACTGGCCAAACCACAGGGACGAAAATGGCATTTTACTCTTACAAAAAATAAACTTGGGCCAGCTTTTTACTTCTTCAACCCATTTGACCCAAATCTTTTTTAGCTTTTTATAATAACGTATCTTAATCATAAGCAACACATTTGTTGCTAAAAAGTGGACAAAAGTGTTTATGGGTCAACCCGCCCCATACTACAAATGACTCATTTTAACTCAAATTTATTTTGACCTGTACCCAATCCCGTATCTTGCCATCTCTAGTTTACATCATTAAGTTTACGAATAACAAAACTTTTCAATCGTGTGAGCTCTAAGTTTAGATTCTTGTCGATATTGCTAATAGTCAGAGATCGAAACTCATGCTGAACCCGGGTCTTTGTCTATTTATGTTCACTACGGGCAAAGTCGTCCAAAAGATGCCAAAATATTAGCTCAAAGTGACGTTGTGTTAACCACATATGGGGTTGTAGCTTCAGAATATTCATCTGAGGTAACCGAGCTGTTTCATACTTTCATTCTATATTAGGTTTTCATAAATGTGAAACTACATTTTTTATATTCTTATGTATTTGTTTTGTCGTAGAATGCTGAAGAACGTGGGGGCCTATATTCAGTTAGGTGGTTTAGGGTGGTGCTTGATGAGGCGCATACTATAAAATCTTCTAAAAGCCAGATTTCAATGGCGGCAGCCACCCTTGTTGCTGATCGGCGATGGTGTCTTACCGGTACCCCTATTCAGGTATGAAACTTATTTTAATAATATTGTTTTTGTTACGTTTGCTTAAATGTGGCAAAATGGGTGGGTCAAGTAACCAGTCAAAGCGAGTTATTTTAGTACAAGTCAAAATGGGTTGGGTTAGGTTGACCAACATATGTTTTTTTTTTGTCCAAATTGTTTGTTTCATAAATAACAAATGTCTTATGCATCATTAAATCTACTATATTATGAAAATAATGTATAACATACATAGAAGACCTTGTTTGTGCTCATTTGCTAAGGAAATATGTGTTCACGAACACTTACCGAACAAGATTTTCTGTTCGTGTTCGTTTGTTAATTTTTAGCTAATGAACGTTCATGAACACAAACGAACACAAACAAGCGTTTATGGACAGAATATATAATACATTGATACTTATTAAATGGAATTTTAAAGTATTTAAATAAAATATAAAAATTAAAAACACTAATGAGCTATATGGAACACAAACGCACATGTTCATGAACATAAATGAACAAACGCGACATCTGTTCATGATAGTTAGTTCAATAAATGAACGTACGAACACAAATGAACTTCTCGCCAAACAGTTCACAAATTGTTCGCTGAATGTTCAGTTCGTTTGCAGCCCTAAATACCATTGTTGGCCATAAACATCTCAGGTGATGAAAATCCTTTTAAAACTTTGGGAAAAAAAACAAATATTTTTGAAGGGGTAAAAACAAGTTATATGATAAAGTTATTGTCTTTTAAAAAAACTTAAGTGCATTTTTGTCATTTGGCATGTTTTTTACTGGCGTTAGTATATACATGAAATCAGAAGTGTATTTTGGTGGCCTTAATGTAAGTTTTTTAACACTTGGGTGGCCTCCACTTATGTTTTCCCTTTAATTAATATTTTTAACTTTACATATTTGACCCGTTAGAGATAAAATATAAACCCATTTACCTGTTTTCATGGTAGTTTATGTATCTTTCATGTCTATTTCAGGATATGAATATAACTCACATAATTTGCTCAAGATTTTCTGACATATTTTTTTTTTGTTACAGAACAATTTGGAGGATCTTTTTAGTCTTCTTCGGTTCTTAAGGATTGAACCATGGGGAAGCTGGTCATGGTATGTTTTGTATTCCTTTCATCATAAATATGTCTAGTTGTATAGTACATGTTTGTTATACATACATCAGATAATTTTAAGCCACTATTTTCAAACGGTCACCCAAACTACATTTTAGAGTAAAATACATGGATGGTCCCTGTGGTTTACCAAAATTTTGGATTTGGTTCTTAGCTTTCCAAAAGTACACGGATGGTCCATGTGCTTTGCACTTTGTAACGCATTTAGTCGCCAGCTTTTTCCAAAAGTACATGGATGGTCCCTGTGACCTGCTGAAATCTTTAGATTTGTTGGTTGGGGACTAAATGTGTTAGAAAGTGCAAACCACAGGGACCATCCGTGTACTTTTGGAAAGCTAGGGACTACATCCAAAATTTTGGTAAACCACATGGACCATTTGTGTACTTTACTCTACATTTTAAATACACAAAACCTCTTAAATCGTTTTATTCCATACTTTGGATTATGAATGATATATTATAGTTTTTTTGTAATCATATTTGACACGCTGCTTGTTTATTATGAGTTCATCAAAAAACATTTCAATCCAACTCGTATTCAACCATACCCGCTCATTTTTCCCATCTTTAGTAGTCATGTGGTTTTATATTTAATTTAAATAGGTGGAATAAGTTAATCCAGAAACCTTTTGAGGATGGCGATGAGAGGGGCTTAAGTTTGGTCCAAAACATTTTAAGGCCAATAATGCTAAGAAGAACTAAGTTCAGCACCGACAAAGAAGGCAGGTTAGGATTTATAAGCATGATATTTTTTTTTCATCTAGAGTAAAATGCTATTTTCGTTCTTGAGGTTTGGTCAATTTTGCGACTTTCGTCCAAATGTTTGTTTTTCCGCATTTGGATTCAAAAGGTTTGAAGTCTTGTCATTTTCATCCGGCTCGTAACTCCATCCATTTTTCTCCGTTAAGTCAGGGGTATTTCCTATTTTTTTTTGTTTACTTGAAGGGCAATTCCGTCTAACAGATTCGGTTAGGGGTATTACGCTTGTACATAAAGTGAAAAAGACCGAATTGCCCTATGGACGAAAGTCGCAAAACTGGCCAAACCTCAGAGGGACGAATATGACATTTTACTTATTCATCCATTACCTTGCATGTTTGTTCTAGTTCTTTTCTTTTATATTTTTTAGTGAAGTATTTTTTTTGGTGGCAGGCCTATTTTAGTTCTTCCGCCTGCTGAGATGAAGGTAATATATTGTGAACAAACAGAAGCCGACAAAGACTTTTATGATGCTCTTTTCAAGCGATCCAAGGTATTTTTTTATTACGTAATTGGTAAACTTTGTAGTCTTTTTCTTGCATCAATGCCTTAAATCTTAATCATAATCTATTCGTCTGTAATCTTATAGGTGAAATTTGATCAATTTGTTGAGCAAGGGCGGGTTCTCCATAATTATGCTTCCATTTTGGAATTACTCTTGCGTCTTCGTCAATGTTGTGATCACCCTTTTCTTGTTATGAGGTAGGAAACAAACATCACATACCTTTTTCATAAATATCTTTACAATAATGTCAAAGTTGTTGAGTGTGAAGCCACTCTTGTGGTTTGTCAAGATTAGCTGCAGAAAACGTGTAGCAGCAGCAGCCATGTTAGGTAGCAGCCATGTTTTGCGGCCTGTCAAAAGAAGTATGCAGCAGCCATTTTTGTTTGACAAAACTCTCGTTTAATCTCTATATAAGAGATTCATCTGTATTGTAATTTGTGTGCAACTCAATGAAAGAAATACCTTAGTTGCCCCGTGGACGTAGGTTGCAGTTGGCAACCGAACCACGTAAATTCTTGTGTCGTTTATTTTTCTATTTCTGCGGTTGAGTGTTCGTGAGTGTGTGTTGCTTCCGCGTGCGTATACCCCAACAACTGGTATCAGAGCTGCTGCTGTTAATCTGCCGACAACTGCTCTAAATCACACCCCAGCCCTAGGACAGCCACAACAGAAACAACAGCAAGCTGCTGCTGTCAATCTGCCGTTAAGCTGCTGCTGTTAATCTGCCGTCAACCAGATTAAGTTTCGCCGCTGCCGTTAATCTACCGTCAACCAGATTAGGGTTCAGGAGGAAGATTAGCACCTGTCCCTGTGTTGATTTGACTCACGACTGCCGATAACTGCCGTTCAGCTTGTCTCAATGGCTGAAGACGGAAAATACAGGATTGAGAAGTTTGATGGGCAAGATTTTGGGTGGTGGAAGATGCAAATCGAGGATTTGCTTTGTCAGAAGGATTTAGAGACTGCATTGAATGAGAACAAGCCGACAGGTATGAAGGATGAAGATTGGCACAGTCTAGACAGAAAGGCCCTCGCAGTGATCAGGTTTACTTTAGCCAAAAATGTGGTTTTCAATATTGTGAAGGAGACGACCTCGTTTGGTTTGATGAAAGCATTGTCAAACATGTACGAGAAACCTTCAGCATCCAACAAGGTATTCCTGATCAGACAGCTGGTTAACGCCAAGATGAAGGAAGGTGCATCTGTTACGTCTCATGTTAATAATTTTAACACTATTCTCTCAAGATTGTTATCTGTTGATATTAAGTTCGATGACGAGATCCAGGCATTGTTATTATTGTCTTCTTTACCTGACAGCCGGTCAGGCTCAGTTACTGCCATTAGTAGTTCTAGTGGAACTGCTAAACTCACTTTTGAAGGCATTAGAGACTTCATTCTAAATGAAGATATGAGGAGACGTAATTCTGGAGGAGAATCATCAGGTAACTTACTGAATACAGAAGGGAGAGGTAGAAGGAAAGACAGAGGTAACAACAGGGGAAGATCTAAGTCTAGAAATAGGGGTCGATCAAAGCCGAGAAAGGATATTAACTGCTGGAATTGCAAGGAAAATGGGCACTTTAGTAGTCAATGCACAAAGCCACCTATTGTTCGCGATCAAAAGCAGGTGAACATTACCTCAGAAGACTCTGACGAGTCTCGTGTTATGGACTCAGGAGCTTCATTCCACGCCACACCGACTTCTAAGAACATGAAGAATCTCCAAACAAGTAATTTTGGTAAAGTTCGGTTGGCTAACAATCATACTTTGGATATCACAGGAATAGGAGACATAGAATTGAGGACCTCGCTGGGTACTACTTGGATCCTGAAGGATGTCAGGGTTATACCAGGTCTCAAGAAGATGTTAATTTCTGTTGGTCAGCTTGACGACCAAGGGTATGATGTCGTGTTTGGTGGAGGACAGTGGAAGGTTGTGAAAGGGAGTCTTGTTATTGCAAAGGGCAAGAAAAGAGGTACACTATACATGGTGGAGGTTCCTGCTGAAGAAGCAAATGCAGTTACAGCTAAGCCGAGTCTTTCAAAGTTATGGCACCAAAGACTCGGGCATATAGGTGATAAGGGAATGAAGATGCTTGTGGCAAAGGGTAAGCTTCCAGAACTGAAGAAGGTAGAGCCAGAATTTTGTGAATCGTGTGTATTCAGAAAGAAGAAGAAACTCTCATTTGTGAAGACTGGAAAACCACCGAAGGCTCAGAAATTGGAGCTAGTTCACACTGACGTTTATGGGCCTACATCAGTCTCTTCTCTGGGTGGATCAAACTATTATGTGACTTTTATTGATGACTCAACTCGTAAGGTATGGGTCTACTTTCTTAAAAACAAATATGATGTATTTGATGCCTTTAAGAAATGGAAGGTTGCTGTTGAGATGAAAACTAACCTGCAGGTTAAGAGTATCAAGTCCGACAATGGTGGAGAGTATGTGAGCACAGAGTTCATTGACTTTTGTGCTAACAATGGCATCAAGATGATTAAGACGGTCCCGGGCACTCCTGAACATAATGGAGTCGCGGAAAGGATGAATAGGACGCTGAATGAGAGAGCCAGGAGCATGAGGATCAATGCAGGGCTCCCCAAGATGTTCTGGGCAGACGCAGTCAGCACTGCTGCCTACTTAATCAATCGTGGGCTATCAGCACCATTGGGATTCAAGGTACCGGAGGAAGAGTGGAGAGGAGAAGCTGTCAAGTATGAGCATCTGAAGATATTTGGGTGCAGTGCTTATGATCTTATCAAGGATCGTGATAAGTTGGATGCTAAAGCCATAAAGTGTACTTTTATTGGCTATGGGTCAGAAAAGATGGGTTACCGACAGTGGGATTATCAAAACAAGAAAGTAATCCGGAGCAAGCATGTCACGTTTAATGAAGCTGAGTTATATAAAGACAGAAACACTGATTCTTCAAAGATTCAAAAGGAACATGTTGAAATTGAAGAAACCATCAAAACCAGCAGGTCAGAGGAAACTCCAGATAGTGGGAGTACTGAAGTTGAAGAACAGCCTGAATCAACTAATCCTGCAGACGAAAATGATGAAAGCAGTGATAGCTCAGGGGATGAAGAAGGACCATCTTCATCAGAGCATCAGCAAGATGAATCGCATTGGGTCAGAAGATCTTCAAGGATTACAAAGCCTCCTGCCAGATTCGATCAGTCAGTCAATTACCTTTTATTGACCGAGAATGGTGAACCGGAATGTTATTCAGAGGCAGTGAAGCAGAAAGATTCAAAGCAGTGGGAGCATGCTATGAAAGAAGAAATGAGTTCATTAAACAAGAACAAGACTTGGGTTCTTGTCAAGCTTCCGCCAAACAAGAAAGCATTGCAGAACAAATGGGTCTTCAGAATCAAGGAAGAAAATGACGGTTCTAAACGGTACAAGGCGCGTTTAGTTGTTAAGGGGTTCCAACAGAAAAAGGGGATTGACTACAATGAAATTGTCACACCCCCAAAATCCACCATTGCGGAGTACCACCGCTTGGAGGCGTGACGTGACCAGGATCGAGCCACCAATCATATTGAACAACATAATTAAGTAAATAAAACCAAACACAATACGATTGGTGACCAAAAGGAAGTAAACCGATTTTGGGTTAACAGCGGAAGCATAAAACGTAAGTTCAAAACATAAGTTCACAGTTTATAAGTTTAAAGTCTCAAACATAAGTTCCATAGGTTTATAAAGTTCAATTATTAAGTATGGGATATAACAACCCATGTTCCACAACAACCTCCTCCTCGTGCAAGCTCCCAAAAGCATCTAGCGACCTGTAAGGCATGTAACAACTAGTCAACAACAAAGTTGAGTGAGTTCACGTTTGGTTGTTTAGTTTTAAGTGTTTCTGAAAACGTGGTTTGACTTTCGTTGGCTTATTTGCCGTGGGGGTTACCCCGTAGTTGAAAGTACATTTAACCAATTCCCTTTTTCTTTACCCAATCCATAACCATGATCAGTGGGGGTTTTCCCCGTTTGAACTACTAGACGGAATGATATCGACTGCTACGCAAATAAGTTGTGCCCTATATCAGTGTCTATCATCACTGACAATCTGCCATAGTCCATTAGTACACGCCCGTCCGACTGGCACGGTGTGAGGTTTGTTAAACCTAATAGCGCTATTAACTAATGACCCGCTCGCCATTGGCCTCGGCGATTAAGTCGATATAAATTGAGGGACTTCATGATAGAGTTTTGTCTAGCTAGTTTTAAGGTTGTTGTCCTACCCAAGGAGGACGAACGTACGTATTCTGCACCAGGAGAATTCGTAGGTTTAATAATGGCATCCATTCTACGGAGGATGGCCGTACAAATCCTACCCAAGGAGGATATGTAGATTTAGTTTTAATTCTTTAACCCATTCCCAAACCACCGGGAATCCCATGCCTTAGAAAGTGTGTGAACTCACCTCGGTTTGCTCGGTTAGATTCTCAATATAGCTAACAGTCAAGGTCGGTCAATCACGTCCTAGTATGATTTACCAGTTAGTCATTTAGTGGCTTTCAAATAGAACACAAAGTTCCTACACGTATTTATCACACAACATGCACCACTGTAACGGTTTACGCCCATCTAAGGTTCCCCGTCCATTCCCCACTCAAAATCAAACATACGATAATGCACATAACATATATAACATGTCAAATCATTCACAGATAGCATACTCGACATTTAGACGCGCAAATCACAACTTATGTTATTTCAGCATTAATATTCAAAACCGGCTGTTTTCGGGCATTTAAATAAAATAGTTAGATTATTTCAAAAATTCCCAAATTTTTATAGAATGTCATAAACATTCCATATTTTATTATGTAAAAATATCGGGGTCCGGTTCATTACTCACATTTTATAAAAATTCATATTCGGGACCGAACTCAGATTTATGTATTTCTGACCACAGTCCACGAAACAATTTATTAAAAATTCATCGTAAGTCCGATTTGCGAAATTCCAGTGGGGTAATTACAAATACTTCAGTTATCATCTACAGTAAAATTTTCATGGCCCGATTCATCACAAAACTCCGGTTATGACTGAAAGTACGACACCCATTTATTGCTGTCAAAATTCAGCTTAAGTAGCTGTTACAAATTAACACTTTAAAAATAGTAAACGGAGTCCAAAAATTACGATTCCGGTGCCATTAGAACCGTATTTCATAATAACATATTTTAGATTCAAAATATCGATTTTTCGTTGAGGTTAAGACCTGTTTACAGCCAACAGAAGTGGGCTGTAAAAGTTAGACAGATTCTGATTCTTTTGTGTTTAACCTTCTAAATCGTGTTAGATCGATTTCTTTAACAAGTTTAGTGGCCACAACAACATCATATACTAATATCATTCAGTAAAGCATCAGATAATCACCCAATCATCATAACCACACAAGATCTACATGATTTACATACATATTCATCCATTAACCACCTTGTTCATTACTTTAGTAAACTTTTAGACTTTGATCTTATATGTTCGTAATTTTTAACCGACGAAACTCTTATTAACCACTCTAGATATGTTCAAGAGCGAGTTTTAAGTGATATACCTCTAGCTCGGGGCTAGGGAAGAATCTTGATGAAAAATGGGTGGATAAAAGCTAACGGAAGTGGTCCTTCGCGTTCCGAGTGCACCAAAGCTCCTAATACGCGACCCGTGAAGCTTGTATGATGATGGAATGTCAAGAACAAGAACCGAAAGTATGATGGTGGGTGGGGTGGGGTTCGGCCGAAGGTAGGGAGAGCAAGAGAGAGAGTTGAGTTGGGTGGTGTTTAGTGATGAAGATTATGTCTTAGGTGTTAAGTGTTATTTATAGGAAATTTAGGTGTTATTATCCATTGGGTTTTATGCCACCTTGATACTAAACATCCAAGATTTAGCCAAATCACAAGTACTAAGTATGTCCCCCATGGGGACGGTTTTGGTTAGAGGGGGGGGGGGGGGTCTTGGTTGGTTTGTAACTAAGTACCAAGTATTAGTTAGGTTAACTAAGTTAAGTTAAGTGTTTAACTTAGTTAGTTGTATGTTACACGTTATGGCGGGTGTTAGGGTAATCAGGGACCCTAACTGGCTCAGAAAAAATATAAATAGTGAAAGTAATAATATTTTCATGTTCCGGGTAAAGTCCGGTTGTTCGGTTTGACACTGTTCCGTTAAAGCGCTTAATTAATCCGAAAGGTGTCCTATTTACATATTTTGTAACGTTTTTACTTTCTAACACTTAAGAAAATATAACGGACTATTTAGTGACTTATCTGTATACTATTGGTATATTAACAAATACGTGTAAGCATAACACAGATATCAAAAAGCAGTTAAGTAATTCCACGCAGTCGTCAGACACTTTAATTATCATTAATAATTTGTACGGAATACATGGGATTTTGAGGGTTGTCACAGAAATTTTCTCCCCTGTTGTGAAGATGACTACCATCAGGTTAGTACTAAGCATCGTGGCAACAGAAAATTTACATCTGGAGCAGCTAGATGTTAAAACAGCATTCTTACACGGTGACCTTGATGAAGACATTTACATGGCACAACCTGAGGGGTTTCAGGTTGTCGGGAAAGAAAAGATGGTCTGCAAGTTGAAGAGGAGCCTATATGGTCTGAAACAAGCACCAAGGCAGTGGTACTTGAAGTTCGATGAATTCATGGAGCGAACTGGGTACCGGAGATGTGAAATGGACCATTGTTGTTACTTGAAGAAATTCAAGGGCTCCTATATCATCCTTCTTCTGTATGTGGATGACTTGGTTTTAAAATGCGCGCATGATGCGCGCATAATGCGTGATGCGCACGTTGCGGTGGAAATAGCGCATCAGGTGTAACGATGCGAGACTATTACGTGATGCGGCAGTGATGCGGTGATATCGCATGATGCGAGGCATTGCAATATGCGGTCTGATGCGTGCAACATGTAAAATGAAGGGATTTTTTATTTTGGCTTTGGAGGGAAAATGAAGAGTCACCCTTTTTTTATTTTTTTTATTTTACACAGCTTTACACAGCTGGAAAAAGATACTTTTCTGGAAAATAAGCCTTGGAAATTGGAATTTTGACTTTTTGAGTTATGTTAGGTAATAAAATGGCTATTAACGACATGCTCTATATGATGAAAATGAGATTGAAGAGGATATCGGGGAGTATGATGATGAAAGAGATGGACGTTTGGGTGGTGCTTCTGATGATTTAATGATAATTGATTAGAAACTAGTAGTTAAGAGTATGTTTACCTTTTAAGTGTTTTGTTATGTCTAAGACTAAGTATGTTTTATTAATGTTTTGTTATTTTACAGACTAAGTATGTTTATTAATGTTTTGTTATTTTAAAGATTAAGTATGTTTTATAAGTTTGTTATAAGTAGTTTTTATATGTATGATTATTTTATGGTACTTTTATACTAAGAGACGTCCAGTATACGTGATGCGTGCGCATCACGCATTGCGCATCACGCATCATATTTTTGGACCAAAACGCATCAGAGCGCATTACGCAATTTAAAACCAAGGTGGATGATATGCTTATAGCTGGTGCTAACATGGAAGAAATTAGCAGGTTAAAGAGGCAAATGTCTAGAGAATTCGAGATGAAAGATCTCGGACCAGCCAAACAAATACTCGGAATGAGTATCATCAGAGATAAACGAGATGGATCTCTGACACTCTCCCAGGAGAAATATATAGGGAAAGTGTTAGAGAGGTTCCAGATGAATGATGAAAGAACCAAGCCCAGAAACACACCATTGGGGAGTCATTTCAGGCTTACCAAAGATCAGTCTCCAAAGTCCGACAAGGAAAGAGCTGAAATGTTGAATGTTCCTTATGCATCAGCGGTGGGCAGTCTTATGTATTCCATGGTCTGTACTAGACCGGACATAGCTCATGCAGTGGGAGTCATTAGTCGCTTTATGTCAGACCCAGGAAAAGAACATTGGGAAGCAGTCAAGTGGCTGCTGAGATATCTGAAAGGGACTTCAAGAATGGGTTTATGTTTTAAGGGGAAAGACGCCATTCTCAGGGGTTATTCTGATGCAGATTTGGGTGGTTGCAAGAAGACTTTCAAAAGCACTACAGGGTATGTTTTCACAATAGGAGGAACAGCGGTCAGTTGGATGTCTAGATTGCAGAAGAGTGTTGCTTTATCAACCACTGAAGCAGAATACATGGCTATTGCTGAAGCCAGTAAAGAGCTAGTATGGTTGAAGACTTTTCTTGGAGAATTGGGCAAAGACCAGGCTGATTACTCACTATACTGTGATAATGAGAGTGCGGTGAAACTTGCTAAGAATCCAGTGTATCATGGTAAAACAAAGCACATCGGGATGAGATATCACTTCGTCAGGGGTTTGATAAGTGAAGGTACCATAAACTTGAAGAATATCCCAGGTGCAGAAAATCTAGCAGATATGTTCACAAAATCTGTTACACTGGATAAGCTAAAGCTTTGTATAGCTTCAGCTGGCCTTCAGGATAATTGAAGAGAAGGCCAGGGTAACTAGGAATGTACTAAGATCAGAAGTTTCTTACAGAAATACAGATGCACAGTTGAAGCACAGGTGAAGATTGTTCCGTGGCTTCAAGTGGGAGATTGTTGAGTGTGAAGCCACATTGTGGGCTGTCAAAAGTAGTAGGCAGCAGCCATTGATTGTGGGCTGTCAAAAGAAGTAGGCAGCAGCTTTCTTCCTGCTGTTTTGTTTGACAAAACTCTCATCTTAATCTCTATATATGAGATTGTTATGTATCTGTGAAAATTGTACCAAGCTTAATAAAACATCCTAGTTACCGAGAGTGGACGTAGGTCAGAGCCGGACCGAACCACTATAAATCCTAGTGTCGTTTACTGTCATTCTGCAGTTAATTGTGTTCGTTTGACCTGTTTAATTCCTTACAACTGGTATCAGAGCTACGGCTCGATTACACAGTGGTTCTAAGAGATCAGTTTGTTTCCCCGGCAGGTGGCCGGTATTGGTATCGAAGATCTGATCGGACCAGAACAATCAGCAGAAAGGCAGGAGGAGGTGTACAGGAAAGAGAAGATACTGACCTGTGACCGCCGCCGCTCAGGTGAATCACAGTCGTGATTCTGAAGCCGCCGCCGTCAGAACCGCCTCCGTTGCCGCCGATGTTTCTCCGAAGTGGGTTTTATGGTCTGGTCGGCAGTCGTAGCTGACACTATAATAGATAAAATCCTTGAATAGTCGCCGTTCGTGTTGCCTTGTGTTTTGAATTGGCAGAAGTTTAGCCATTCAAAGAAAAAAAAATTTGTTCGTTGCTCATTTTCGTTTCAGAAGACGAAGAAGTTTTTTTTGTTCAAAATGAGACTCTCGTTCATATGTAAAGTAAAAGATGAGAAGATAAAACAAAAAAAAGGGAATGATCATGTCTCCAACTTTCAAAAAGGTAAAGCAAAAAGAAAACATGGTGTCTCCCACGTTCAAAAAGGAGAAAAAGAAAGAATTATTTTTTTCTTGTGGGTCCAACAACAAATAGAAAAATAAGGAGGTTATTTTTGTTGTGGGACAAGGTGATCAGTTGGTGATTTAGAGTTTGTGGTTGTCGATTAATTTTTTTCGACTGGAGCTGGGTAAACTCTTGGAGATCACCAGATTATTTTCCTTTTTTGCGGACAAGGTGATGGGTGAGAACATGGAGAAAATGGAATCAACAGGGTTGTTGATGTCGACACGAGTGAAAAAAAAAAGAGGTGACAAATTTCAAGATCAGTTTTTTTTACCAGTTGAACCAGTAGTAATTTTCAGAGTATCGTTTCGTTGAAAATCGAAGAAACAGAACCGTAGACCAGACGTGGTTCGGTTGTTTCAGTGTTGATTTTCGGTTTATATTTCGATTTAAATTTTGGTGAGTCGTGTTTGTTAACATGGCAGAAGACGGGAAAGTTCAAATCGAAAAGTTTAACGGTACAGATTTTAGCTGGTGGAAGATGCAGATTGAGGCATTATTGGTTCAAAAAGATTTTGATATTGTGTTATCAGGGGTTAGACCAGAAAAGGTGGAACCAGCAGAATGGGAATCAAAAGACAGGAGGTCTTTCTGATTCGAGAGCTGGTGAATACTAGGATGAGGGACGACAGTTCAGTCACAGAGCACATCAATGAAGTTCAAGCCCTATTGTTATTGTCCTCATTACCCGATAGTTGGTCCAGAACCGTAATTGCTGTTACGAGCTCTTCAGATACGAGCAAGTTTACGTTCGTGAAGATGCGGGATCTTATTCTGGGCGAAGATGTCAGAAGAAGAAATTCAGGTGGATCTTTGGGTGATTTAATGCATGTTGGCAGAGGAAGGAAGAATAACAGTAGTAGTGGCAGTAAGAACAGAAAGAGGAGTCAGTCGAGGACTCGAAATGATGTGACTTGTTGGAACTGTAAACAGGTTGGACACTTCAGGAATCAGTGCCCAAATAACCAGAAAGAAGTTAATTCTGCAGAAGACCACTCAGAAGATGATCTTTAGAGTGGAGAGCAGTGTGGATTCCTGGGTCAAGAATTCTGGTGCTTCATTTCACGCTACCCACAGCAGTGAAGCACTGCAGAATCTGAAAGTTAGAGACTTTGGAAAGGTAAGACTTACGAACGATGAATGTTCGCTGTATATGGTCAGATTACCGTCTGAGGGAGTGACCGTCCCAGTTCAGAAGAGAAACAAAGTCCGGTTCACAGAATCTCGTGGGCAGAAGAAGGTTTGTTTTGCAGGAGACAAACCCAGAGCCACAGGTCAGATTCAGGTTGAACGTGCTAGGAAAGGTTTAGAGAAACCAGTCAGGGGTTGTCGTGACAGTGGGAGCACAGGTGGTGCTTCAGTCAGAGTTACCAGAAGACAGTGGGTTAAGAGAACCAGTATTCCAGCGGTGAAAGTCTCTCCAGTGAATTACCTGCTTATGATGGAGAGTGTTAGTTCTCAGGTTTTCTCAGAATCCGGCAGTTCGTGTCAGTGGGAGCCGGTAGAGACAGAGAACGGGTCAGGGGCAGATTCAGCCATGACTGATGAGTTGAGGCTCAGTGGGAGCTTCAATGAGCCTTCAGGTTTGAAGAGAAGGCCGGGGTAACTAAGAAGGAATTACAGAAATACAGATGCACAGTTGAAGCACAGGTGAAGATTGTTCCGTGGCTTCAAGTGGGAGATTGTTGAGTGTGAAGCCACTCTTGTGGTTTGTCAAGATTAGCTGCAGAAAACGTGTAGCAGCAGCAGCCATGTTAGGTAGCAACCATGTTTTGCGGCCTGTCAAAAGAAGTATGCAGCAGCCATTTTTGTTTGACAAAACTCTCGTTTAATCTCTATATAAGAGATTCATCTGTATTGTAATTTGTGTGCAACTCAATGAAAGAAATACCTTAGTTGCCCTGTGGACGTAGGTTGCAGTTGGCAACCGAACCACGTAAATTCTTGTGTCGTTTATTTTTCTATTTCTGCGGTTGAGTGTTCGTGAGTGTGTGTTGCTTCCGCGTGCGTATACCCCAACAAAAGTAACCCTCTAACTTTGTAAATATCACCTTGACCCCTTCAAGTTTTCAAAGTTTCGAGTTTACCCTAAAACTAATTTCTTACGCTTTTATTTCTATGTACATGTCGGTATAAATTCGAGTTCGTCTACGTTTCAACGTATTTTCTGTACGTTTTGAGTTGGACTACGTTTTGACATAAATATTGTTTGGAAACAAATCGGGTCAAATGTAATATGTTTTCATTCGATCGTATACTTTTGAGTTACTATACGTTTCGACGTAAATTTAGTTCGGAAACGAGCCAGGTCGATTGTAATCTATACTTTATCACGCCGCGTACAACGCCACTGCACGTGTTTATTTTATGTACTTTTTGAATTGGACTATGTTTCGACGTAAATTTTGTTTAGAAACAAGTCAGGTCAAATATAATACATTTTCATTCAATGGTATGAATTCGGTTACGGTACATTTTACCGTAAATTTAGTTCGGAAACGAGTCGGATTGATTGTAGTCTAATTTATCACGTCGCGTACGGCTAAATGACTCATTATTTTATTACTATAAAATGTGTAAACATGATTTTTATTGTTTTGAATTTTATAAGGTGTATATGTTTGTGAAATTTTGACCTTTTATCTCTTTTCTACGTCTTTAAATTTGTAAATTAACAATTTATATGGTTGTGTTTAACCAATTTGTAATTTTTACGAACAATATTTTCTGCAGTCGAGGTGACACGCAAGAGTATTCAGACTTAGGTAAATTGGCAAAGCGTTTTCTTAAAGGCGGAAAGGAAGCCATTGAAGAAGGTAAAGAAATGCCTTCAAAAGCTTATATACAAGAAGTCGTAAAAGAACTGCAAAAAGGTGAAGAAGGAGAATGTCCTATTTGCCTTGAAGCTTTTGAAGATGCGGTTTTGACACCATGCGCTCATCGATTATGTCGTGAATGCCTTTTATCAAGTTGGAGAAACTCTAATTCGGGCCTTTGTCCTGTTTGTAGGTATCATTTTATTATAATGCTCACTTTTTTTTACTCTGCATTGATCGTTAAATTCATAAATCTTTAGAGGTGGTAATTTTCAGCCCAGTTGGTCTATGTTTATGGTTTTTTTTCTTGTGTAAAATGCCATTTTCGTCCCTGAGGTTTGACCAGTTTCGCGACTTTCCTCTATAGGTTTGTTTTCCGCATCTGGATCCAAAAGGTTTTAAATCTTGCCGTTTTCATTCGGCTTGTTAACTCCACCTATTTTTCTCCGTTAAGTCATCAGTATTTCCTCTTTTTTGTTAACCGAAAGGGCAATTCGGTCTTTTTCGCTTTATGTACAAGTATTCAAAAGACCGAGTTGCCCTTTAAGTTAACAAAAAAGACAAAAATACCCCTGACTTAATGGAAAAAAATAGATGAAGCTAACGTGCCGAATGAAAATGGCAAGATTTCAAACCTTTTGAATTTAAATACGAAAAACAAACCTTTGGACGAAAGTAGCAAAACTGGACAAACCTCAGGGACGAAAATGGCATTTTACTTTTTTCTTTTTTAATTTTGTAATTTAAGATAACCATGTCTATTTGGCAGAAAGACGATGAGCAGACAGGAACTAATTACAGCACCAACCGACAGTCGGTTTAGAGTTGATATCGAGAAAAATTGGGTGGAATCATCAAAAGTTTCTGCATTGTTGCATGAACTAGAAAGTTTTCGGTCATCAGGGTCTAAAAGCATCGTGTTCAGTCAGTGGACTGCCTTTTTAGACCTTTTGCAGATTCCCTTTGCACGGTAATCATCAATATTATTAAGTTTGTAAAGTGTATTTCATTATAGTAATTATTATAATTAAGTTTTTTGATATTAAGTAAAACTTGTGTTCAGGAATAACATTTCTTTCGTTCGCCTGGATGGGACTCTAAATCAACAACAACGTGAAAAAGTCATAAAGCAGTTTTCAGAAGAAAACGACATTATGGTGTGCCGTTATTACAAAAAAGCATTAATATCATATATATCTTTCTAAATTTTATGATATCGTATTTACCTATTTCATAGTGAATAGATCAAAATTGATTTCTTATAACACACCGCCAACTAACAGATATGAAAACAACGTATTACTGTGAATCATCTTGACACATAGTTCTCTTTGTTTTGTAGTAGAACACACTGTTATAGGTAACTGACAAAATTTTATTAACTATGAAATGGACAACTATGATACTTCTAGTGCTTTGCGATGGTAAATATGATCTTATAAAGAGTAAAGTACACAGATGGTCCATGTGGTTAACCAAATTTTGGATTTGATCCGTATCCTTTCAAAAGTACACGGATGATCCCTGTGGTTTGCATTTTGTAACGCATTTAGTCCCCAAGTTACATATCTAAAGGTTTCAGCAGGTCCAAGTTAGGGACTAAATCCGTTACAAAGTGCAAACCAAAAGGACCATCCATGTACTTTTGGAAAAAATTGAGGACTAAATGCGTTACAAAGTGCAAACCATAGGGACCATCCGTGTACTTTTGGAAAGCTAGGGACCAAATTCAAAGTTTTGGTCAACCATTGTACTTTACTCTATTAAGAAATTTAAAAAGATTATGTAAATTTTGTAAATTTTTGAATGATTTATTCGTTCTATGTCATGAATTATGCATTATAATGAAATTGTAGATTTTCTTGTTTTCTTTTTTTAATCTTTATTTTAATGTTTGTAGGTATTATTAATGTCATTGAAAGCTGGAGGAGTTGGAATCAACCTTACAGCAGCGTCTAATGCATTTGTCATGGTACTCACTTATGCATTCGTGTCGTCTTGTTTGCCTATTATAGTATTATTACACCGACATGATAAAAAGTTGGAAATTTTGTTTTTTTTTCTTCTGGTTTTTATTCTTTTTAACTTAGGATCCTTGGTGGAATCCTGCCGTTGAGGAACAAGCCGTCATGCGCATCCACAGGATTGGACAAACAAAAAGTGTTTCAATCAAACGTTTTATCGTGAAGGTACATTGTAAGTTTAGTTTAGGATTAGATTTTGTTGACTTGTACTTGAGACTTGATTAAATATGTAGGGTACGGTTGAGGAACGAATGGAGGCTGTTCAAGCGCGTAAACAACGGATGATTTCCGGGGCCTTGACAGACCAGGAGGTCCGAACAGCACGTCTTGAGGAACTTAAGATGCTTTTTACTTGAACTCGCCAATTGTTTCTGATTCGTTTCACACAAAACAACCTGTTTGGGTCCAGATTTGCCAATCATTTGGCTCTTGGTCTTTGATACGAACAATGGTCAAGTTTTGTTAATTTGGTGTGGCACACTGACTGATTCAGCACGCAGACAGGCGAGGCTGGTATATGTAAACTGTTATAGAAGGAGATTGTAATTTAGCTATAGTTTCCAAGGTTAGTTTTGAGTGATTTTTGTACCAATTTCAATTTGTGACATGATTATGAATTTATGATACATATAGTTTTATGTAATATTTGAAAATTTTGAAGCAAAAGTTGCTGGGTGTTACCTTTTTTTTCTCATGAGAACTTATGTTATAATAGTATTTATGGTGTACAGAAACGTTCTCATCTTGTCCGGTGTTACTTTCGACTAGGGGTGTAAACGAGCCAGGCCGAGCTCGGCTCGTCATGTTTTTATGAAGCTCGAGCTCGGCTCGGTTCGAGCCTACTTATGTGAGCTCGGCTCGACTCGGATCGAGCTAATTTGAGAACAACTTCAAACAGGCTAAAAGCTTGGCCCGGGCTCGCTTCAATATTGTTTAAACGTGCCAAAGCTCGGCTCGCCAATGTTATCATTATTAGTATTATACTATATATAAAAAAATTAAAATTTTGTTTGGGCTCGTTAAGGCTTGTGAGCCTGCCTAAACGAGCTTTGTATTTCAGGCTCGGACTTGTTGAGGCTCGGCTCATTCGAGCTTTTAACCGAGCCGATAACGAGTAGCTCTCGAGGCTCTTGGCTTGTTTACACCCCTACTTCCGACACTCTCCATCTATACCGACTTTCACCGTTGGAAAAAAAAATGTTAGTGAAATGATTTTTCACTAATCTTGGACTTCGATAATTGATTTGTGTATGAGTTATTAGGGTTAGGATATAATACTAAGTTTTTTTGGCTAGGAAGGCTAAGAAGTAATCTTGACCATCAATTGATTTAATCAAGGGCTAAGATTAAATGAGTGAAATTGAAGAGAAAAAAAGAGGTGCGTGGGTTTGTGTAAGACATTCTAGTCAATTCAGGACAATAGTTTCTCTCTCCTCCACTTCCCCTCATTTTTAGACGTTAATAACTTTTTCATACAACATTATTTTTTTTATAAAAATTGCACCAAAAAACGAGTGTTTTTTATCTTTAAAACGAGTATACTATTGCTATATTTTCGAAAAAAAAATCGAAAACCCAGTTGCGTAAAACGCAATGGACAAAAAACGTAAAAAATTGTTTTTTTTTTTCAAAAACGCAATGCACAAAAAACACAAAGAAATGTCTTATTTCTAAAACGCAATGGCAGAAAACACAAAATATGTCTTATTTCTAAAACGCAATGGCCTAAAAACACAAAAGAAATTATTCTTTCTAGAACGCAATGGACTGAAAACACATAAAAATGTGTTTTATCTAAAACGCAATGGACTAAAAACACTTCAAAATGTGTTTTCTAAGACGCAATAGACCAAAAAACACTTAAAATGTCTTTTTTTCTAAAACGCAATAGCTTAAAAATACAAAAGAAATTGTTCTTTCTAAACACAATGGACTGAAAACACATAAAAATGTGTTTTACCTAAAACGCAATGGACTAAAAACATTTCAAAAATGTGTTTTTCTAAAACGCAATGGCCAGAAAACACATAAAAATGTCTTATTTTAAAACGCAATGACCTAAAAACACAAAAGAAAGTCTTCTTTCTAAAACGCAATGGACTGAAAACACATAAAAATGTGTTTTACCTAAAACGCAATGGACTAAAAACACTTCAAAATGTGTTTTTCTAAAACGCAATGGACCAAAAAACAGATAAAAATGTCTTTTTTTCTAAAACGCAATGGCCTGAAAACACAAAAGAAAATGTTATCTCTAAAACGCATTGAACCAGGGTATGTTATGTCTTTGAATTGTCTGAACCAGGAAGTAGGAGATCAAAAACTGTCTACGAGTTTTTGTTTACGAAATGAGGCAATTTCCAGAAAATTAAATTTTCTGATGCAGCCAACCAGGGCTCTGCCCCTTGGACCCTGCTCCCAGGGGCGCTGCCCCCGGACCCCCGCCAAGGGGGCCGTTGCCCCTTGGAACCCCCGTAGAACGCAATGACTCAATTCAAAAACCCAGATCGTAAAAATGCAATTCAAAATTTTCTTACATAGATCGAAGCTGATTTCTTTAACGATTGACGAAATTTGAATGATAGAAACACTTATCAGCGACCGAATCAAACGGATCAAGTGATTCACTTCAAAATCACGAGGAAAAATGAGATATTGTATGAAGTTAAACTGAGTTTCTTCAAAAAAGTTGAAGAACACGTTGATTGGGCGTTTAGATCATTGATTGGTGACGAAAATCCCACTATAATGTAATGATTATTGAGATAGAAATTGAAGAAAAGGTTGAAGATGGTGGGGTTTAAAGTTACTAGGGGAGAAGAAGGAAGAAGATTGGATAAAATTGACTAACATACCCTTCCTCTTTATTTTAAATTTTGTCACATCTTATTGCTTTCAATCATTCCTAGCCAAAATGAGCTTCCTATTTGATCCTCTCCCTGCGTTATTAATAATTATTTTCGGGTTTGTGTTTTACCATGAGAGCTTCATAACGAACAAAAGCACGTTTAAAATGGAGTTAAAATGAATAAGATATCAATTCTCAAAGTTGTATGACAAAGGAATTAAGCTTGAATTGAAGTGGATTATAGAGAGGATCACTCTTTGAATATTGTTTCTTAGAGCCACACACCAATGGGTTCGCAAAACTCTTAACATGGCGCAATGTGATGCTTCGATGACGCACTTTGCACCACGACTGGTTTGATAGGCTCGGCTTGTTCAAATCGGGTGAGAGTCTAACAAGTGCTCAGTACAGTTGGTGCTTTTAGCAGTGATTCGATACCAATGAGAAGAATATGTGGATTTAATTATAACATAAGAAGAGACAATCATCTTAAGCTACGAGTATATATCACTACTTTTTCTTTTTTGGTTGCAATAACATGTACTTGTACCATAGGGATACCCTAATAAAACGAACCAATACTGGCCAAATAAAAAATAAATAAAAAATAAAGAGTTAAATGTCATTTTAGTCCATGTGGTTTGGGTCATTTTTTCAGTTTAGTCTAAAGGTTTCATTTTTCGCCTGTGGGTCCAAAATGGTTTCAACGTTGCCATTTTAGTCTACTGGGTTACCTTAATCTATTTCTTCTGTTAACGAGAAGGGCAATTAGGTCATTTTATATGTAATTCTGTTAACTAGAAGGGCAATTCGACCATATAAAATGACCGAATTGCCTACGAAAACACGCACGACATCAACAACGAGTACTTGAAGATGTCGGAGAAAACAACACGCAACACCTTGGACTATTTCTGCTATGGTATATTTTTACTTACTCGCATAATTTATATATAATATATAATGTTTTAGGTATATGCCAATTATATGGAAAACGTTACTTGAGAAACCCGACTTTGAACGACCTTCAACAAATATACAATGTGCATTTAGAAAAACATGGAATACCTGACATGATTGGTAGTTTGGACTGTCGTCAATGGTGTTGGTATAATTTTCCAACCACATGGCGAGGTCAACATATACGCAGTGATCAGAAAGGGCTAACGTTGGTTTTACATGCGTTTGCCTCTTACGACCTTTGGGTTTGGTCGGCCTTCTTTGGTCCCGCCGGGTGTATGAACGACATTAATACTTTCGAGCTTTCATCATTGCTAGATTTCGGGTACGATACCGAAAGCCGGATTTCATGCAAATGGGAACGACTACGAGCATGGATACTATTTGGGGATGGTATATATCCGGAGTATTAAAATATAGTCAAAACGTTTTCTGAAACGCTTGATATGAAAAGACAATATTTTAAGAAACTACAAGAGTCTTCGCGAAAGGACATTGAGAAGTGTTTTGGGGTCCTTCAACAACGACGACATTTTATTAGAAATCCTTGTCGTATGTGGGATAATGAAAGAATTAGAATGGTGTATGATTTTAGAAGACAAAGGAAAAGCAATCCGCCAAAACTTTTTTCCAGGAAATGTTGTTGAATGAACGCAAGCAACAATGGAGGAGAGAATCTTAACCATCCAACTAATGCGTTCCAGGGAGTTACACAACGCGTTAAAAGCGGATTTAGTCGAGCATGCTTGGGAGATTCGCCCCATTAGACACGACGACCAAGAGGACTCCGAAGAAGAAGAAGAAGATGAAGATTTCGAAGTTGGAGGCTTGGAAAACGAAGGTTTGGATGACGGATATAACGAAGAAGAAGGCGAAAACGACGATGAAGACGTGTAGTCTTAAATATATTTTATTGTAATGTCTTTTTAATTGTTGTAATGTTTTTTAATTTTAATGAAATGTTATTTGTTTTTAAATTTTATAAATTTAAAAATTAAATGAAAATTATAAAAAAAAAAATTCAGAATTAAGTAATGATTATATTTGGTGTTACCACTACACCCCTTAGTGATATAACCCCTGATAACCCCCATTAAAGGGGTTATGTGGTGTTAGGAGTGTGTATGGGTCGGTCTTTACCATTATCCATAACCATAATCGAACTTCGGTTATGGTTATTCGGTTATGAAGTCGGATATGGTTTAGTTTTGGTTAATTTCAGTTAATTAACCAAATACGGTTTGAAATAAATAGAGGTATGCATTAGGGGCATGCATGGTTTGAACTTAGCTTGGGCTTTCTTTTACAAGATAACCAAGACTACACTTTTTGGTTAAAGTAACGATATACGATTATTTTTAGTAATGTAATTGTCAATAAAAAAATGTACGATCATAACACCTCAATTCTTCATCAAAACAAGGGGCATGTACATCAAGATCCTTTTGTTACTAACATACTTTTATCTTAGTAAAAAAGATCTATATAATTAACGTACACCATAAATCTATTATATATAGTTAACATTACAAGTTCGGTTCGGTTTCGGTTATTTCGGTTAACCAAAGCTTCATAACCATAACCATAACCGATTGGTCGGTTAATCAAAATTTCATAACCATAACCATCGGTTACGTTAGTTATTGGTTAATAGCGGTTCGGTTATGTTGGTTATGGCTCTGTTATCGGTTATAGCGGTTAATTTGATCACCCCTGTGGTTTTACCACTACACATGGTCTACTGAGGGTGAAAGATTGAGTTAGGTTGGGTTCTATAGATGGAAAAGAGATAAATTAATTTTTTATTAAAGGTTGAAAGATTGAATGAAAGATCATAGCCTTAAGGTCATCCACAGAAAATTTAAAAAAGTAAATAAATAAAAAAAGTCATAAACATAAACAGCTATGTTTTACTAAAATTACAAATAATAAACTAAAAATGGTGGCTGTGGGGTTCGAACCCACGCGCACTTATGTGCAGAAGATCTTAAGGGCCTGTTTGGTTGACAGGAATTCATAGGATTTCAAGGGAATTGGAATTTGAATTCCATTCCTTTGTGTGTTTGGTTGGACAAATTAGTTGAAGGGAATTGGATTTCAATTCCAACAAAATCCCTCATATAATGGAATTCAGATTCCTTCTCAATTTCAAAGGAAAGTTTAAAAAACCAAGGGAATGTTTCCAAAGTTACGGAAATAACCCCTTACCCTTTCATTTTTGTCTAAAAGCCAAAAAATAATAAAAAAATCAAAAAAAATTCTAAAAAATCCTAAAAAATAATAAAAAATCCAAAAAAATCAAAAAATTCCAAAAAAATCAAAAAAATAATAAAAAATCTAAAAAATAAAAAAAATCTAAAAAATAATAAAAAATCCAAAAAATTCTAAAAAGTCAAAAAAATTCAAAAAAATCCAAAATTTATAAGTATTCAAAAATAATAATAAAAAATCCATAAAATCCTAAAAAATCCAAAAAATTCTAAAAAATCCAAAATATTCTAAAAAATAAAAAAAAATCCAAAAAATCCAAAAAATAATACAAATTCTAAAAAAATAATAAAAAATCTAAAAAATAATAAAAAATCCAAAAAATTCTAAAAAGTCAAAAAAATTATAAAAAATTCTAAAAAATCCAAAAATTATAAAAATTCAAAAAAATAATAAAAAATCCATAAAATCCTAAAAAATTCTAAAAAATCCAAAAAATAATAAAAAATCCAAAAAATTCTAAAAAATCCAAAAAATAAAAAAAAATCCAAAAAAATCTAAAAAGTCAAAAAAATTATAAAAAATTCAAAAAAATTCTAAAAAATCCAAAAAATTCTATAAAATTCTAAAAAATCCAAAAAATAATAGAAATCTAAAAAAACCCAAAAAAAATTTAAAAATCCAAAAAAAACTAAAAAAATAAAAAACTCTAAAAAATCAAAAAAATAATAAAAAATCCAACAAATTCTAAAAAAATCAAAAAATCAAAAAAAAAAATTTTGGATTTTTATGATTTTTTAGAATTTTTTTATTTTTTTCATTATTTTTTAAATTTTTTTTTTATTTTTTAGATTTTTTTTGAATTTTAGGATTTTATGGATTTTTTATTATATTTTTGAATTTTTATAATTTTTTGTATTTTTTTGAATTTTTTATAATTTTTTTGACTTTTTAGAATTTTTTGGATTTTTTATTATTTTTTAGATTTTTTAGAATTTTTATTATTTTTTAGATTTTTTTTTGAATTTTTAGGAGTTTTTTTTAGAATTTTTTTTTTTTTAGATTTTTTATTATTTTTTAGATTTTTTTTGAATTTTTAGGATTTTTTAATTTTTTAAGATTTTTTTATTTTTTAGAATTTTTTGGTTTTTTTATTATTTTTTAGATTTTTTTTTGAATTTTTAGGATTTTTTATTTTTTTAGGATTTTTTTATTTTTTAGAATTTTTTGGATTTTTTTATTATTTTTTTAGATTTTTTTATTTTTTAGAATTTTTTGGATTTTTATTTTTTTTATATTTTTTTTGAAATTTTAGGATTTTTTGGATTTTTTATATTATTTTTTAGATTTTTTTTATTTTTTAGAATTTTTTGGATTTTTTTATTATTTTTTAGATTTTTTTAGAATTTTTAGGATTTTTTTGTATTTTTTATTATTTTTTTAGAATTTTTTTGAATTTTTATCTAGAATATTGTTTTTAAAACTTTTTCCAATTGTTTATAACTAGGGGTAATTTTGTCTTTTTAGGTGTTTTTAAATTCTAATTCCATTAATACATTTATTAACCAAACACATCTATGGATTTCAAAGGAATCCATCAAATTACAATTCAAATTCCAATTCCCATAGGGATTCCAATTCCAATTCCTATACATTCCGCGAACCAAACGCCCCCTAAGTCTTCCCCCTTAACCTCTCGGGCAAACCACCTTTTTGTTCACATCTCACTTTTCCAAAACTCATATACAAAAACAATATTTTAATTTAATTTCCCAAATAGAAGCATCCAGAACCTCCTCCAGTTTCATCATCATATATAAACATTTCCACCATCTTCTTCTATTCTCTCACTCTGCAAAAACAAACCCTAGAGCTCAATTTGCTCACAAATGGCGGAACATTTAGCGTCAATTTTCGGCACAGAGAAAGACAGAGTCAACTGTCCGTTCTACTTCAAAATCGGAGCTTGTAGGCATGGCGATCGCTGCTCCAGATTGCACACGAAACCTAGCGTCAGCCCTACGTTATTGCTGTCTAATATGTACCAGCGGCCTGATATGATCACTCCTGGTGTTGATGCGCAAGGAAACCCTATCGATCCGAGAAAAATACAAGATCACTTTGAGGTATATCACTGTTTTGAGTTTGATTGATTGATTTTGTGTTATGTTTGATGATAATTGGAATGTTAGGGTTTGTGATGTGTGTGTTGCTGTGTCGGTAGTCATTAACATTGAATCGCAATTAGATTTTGAGTTTACTTTTTTTGTTTTAATTGATTGATTGATTGTGTGGTGTGTTTTAAGGAAAGATCGGAGGTTAGATCGGATTAGAAATGTGGTTTTTAAGGAAAGATTAGGAGTAACTAGTATATCGGAGAAGATTAAGGAGGGGAGATTGAGATGGTTTGGGCATGTGAAGCGGAGGGAAACGACGGCACCAGTTAGAGTAGTGGAAACTCTTACTGTGGAGGGGAGGAGAGGAAGAGGCAGACCCAAACTGACATGGGATGAGCAGATCAGGCATGATTTACTAGAGTTGCATCTTTCTGAGGACATGGTCCAAGATAGGACTTCGTGGAGGCGTAGGATTAGGGTTAAGGAACCCTAGAGGACATGGCAGTAAGCCCTTAGGTGTATTTCAGGGACGTAGGTTTTTCTTATTCTTTAAGTGACTTTTCCGGTGATTACCTTCTTGTGTTTATGCATAAATGATGTGGTATGCTATTTTACATGATTTACAATATATTGTGCCACTCTGTTCACTTTCTTGGTATGGGCGACTTCTTATTTCTATATTCTTTCTATACTCTTTGACTTGGTGTGTTTGTTTGCTATTCGTTTTCGAGTCGAGGGTCTCTCTGGAAGCAGCCTCTCTATCCCTATGGATAGAGGCAAGGTCTGTCTACATCCCACCCTCCCCAGACCCTATAACTAGCTTTGCTATTTGTGGGATTTACTGGGTATGGTTGTTGTTGTTGTTGTATTTTGTGGTGTGTTTGATGATAATTGCAATGTTAGGGTTTGTGATCTGTGTGTTACTGTGTTGGTAGCGATTATCATTGATTTGCATATAGATTTTGAGTTTAATTTTGTTTGTTTTCATTGATTGATTGATTTTGTGCTTGTCTGGTGACTGAAATGTTAGGGTTTGTGATATGTGTGATGTTGCGTTGGTAGTGATTACGTTTGGTTTGGGAATAGATTTTGAGTTGAACATTGTAGCATTCTTAGTTGTGATTTAGGTATGGATTTTGCTGGATATGTTACCAGAAACTATCGATTTAATGAAAATTGTAATGATGTGTGATTAGGTTAGTAGAAGTTTGATCTCTCCATGGTTATATTAGCTTGTTTAGGTTAGGGATGAGCATTACTGATGTGTGTTTGTCTGTTTGTTTGTTTTAATTGATTGATTGATTGATTGATTTTGTGTTATGTTTGATGGTAAGTGTGATGTTAGGGTGTGTGATGTGTGTGTTGTTGAGTTGGTAGCGGTTATGATTGGTTTGCGAATAGATTTTGAGTTTGATTTTGCGTTGAAGGTTGTAATGTTCTCTGTTGTGATTTAGGTATGGATTTTGTTAGTCTGTCACTAGAAAGTAGAAACTATCGATTTATGAAAGTTGTAATGGTGTGCTACGATTTGAAGACTGTCGATCTCTCTGTTCTATGGATTTTGTTAGTGTCTGTCACTAGAAACTATCGATTTATGAAAGCTGTAATTGTGTGTGATACGATTAGAAGACTGTTGATCTCTCTGTTCTGTTTAATGTCAAGGCTAGGGTTTGTGATGTGTGTGCTATTGCGTTGGTAGTGATTACAATTGGTTTGGACATAGATTTTGACTTTGATTTTGTGTTGAACGTGATAGCTTTCTCTGTTGTGATTTATGTATGGATTTTGTTGTTATCTGTCACTGGAAAGTGGAAACTATCAGTTTGTAAAAGTTCTAATGATGTGATATGATTAGCAAAATTATGATCTCTCCATGGTTAGCTTGTTTGCTTTAGGAATGAGCATTACGAATACCGTACTAAACAGATACTGACCAAACAACACAGGAATTGTATTATTTTTATGGTTATCGGTTTCGGTATTTTAAATGATCCTGGTATCGTATTCGGTTTGTGTTTCTACTCATTTTTTGTATCAGTATTTTCGTTAAGGCATTAATTATTTTCACAAGTGCTTTTTAGTCAAACATATTATTTGTTATCATGTTCTAGATTTGTGTGTTTTTGCAAATATGATTATTTTGATGCTTGAGGTTGTTCTATTGGTTGAAATCTACTTTTTAGGTGCAATTTAGTTGCTTGCATATTAAATTATTGACACGGTTGACCGTTTTGTATCAAAACTATAACGTTTTGAGTTTGTTTGGTTAAATTTTAGGATTTCTATGAAGATCTGTTTGAGGAGCTGAACAAGTATGGGGAGATTGAAAGCCTGAATGTTTGTGACAATCTTGCTGATCACATGGTAAGTATCGGATTCCGTATACCTTACATGGTTTAGTATATCATTTAAATTCTAATGTTTCTTTCTGTTTTCATATCAGGTGGGAAACGTATATGTTCAGTTTCGGGAGGAAGAATATGCAGCAAAAGCACTGAAGAACCTTAGTGGAAGATATTATGCTGGTATACTTTTTCGCTTGTTTCATGTAATTTTTCTAATATGTTTTTTATTTCAACTTTTGTTAATTTGAGAACACTCTGCAGGTCGACCCATCATCGTTGACTTTTCACCGGTCACTGATTTCCGGGAAGCTACTTGTAGGCAATACGAAGAAAACACCTGCAATCGCGGTGGTTATTGCAACTTCATGCATCTAAAAAAGATTGGCAGGTTATAACTTATTTTCATTCATACATCATTTTTTTTTTCTTTTTTCTCCCTCTTTTGCATGCACTAAAACATTAAGATTAGGCAGGCCTGTAAATGACCTGAACGAACAAGAACATATAATCGAACACATTTATTTGTACGTGTTTGTTTAATAAGAAAATGGGCATGTTTGTGTTCGTTTATGTAAAACCTAAGTGAACAGTTCATGAACGTAAACGGGCATAATTTAACAAACAATAAACAACACAACTGAACATAAGTGAAGAAACATTAATGAACACAATTGACTAAACGTAAACGTTCGCATATTGTAAGTTTTTATATAATTTGTAATTATTTACGATAAATTCCATTGAAAACCCCATTTTTATTACTAGAAAACCAATGAACAATTAGTTAAATTTATATAAGTAGTTAGAAAGTTCCTTTCACGTTTAATATTTATATGAATATACCTACTTATGTATTTAAATTTAAACGAACAAACATAACAAATGTAACTAAACGAACATAAATGAACGAACGAAACATGTGTTCATGTTCGTTCATTTAATTTAATGAACAAAAAATTGTGTTCATGTTCGTTCATTTAATTTAATGAACAAAAAATTGTGTTCATGTTCGTTCGTTTACTAAATAAACGAACTTTTTGCCGAACAAGTTCACGAACAGTTCATGAATGTTCGATTCGTTTACAGGCCTAAGATTGGGTCATATGTGAAACAATATGGTGCTGTGTGTAACTCAATATTGAACTAATTTTGTTTTCTTTTTTCAGGGAATTGCGGCGCCAACTGTTTGGTAGATACAGAAGAAGACACAGCCGTAGCCGAAGCAGGAGCAGAAGTCCATACAGACATCGAAGCTACGAAGAACGCGGCCACGGGAGCCGGGGTCATAGCCGAAGGTACGATGACCGGGACCGCGACTATGACCGTGAGCGGGACTATTACCATGAGAGCCGGTCTAGAAGGCACCGGAGCACGAGCCCACTTCATAGGAGAGAGCGTAGCCGGAGTTCAGAAGGTCGAAAACGTCTTAGCCCCGTTAGGGAAGGTAGTGAAGAACGACGTGCTAAAATCGAGCAGTGGAACAGGCAACGGGAGCAGGCGAAAGTCAATGAGGTCAACGGGAGTGATAATAATAATAACGATAATTATGTGGAGAATGTTGATGGATCCTACAATCAGCCGCTGGATCAATACGCGCATTAGATTGGTATTAGTCTGTTTTTTCTGGTTAGTCTTTTCTTTCTAACTAACATTCTTGATTTCTAGATACATATGAGATGATCAACTTAAAACGGGCTAAAGGTAAAAAAAAAGTGTAGAGGGTATTCTTGGGTTTTTGATAAAAAGTGTAGGGTTCCGAAACACTTCTTATCTAAGTCTGAAATCCTTTTAACGAAAAAAAAATGTGATAAATATGATCAAACAAATATTTTGTTTGTATAGTGATCTAATTTTGTAAATAGCTTTTTTTTATCGTCTTGAACCACAGCAACCATTTGTCTCACTGCCATTTCCGCTGTGCAGGTGGTGTGCAGGTTTACAGTTCTATGATTTGGATTGTTAAAACTTATCTTCTTTGCATGTTTTCATATACTTATTTTTACATGTGTGAGTCTGTCCTGATGTGTGGCATGCATTGCATTACTAGAAATTCAGTCTTAGATTTGTTTCCTTTTTCAAACATTGGTATTTTTATTTCACAAAACCTGCTTGCCAGTTGTCATATTTGGCCATAGCAGATTTATTACCAGCCAACTATTTACCGCTATTTTTTTTAAAAGGGAACGCGTTATGTTTTTTTCTCCACAATATTTTGCTTTTAATAATAGTGCATAATAATAGTGCTTTTTAACATGGAACGTGTGCTTCCACACGTGTTCTTTTGTGTCAAACGCTTTATATATATTTTATTTAAAAAAAATTCAAAATGATTGAATTTATTGAGTGACTTCTATGAGGAAAAAAAACCAAAATGATTGAATTTATTGAGTGACTTCTATGAGGAAAAAAAACAGAAAGTATGGTGTTTTTTAATTTGCAAAAAATTGTTAAGCGACTTTTAAAAGAAAAAACAGAAAGTATAGTGTTTTTTTAATGTCATTTTCCCTTCTTAAAAACCATGCATTCTTCACTTGTGCACTAAATTGTGCTTTTTGCAGTCGCAGTTCTCTATGATAAAGCACGCATCAAGGCGGGTGATATAAATTTTACATATATATGTTTATCACGATTTCACGATGCTAGTTAGTTTACAGATTTGCAGGTCGAGGATGCCCTGCTTCTTCGATACAAGAATAATTATGATAACCGCAGGTTTACTGTGAATTTTTTTTACAGGTGGTTAATTGTGACAGGAATCTGCAGGGAAAGATGTGATTTACAAGCTCTTGTGGTGCATCTGAACCAAGTATTAATGTGATGAGATTATTAGGGATGATTTGTTAGGTTGAATGGCTTTAATTTTAAGACCAGTTGGTGATACTAGTGGTTTATTTAACCTTATATGCTGACTTTCAGATTTTCTGTTTACTTGAGTTTTGGCTGTTGGCGTTGATGACTTGTGTGTTTTAGGGTTTTTGTGTGGGTGTGTGGGTGTGTACATGAAAGAGTAACCAAGTATTGGGGGCAGTTTGACAATTTCTGAATGGGTACATGGGTAAGTGCTGAATCAGTAAGAGGGAGGTCTGAACCATAAAGAGGTCTGAACCATGAAGAGGTGGTATAATGCTTAACCGTTAAATTTTAAAAGAGGTCTTAACAATTTAGACTTAGTAAATTTTCATTCAATCAACAGGGCAAGTTACACAAGAATAGCAGGTAGACGGGCAACAAACTGCGCCGTCATCCCCTTCTGAATAGAAAACCCTAATCTACTAAAAACAAATGTCCGAATCATTCAAACATCTGCTCGTGAAGTTTTTACGATTAAGAAAGAACATTTAACAAAATTGTTATATTGTTATGAATTTTTTTCAGAAGGTAAGGGTTTTTATGATTAAGAAAAAACATTTAACAAAATTGTTATATTGTTATGAATTTTTTTCAAAAGGTAAGCCCCATGTGTTGCGGCAGGCGTAAAATCGTGACAAATAACATAATTGCCACACCATAGCGATCACCAATATCGAAGTTGTGGCGTCTTAATGCGTAGAAATTAGACGAAAACGTAAATCATAGATAATAATAACGAACTCGAATTAGGACTCGCGTGTTGCGACGCAAACCTATTAAATGAGAAAAAATAGACGACGTAAAAAACACTGAACAACACATGCACGTTATATGATATTAACTCGCAAAATTAAACGAAGCGTATGACAAAACGTAAACACTTTGAACTACACGCACGTGCCTTGTTAACTTGCAAAATTTAGAGCGAAACTTAAAACGAAAATATGCGAAATATGAAAAGTATTGGTGTTGAAAATTGAAAGTAAAAAAGTTGTGAGTTTAATTAGAAAAGATGAAAACTTTTGGTTTAAAAGTACAAAATCAAGTAATTTTTGGTTAAAAGGAAAATGAAAACTCACTTGAGTTGAAAAATTCAAGAAACCTTTGTAAAAACCCTATGTAACATTTTTATTTATAAAAAACAAGGAATGTAATATATTTAAATATTTTTGTAAAAAAAAAACGTGTCGACTTGTTTTTGTTTAAAAAATGTTAAAAATTCCATGTTACATAACATATAAGTCCAACAAAAATGTAACATACAGATTTTGAACATTTAATAAAAAAACTAGTCGGCTTTTTTTACATTTTTTATAACAATGTTCAAATATATGTATGTTACATTCCTTGCTTTTTTAGTAAAAAATAAAAATGTTAGATAGGGTTGTCTTGAGTTTTTTCAACTCAAGTGAGTTTTCTCTCTATACTTCACCAAAAGTGTAATATCAAAAAAAATTTGAAAACCTCTCAAAGGCGGCATGGGGTCTATGGGGTACCTCTATGCATCAAAGTGTTTGACATAGTGTTCCGTTGGCTCATAAAGTCGACTTCCTTGTAGCATATCATCATATCCTATTGGCTTGTTTGTAACACACCCAGTGATAATGCTCTAAATCTACACCTTTTTGTCCACTATAGGACTAGAACCCTCAACCTCATGGGTCACCTTTCTGACACCTTCGTAATCCAATTGCGGAGAAATCTTTATATTTTTTTTGTACCTTTTGGTTTTATAAGTGAAGGATTCAGTTGTTTTTATTTAAAAAAAATCTTTGTTTTTATTTATGGGATACCCCTAAGCAAATGTTAAGATACCCCTAGGTGTAAATAAAGATAAGATGAAATGAAATTTTTCAATTTGATGGTTGACGGAATTTTTTTTCCGGTGACGGGAACTTGTAGCAACTTCTCTTTGAAGAATGAAAAAAAAGATGTACTATATATTAAAAAAGAATGAAATAGATAAAGTTATATAAGCATTGGGAAATTAAAAATTGCAAAACTGAGAACTCAAATTTAGTAAAAACTTCAATTAATATTAAACAATTTACTTTTCTAATTTATTATAAAATTACCTTTTTTGTTATACTTTTTATTACTCTGTTTTACCTGCTTATAGCCAATCATCCGTAGACCAATTGGTATGGGGGAGGTGGGAAGGTTTACTTATGTGGGGTTCCTGTCCGGAAGGTCTTAGGGTTGAATCTTGCGGGAGGCAAACTGTGGTACCGGTTCAAACTGGCAATAATATGCTAATCGCGGGATTCCTACTCGTGACCTGGGTGATCAAAAGCCAAAGGTCTAACCGGGTGATCTAGCCGTTAAAAAAAATATTACCTGATTATAAGATTCCTTGAAAAGTATATTTACCTACAGTTTCGCAAACTGTACTTGGCGGTTCTCTTTTAAACATAAAAAAATTTAAAAGTTATAATAATAATGGAAAAAACAAAAATAGTTCTTTAATATTTGATTTAATAAATTGTCTTTTTTTTAATAGTAAATAAATATTATATAAACATGAATATGATTTAATAAATTGACTTTTTTTTGTTTAATAGTAAAGAAACATTATATAAACATGAATAAAACTTCTAAATAGCGTTTAAAGTTTATAAAAAAGATTTGATAAAACTTCTATTTTGTTGCACAGGGCCCTGAGAGCACTTAATTTCTCATGGATGACCTTAGATAAAAAGAAAATTTGAAGGGACTATTTTTTAGCCGACAAGGCTCCTTAGGGGCCCTCGAATTCTCATGGGCGGGCGTAAGTATAAGAAAATTAGGATACTCCTGAACTTTTCTTCTAGGTCCGCCACTGTTTGTAATGTAATCTCACCCGTCTCTGAAGCAAACAAAAAAATTCAACATTGAGCTGAGAGACATCTGACCAACCTAGTGAACAATGATTCTTACATGTTCCAATGTCGAATTGTAAACCAAATAATTGTTTGGCTTTATCTTTTGATGAGAGGATGTACTTAATGTAGCAAGAACATATGGAATTTAGGTATCTGTTTTTCAATTCTTATAATCATGGAAGTTGAGCAAAAGTGACATCATGATTTTGCTTTCAAAAACATCTAAACTTTAAATACATTTCTAAAAATTGTATAGCATTAGGATGATTTTGAAACGTGAACTTCATTAGAAAACACCGAACCCGAAAACCGGGAAGGCAACAAACAAACAAAACAACTTACATATTAACAAATTTACACCAATCCGCCCAGTCAAACGAACCGTTCTTAGCCCTGTGTTTGAACCAAAAATAACTAACCGCCCTAACTTCACTAAAGACCTCTTCTACACTACTCCTCTTTCCATTGAACCTTAGGTTGTTTCTGGCCTTCCATAAGAACCAACAAGCAGTGATAACTATCCCTTGCAACGCCTTTCTTTCCGACACCCCTCTAGTTCCAAGATCATGGATTTCTAATGTCTCGAAATGAAAAAACATAAAAATTCATGACCCGACACCACAAACTAATATTTCCCATAAACCCAACTCCAAAGGACAAGTTGTGAAGAGATGAACTACCGTATCCGGACCAGCCTCGCAGAATCTGCACTCACTGTCAGCCACCGACATTCCCCTCCTAGCCATAGCCTCCACCGTCGGGATTCTATCCATCTCCGCGCGCCACGCCAAAATGTTGCATTTGAGCGGAACCCACTTACACCAATCCATCACATACCGACTACTATAGTCGTTCTTACATACAACATTTTATGATTAAGTAGTTCCAACATATGATTAAAAATTACTGTTATTTTACAAGTTTTTTAATGGAAATTACACTAAATCCACTTTCGTTGGAGCTCGAACCCTTGACCTCAAGGGGAGGAACATTCAAACTCCAATGGCTCAATGGAACCATAATAAGATTGGGTTTTGATTTGTTTACTTCTCACAGTAGATATTTTTATATCATGTGTGAGTAAATAGATTGGTTTGTTCCTAAACAAAGTGGCTGTTCCTTGTGAAGAGTGTGTTCACATAATCACAAGTGTTTTCTACACACAACTATATTCAATGTTTTTGGTTTTTACCCATCATTGTAACCAGTTTAAACAACTAAAATAGTTAACCCATAAAAACAAGAAAGCATCATGGACAACAGAAAAGATGAAAACTTTGAAATCATTAAGAGACATAATTTAAACCATTTCCATTACAATACTCAAAAACAACCGGTTTACAATGCAACAAAACTTCCCCTAGAAACCAATGTAATGGTTGATCTTCTTAAACCAAAAATACATCAACAACATTCTCAATAGACGAAAACTTAAATCAAAATTTGGATACCCCAAACACCAACACTCGGTATCTATGATCGATTGCCGCCTTTCTTGCCCTTTTTAAAGCTGGGCTTTGAATTAGCTTGTGGGGTTGCTGCTTGACCACCTTTCTTTCCGCCTACAAATAACAAATATTACGCTACTTATAATCACGCGGTTAAAAGAACGATCAACTTTTATAAGCGATAAAGAATGGTAAATATGTTTAACCTGATTTTTGAGGAGTGTTGGATTTTGCATTTTGAGGAGTGTTGGATTTTGCATTTTGAGGAGTGTTTGGTTTCCCTTTCTTAGCAGGAGCCGGTGACTTAGGTGCAGATTCAGCAGGTCTTTTAACGGGCTTTACATCCTATCAAAACATTACATCATGAAAGTGAAACACGGTAATAATTTATCGAGAATAACGACAACACTCGAAAAGTAATTACCTTTTCCTCTTCAGACTCGTCTTCACCCATCGAATCATCAGAATCATCTTCGGAGTCATCTTCGGAATCATCCTCAGAGTCTTCTTGTACGGTTGCTTTCTTCACTGGGGCCTTTGGCTTTTTTTCAAGAGCACCTAAACATAAACATTGGTAATACTGGTCATTAGGGTTGCAAATGAACCAAATGATCGGCAAACAATTGGTGAACCGTTTGGCAGGAAGTTCATTTGTGTTCGTTCGTTTATTGAACAAACGGACACAAACAAAATAAATTACATTCGTTTAGTTAAATGAACAAGCATGAACAGAGGCCGTGTTCATTCATTTATGTTCATGAACGTTCGTTAACGTGTTCGTTTGTGTTCCATAGTTCATTAGCGTTTTTAGTTATTAGTTTTTACATTTTACTTAATTACTTCGAAGTTGCGACAAATATAATATTTAATAAGTATATATATATTCTGTTTATGAACATTTGTTTGTGTTTGTTTGTTTGATTGTTTCCATTTGTATTCAATAACATTCGTTTTTGTTCGTTGCCGGAAATTAACAAACAAACGAACACGAACAGCTTCATTTCCTCAACAAACGAACACAAGCATATAATCTTGTCCGGTAAGTGTTCATGAACAGTTTGTAAACACATATATTTCTTAACAAACGAAGTTTAGTTCGTTTGCAACCCTATTGCTCCTATTAACACTCTACAAGTACACGTCAATTCAAATATATAACAAAAATGATAATCAAAAGTCATACCATTAGCATTAAAGTCCAACGCTTCTTCTTCATCTTCGTCTGATGACTCTGAAACCACACGATATATAATCCAACTTTAGCATGATAAATAACAAAAGTAATAAATCATAATAATCTACATAAAACAAGACTCACCAAAATCATAACCACCATCATCACCCGTAGATCAACAGAAAACAAATTACGGTCAAGGGAACAACAACGTAAGTTAAATAATCAACGGACAATCGATATTCAAACAAACCAAGAATCATATGATAAATGCAAACAAAATAATCAAACACACAAAGGATATTCAATTGGATTATCTCCAATATATCCACAAAAGTAGACACTTCCATCTTTCCACCCATGAGAGAGCTCCAAATCTTGCTCGAATACCAAATCAAACGCGATTTGAGGTGCGCGCTCCGATGAGAGCGTACCGACCACATATTTCTTATCGTTAATGCTAACTCTCACCGGGATGTTCTCCACCTTCTTCCCATTCTTCATCTCTCCCAATGCAACCTTCACAAACAAAAGTCCCAAAATTCATATATATTTTTATCATATCCTTAAAAATTAAACAAACAAAAGTCCCAAAATTCATATATATTTTTATCATATCCTTAAAAATTAAACAAACAAAAGTCCCAAAATTCATATATATATTTTTATCAAACCCTTAAAAATTAAACAAACAAAAATCCCAAAATTCATACATATATTTTTATCAAACCCTTAAAAATTTTAAAAACAAAAAAAAAAACATATTATAGTAACAAATATCAATTTGAATATAAATATAAACAAAAATTAGTACCAAAACTGAACCTTTCATTAAAAAAATCTTACAAAATTCATATAAATTTTATCAGACCATTAAAAGGAAGTAACATTTCATATAAATATACTGAAACCTAATTAATAAATTGGGTTAAATAATATATAAAAATCTATATATTAAGTAATAAAGATAGCATAACTTGAATCAGATCAAGGATTGATTGATACCTGAGAGATATGAAGAAGCTTAAGATCCTCAACTGGAACCTTAAGGCTTTCATTAGGTTTAACTTCAACACCTAAAACACACAAACATTTTTAAAATTAGATAAATATCAAATCAAAAACAACAAAATGAATAGGAATCTGACCCCAGAATTC
Source organism: Helianthus tuberosus (assembly GCA_030545235.1). Lineage (NCBI taxonomy): Eukaryota > Viridiplantae > Streptophyta > Magnoliopsida > Asterales > Asteraceae > Helianthus > Helianthus tuberosus. The sequence goes on from CM060359.1 coordinate 19,238,483, forward strand.
CATTGCTGCTGGATGAAATTAAGAGATGTGTGTGTTGGCTGAATTGAGAGATTGAATAGAGGCGGAATGAGAATAAAGTGTTTGAAAGAGGGGTTTAAATAGCAGTTAATGTCTAGGGTTTAAGCTAGGGTTTGACTGTTGACCACCGATAACGTTCCAATTCTATATAACCCGGTGGATTGTCAATTTGGACCCGACCCGACCCGACCCAAGCCAAAAAAAGGCTATGCATCGAACCAACATGATGGACCCGCAGCTCAAGCATAACATTTGTGATTTGAAATAACGAATGTATTAAAAACCGGTAAATACCGGCCGGATATACCGGTATTACCGTTTTCGGATTTAAATCCGGTCCGGAACACCCCGGTAAGTAGGAGAAACGGCATAGACTTTGTACCGCCGGTAAAATTCGGTATACCGGTTTGAACCGTTATACCGGTACCGGCTCAGGTCTGTTTTTGGGTTAGGATTTTACTTTTTATCGGCACATCTTCATGTTTACTCTCAACTTTAACCTAACGACTTTTAATATTTTATCTCCATCGATCACAATTCAAAACTTGCTTCATCAATCCATCATTCGTGACTTATTCTAGACTTCCATCACTCCATCATTCGTTCCAGATTTACATCTACATCCAATTTTGGATTTTTTTTTTTTTTTGAGTTGATGTTGTAATTTATGGAATTATACAGTTAACTAGTCAACCCGGTTGAACCGCCCGATACAACCCGGTTCAGCCGGTTAAACCATTTTTGTACCTAATCCGGTATCATTAAAAAACCGGATTTTAAAACATTGGAAATAACTAACCATTACCAGATCATCATCATGTAGAAATTTGAGCAACAACTAAACACCTGATACCGAAAACTAAAACAAAATTAAATAAAAAAGCAAGACACGTGATTGGTTGGAAAAAGATGATGGCCTCACAACAAAAAGTCTTTTTCCCCGTTAACCCATTCACGAGTCACCCAATAACGACGTCGAATAATGGTGCCGCACGGTGTGCCACCTCGTTAACGGGCTGAGGTGGCACCCCTGTTATTCAACGACTAATCTAATAACAATTTTTACACCTAAATATCGCCTAATCTTACACTTATAAGGATTTAAACTGACATTATTTTTGTGAAGGGCAATCACCATACCACTAGACAAGTAGGCCGTGAGTAACATTGTATTTGTTATACGATGCCTAAAGGGTAACTCTTTAGAAACATATTTTACGTGCTCCGACATTAACTCAGGGCACTCGCGTTCCACTTGAATGCTCCAGGGTAGTCTCTTAAGCATGATTGCAGAAGTCGCTAGGCACTCACAACTCGATTGACTAAGAAGTTGCGAGTACTCAGTATAGGCGGAGAGTACTCGGGAAGTATACGGATATGTTAAATTATAAAGAAATTAGTTTTCGGGAGATTAAATATACGTAAAATATCATAAGTTTACTAATATTTATAGCAAAATACATGAATACCGATGTAAATAAACAAAATAAATGTTCAGATAGTAAAATATTTCAAAAATTGATATTCATTCCTTGAAAAATGATATTAACTCTTTAATAAGATAGCCATAAGAACTATGTTTTATATTTTTTTAAGTATAACTCGGCCCGAGTTGACCAACTAAATCCGATTATGACTGATGTTGACCACATTTGATAGGTTCCGAGTAATTAGGTGAAGAAATTGCCTCGACAATCTACCTTGTAGCAAGTAATTGGCCTTGTAGACCTTGTTTTACAACATTGCTCTTAAGTAATACAAAGGAGTGGTTCAGGCGAGCGGTTTAACGCTAACAGCGTGACTCTCGACAATTCTATTACGTACATCATAAATGTTGGAAATGCCCTGTTACGCTCACGAATAAGTGTAGATACTCATCTTTACTAAGGAGAAATATTAGACTGTCGTGCCCAATAGTTGTTTAGTCACGCTAGATGAATATCTATTCTCACATCAAGGTTAACAGTGTTTTGGTTTTGCAATGCTCGTCATTGTTTGAATGTTGGGTGTCGAATCTAACAAATAAATAAATCATAAACCTATTTTATTTGTGTCCTCATAGATACAGATTAACTATTTATGGCAAAACGATTTTTATGCAGATTAATTGTTTTTGAGGGGGGGGGGGGGGGTCAAATAGAATAAAGACAATTTTTGTTTTTAGATTTTGTTGGATTAAAAAAAAAAACATTAAATTAAAATCGTTTTCATAAATTTATATTCCTTAATTTCTCCATTTTTTACCCAAGGGACATTTATCTTCAGCATTGTCACCATTCTTTGGACCGGAAAATACTTATTCCGAAACTGAAACCAGCTTGCTAACGTTGGTCCCTTGACCAAACCATTGGATTCGGACTTTCACCTAAGTGGAAATCCTTATATCATGACGTGACATAACTCGTGTGATTTAACATGCAACCGCAGACACACCAAATGATTAAGCAATCCTAGTGGTCACTGCAAAGACTATACGAGCATCACGAATGTCTCAACTATTTGGGGGTCCAAAAAATATAATTTTTGTTGCTTAAGATCCTAACATGTGGAAAACGGCACACATATTGGAGTTATGATAGGTTTTAGTAAAAAGACAAACCCTTCAAACTTGTCAAATATACTAATTATTTGTTACTCAAATCAAAACAAAAAAAATTATACGAAGTTAAAGCCTAAATCATATATTCAAATCCTAATTCGTGAAACGCAAAAAAAAAAAAAAAAAAAATCACAAAGATACATTACATAAATAGTTTATCCCAACACTTCCTTATAGCTACCTAACCTAAAGAACACAATTACTTCACATTACTTCAAAATTTTGTTTAAGTTTTTTTTATGAACGCCACTATTTGTTGGAAGTCTTTGGTAATCAAATGTGAAATAAAATCATTCGGAGATGTTCAATTAATCATTTTAAAGAAGTAAATTATAGGGTCAATGAGTGGTTGAGCTGTTTTAAAACGCTAAAAAAATAAACTAAAAAACGAGACATGTAAGACTTGAACTTAGGATTTATTTGTTGGAACTCAAGGGAATTTACCACCACACAACCTTTTTTTTCAATATTATAGGATCCAACTAATTTATTTTATGGGGTCCTTGAAAAATTTAACATATCGGTTCTACTATTATTTTTTGAAAACATTAGGGTCTGTGGACCTTTACCCACACCATGTGGGTCCGCCTCTGGGCACATGACAAAGGGTCATACGAGTTGGCGCATTTGAGTAGCACTATGGTTCCAAGGACTTGGAACGAATAGCAGCTATGAACATGTTATATTTAGCTTACTTTCAACGTTGTAAAGTTGTTCGCAACGAATAGTTTTCAACCATGAAGAGTCTTGCCGCCTATGCAAGCAAACATTGGATCTAAGTATCTTGAAACTAACGTGCCCAAGGCTATGTGTTGGCGACCCTTGCAACATCACCATCTTTAACACCGCAACTAGAGGTGCACAGACCGGTTAATTTTAATAACTGGTTCCATTCGGAGAGATGGCTGAGTGGTCGAAAGCAGCGGATTGCTAATCCGTTGCACGAGTTATTCGTACCGAGGGTATATTGCAGGCTAGCAAGACTTACCAAACTAAAAAGGTCATCTTCAGACGAATCACAAACGTCCAAGACAAAGGAGAAGCATAAATATTGAAAGCAAATATGCAAATAAAAGTCAGCCACAAGTTAAAAACAGGGCAAAAACATTCAAGTGCTTTTGTTTGTTTGGGTTCCCATGTAACAATTTAAACACATGAATAGAACTTTCCCTAGAAAACAATGTTTCAATGATCTTGTCAAACCAAAAAATTACATAACCATTTCAAAAGATAAATATCAAAACTGGCCAACACCAAACTTAGTATACCCCCAAAACCATCACCAAAATAACTTAAATCTATGATCGGTTGCCACCTTTCTTGCCCTTCTTGAAGCTCGGTTTTGAATTGGCTTGTGGCGTTACTGCTTGACCACCTTTTTTTCCACCTACTTAAAACAAAACAAAGATTAGGATTTAAAGGTTAAAAGATGCCATCCGCTCGACAATCAATAAAGACTGTCAGTTCTAAACAATAATACGATGGTAAGTGTCTTTAACCTGATTTTAGAGGAGTGTTAGATTTAGCATTTTGTGGAGTGTTTGGTTTTCCTTTCTTAGCAGAAGCAGGCGACTTGGGTGCAGATTCAGCGGGTCTTTTAACGGGCTTCACTTCCTGTCAAAATACATCAACAACATTTTCAATAGACGAAAACTTAAATCAAAATTCGGATACCCCAAACACCAACACTCGGTATCTATGATCGATTGCCGCCTTTCTTGCCCTTTTTAAAGCTGGGCTTTGAATTAGCTTGTGGGGTTGCTGCTTGACCACCTTTCTTTCCACCTACAAATAACAAATATTTCGCTACTTATAATCACGCGGTTAAAAGAACGATCAACTTTTTTAAGCGATAAAGAATGGTAAATATGTTTAACCTGATTTTTGAGGAGTGTTGGATTTTGCATTTTGAGGAGTGTTTGGTTTCCCTTTCTTAGCAGGAGCCGGTGACTTAGGTGCAGATTCAACAGGTCTTTTAACGGGCTTTACATCCTATCAAAACATTACATCATGAAAGTGAAACACGGTAATAATTTATCGAGAATAACGACAACACTCGAAAAGTAATTACCTTTTCCTCTTCGGACTCGTCTTCATCCATTGAATCATCAGAATCATCTTCGGAATCATCCTCAGAGTCATCTTCGGATTCTTCTTGTACGGTTGCTTTCTTCACTGGGGCCTTTGGCTTTTTTTCAAGAGCACCTAAACATAAACATTGGTAATACTGGTCATTAGGGTTGCAAATGAACCAAATGACCGGCAAACAATTGGTGAACCATTCGGCGGGAAGTTCATTTGTGTTCGTTTGTTTATTGAACAAACGAACAAACAAAATAAATTCCATTCGTTTAGTTAAATGAACAAGCATGAACATAGGCCGTGTTCATTCATTTATGTTCATGAACGTTCGGTAACGTGTTCGTTTGTGTTCCATAGTACATTAGTGTTTTTAGTTATTAGTTTTTACATTTTACTTAATTACTTCGAAGTGCGACAAATATAATATTTAATAAGTCTATATATATTCTGTTCATGAACATTTGTTTGTGTTTGATTGTTTCCATTTGTGTTCAAAACGTCCGTTTTTGTTCGTTGCCTGAAATTAACAAACAAACACAAACGAACACGAACAACTTCATTTCCTTAACAAACGAACACAAACATATAATCTCGTTCGGTAAGTGTTCATGAACAGTTTGTAAACACATATATTTCTTAACAAACGAAGTTTAGTTCGTTTGCAACCCGACTGCTCATATTAACACTCTACAAGTACATGTCAATTCAAACATATAACAAAAATGATAATTAAAAGTCATACCATTAGAATTAAAGTCCAACGCTTCTTCTTCATCTTCGTCTGATGACTCTGAAACCACACGATATATAATCCAACTTTAGCATGATAAATAACAAAAGTAATAAATCATAATAATCTACATAAAACAAGACTCACCAAAATCATAACCACCACCATCACCCGTAGATCAACAGAAAACAAATTGCGGTCAAGGGAAAAACAGCGTAAGTTACATAATCAACGGACAATAGATATTCAAACAAATCAAGGATCATATGATAAATGCAAACAAAATAATCAAAACACAAAGGATATTCAATTGGATTATCTCCAATATATCCACAAAAGTAGACACTTCCATCTTTCCAGCCATGAGAGAGCTCCAAATCTTGCTCAAATACCAAATCAAACGCGATTTGAGGTGCACGCTCGGATGACAAAGAAAAAAGGAAATTGAAAAAAATACCGGAAAAGAGCCAAAGAAGAAAACAGGTAATAAGACCCGTATAAGGTGTAGGCTAGATTTGTTTCGTGAAGTTTTAAAGAAAACACTAGAAGATCAGCATAAAAAAGATGTAATTTTAAAAACCCCTTTTGCAAAGCTTATAGAATTACCCAAGTCTATAAGCTTAGAAAGAGATATTGTCAAGTCAATAGTTAGGAATTTCAATTGGGAAGAAATGACCCTAACTATACATAAAGAGGGTAATACCCAAGTCTTCCCCATTACAATTAACGATTTTTATGAGATAATGGGTATACGAGATGGAAAAGTCTCATCATCATCAACTAAAGAGAATGTCTCATCATCATCAACTAAAGAAGTGGATGCCGATCTTCTCAAGAAATATTGCAACTTGAAAAAAATGACAAATACAAGAATATCAATATTAAGACGGTTCAGGAGGAACTCGAGAAAACTGATAATGGGTAATGAATCCAAATGAAGATCAATATTTTTCAAGTTTGCCTAATAACATCGTCATCATCAGTTTTCTCGAGTTCCTCCTGAACCGTCTTAATATTGATATTTTTGTATTTGTCATTTTTTTCCAAGTTGCAATATTTCTTGAGAAGATCGGCATCCACTTCTTTAGTTGATGATGATGAGACATTTCCATCTCGTATACCCATTATCTCATAAAAATCGTTAATTGTAATAGGGAAGACTTGAGTATTACCCTCTTTATGTATAGTTAGGGTCATTTCTTCCCAATTGAAATTCCTAACTATTGACTTGACAATATCTCTTTCTAAGCTTATAGACTTGGGTAATTCTATAAGCTTTGCAAAAGGGGTTTTTAAAATTACATTTTTTTAATGCTGATCTTCTAGTGTTTTCTTCAAAACTTCACGAAACAAATCTAGCCTACACCTTATACGGGTCTTATTACCCGTTTTCTTCTTTGGCTCTTTTCCGGTATTTTTTTCAATTTCCTTTTTTTCTTTGTATTTTTCAACGTATTTGACGTACCGACGACGTATTTCTTATCGTTAATGCTAACTCTCACCGGGATGTTCTCCACCTTCTTCCCATTCTTCATCTCTCCCAATGCAACCTTCATAATCAAAAGTCCCAAAATTCATATATATTTTTATCAAACCATTAAAAATTAAAAAGAAAAAACAAATTATAGTAAAAAATATCAATTTGAATATGAATATGAATATGAATATGAACAAAGATTAAGCATTATTATGAAAATAGTACCAAAATTTCAACTTTCATTTAAAAAAAACAAAGAAGAAACAAAATTCATATAAATTTTATCAGACCATTAAAAAGAAGTAACATTTCATATAAATATGAACAGATACTATGTAATTACTTATGAAACTGAAACCTAATTAATAAATTGGGTTAAATAATATATATAAATCTATCTTTTAAGTGATAAAGATTGCATAACTTCAATCAGATACCTGAGAGATATGAAGAAGCTTAAGATCCTCAACTGGAACCTTAAGGCTTTCATTAGGTTTAACTTCAACACCTAAAACACATAAACATTTTTTAAAATTAGATAATTATAAAATAAAAAACAGATACAAAAACAACAGAATGAATAGGAATCTGACCCCAGAATTCCATTGCTGCTGGATGAAATTAAGAGATGTGTGTGTTGACTGTTGACCACCGATAACGTTCCAATTCTATATAACCTGGTGGATTGTCAATTTGGACCCGACCCGACCCAAGCCCAAAAAATGGCTAAGCATCGAACCAACATGGCAACTAAACATAATGGACCCGCAGCTTGAGCATCAGTGGCGGAACTAGAACATTAACTCAAGGGTATCCTAAATTTTATTTTTTTTCACCGTGCAATCGTACAATATTAAAAAAAACGACAATAAATAAATAAAGTAAAACAAATATCTAATAGATTTGTCATCTTCTTTTTTTCATAGCTTGAAATCGTTCCATCACATCGTCGTCTTTTACTTCACGTAAAAAATCCTTTTCGACCGCACAAACCATAGCATTGTTCAAAAATTCCGGGCCCATTCGATTGCGTAAATCCGTCTTGATAAGCTTCAATTTCGAAAAACATCTTTCAACGGTTGTGGTTGCAACCGGTAAAAGCAAAGCTAGCTTCACTACCCGATAAACTGAAGGAAAAGAACTATACGTTCCCGTTTCAACCATAACACGCGCAATATCACTTATTCTATTCAAGTTTGCATATTTATCACCATCACTTATAGTGCGACAAAATGGACAATTGAGATTTGGGTTTATTATTTTCAATTGATTGGTATCCTCGTAGTTGTGCCGTGTCGTGCATTAAAACTTCAAGGCAATTGGGCAATTATTTACAATCTTTTATTATTTTGGGCTAACAAATTGGGCAATTGGGCTTATTATTTACAATCTTCAATTGATTTGGGCTAACATATTGGGCAATTGGAATTTGGCCTTATTATTTTCAATTGATTTGGGCTTACAGACTCTTTTTTAGGGGTGTCCTCGTAGTTGTTTAAGGGTATCCTTGGTATAAGGTCCACCCCTGACATTTGTGATTTGTTTTTCTGTTTAAGACTATGTGTGGTGCAATAACTAGATCTAGGGTTGTAAATGAATTGAACGTTCATCGAACTGTTCGTGAATTGTTTGGCGGAAAGTTTGTTTAGTTCATTTATTTAATAAATGAACGAACACGAACAAGAATTTTCGTTCGTTTATGTTCGTGAACATTCGGTAATGTGTTCATTTATGTTCGTGCAGTAATATGTTCATTTTTATGTTCGTACAATAATGTTCATTTATGTTCGTGCAGTAACATGTTCGTTTATGTTCGTGAATGTTGGGTGTCGAATCTAACAAATAAATTAATAGTAAACCTATTTGATTTGTGTCCTCATAGATACAAATTAACTAATTATGTCAAAACGACTTTTATGCAAATTAATTGTTTTTGAGGGAGGGGGGTGTTAGTTTCAAATAGAATAAAGACTGTTTTAGTTTTTAGATTTTGCTGGATTAAAAAAAAACACTAAACTAAAATCGTTTTCCATCGCTCATATCGTCTCTTGTATGTATTTTTCAAATAATGCAATATATATATATATATATATATATATATATAATAAATGTATGATATGTGAAGACTCAAAACCAGTTGGTGCGACCTGGTCAGAGTAGAGCTTCAGATGACCTAGCAAGAAACCTGCAAGATCACAAGAGAACAAACACACCGTTAGCCTCGTCACAGGGAGGGGGGCCTCTCTGTGACCAAGCTCGGGCGTGAGAATAAGTATTTGTGAGGAGGAAATAGGTCAGGGAGAGAGAGAGGAGAGTTTAGAGAGAGAAAGTAATCATTACCCCTTGCTGGTAGTCTTGGCGGGGTATTTATAGCTTTTGGGTGTGCTGATGTGGCAAGTTAGTTAGGGTCGGACCAGTCGCTATCATGGCAGTTATGGTGGTGGGCCCAGTTAGTTATGCCGCACCAGCGTATCTGTCCGTTTCGTCTATGGTGCAAGGTCCGGTCCGACCTTGGTGTGCCATGGTTCGGTTCTATTTATGGCGATGATTCGGTCCGGTCAGGGACGTATCCTCATCAAGTCCCCCTAGTTCGTAGCGTTTCTTAGACAAAAGCTTCGAACTATAACGGCGCAATTTTGGCGGTCTAAATCTCTGATTTGTCGTTTTGTTAAGTTTTTTGAATTTTAAATTTCTAGGTGGTGACCTTAGTTGGGTAACCGACGGTCACTTTATATTTCCCGCTTGATGTGACGTTTGGTGTGCGTCAGCTGTCATGACGTGTCACCACTTGATTGGCAGTTTTAAGTCGGTTTCGTATCTCTATAAAAAAGGAGAAAAAGCAGCTTTCCATTTTCACTTCTTACTTCATCTTCTTCACCCCTTTTCTCTGAGACAGCCGGTTTGTGACACAGGTTAGTTTCTTCTTTACATAATGGAGAAAAACAACTTGTCTGGTTGCTTTAACGTTTTGAATAAAAAAGGTTTAGCCTGGTACGTCGAAAAATATGCAATCCCTGCATCTCTGCACCCCGTTCTCCCCAAAAAGGACACGCCTATTTACCCGTTTCCTCCGAGGAAGATAGGGGTTTACACTCGTCTGTTCGATTATTGCAACTACCGTCTTCCTCTGACGAAGTTCTTGATCGGAGTTCTTACGTTTCACGAGGTTCATATTTCTCAGATGAACCCCTTCGGCCTTGCCAAGGTGTGTCATTTCGAGCTGGCTTGTCGTGGTTTAGGATCCGACCCGGACTTGGATGTGTTCCGGGCTTTTTACAAATTGAATCGGTCCGGTAACTGGTATACCTTCGAGGTTAGGGATAAAAACTCCTGCTGCTATACGTGGATTACTACTAGCATAAAGGATTGGAAAGAGCGCTTTTTCTATGTTGACGATCGTTGCGTTCCGGAGTTTATTGTATGGAGGATAAAAAAGACGAAGTTTCCACCTCCTCTTCCTGAAGACTTCGAATATGACAGAGATTTATACGCAAACTTGATTAAAGAAGCGGGTCGCATACAAAGTTATCTGGAACACATTCTTGTTATGGGACGGATCAGCACGATTTGGTCCGAACCGGAGTGGTATCCTATCCTTAGGTGGAATGGAAAGGGTTAGTCATACGTTTACTTTTGATACGGTGCTCGTCGTGTCGCTTGTATAACTATATTACTTTCATTTTATTTTTATATATATCGGACTTCGGATGTTACTTGCTTGCCCTCTTTTTTTTTGTAGCTATGGGTTTGAGAGAAACGTTGAGACTAAAGTCCTTCGATTCCAAGGAGCTTGAGATACGGGCCACTAGGACACCGAAAGGTGATCCTCCGTACCTCACTGTGGTGCAAGAGAATCTTTATCAAATTCGGGAACCCAAGGTTTCGGATGTTCAGGGAGGTTCGGCCGAGCAAGGAGGTTCGGGCTCAGCTCCTGTGGCACAAATAGCGGATGTTGCTCCGGCTCAGACGGTGACGGGCAGTGGTAAAGGTAAAAAGACCGGTTCGATCGGGTCGAAAGTGTCCGGTTCCAAGTTTGTGATCGAAGATGAAGGAGTCCACCTATCTGTTGATGACGAAGGAGTGCGTGATGAGGGTGTAAAAGAGGGTGGTGACGATGAAGACGAGGAAGGGACGGACGAAGAGGAGCATCCTCAGGTTAGCTTGAAAAGGAAGAGGGCTGTTCCATCTAAGTCCGGTCCGAAACCGAAGCAAAAAAAGAAGAAGACGGACTTCAAGACTATCACGTTAGATGATGATGATGATCAAGTTACTGAATTTTCTGCTGCCGGAGGCGTATTAGCGAATTTAGACGCTCATCTTCATGGGGGTCGTACCCCAAGGGACCACCCGTTAAACATTCCATCAAGCCCATTATCCTTCGGGGGAGGGGCTACCAAGGTTATTGCTGATGTTCTCATGTCCGATCCCAAGAAGACCGAACCTTCTCCTTCGGGTAAGTTTACCACGGGGGTTGCTTCTAACGTGTCAAGGCCAAGCCCCAAGCCAGCTGATGGTGGGGACAGTGCCTCTTCGTCCCCTTTATGGTTTAACACTGAAGTTGTTTTCTTATCACGGGAGTTAGGTTCGGGCGGCATTGAGGATATGGATTCAGCTCGTGCATTGGAGAAGTACGTTCCGGAGTGGTCGCTGACGAACAAGGATCGGATAGTGGATGCTCTGTCGGCGAAAATGGCATTATTTCATTTGGGGACTCCAGCTGAGCACTCTCATTATCGGAAGATGAGCGGCCCGGAGCTTGGGAATGCCCTTATGATAAATCAAGCTCAATCTAATTCGTTGGTGGTGGAGTCGTATAAGCGTTGGATCGAATCGGAGTCAACCTGTAACAAGCTCCGACGCGAAATTGCTAATTTGAAAAATGAAGATAATGTTCGATCGAAGACGAAACAAGAGCTGAGCTCTCTTCGATCTCAGGTTGATCGTTTAAAGGAGCAAAACTTAGAGGCAAAAGAGGTTAACAAATCTACCCAGGCTTCGGCTGCAGCCGCTTATGAGGCTCGAGACAAAGCTCTTCAAGACTTGGAAATTTTCAAGTCGAAATTCACTAACTTGGAGAAAAAATTATCTGGTGTGGAGAAGAAGCATGCGGCTGAGCTGAAGGAAATGCAGATATCTCATGATCAACTTCTGGCCGATTATCACCGCTTGATTGATGGTATGTTCGTAATCCATTTTTTTTATTGCTTCCTTTCTTGTTCATTGATCCTTGTTTTTCCTTAGTTAAAGACGAATTAGAGAGAGCTCGTGACAGGGAGATTGAGTCACATAAAACAACGATCGATGAGGCAAAGGAGATGTTGATTCGTTGTGAGCATGATATGGTTGAATCATATGCCCAACTGTCGGAGCTTAAGCTCACCAAGCAGTGGTTCTTATCAGACGGGATAGCGTGGGTAGTCAAACTGGTGCATCAAAGCCCGGAACTGGAGAAAGTTGTTGCGGATTTGGTGAACAGTGTTAATGCGGTTGGGGCGAACGAAGGTATCAAGTACGGCTTTGAAGCCGCTAAGGGCCCTGTTCGATCCTTTGAAGAAGTCCCGGGGTATGATGGAGGTGCTCAAGATAAGTTAAATGCTACGATAAAGGCTTTCGAGGATTTTAACATCTCCGTACTTGGGAAGGTTGCCAATTTGGTGGACGAACCTTTGTCCGTTATCAAGCAACAAAGTGAACTCCCCATAGTGAAGGAAGACTTTGAAGCTTGAGATTCGATCTCTCTTGCCATATAACTTTTGGCTTTTATTCGTCATTGTGACCGTACAATTTTAAATATCTGTTTCCTTTGGCATGTAACCAGTACAATTTTTTGTTTGAAATATTCAACTGACATGTCTTGTATGGAATCAGACCTTGATATTAGTTATTCATTCCTGGCTACTTAGTTTTCAGTTTGTGTCCAAACTTCACTGTTCGACCAGGCTTTTGGTTTGGTCATCTTAGGTGACCGAAGCATAATAGGAAATCCTTTGATTTCTTCTTTTTTTTTCTTAACTGATTGATTGTAACCGGACCGTTTTAAGTACGGACCGTTTTGCTTAATAGATTTTGTTATTTTTGAACTATTTAAGCCTTCTCGATCGGCGCGAGGCATGGGTCGAGGCCCGTTTGTGCACATTTAAGAAATTGTTCGAACTTATACATATGCTATTTTTATACTTATAAAAGTATAGATCGCTTTATTCATTGATTTGCTAATCATTGGTCCGGGGAAAAACCCTCCCGGTTACAAAGAAAATGGAAAATTGTCGGGGCATTACCCTCCCGAATTACACACGGAAATTGGAAATAAGAAACAAAAAATAGCGATCCTTTTTTAGCCGTAGCAGGCTATTCACATGAAACATTTCTTTAAATGCACCCCGTTCCACGTCAGGGGTACAGGAGTTCCATCGATCTTTTCCAACACATACGAGCCCTTGTCGCTAGCTTCTTTGACTCGGTATGGTCCCTCCCACTTAGGGGTTAGCTTGCCGGGAGCTTCGATACGGCTGGCATCGTTGTTTCGGAGCACGTAATCTCCAACCTTGAACTTGAAGAGTTTGGCCCGGGCGTTATAGTACTTCTCAATCTTCTTTTTGTATCGGGCTTCTTTGATTGCCGCGATGTTCCGGCGCTCTTCTAACAGGTCAAGGTTGGACCGGAGTTCATGCTCATTTTCCTCCCAATTCTTGCACCTCTGGTTTGGGAGTCCGATCTCAGCGGGAATCACTGCCTCGGTACCGTAAGTAAGACTAAACGGTGTTTCTCCGTTGCTAGTCTTGTGCAGTGTTCGGTGCGCCCATAAAACGTTCGGCAATTCGTCCGCCCAGCCTTTTCCCTCGTAACCGAGCCTCCTCTTTATCCCATCGACGATTCATCGATTTATCTGTTCGACCTGCCCATTACCCTGGGGGTGGGCAACCGAGGAAAAGACTTGGTTAATTTTTAGATTTTCACACCAGCGCTTAAATGGGTTTTCTGCAAACTGCTTTGCATTGTCGCTTATAATGTAGAGTGGAAGACCGAATCGGCATACGATCTGTTCCCAGAAGAAACGTGTCACGTTGTAGCCGGAGATGATTGTAAATGGTCGAGCTTCCACCCATTTGGTGAAATAATCCACCGCGACTAGCAGGTATTGAGCGCTTCCGCTTGATCTTGGAAAAGGCCCGACGATATCAACGCCCCACTTTTGGAAGGGCCATGCAGCGGTTACCGGTATCATCTCATTCTTGGCTCGGAGGCTGATTGGTGCGTGCTTTTGGCACTCATCACACTGTTGGAGCTCTTTTACTGCACTTTCATGCATCCCGGGCCAGTAATACCCTGCATTTTTTACCTTCGTCACAATCATCTTAGGTCCGGCATGGATGCCACAGATGCCATAGTGTATTTCCCTGATGATGTAACTGGCTTGCTCCGGGTCCAGACACTTTAACAGAGGTCCGAGAAAAGTCTTTCGGTATAAGCCTCCTTCTTGCATCTGGTATTGAAGAGAGTTGATTTGGACCTTTCTTGCTTCCGCTTTGTCGGTCGGCAAAACGTCATGCACCAAGTAGTTAATTATTGGCGTCATCCACGTTTGCGACGGTGCTTCGACCTGCATAACCTGCGGAGTTGCAATTGAAGGTGTAGTTAAAACTTCCACTCTCACTTCTTTGGCTAGGTGACTGAACGATACCGATGCCAACTTGCTCAAAGCATCAGCCTTCTTGTTCTTGCTACGGGGAATATGCTCGACCTTACATGCTTCAAATGATGCCATAGCTTGCTTCACCTGTTCGAGATACTCGACCATGTTTGCCTCCCTCGCCTCATATTCTCCGTTTACCTGATTTGCTACGAGTAACGAATCAACATGGGCTATGACATTTTTTGCTCCGACTCTCAGCGCTAGTCGTAGGCCAGCTAAGAGGGCCTCGTACTCAGCTTCGTTGTTGAACTCTTGAATTCTAGCCGGAGCGCATACGTCATATCCGTTCCGTCTGGATCGGTGAGAATTAGGCCCGCCTCTGCTCCTTCGGCACTAGAAGCTCCGTCGGTATACAGGGACCAAGGCTTCTCTGGAGCTTTTTCAACTTCTTCCATTCCTTTATCTTCCGGAATTTCAACTAGGAAATCTGCTATTACCTACCCTTTCAACGGACCTTTAGTTCGGAAGGTGATGTTGAATGCGCCCAATTCGATCGCCCATTTTGCCATTCGACCCGAAACTTTAGGTCGTCGGAGAACGTGTTGGATTCTCTGGTCTGTTCGTACCTCGATTGGGTGGGCTTGAAAGTATCGGCGAAGTCTTCTCGAAGCATGGACTAGTGCCAGGGCCAATTTTTCCAAGTTTGAGTATCTTGTTTCGTAATCTTTTAACGTTCGGCTTACGTAATAAATGGGGATTTGCTTCCCAGTACGGTGAGCAACTAATACTGCACTGATAGCTCCGAATGATGCGGCTAAGTATACCGTTAGTACCTCATCTTCTTCCGGTACGGTGAGAGTTGGCAAAGTGCCCAGACAGGTTTTAAGCTCTTCGAAAGCTCGTGTGGTTCTTCCGTCCATTTAAACTCCGATCTAAAGCTTTTTCTGAGAACATCCATGAACGGGAGTGACCTGTCTGCTGCTTTTGATAAGAACCGATGGAGAGAAGCCAACCGTCCATTTAAGGACTGGATCTCTTTAACTGACGTCGGAGGCTTCATTGTAAGAACAACGTCAATCTTGTCTGGGTTGGCCCGCAAGCCTTTTGACCCAACCATGACTCCCAGAAACTTACCTTCTTCTACCCCGAACGTACATTTTTTGGGGTTTAGATTCATGTTGATGCTTCGAAGTCGGGTAAACGTTTCAAGTATATCTTTTAGCATGGTGGCCTCATCGTGACTTTTGATCACGATATCATTAACATATACTTCCACGTTTCGCTCAATCTGATCTTTAAAGGCTTTGCTCATCAAACGCTGGTATGTAGCACCGGCGTTTTTCAAACCGAACGGCATCTTAGTAAAACAATACACACCTTCATTGGTGACAAAGGCTGTCTTATCCTCATCTTCGACCGCCATTTGTATCTGATGGTATCCCTTGTAGGCATCCAAGAAACATTTCAACCTGAACGTGGCGACGGAGTCAATCTTCTCATCAATCTCCGGTAGAGGAAAACAATCTTTTGGGCACGCATCATTTAAATCGGTGAAATCAATGCACATTCTCCATGAATTATCTTTTTTCCGCACCAAAACGGGATTTGACACCCATGTTTGATACCGGACTTCTCGAATGATTCCAGCGTCTAAGAGGCTCTTAACATCTTTTGCAATGGCTTTTGCTCGATCCGGCGCCATGTGCCTTTTCCTTTGTGCTATTGGTTTGATTGATTCTTTTACGTTCAGGTGATGTTGTGCCATAGATCTGGGGACTCCTTGCATATCGGAGTGCTTCCACGCGAAAACGTCTATCGAGTTGCTTAACAATTCCCACAGGAGCTTCTTTGTTCGTTTTGGGAGCTGAGCCCCAATAGCTACTTGCTGTTCGGGAAAATCCGGATTGATTGCCCAAAGTTCGGTAGGTACTTCAGACTTTTTGGAGCTCGTTTCCGCTGCATGTCTTACTTCGGCAACAAACGAGTTTGATTCTGAGAAAATAGTGGCAACTCCGGCCTCGGTAGGGAATTTAATAGCTCCATGTATTGTCGAACTGATCGCCCCAAGGGCTCTCAACCCAGGTCGTCCGAGTATTATGTTATGCGATGAATGAGTGCCAACAACCAGGAAGGTTAGTTGGACAGTCCTGCTTTTATCACTCTCTTTGAATGTGGTCGGAAGGGTAATCTGTCCTATCGGATGGACCACCTCCCCGAAGAAACTGATCAGAGGGGTGGAGACTTCAATCAACCTCTTCTTTACTTGGGGGTTCAGCTGCTGGAAACACTGTAGATACATGATCTCAAAGGCGCTTCCTCCGTCCACGTAAATTCGTCGGACCAGGTGTCCGGCGATGACAGCCGAGATTGTAATTGGTCCGTCCCGAGCATCATCGGGATCGATCGGAGGGAAGTACGTTGGTTGATGCATCCATGCTGCCATATGCTGGTTCGACCGCTTTACCCCTCTTGGTTCGGTTGACCGGATCATATTGATTCCGGGCTCGGTGTTCGGCTGACTTCTTCCCATCTTTCACTTCTTTCACAAGGTGCGAGAGTTTACCGGATCGTACAGCCTTTTCGATTTCTTGCTTCAGGGCCCAACATTCATCAGTTGTATGACCCTTGTCTCGGTGATATTCACAATATTTCTTTGAGTGCCTGTCCGAGGTGGGTCGTTGCTTCGACGACGTAGGAAACCGAGTAGTCTCCGTACTGAGAATTTCGCTTGGTGATTTGGTGAGCTCGGAAAAGGTGTTGAAACGCACGTTTCCTGTTCGGAAACTACTTCGATCCGACTTCTGATACGGGCCACGATTTCTGTTCCAACTGCTGCTTCTATCTTTTGGTGGCGACGCATTGCGTTTCCACGAAGTGGTCCGAGCCTTGGCGTTTCTTGCTGTAGTTTCATTCGGCTGACCGCAGGCACTCTTTCCCCGAACGAAGGCCCGAGCTCTCTCCATAAGCGTCTCCATAGTTTTTGGGAGATCTTCATGGAGTTTCTCGACAAGCTGATTGTTCCGAACTCCGTGGCAGAACCCAGAGACTCGGAGCTGGTCAACCGCTCCACTTATCTGCATGCTTTCTCGATTGAAACGATCGATAAAATCTTCTACAGACTCTCCGTCGCGGCGCTTTATATGGTGAACTTCGGTAATGTCTTTCTTGCAACGTCGCTGCTGACAGAAATTTTGCAAGAAGATACGTCGGAAATCCTCAAAGTGGTCGATCGACCCCTCTGGCAACCCATCAAACCAAACCCTTGCCGATCCGGTGAGAGTTTGGGCGAACATTAGGCACCAAGCCGGCATAGGCCACTGCTTGACCTTAGCCGCTCCGGCAAACGCAAACATATGGTCGTCCGGATCAGACGTACCATCGTAAAACTTCAGTGTGGGAGGCATCTTCAGCTTAGCTGGGAGTGGGGCATTAACAATCCGTAACGTAAACTTTGATTGGGAAGTCATAGACGTGGGGTGGTATGGCATGAGCAGCTCTTGATCTTGGGGGTTTAGACCCACAGATCCCTGGAGAAACAGGTCGTTTAGACCGTTATTCATCGGAGCACTTGTAACCGAAGAAAATTGTGTAACGTGTGTTATAGGAGTGGAGAGCATAGAACTTACCAGAGATCCGGAAGCGAAGGGTCCAACGGAGACGGGGTTTCCCCCTGGATAGACATTGGTAAACAAGTTTGCTCGGAGACTTTGCAGCATCTCATCTCGCTGTTGTTGCTGCTGTAACTGACGCAATAGATCGGCATTCCTTAAAAGGAAAGCGTTGTCGAAGTTAGGTAATGGCGTGGCAACCGGGGCAGTAACAGACAGCGTGGTGACAGAGCTTCCGCCTACAGGATTTGCAGCTGGAGGAGCCGACGCAGATCCTATCGAAGCTGCTGAGGCAGCAACTGCTGCTGAAGCAGTTGTGGAGTTAGCGTTTCCTTCCCATATATCATTGTAAGATGGGAAAGTGCTGGTGGAGACTGCTGTCGTTGATTCTGCCATGACTTCAAATGAACAAAAACAAAGAAACGAATTATGTGAATTCGAGGGGATGGCGCCACTGAAGACTCAAAACCAGTTGGTGCGACCTGGTCAGAGTAGAACTTCAGATGACCTAGCAAGAAACCTGCAAGATCACAAGAGAACAAACACACCGTTAGCCTCGTCACAGGGAGGGGGGCCTCTCTGTGACCAAGCTCGGGCGTGAGAATAAGTATTTGTGAGGAGGAAATAGGTCAGGGAGAGAGAGAGGAGAGTTTAGAGAGAGAAAGTAGTCATTACCCCTTGCTGGTAGTCTTGGCGGGGTATTTATAGCTTTTGGGTGTGCTGATGTGGCAAGTTAGTTAGGGTCGGACCAGTCGCTATCATGGCAGTTATGGTGGTGGGGCCCAGTTAGTTATGCCGCACCAGCGTATCTGTCCGTTTCGTCTATGGTGCAAGGTCCGGTCCGACCTTGGTGTGCCATGGTTCGGTTCTATTTATGGCGATGATTCGGTCCGTTCAGGGACGTATCCTCATCAATATGCGAGAAAAATTGAGTACTAAAAAGTTACAAAACGTGCCAAAAATATGCAACTAGCATTGCATCAAATGGTCTACCCAATACTCATGGGACATTTATCTTCAGCATTGTCACTATTCTTAGGACTAGAAACCAACTTGCTAATGTTGGTCCCTTGACCAAACCATTGCATGTGGACTTTCACCTGAGTGGAAATCCTTATATCCTGACGTGACATAACCCCTGTGATTTCACATGTAACCATAGACACACCAGATGACTAAGCAATCCTAGTGGTCACTGAAAGACTATATGAGCATCACGAATGTCTCAACTATTTTGGGGGTCCAAAACAGATTCTAAATCAGGGTCCTTTTCAAAAAAGACAAATAATATTGCTTAAGATCCTAACACGTCTTTGCCCTTTACCCAAAAAAAAATCCTAACACGTGGAAAATTGACAGCACACAAGTCTTGTATGCACTTTCTAAAATGCAATGTTTTAAAATCCGGTTTTTTAATCATACCGGATTAGGCACAAAAATGGTTTAACCGGTTGAACAGGGTTGTGTCGGGCGGTTCAACCGGGTTGACTATTTAATTGTATAATTTCATAAATTACAACATTAACTCAAAAAATAATCCAAAATTGGATTAAAATGGAAATCTGGAACGAACGATAGGGTGATGGAAGTCTGGAACAAGTCACGAATGATGGAGTGATGAAGCAAGTTTTGAATTTTGATCGATGGAGATAAAATATTAAAAGTTGTTAGGTTAAAGCTAAGAGTAAACTTGAAGATGGGACGATAAAAAGTAAAATCCTAACCCAAAAACATACCTGAGACGGTACCGGTATAACGGTTCAAACCGGTATACCGGATTTTATCGGCGGTACAAAGTCTATGTCGTTTTTCCTACTTACCGGGGCGTTTTGGACCGGATTTACATTCGAAAACGGTAATACCGGTATAACCGGCCGGTATTTACCGGTTTTTAAAACATTGCTAAAATGCACAAAATCACACATATTGGAGTTGGGGTAAGTTTTAATAAAAAGAAAAACCCTTCAAACTTTTCAAATATACTAATTATTTGCTATTCATATCAAAACAGAAAATTATACGAAGTTAAAACCCTAAATTAGATATTCAAATCATAATTGGTCATACGACTTGGCGCACTTGAGTAGCACTCTGGTTCCAAGGACTTGGAACGAATAGCAACTATGAAAGTGTTATATTAAAGTTGTTCCCAACGAATAGTTTTCAAACCATGAAGAGTCTTGCCGCCTATGCAAGCAAACATTGGATCTAAGCATCTTGAAACTAACGTACCCAACGACATGTGTTGCAAGGCTTGGAGGGGTTGGTGACCCTTGCAACATCACCATCTTTAACACCCCAACACCACCTCTACCCAGTAGAAATACAGAGGCTGCTTCAATCAACCCTAAACCCTAATACAACATTTGCCCCAATAAAAACAACCCTTAAAGCCCAATGGGGGTAGAAAAAGAAAAGGTGCGACTACATGGGCCACATGGCAGTAGTTTTCAATGTTAAAGCCCCTTTAGAGCTCCACAACATATAGTCTGTGCTTTGAAAAGCCTTGTTGATACAAGCATCAACAAGCACACAAGTTTCGTGTCCAGAAGTAAAGAATTTATTGCAGGCTATCAAGATTCACCAAACTAAAAAGGTCATCTTTAGACTAATCACAAACACCCAAGACAAAGGAGAAGCAAAAACATTGAAAGCAAATAGGCAAAGAAAAGTCAGCCAGAAGTTGCAAAATAGGGCAAAAACATTGAGTGATATTCTCCAATCTACTTTATTCAGTAGGTCATCGGACACAACTGGGGAACAAGTCGCCTTCTTTCTTCGAAGAGACGAAGCGATAGGAAGTAGCAGTGTGAATTTAGCGACGATGGATACAACAGATGAGTAAATGAGACAAATTTGGCAGCACAAGTTTAGCATTGGGTGAAAGCGCAAAGAAATATCTGAGAAAACAATGGACAAGCGCAGAAGGAATGTTTTGGTTTGTTTAAGTTCCCATGTAACAACACATTGAAGAACTGCTAAGAGACATAAATTAAACCCCATTTCTAATACTCAAAACTTTCCCTAGAAAACAATGTTTCAATGATCTTGTCAAACCAAAAATTACATAACCATTTCAAAAGATAAATCAAAACTGGCCAACACCAAACTTAGTATACCCCCAAAACCATCACCAAAACAACTGAAATCTACGATCGGTTGCCACCTTTCTTGCCCTTTTTGAAGCTTGGTTTTGAATTGGCTTGTGGCGTTACTGCTTGACCACCTTTCTTTCCACCTAATTAAAAAAAACAAAGATTAGGATTTAAAGACAATCAACAAACACTGTCATTTCTAAACAATAATATGACATAAGTATCTTTAACCTGATTTTTGAGGAGTGTTAGATTTAGCATTTTGTGGAGTGTTTGGTTTTCCTTTCTTAGCAGAAGCAGGCGACTTGGGTGCAGATTCAGCGAGTCTTTTAACGGGCTTCACTTCCTGTCAAAACATTACAAGATATTAAAAAAGTATGACAAAAAGTTTCAACTATGTATAAACAAACTAGATAATATAAAACATACTAAATAATAGCAACACTTGAAAAGCAGTTACCTTTTCCTCTTCAGATTCATCTTCTTCCATAGAGTCATCAGAAGAATCATCTTCTGACTCATCTTCAACGGAGTCATCAGAAGAATCATCTTCGGATTCTTCTTGTACGGTTGCTATATTCGCTGGTGCCTTTGGCTTTGTTATACCTAAAAAACAATGAAAATACAAGTCATATTAACATTCTAAAATAAACAACAATTTCCACTTCAACAACATATATAAACATTAATAATAAATCATACCATTAGGAGCATTCAAGTTCAATGCTTCTTCTTCATCTGAGCTACCTGAAACAAAAATATGTATAAACCAACTTTATAAATATAATTAATAAAAACAATATATATATATATATGACATTGCTATAGCATAATCTATTTAAAACAAGACTCACCAAAATCATAAGCATCATCACCCGTAGAACAACAAAAACAAACACTATGGTTAAGGAAACAACATAATCGATGAACTATTAGTTATTTAAATCAATAAATTTGAAAGTAACATGAAATCAACAAAATAAAATATAAATCATAAATAAAGGATATTCGTCATCGATCGGATTATCTGCGATATATCCACAAAAGTAAACACTTCCATCTTTCCATCCATGAGAAAGCTCCAAATCTTGTTCAAACACCAAATCAAATATGATTTGAGGTGCACGCTCAGACGACAGCGTACCGACGACAAATTTCTTTTCGTTGATGTTAATTTTCACTGGAATGTTCTCCACCTTCTTCCCATTCTTCACCTCTCCCAATGCAACCTTCATAAAAAAAACAGTACAAATTTTTTACAAAATATTATATGAATTCTAGCAAATAATTAATAGACCATATAATTCATAAGAATATGCACAGATATGGGAATTTATTCTTCAACTACATTCATTAAAATTAATTAATTAATAACCTAAATTTTTACAAAAATCCATATTTTTTTATCAGACAGTTATACAAAGATGCACAAATATGAAATTCATTCTTCACCTCTCACAATGCAATATTCATAAAATAATACAAAAATATTACAAAACTTCATATGAATTTTAGCAAACAATTAGAAAACCAAGAATTCATACAAATGTGCAACCTTCATGAGAAATAGTACCATTTTTTTACAAAAATTCATATAAATTTTAGAAAACAAATAAACCAAATAAATCTAAAAAAATGCACAAACAAAAAGTTCTAGTGATGAAACTGAAACCTAATTAATCAAACAAGTTTAATTTAAATCAAATACAAAACTTCCTTAAGTTGATATATCATCTAAATAGATAATTAAAATCAGATATTCACATAAATATAAACAAATTTAAAGTACTAATCATAAGGCTAAATCCTAATTAATCAATTAGGTTAAAATCAACAAAAAAAAAAAAAAACAACAACAACAACAAAACATCAATCAAATAAATGATTGATACCTGAGAGATATGAAGAAGCTTGAATTCCTTAACTTCAACAACAAGACTCTCGTTAGGTTTAACCTCAACACCTACAAACACAGACATATTTCAAAATTAAATAATGATCGAATAAACATTGAATAATCAATCGATTGATTAATGATATTAAAAAAAAATAAAAAAAATCTAGGAAGAATAAGAGAAGATGAATCGGAATCTGACCCCAAAATTCCATAGCTGGTGGATGTAATTAAGAGATGTGTGTGTGTGTGTTTGAATTGAGGTTGAGAAGAACAGGCGGAATGAAGAAGAAGAAGGGTTTGAAAGAGGTTTTTATAAAGGTGAAGTTGCCGTTTTGTTGATTAGGGTTTATCATAGGGTTTTGGGGTTCTTGTGTTTTTTCCTTTAATTGGGTTGGGCCATGTTGTATTTGGGCCGTCTCCGAGCTAGAAAAGTGCTTGGGTGTAGTTTTAACATCTTATATGGGTGTATATTTCTCTAGAACCTAACATGAAATTTGCGGGTTTATGTTTAATCTAAACGGGTTCGAGTCAATTTCAGGTTGAACCCGTTTAGCTAAACAGTTCGGGTTGATGGGTTAACCCATTTAACCCATTTATATTATATTTATCTTTTTACAATATGTTTTATGTCATAAATTAATTTTGGTGTGTATTTTATGCATGATTACAACTTAAAAAAAGAGAGATTGACATAAAGTTTTATTATTAAAATGCAATTATGTATATACTTTTGTGTTTTTGTAGTAAAATTTTAATTTTAACATGTTCATTTACGAATAAAAGTTTAAAGAATTCAAAATTCGGGTTGAACGGGTCAGGTTCGGGTCAACCCGCTAATATTCGGATTGTGTTTGGGTTCATATGTATGACAATATTTTAGAGTTCTGGTTCGGATCAGGTGGAACCCGGGAACCTGGTTTACCATGTAAAAGAAATTGATTTAATCAGGAAACGACAAGGTGTAAAGTTGATTAATTTTTAAAACAGGGTGTAAATTTGATACCGGGGTACAACCACAAAGTGTAAAACTACAATCTACTCTAATTTATATTACTACCAACTTAACAATGGTCAAATTCAATTACTTGGGGCATCTATAACAACATTTTTTCATAAACTTTTACTAGGTTTATACCTCGCGCGCGCGTTGCGGCGCGCTACGTAGCGTTGGTTCAAGATCGCATTCTTGGCTTTCTTCATCTAAAGTGGATCGAGCGAAACCAAAATAAAAAATTTGCAGCCTGTTCCGGTGAAGATTCACAGTTCACCTCTTCATCACCGAACTCTTCTTTTACGGCATATGTGTCACGACTCCACACGCATTCAAGACTAAAACACAATTAAGGAATTTATTATAAAATATAAATGCAAAGTAAATGTTCACTGATACTTGACTATGTATATTATATAGAGAAAAATATGTACCTTGACCGTTGTCATTTGCGCGACATACAATGAAAACATATTTGATGAGCGGTACAAGGGTAAGAGAGTAAATGATCAAGGAAAGTGCACCGACAATGTCTTCTGTATCGGTGATTTTATCGGGAAAAGTATTGTAAAATACATACAATGGAGACGTTCCCAAATCTCCGTAGACAACTCCAACACTTTGAAATGAAAGTTGAAGAAGCAAAAGCGTAGAGAATTTCTACATTGAATAAGGATTTTCAGCAAAACTCCCTTGGAACATAATAACACCATAAAAGATAATAACTTTAAACTTTTTGGTTTCTTTTAAAAAGACCCGTTTGGCCCATTAGTTGATCCGACCCGACTGTTTTGGTAGGCTTAAATGTCATCATTTCAGCAAAGTGGTGAAAGGGTAATCCTGTTAACAATAAGTAATAGCAACTAAAAGTTCCAAAGTCTATACTTATAGGGTATGAAGTTCTAAAGCCTAAAAGAAAGTATGCAAACTGCAATGAATAAATGATCAGTTTTAAGCACACATCACAGTTTCTTGATCAGTTTCTTCATCCTATTTGTAAAGTGATTGAGACTCTTAATGGAAGAATCTATATCATTTCCACTCTTTACTAATGCTTCTTCTATAAGCTAAAAACACAGTTACGTCTTTCCAATTAGAATAAACTTTAACATTGAATAACAGTAATGCAATTCGACACTAAGGTTGACATAACAAAATATAATTAGTAACAAATTCACACATAACATCAAACTGGTTCGGACCAGATGACTGGCAGGCTTAGACAATGTAAATGCCATATATACACACCCAAATCATGACCACAAACAAATGATTATACGACTTTGTAGAATTTAGAATTTCAAAAAGATACATTCTATGTCAAGTAAAATCATTTAAGTATTTATATTACAAATGTATTTCGTAATCCATATCAAAACAATTATAACTTGATTATCAACCACCAGTTTCAACCCAATTAATCATTTCTTGAAAATTCCCAACTGAGAATATATAAATATATTTATAAAATGTTAATTATATGAATAATAAAAACCCAATTTACATTGGTAAAGTGGTATTTGACTCACAAATATGTTGTGCAATTAACATTCTCCGAAAACATAAATTAAGAGGAAAACAATAAACATAAGCAACAATGACGGTCGGAAGCTAACCTGATCGTGGTCACCGGAATCTTGCTGAAACAGATATGATTCAACACAACCAACACAAAATCTGGTTTGAAAATATACTACAAAATCAATACTAAGCAGATCAAAACGAAAATGAAACATGCATACCTGAATCAGGTCACCGGACCGTCACGGATTCTGCCTCACCGGGAACAATCTGACACGGTGACCAATCCGAACAACCGTCACCACCACGCTCCGTCACCGGCCACCACGTTGGCGACACCGACGCCGTATGCTGACTCACCGTGAATAACCTAACACCCACCATGTCTAGGCTTTGTAAGCCATAAATTAGAGCCTCATCTTACCATGAATATCATTAGAGGTTAGTAGTGGTGGGAATGGTGCCTACTTTCGATACACCGATGTATTTGACAATGAGTAGGCTTCGAAACCCCCCAAATCAGATTGCCATGAATATGAAGCAGGTGAAGGGAGAATAGATGTGTTATATGTGGTTTTGACTGGCAGACCCCTCTTACACACTTGACTAAAACGACTTGAAATCAAAGTCGACAATTAACAGACGAAACCAACAATAGCAAACCTTAATAACCTAATTACATAAAAAGGTTGATTCAAACAACAATCAACCAAAAAAAAAGATCGAAACTTACCTCAATCGTTGGGAAAACGCTGACTAAACCCTAGCCGCCGAACTGGGGCACCGGAGCCACCACTGAATCGTGACAAAGATGATGAAAGATGACGATCGATGAACACCTTCATCATCGGTCACCAGTCCTGATCCTTCATGCTCTCTCTCTTCGGTGGTTTTCTGAAGTGTGTGTATATAATGAAGGGTGAGGCGGTGTAAAAGGTGAGGAAAAGACAAAGGTTGAAGGGCAGATATGTCATTTGGTCGGGTCACCGACCTTTGTATTTAAGATTATATAAATATTAGCTTTATATCATATTTCAAGCTTTTTCAACAACATTAACTAACATCCACAAACCTCCACTAAAAATAAATATTAAAAATATAATATGTTTGTGAGATGGAGAGCCCACACATGTCGCTTCTGCAAACTTCATTTTTAGACGTCACATGCAAACGTCCCCACGTCAAAACATCTACTTCTTCCTAGGTCCGTTGGTTTCCTGTCACTTCGGACGAGCCTAGTGACCTTAATTAAAATTTTAATATCGTGGAATTTTAGTAAAAATGTATATGAAATTTCTTATTTTAGTTTTTGTTTTATCAATTTAGTTACTATAGTTTATGTGCATTTAGTTTCTTTTTAAAGTGACAATCATGGCCTCTTATTTTAAGAATTGGTTGATTTGGTAAACACTTAGGTCAACTCAAATTATGCAACGTTTGGTTATAATCGAGTTATATAACATATCGAAACATTAATCGTATTAGAAATTGTAATGGAGTTGTAAAGGTTACAACGGGTAAATAAATATATGTATGTGTTTAAGAATAATAATTAGTTAACTATTACA
Source organism: Helianthus tuberosus (assembly GCA_030545235.1). NCBI lineage: Eukaryota > Viridiplantae > Streptophyta > Magnoliopsida > Asterales > Asteraceae > Helianthus > Helianthus tuberosus. Next base: position 19,265,702 of record CM060359.1, read on the forward strand.
AAAATATTCTACACCCACATGACCACTACACCCCTCCATTCATGTGAGTGTGGTTCCCCCTCTGCTTATGTGTCGTTGAGGTACAACTTAGTAGGCAACACTTTTCATTTACATGACGAGGTCTAAATACGCACCATGCAAGCTCAAATTTCTAAAACTTTCTTAAATAAAAACAAGGGAAAATGTCACATAAATGTAATTAAGTTTGTTATTTGTTCCAATTAAATCACTAAAACTTTTTTTGTCCCACTAAAGTAATTTAACTTTAATTTAGTGTTCTAATACTATGTAATTACCAGGTCACTAGGTTAATATTTTTTATCTTATTTTTTTATTTTCTTTTAGGGTTTAATTGGATATGATTTAAATTAGGTAGATTTTATCAAATCAAAATATGTTTAAACCCTCTCAACCTCTTCGCCAATGTTTCAGACGACTGACCTTCAACAACGACCAAGAACAATGCTGAGGCCTTCGCTCTTCAATTTGCCATCAATTGGGCATGTTAAACCGGTGGAGCCGCCGATTGTTTGTCGACCTTCAACAACGACCAAGAACAATGCTGAGGCCTTCGCTCTTCAATCTGCCATCGATTGGGCATGTTAAACCGGTGGAGCCGCCGATTGTTTGTCGACTGAGCAGGGTGGTCCTTGTTACGGTGCGTCGGAAATCTAGAAAACAACGTCGTACGGAATGACAGAAGATACCTGCAGTTTTGCCAATACCATTGCCTGCGTCGTACGTTGTTTTGAAGTTTATCACATTGCAATTGAATCTGACTAATTGAATTTGTGTTTTAGTTGGCAAAACGAGGATGCTTTATTTTCTTGTTAATTCCAACATATATTTTAACCATTACTAGTTGTAACAAACTTCAATTTCCAGATATGTGGTTTAGAAAATTCAATACTGTAATCACCATATATTATATAGCTATATATGGGGTGAACGAATATAATTTTATGATTCAAAAAAATAAAAAAATATAAATTTCAAACTTAAAAATAATTAGTTTAAAATTTTTTGAATGAAAATGTGAGTTTTTTTTAGTTGAAAATCCATGTCATTTATATATATATATATATAGCATATTAAAATAAAAAAAATTAATAAACTTGACACACCATCATTGATGACCTGGTAACCTGATAATTACATAGTATTAGAACATCGAATGAAACTTTAGTGACTTTAGAAAGACAAAAAAAGTTCTAGTGATTTAATTAGAACACTTGTCAAACTTGATTACATTTTTATAAAGTTACCCCTAAAAACAAATATTGAGTTGGGGTTTTATGATAAATGATTTTGAATCACATCTTTGTATGCTTAGAGCATCCACAATGTATTGAGGCTACAAAATGTCACCACAACAACACATCATATTTTCAAACCTTTATTAAAAATCTCATTTTATCTAATTCACAAACTTCTACAAACTTGTCACCTACTTTTACAATTATTTTAAATAACATAAACAAAAACTAAATTTTAAATTAACAAAAAACATAAAACTAAAGTCCACAAACGGTCAACTCAGCGCCACATTAGATTGTTTTAAACCCTGATTTTCCACAATGTACAAACTTCCACTTTACGCTCGACGTCATCACTTACTTTTACAGTTATTTTAAATAAAAGAAAATTAAAATGAAACAATAAATAAAAAAACATGAAATTATATTTAACAGCAATAGTTCATACATACCCCAAACCTCATTTTCACCTCTCAGCTTTCAAATGAAACAGTAAATAAAAAAACATGAAATTAAAAATATATTTAAACAACAATAATTCATAACATACCCCAACCCTCATTTTCACCTCTCAGCTTTCAAGCTTCATTCCGAATATTTGATTTCTACTTCTTAAAAAATGGGTTGATGGTTTCAATATCTAGTTGAACCTATACGCTCATGCGGTTGCAAACCCTCCCCCTCTGGATGCAAACCCTCCGCCTACGTCTAAGGAAGCATTAACAAGGGATGATGAAGAAAGGAACTGGGCATTCGAGCATGCCTTTAGCCAACTACAAAATCGGTGACAAGTACGTCTGACGACGGGCCAATGGGAAATCCCATTTTACCCGCTTTGGGCTGCCTTCATGCGGGCCCAACAAGATATAAGCCCAAATAACAGTTTACCTTGCCCATTAAGGTTCTCCTCATGAGAAATGAGCGGGAAACTAGGATCAGAGAATGCAGGTCACATTTAATGCCTGATATGAAGAGGATCTTGGCTGGCATTGTACTTCTTCAGTCGGAACATTAAATAAGGCTGACATCTTACCGTTAGGGGTCAGACACGTGTCTGAGCCCCCCGAAGACCCCCGAAATCCGTTGGATCACCTTAACAAAATATCTTACATGTGAGACAAGGGCTCGGAATTATATAAGAGCCAAAGAGGACGATCATAAGGCAGATTTGAAGGTATCACATTAACAAAATATCTTACATGTGAGATAAGGGCTCGAAAATAGCTTAAACGGGCTGCAGGGACCATTTTTGCCATTTTTGAAACTTTTCTGAATCTGGTGCATGGTGGCATAGCGCGAGCACTAAGGCCTTTACCAGTGGCGCTACGCGACTGCCTAAGCTGGACAGAAACTTGCAGAAACATCGAATCTGGTCCGTTCCACTTTCGCACACGGTTTTGGGCAATACCATGGGCTCAAATGGTTTTCTAAAACCAGGGTTTTGAGGTGTATGGCCAAGATCAAAGCACGGTTTCCAAGAAACGATCCTAACGGTTCGGGAAACACTATAAATACCCAACCCCTTTCCTTCCAAAAACCCACAAGAATCCTGATTTGAGAAGCTCTAAGTTGAAACCTTTGTTTCATACCTGAGCTACTTGGATCGAGATTAGCATTCGGGGACCCTTCGTGCCGTTTGATTCCGTGATCTCTAGCATTGCTTGGTGGTTATCTTAGGACTTCTGAGCAATCTTAAGTGAGTACATAGTTCCCCTCTTTTACCGTTTTCAAACTGTTTTGGGGTGAAGCATGTGTACCTATCTGTTATTTTCATGATTTTAAAGTATAATTGATTATACATGTTAGTACTTATCTATTGACAAACTAAATGACTATCTATGGTTTAAACATTGATTTCTCAAAGAACATAAAATAAAATGTTGAATTGTACTTATTTTATGTTCACCAGACCGGTTGTTAGTATGATATAGCGCTATAGGATTAGACACCCCATTCCTGTTGTCATGGAATGTCTGAAACCAATTTGTTTCTCCATCCAAATAGGGATTGCCTTTGTGGTATCCCTATAGTCTCAAAGGTGTATTTTGATGCACTAGGTCTGAATGAATTCTTAAATCACACTTTTAAAGTATAGTTTGACATACTCTCAAGTGTGGTATTGTACAAAACCAACATATATTTTATCACATCCAAAGCATATTTTGATATATTATTTATGAAACCAAAACATAGTTTAATATGTTACTTACTAATCCAAAGTATACTTTTGATATGCTACTATAAGGTTATTTGTTTAACCTTACATTATTTTACAGAACATAACTTTTGTTTACACATTACATGGTTTACATTTAGCTTGGGTTATACAATAATATTGGACTATTGGTTTAAACATGAACATTCTATATTGGTGGTTTGGTTTGAGTAAGTGACTTGAGTAACGAGGCGTATGTAATATGATACAAGCATGGTGGATACGCCGCTGGTACTTCCTATATATAAGTGTTTGTATGGTATTACATATCGTAGCGTTATTTGAATCATTCAATTTGGACTTATACATTTTACACAAGTAACACGATTCTCTTACAAGACTTTGGTTTACAAACAATTTACTTTATACAACTCATTTTACTTGGTTATATATTTAACCATACATTATTCTCTTATTTATACGTATCATCTGAACTTATTGTTTTTCAAGCGATTTACAAAACAAATCAATTTACAAGGATCATGACTGACTTTTGTTAAACAACATTTTCTAAACTTATAAGTCATGAATCCTATATTCACAAAACCTATGTATCTCACAGGCATTTTTATGCTGACGTACCTATTTTTACACATGTTTCAGGTACTGCTTTGTGAGGATTGATGAGATATGCTACACTTAGGATGGACTCGTGCCTTAGCAACATTAAAACTTGGAAGATCATAGTTGTACTTATTTGATTGTATTAAAACAATGAGTTCATTAATTCAATAAAACATAATTTATTTATTCCATGGTTATGAAACAATGATTCTGTTACAACACTCCCCGACGTTTTCGCCACGTCTTGTTGCTTTACGTGGTCGGGGTGTGACATCACGGATCCCCCTCTCGGGGCCCTCCGTGACGAGGCTAACGGTTTACTTTTTTGTAGCAACGCGGACCGGGATATCTTGACGTCAGCGAAGATCCATTGAACGTCAGCAGGGATTTGGGTATTCGACATTGGCGCCATCCGTGGGACCTCAGTCCGACTGGTGTTCCCACTCTGAAACTCCGACGTTGAGATAACCCGTTTAACAAGAAACAACATGGCTACTCCACCCAGCTCACGTACCATCCAGACAGTACAAAACGACCATGATAAGGTCACAGTGGAAGATATAACTCATGAAAAAGAAAACGAGAATCAAGTGGAAATTCTGGAAAGGGAAGAGGCCATCACTCCGGATTTCGTTGCCATGCACAAGGAGAAACTAAAAAAGTGTCTCGAGGATTTAGAAAGACAAGAAAAGCTTGACAGCCTCAGGGCAAGACTGTCCTTCGACACACCCTCTAATTAGAAGGGGGTGGACTTGCGAAACAAAAGCAGTGGGAATGACCCACTTGAAACTTTCATGACGGCTCTTAGGCAGATGTCCTCGGAAGAAAGGGAGGATCTCATCACGGGAAAGAGACCAAAGGGAGAAGAAAAAGAAAAGGAAAACCAAAGCGATAGTGATCTGAATCAACCCTACCTCCCACGGGACTTGGCCGAGATATCAAAGTTCACCAGGAGGATTGCAGAAGCACCCATGCCCCTAAGACGAAGCTGCCTCCAAACTTCGACCGGTACGATGGAACAAGAGACCCTGAGGACCATCTCCATGCCTTCAGGGGAGCAGGACAACTGGGGCGGTGGCCCATGCCAGTTTGGTGCCATATGTTTGTGCAGACCTTGACGGAGGGAGCCAGGCTCTGGTTTGACAGCCTCCCTCCAGGAGGGATCGACAGCTATGAAGAGCTAAGCGAAAAGTTCCTGAGAAACTTTGGTCAGCAAAGAAAAGTGGTCAAGAACCCGAACGAAATTCTGCACATAAGGCAGAGGGACAATGAGCGAATAGACCAATACATGGAGAGGTTTGTCAAGGAGAGTATGAACATCAAGGACGTCCCGGAGGTCATGAAGATCAGCAGTTTCATTAACGGGTTAAAACATGCACAACTATGCGAGAAGCTGGGAGAAGAGTTCCCACATTCGTTTGACAACCTCATGGATAGAGTCAGAGCCTTCGTCAGGGGCAAAGACACGGTTAGCAAGGCTAAGGAGATGGACACCCCACCCCGGAGGGTCGCCCCGGCTGCAAAGCCTCCCGAAAAAGGTACACCTTACTCAAGAAAACCTGCTTTTGATAGAATGATGCACGATAGGACGAGGCCCTCGTATTCCCCATACAGGCCTCGGGGGAGAGGCTCATCCCCCTACCCTGACAGCTTCACCCCTCTCACCAAAACCCCAAGTGAAATACTGGCCACTGAGAGGGTGAAGCACTCCTTCCCAAGACCACCACCCATAAAACCCGGGCCAAAAGCACAACCGAATGAATATTGTGATTTCCACAAAGGATTTGGTTATAAGACTGATGATTGCATGTATCTAAAAAGGGATTAAGGAAGGTGGGGGGACCGCAAAAGGAAAGATGCGAGGGAGCCTGGAAGGGCAGATGTAGATATGATTCAAAGGAGAAATGAATTTGATAATACCAAGAGTGTAAAGGCCAGAATTCTGGGCTCCCCGTACCGCATGAAAGCTCCCATCTTGATGCCACACCTGGAGGACAACGAAGAACATCGACTCCCCCTTAACATCTCAGCCATAATAGCTGGCCACAAAGTGGCCAGAATACATGTGGATGGGGGATCCGGGGTAGAAGTAATCTATGAGCACTGTTTCCTCAGATTTGACAGGGACGTGAAAGATAGACTTGAGGAGGACTCCATCCCCCTAGTAGGTTTCAATAACAGTGTGTCACACCCCCTGGGAAAGATCAGACTCCCATTTACAGTCGGGGTAGGGGATCGAGTCCAAACTATAAACCTGACCTTCACGGTGGTCCGGGCACCTTCCAAATATAATGCAATCCTGGAAAGACCTGGGATCGGAGATCTGCAAGCACAGGCATCAACCCCGCACGGAGCACTAGTGTTCCAAACGCCAAAGGGCTTGGCTTGGGTAAAATCTGCATATGAAGTAATTTCCTCCGTGTCCGAAGGAGAAGCATCCGAGAAACCCCAAAAAGATGGGGTCGAAGAGTGGGTGCTTTGCGATAGATTCCCGGAACAGACGGTCAAAGTAGTAAGTTACATGAGTGACAAGTGCAAGAGTGCTCTCAAGGAACTGCTCCTTCTCAACATAGATGTGTTTGCATTTCAACATGGGGATATGACAGGAATCCCAAGAAGCTTAACCGAACACCGACTCAATACATACACCTGGGCAAAGCAAGTAAAACAGAAAAAACGGAGCATGGGTCCCAGTAAGAGAAGGGCCGCCTGTGAAGAAACCAGGAAGCTGCTTAGAGCCGGAATAGTAAGGGAAGTGAAGTATCCATCCTGGGTTGCCAACCCGGTTATGGTCTAGAAAAAAGACGGGGGGTGGAGGATGTGAATTGACTTTCAAGATTTGAACAAAGCATGTCCCAAGGACTGCTACCCCCTCCCAGAGATAGACGTCCAAGTGGACTCCTTATCCCAATACCCCCTGAAGTGCTTCTTGGATGCCTACAAAGGGTGCCATCAGATACAGATGTCAATAGAAGGCGAGGAAAAGACCGCCTTCATCACAGACGAAGGGACATTTTGCTATACCAAAATGCCCTTCGGACTCAAAAATGCTGGTGCCACCTATCAAAGGTTCATGAATGCCCTTTTCAGGGAACAACGGGGACGAAACCCGGAGGTATATGTTGATGACATTGTTATCAAAAGCTTGACCGAAATGGCCATGATAGATGACATAGCCGAGACCATCCGAACCATGCAAGATGTGAATATGAAGTTGAACCCTGGGAAATGCTACTTCGGGGTAGAGGAAGGAAAATTTCTGGGAGTAGTAGTCACTAGGGGAGGAATCAAAGCCAACCCGGAGAAAACTCAAGCCGTGGCAGAAATGCGATCTCCCAGGTCCCTAAAAGACATTCAACAGCTGAATGGAAGGTTAATCGCCTTGAACCATTTTTTGTCCAAGGTAGCTGACAGGACCCTTCCCATCATGAAGGTACTAAAGGACTGCCTCCAAACAGACAGGTTTAGATGGACCTCTGAGGCAGAAACCGCTTTTCGAGAAATGAAGGATTATATTTGTAAGCTCCCAACTCTAGCCACTCTAGTACCCGGGGAAGATCTGCTTATGTATTTGTCTGCTTCAAAGACAACCATAAGTGCGGTTATGATGGTAGAACGGGAGGGGAAGCAGATACAAATATACTTCATCAGCAGGACCCTCAAGGGTCCTGAGGAACACTATATGCCCCTGGAGAAGTTAGCTTTAGCTCTCGTTTTCGCGTCCCGGAGACTCAGGAGGTACTTCCAGGGACACAAGGTTACCCTAATGACAGATCAACCCCTCCAGAAAGTGCTAAGAAGGCCGGAGCTGTCGGGACAGCTGGCTAAGTGGGCAGTCGAGTTAGGAGAACACTCCTTGGAATTCAAAGCTAGAACTGCCATGAAAGGGCAAATACTGGCTGACTTCTTAGCAGAGGTCCCTGAGGATGAAGAAAGGGAACTTTTAAAGTGGGAAGCTTTAGAAAAGGAAGAGAAAGAGAAGGAGGATGAGGCAGTGTGGAAGTTGCTCACAGACGGGGCCTCCAGCGAAGAAGGTAGCGGGGCAGGCATTACGCTGATCAGTCCTGAGGGGGTTGAGCTAACCTATGCCATCAGACTGGACTTTGAGAATACCAACAACACCGCAGAATATGAAGCCCTTTTAGCAGGAATGAGGCTAGCCAAAAAGATGAAAGCAAAGCATGTGGAAGCTAGCACTGACTCGCAGCTAGTGGTCAAACAATACCAAGGAGAGTATGAGGCTAAAGACAACACCATGGCTCGATACGTGGCGAAGGTAAAAGAAACAGCCGAAGCATTCCAGACCTTTAAGCTAGAATACATCCCTCGTGGGAGAAACAGAAAATCTGATGCCCTCAGCAAACTGGCCTCTTTGGCATTTGACCATCTAGCAAGGGAAGTCAAAGTGGAAGTCCTGACCTCCCCCTCCCTCGGCACAGAAGAAGTAGCTGCGGTCGAAAATGCACAAGAGACATGGATGACACCAATTGTAAAGTTCCTCAAGGACGGAACACTACCTGAGGTAGACTGGGCAACCAGGAAGGTGAGAGTCAAAGCCTTACAATATGAGTTGGTCGATGAAGAACTGTATCGAAGATCATACCTGGGCCCATCCCTGAAGTGCGTTGACACTGAAGAAGCTAAATATGTAATCAGGGAAATACATGAGGGGATCTGTGGAATGCATTCGGGGCCAAGGACGGTAGTAGCAAAGGCAATGAATGCGGGATTCTATTGGCCTCGAATGTACGAAACAGCTTCCGAAGAGATCAAGAGATGTGACAATTGCCAGGTTCATGCACCTATGACGCATCGCCACAAGCACCCCATGATACCTGTTTCAACGTCTTGGCCTTTCCAAAAATGGGCCATCGACATTATCGGACCATTCCCAGAAGGTCCAAGAGGGGTCAAATACGTGGTGGTTGCCATCGATTATTTTACCAAGTGGATAGAAGCAAGGCCCTTGGCAAAAATAACCGAGGAGCAGATGAGACGGTTTGTATTAGACAACATTATCTGCAGATATGGTGTCCCGAAGGAGCTCGTGAGTGACAATGGTGTACAATTTGCTGGAAAACCCTTCAGACCATGATGTGAGCAAATGCACATACAACAAGTGTTCACTTCCGTCACCCATGCCCAGAGTAACGAGCTAGTAGAAAGAGCAAATCAAAGCGTTATCAAAGGGATGAAAGGGAGACTCGGAAGAAAACAAAAAGGATGGCTGGAGGAATTGCCATTTGTGCTATGGGCATACAGGACCACCCCTAAGGACTGCAACGGGGAGACTCCTTTCAGCTTAACTTACGGGACGGGGGCTGTTATCCCGGCTGAAATAGGATCCCCAACTGCCAGAATGAAGCTCAGGGAGGCCGAAAACGAGCAAGACCTCCGGATGAACCTGAATCTGCTTGAAGAGAGAAGGGAAGTCGCAGCAGTCCGGGAGGCTAAGTACAAAAAGCAGCTTGAAAGCTATTACAATGCCAAGATGAAGAAACTTAGCCTCGTGTCGAGGGATTTGGTCCTAAGGGCAAATGAAGCCAGCCTACAGAAGAGCACCGGAAAGCTATGACCGAATTGGGAAGGGCCTCACCGGGTCATATGGGCAAACGACAAAGGAAGTTGTAAACTGGAAACGTTCCAAGGCAAGGAGGTCCCCAGGACATGGAACCTCATGCAACTCAGGAAGTATCACATATGAGGGGTTTGTCCCCCAGAAAAAATGGCCAGGGAGCCACTTTTGTAATAATTAACTGTTAATCTGGGGCATATCCCAAGAAAGAATCTTTTGTAAGAACTTGTGCTGGGAAGTTTAGTCCCCAAGAAATGAATGACAAATGGACAACTAACTTGTCCTCTTTTAGCAAAATAACAGGTATTATATCTAGGTAGACGTGCCCAGAAACACTATAAGCCGAACCAATAAACAAACACACGTGTACGAGGTATATCAAACATACCAAAATCCCGGCCGTGGGGCAAAATAGGGTCTAGCTAACCCAAAGAAAACGAAAAAACAAACCAACAACATACTCTCACATTATAAACTTGTCCAGCGATTGGCCTCGAACAGACAATCCTGGTTTATCAAACAAACCATAAGTACAACACACTTCTGTAAACGAACTACAAAAAGAAGTCTTTCTTTATTTATTTGCAAAATAAATATACAAAGGGAAGCCTTACTGACTTTGGCAAAAACAACTAACATACAAGGCAACAAACACAACAAACTTGACAAACAAGTCCAAAGCACAGCTTCTTGCAAAACAACCCAAAGGTCTTCAGGAAAGTGCCGACTTGATCCTTGGCAAGGGCCCCTGCAGCATGAAAAAGCACAACAAAAAACAAGCAAAAGACAAGATAACAACATACAGTCATAAGTTATATGATTAAGTACTCAGGAGAACCCCTACACGAAGGTCCTCCTTCCAAACACCAAAAAAAGTTTAAAGTATCCTAGGGTAAGCAATTATCCGGATTACAACCATATCGAAAGAGGTTAATGTTTAGATATCACTGGGGACCACCCCCAGACAAAGACTGTGGAGACGAAGGACCAGCGGAGGAAAACAGGGCTTTCAATTCATCTATCGATATCATGGGATGCTCCAGGATCTTCTTGAGAATGGCCGGGGTCTTACTCCCAAACTCCTCGTCCAGCTTAGATAGCCTCTTCTTAGCTTTGGAATTGTAAAGCGGAGTCTTTCCTGCCCAGACCCTGAGCAGAGTAAATATACCCATCCTTCAGCCCAGCCTGGTAGCCAACATCCCGGTACGCCCTATACACCTCCTCCAAGCCACTTTTAAACTCCTCTGACTGAGAGACGACAGTAAGGAAGGCTCCGAAACCTTCAGTGATTAACCAATGTTTCTCCTTAGCCAACCGCTGGTTATCATCAGAAGTTATCCCATAATCTGCATACATAGTATTCAGCTGCTCCTGAGAAACGGAGCCAACCTCCTTCAGATGCTTTAACTCAGCGGCCAACTCCTTCTTCTCTACCAACACCGCCATCTCCCTTTCCCAGGCACGTTCCTTTAGCTCCAACATGGCTCCAGCCCCCTGGGCAAAAAACATCAAAAAGAATACAAAAGCAGTTGGAAAATAAAAAGGGGGGGGGGGGAAGGCTATGTACCTTCTCCTCTTGCAACTTTCTCTCAGCCTCGACCACTCGACATCTAAGTTCGGCAGCAACAGACTGGGAGGTCTTGAGTTCGCCCTTGAGTTCCTCATTCGCCCTCCTCAAATCGTCAACCCGCTGCAGCATGCCAGCACCCCTGAAAAAGTCTCACAGAGTGATATGTTGTACTGATCCTCAAAAAGATCATCCCTCAAAGCAGAATTCATGAATCTATGGGAGGGAGGAACAGCATGACTAAAAAAATCCATGGCAGTTTCAGGGGTCCCTATCACCGAAGAGTGAGTTATTTTCCACTTAGGGACATAGGTGAAAGGGATAGCATCAGCAAACAGGGGAGCCAAAGGGGACCGATGAGCAAAACCCTCAAATTGAGTTGGTTTACTGGTCCCAGTAGCATGATGAGGAGAGAGTTCAAAGGCTGAGGCAACATGAGCCATGCTTACTTCTGGAGTCTTGTCCCGAACACGGGAAGAGGAGGGACCAGTAAGGATCTCTATTGGATCATGAGAACTACCCTACTCAGATAAAAAGAGAAAAAAGAACATCAAAAATCTCCCCAGAACAAAATAAATGTAAGGCAAATAGATAAAAGGAAAAATAAGCTCACCAACAAAGGTGCACTCACAAGGCTTGAAGACCGCAGGTGCTTGGACAAAGAACTCTTAACCCCAACAGGGGGAAGTTCGGAAGCAGCCTTCGATGAAGGAGGGGGCTTCTGTCCACTGGCACTCCGGAGCCTTTGCCGGATGTCACGAGAAGCAGGGGCTGGCTTAGGACTTACAGCTTTCCTCTTACGAATTAAACGGACCTCCAGATCTTCATCATCACTTTGACCAGAGTGCTTGACGGGAGGGGGATCAGGGGAACTCTCCTCCCCATCAGAGGAAGTCTCACCTCCTTCCACAGCAACGGAGCCCCTAGCCTAAGCAGACCCCCCGGTAGCCTGCATCCCTACACTCCGGTTTAAACCTGGATCAACCTCATCACCAACTACAAACTTGACATCCTTAGAATCCCCTTGAAGTAGTCTCCACAAAGTCAACTCTGCATAAGAAAAATACTAAAGATGACTGCACAGATACCAAGGAGTGAAGACAGCAAGTCTAGGGCAAGAAGATACCTTTTTGCCGAAAAAAAGCTTTGGGACGAACTGAGTAGGAAGGGCTCAACCCCCCATGGCCAAGATCCCCTCAGAAAAAGTAAAAGCCCTTGTCGGATTTTCACACATACGCTTCCACTGGATAGTTTCACTAGCAGACAAAGTGGGAATACTATCTTCAATGGCGGCCTCAACGTCTCTTGGCAGTGGAGATTCCGGTATCATGGCAGCAGAAACAAAGATAAACCTACTCTTCCACTCTTTGGGGTAAGTGGAGGTTGGCATAAAGGTATAGCAGGGTTTCGACACACTATTCTGCCGTTTAGCAAAGGTAAACCAATCCCCATCAGAGATCAGTTGATAAAACATGCAGAACAAGGGGACAAATGGCTCGCCAGAAACGGCCGCACAAGACAACTCAAAGTGCACCACTCTCATGAACCCTAAGGGATGCAACTGAGAGAAGTGAACCCCGAAGTGGCGAAGTAAGGCAACCTTGAAAGGTGAGAGGGGATTCCGGACTCCACAAGAAGAAAACGCCAATGTATAAAGGGGAATTCGGTCCGGTGTACATTCAGCCGATTCATTAGGGCCCGGCAAGGTGGGAGAGAACTGCTCAGGAATGTTGTATGTCTCGACAAAAGACATCAAGTCCCTCGCTGTCAAGACCGATCGAATTGCAGAGCGACCGGAACGACTCATGTTTAAAAAAGGGACGGTGATCGGAGAAATATGACGGAAGGAAAGAAAGAACTAGAAGGAATTGAGAGGAAGTTTAAAAGATAATGAGGTATTTAAAGAAGATAACTGACACACAGGAAACCGTCATGTCACTCGTCCCTTCAAAATTTAAAAAGGGTGCACGTGTATCTAGGGGATTAACTCCCGCCACCAGTATTCGGCGGAATGATGGGCTTCATGAAAAGAAAAAATAATTAATAGCCGGTCAGAAACGGGCCCACATTCGTAGCCCAAGAAAATTAACCTCCTTCTTAAACAGTTATGATTCAGCCCCGGATCATGAGCCTCGGGTCTCAGAACCAGGGACTAAAGATGACTTGACGACGGGCCAATGGGAAATCCCATTTTACCCGCTTTAGGCTGCCTTCATGCGGGCCCAACAAGATATAAGCCCAAATAACAGTTTACCTTGCCCATTAAGGTTCTCCTCATGAGAAATGAGCGGGAAACTAGGATCAGAGAATGCAGGTCACATTTAATGCCTGATATGAAGAGGATCTTGGCTGGCATTGTACTTCTTCAGCCGGAACATTAAATGAGGCTGCCATCTTACCGTTAGGGGTCAGACACGTGTCTGAGCCCCCCGAAGACCCCCGGAATCCGTTGGATCACCTTAACAAAATATCTTACATGTGAGATAAGGGCTCGGGATTATATAAGAGCCAAAGAGGACGATCATAAGGCAGATTTGAAGGTATCACATTAAAAGCTCTCTCATTTACTCCTCTCTCATTTATTCCGACCAATATTCTCATACATAACACACACACACACATTTCTTGGATTCACATCTTAGAGGAAACATTCCGGTGATCACACTCATCGGAATAGACTCCTCCAACTTTCCGGCAAGTTTACTTACTCTCACGCCGGAGCTTGGTCACGGATCCCCCTCCCGGGGCCCTCCGTGACGAGGCTAACGGTTTACTTTTTTGTAGCAACGCGGACCGGGATATCTTGACGTCAGCGAAGATCCATTGAACGTCAGCAGGGATTTGGGTATTCGACAACGTCCCTAATTTAGAGGCCTATATCTCCAATGTAAAGGACGAGTACGTCACTTACCTCGGAGAATACACATATCATTAAGAAGAAGAGAACGCAAATCATGAGCGTTTGAGGTTCTTTGACCCCCATGGGAAGGCGACCGTTCACCGAATTCGTACTGCTAGTTCGATTCAATTGGTCATCTTTAAGTATGTTTAATATTGTGTGTTTTTTTATTAGGGTGGAGATACAATAGGAAGTTAACTTGGCTAGGAAGGCTAGGAAGTGATCTTGACCATCCATTTAGTTAATCAATGGCTAAGATTAAATAAGGGAAATTGAAAAGAAAAAAAGAGGCGCGTGAGTTTGTTTAGGGGCATTCTAGTCAATCTGAGCCAATAGTTTCTCTCTCCTCCAATTCCCCCCATTTTTTAAACGTTAATAACTCTTTCATACGACATTATTTTTTTTTTATAAAAATTGCACCAAAAAAACGAGCGTTTTTTATCTTTAAAACGAGTATACTATTGCTATATAGAAAAAAAAATTTAAAACACAGTTGCGTAAAACGCTATAGAAAAACCCTCAGTTACGTAAAACGCAATGAAAAAAAAAACCTAAAAAATGACCTTTTTCTAAAACGCAATGCACAAAAAACACAAATAAATGACTTATTTGTAAAACGCAATGGCCATAAAACACAAAGAAATGTCTTATTTCTAAAACGCAATAGCCTAAAAACTCAAAAGAAAATGTACTTTCTAAAACGCAATGTACTAAAAACACATAAAAATGTGTTTTACCTAAAACTCAATGCACAAAAAACACAAAGAAATATCTTATTTGTAAAACGCAATGGCCAGAAAACACTTAAAAATGACTCATTCTAAAACGCAATTGCCTAAAAGACAAAAGAAAGTGTTCTCTGTAAAACGCAATGGACTTAAAACACCTAAAAAAGAGTTTTACCTAAAACACAATGCACCAAAAACACTTCAAGAATGTGTTTTTCTAAAACGCAATGGCCAGAAAACACCAAAGAAAGTGAATTGTCTGTGCTGTGAACTGTCTGGACCAATGCAGTTTCCAGAGGCAATTTACAGAAAATTAATTTTTCTGACTCAACCCCAGCCAGGGGCTCTGCCCCTTGGACCCCGCCAGGGGCTGCCGCCCCTGGGACCCCGCTACCAGGGGTGCTGCCCCCGGACCCCCGCCAAGATCATAAATCGCAATGATTAAATCAAAAACCCATATCGTAAAAATGAAATTAAAGAATTTCTTACATGGATCGAAGTGATTTCTTCAACAATTGACGATTTTTGAATGATTGAAACACTTATCAGCGCTCGAATCGAACGGATCGAGTGATTATCTTCAAAATCACCGGAAAAAACGAGATTTTGTATGAAATTAAACTGGGTTTTCTTCAAAAAAGCTGAAGAACACGTTGATCGGGTGTTTGAATCATTGATTGGTGATGAAAATCGCAATATAATGTAGTGATTATTGACATAGAAAGTGAAGAAATGGTTGAAGATGGTGGGTTTTGAAAATGGTGGGTTTTGAAGTTACTCGGTTTTGAAAAAGAAGAAGAAAAGGGTTGGATTGACTAAAATACCCTTTTTCTTTATTTTAAATGTTGCCACATGTCCTAATCATATTGCTTTCTAGACTTCCTATCCAAAATAAACTTCCTATTTGATCTTTTCCTTTTTTATTATGTAAGTTTTCTTTATTATTTGGTGTATGTTTTTATTTTTGTTATTTTTTAAAATGCATTTTTTTATTTATTTTATATACAAGTGGTTGATTAAAAAATGTAGACTTCATCCATGGACTCAAGCCACAATGTTTGCAAACCACAACATTGGTCCGCTACTAGCTCCATGAGAAATTGAGGTATTGGATGTTATGTTTTTTTTTTTTTTTTTTTTTTTTTTTTTTTTTTTTTTTTATAAATCTTACAATAATCCTACCCTTAAATTACACCAATTAATACTTAATCTATTTGTGTTAGGAATTGAACTCTGATCGTCTTCTTAGTAAGAGTGTGTACTACCCAACCAAAGCTGAATGACTTTATCAAATAAAAAACATTAAAACCATATTGGATATTTTGAAAGATATAAAAAGCTTTAAATGAAATTGGTTTATCAAAATAAAAGTTAGATAAGGGAGCACCAACAAATTCTATGAACCTTGTATGGCTATTTAATGGAGGAACACAAGTAATGTGACAACTTATTACATGACTTGGAATCCAATCTATAAATTAACAAGAAAAATCCGGTTGTGGGTTGGTTAACAAGAAATGTTTTTTAAACTCCTCGAGTCGAGTTTAGGTTGACCTGTTTTAAATACAGTATGGGTCAGGTTAACCCACATAAAAACAGGTTGACCCGTTAACCAAACATATATAAAAAAATACTTTTTATATTTATTTTTTTAGTTTTCTATTTTTTTGAAGATACCACTCGTTTTTTCAACACAACAAACTCGTGAACATATATGATTAATTTATAAAAGTGAGTTAAACAGGTTGTTCAAGTTGACCTGAATTACGTGTACACTGTATACAAGTTAGAGTTAAGACCTTTGACACGAATAATAATATAAGACTGGAGGGTATGGGGGCCGGCCTTGGCCAGGCGAGGCCCGGCGCCGCACCCCCACACCGCCCCTAGGCTTGTAAACGAACCGAACGTTCATGAACTGTTCGTGAACGTGTTCAGCGGGAAGTTCGTTTATGTTCGTTTATATAATAAACGAATGAACACGAACAAAAAATTTTGTCCGTTTAATTAAATGAACGAACATGAACACACCTTGTGTTCGTTCATTAATGTTCGTGAACGTTCGTTTATGTTCGTTCATTTATGTTCGTGAACGTTCGTTTATGTTCGTTCATTTATGTTCGTGAACGTTCGTTTATGTTCGTTTAAATTTTAGTAAATACATAGATAGTTATATTTATATGAATATTAGCTTTTCTGACTACTTATATAAATATAACTATTAGTAATTAAGCTTTATAGTAAAAAAAAAGAAATTTTAAATTTTTTCTTAGATCGTAACTGATCACTTATTTAATCTATCTATTATACTAAATGAATTCTCTTAGGCCACATGGGCTATTCTTAGCCAATCATTTTGATGATGCGGACACCCTCTTAATCAAGAGAATTCACTCTGGGCGCCAAACCTCTGTTCTCCTTTATCTCATTTGTCCGCTCTTTTTTATCAAAGAGTGATTGATACGTTTCACCATCAATCAATTCACCATACTTTCCATTCTGTTTAAACCCTTCCTTTTCAATCTTATTGCATATCACAAACCCTAAATCTAAGGCAATCCTTGCATTTGACGATTAATCTGTGCGAAGACAATGGATCTAACATTCTAGATCGAGGTTAGACTCTTCTTCTCTGTAGTTTTTCTTCTTCTTCTTCTTCAAATTTTGATTCTAAGTTCAATTTCCAAATTTGAAATTAGGGTTTATATTGTTTAAATAGTGTCGATTTGTTAACGAAACAAATGGTTTTATCAATGGATTTCAAGATAATCTCCTCCTTCTACGATTGTTTGGTGTGGATTTCTCGCAATCAAAGGTACAAAATCATAATATTTATGTCGTTGTAGTCTAATAAGTGATGCAGGCTATATATAGGTAAAAAGGGTATATTTTGGTACCATTCGGGTTGACCTGAAACAGTTTTGCTAAAACTTTTTTCTTACCTTAACCCTTGAAGGTCACCTGCCTAACTCAAAACATAAGGTTTGATCTATGTATTAGCGTATATAATAGCAATATCTTAGTTGTTTTTTGGTAAAATTGATTATATGCCTGATGTGTTGATGTTTTAGCTAGGTTTAGGGAAATATGTATGATTACGATTTTATTGAAAGTCTTAGTTGAGTTGTAATGAATCAACAGTGTTTGATTGATAGTTTGTTTTGTATTGCAATGTTGCAGTCCAAGTTGATGGTTCACTTGCTATCCTCACACCGCCCGTATTAAACGCTCTTTCCTGGTGCTAATAATTTTAAGTTTTATCATTGCAATTGGGACTTCATTTATGCTGAATATGTTATGGTTGTTGGATATCATCATAGGTGTATAGTTTGGCAGGTATTGTTCTTGCTGAGTCATATCATATTTTATTGTCCTTTCTTTGTTATCCAACAAATAAGTTTTATAATGTTTTTGTTAATTATCGTTTTCTGAGTTTTAAACCTTTAATTGGTCACACTTTGGATCAATTTTGGGGCTGGGAACCATAAAACCGCTTACTCGATCAACTTTTTGGCTAGGATGAAGATACTAAATTTTTGTTTGGGTATAAATAAATAATCTCGATTCAAAATTATTTAGGGGGTCAAATGATTACTATTATATAATTAAATTCATTCCAGCTGCTCTTCCCAAACATGAGAAAAAGTTATTGCTGTTGTTACGGCTGAGAAGCCTTGCTAACGGATGTGAAAGAGGAAAACGAACAGAGCCTTGCGATTTGGATAAATATTTTGCAATCAGTAAATCGAAAAAAGATATTCTTCTCCCTGGAAACCATAATATGTTCAGTTCGTTTTTGTGTTTGCACCCGTATGGTAGGTTAGGGTTTTGTAGTTAGTACTCTGCATTTGTTGATTGATATTGACTGCCGATGATTGTTGAATGAATTGGATGTTTAGGTGGAAGAATAGTGTTGGGATTGTAGTCCAAGTGTGCTTACAATGTTAAAAATGATAAGAATTTACCTGAAGGTTTAAGTCTTGAAAATGAAACCGAGGAATCAAGCCAAACACCAGTTCAAAGCACGAGGAAAATTGTGTAGGGATTGAAGCCCAATGGTTCAAGTCTTGAAAATGGAACCACGGAATTAAGTCAAACACCATGTCAGCACAAGAGCTCGCGATCTGGAAGAAAAGAAAACATGGTTGCTACAACTTCTAGGGTCTTACGCTCAAAGTCTCAAGAAAAACCTAAGGTTCAAGAACTGTTTGTTGCTCCTTCGCTAGATGTTGGCAGCAAAGAAAAGAGGAGAAAGAAAAAAGATAATAATAATAATAATAATAATAATGAGTTTTCAAAAATTCAGAGACATTTAAGATATTTGTTAAGTCGAATGAACTATGAGGAAAACTTCATTGATGCTTATGTTGGCGATGGCTGGAAAGGGCAGAGGTTCGTTCTTCAATTTAAACGTTTCATTTTGTTATTATTGTTCATAATATGTTAATATTCTTATATACTTTTGTCAAGCAGCCTAGAAAAAATAAGACCAAAGAAGGAGCTTGAACGCGCCAAATCATATATTCACCGTTACAAGTTGAAAATAAGAGATTTATTCAAACAAATTGACACATCATGTGAGGAAGGAAGGATTCCAGAAACTTTATATGATTCTGAAGGGGAAATCGACAGTGAGGATGTAGGTCATCTTTTTTTTTATCATAACTTTATTCTATATACCTTTGATGGTATTTTTAATTCTTTCTAATTTGGGCAGATATTCTGTGCGAAATGTGCACAGAAAGAAGTCCAGCTTGATAATGATATTATTCTTTGTGATGGCGCATGTGAACGTGGATTCCATCAATATTGTTTGGACCCCCCTCTATTGAAAGAACAAGGTAACATCTCAATTTCATATGTTTTTATGTAAATGGGTCGTTTTGGGTAATGTTATATCTCTAACTGGTCAAATGGGTTAATGCTGTTGTTTTTTTATACGCAGTTCCTCCTGGCGATGAAGGGTGGCTTTGCCCCGCTTGTGATTGTAAGGTTGGCTGTGTTGACTTACTCAATGATTCTATGGGGACTGGTCTTTCTATTGAAGATGGCTGGGAGGTCTGTTAGTCAAATTAAATCCATGCTATCCGGGCATCGTTCTGAAACCTAATTTTTTTTTGTTTTTTTTAGTGCAGAAGGTTTTTCCTGAAACTGCAGCCTGTGGGAATACGTTGGATGATAATTTAGGGCTTCCATCTGATGATTCTGAAGACGATGATTATAATCCCGATGCTCCACACGTAATTTAACACTTTTTGGGAACTAAGGTTAAGGTCTGTTTTCTTTAGCTATAAAGTTTCATGTTCAGACTTCAGATATATACGAATGGCACAGGTAGGCCCCACAACCGATGCTAGCGGTATGGATCGGACATAATAAGTGATACGGGCCATATGGTTACATAAACAAGTCATATTGGTGGGTGATAAAAAGTGATACCAGCCGTATTGGTCATATCGCTGTCATATCAGTCTATCATATATCTCCATCCTGTTGCAAGTAGCCTAAAAATGGACTGGATAACACGTGCTCCTTGCTTGCTTCTGGCCTTGCTTTTTAAGCGCCTAGGCGAGTTGATTACCTATGTGTCTTCAGTACGCCTTAAGCAGTAGACTACCTAGATTTACTTAGCATAAGTCTCTGTACATATAAATGAAAAAGTTGCTAATTATTTATTTTGTGGGCATCATTTATGGCACTGAGCGGAAACCAAGATATGATCGTGGTTTCCATTGTCATTTTCAATCTTTGAATTTTGTTATTTACATTATACACCAATTTTTCCGGACATTATCCTCATGGACGACCTCCCGTGTCGAGGAGGTTGCTTCAACGGGTCTGGGTGTTTGGTTTTTTCGACTCTATATGAGTCCCTCCTATCCTTGCAAAGATTATTCAACATACACACATTTATTTCGTATAACAGTTCAAAATTTTATGTTAATTGTTCCCTAAATGTCTTTGTCAAATGCTAGGTGTATAAAGACATGAATGTGGTAACTTGGCTGGTTAAACGAGTCGAAATGGATGGTTGTAAGGCGATTGTACTCACTGTAGATACCCGAGACTTGGCTGAAGGGAATCTAATATCAATATCATGTATATTATTAAGCTATTATTAGCCAATTATCATATCAAAACCATAACATACATGCATTTAAATAAGGTCGACAGAAAACTAAAATAGTTGAACGATTACTGGTTATGCTTTTTATATAAATAACTGAATTAGCCGAACGGAAATCACTCATACACCACAAAGTTTGATATAATTTCATTTTTTCTTACGGTTGAATTCACTTGGCATGACTTTGATGAAGAAAGATTGATGGTGATTGGAATTTTGTTAAGTGGTTAGCTTCAGTTATTTGTTAACTTAGTTTAACTATTCGTCCCTTGCAGCATGATATCTGTTGCTGATCTTAACAAAAAATGGGCAGCGAATACAGGCCCTGGGTGGAAGGAATAGTAGGAAAAAGAATGTTCATCCATCCTCAAATAATAAATGAGCCAGTTTCAGATTTTTCACTGTGATTCCACATCAGGTTTATCTATCATAATTCGGAACCGGTACCAAATTTCTTGAACGACTTGATTTCCGACACTGATTCGGTATCGATATTTAGCGTTTTCGGTACTGGTTTGGTATAGTACTGGTATTTGCCGGTTTTTACCTTCAAATACCGGTCCGTTCAGGTACCGAACCGTAGCTTACCGGATATTTTCGATACTAGTACCCATTTTTTGGAATTTTCGGTACCGGTTGGGTGACTTATGCTAGAAACCTATGAGAATAAAATTATTTAAACAAATTGCACTCCGTACGAAAAAACGGGTGCTTTGCGCCACTGTTTTAGACCCTATTTCCTCGGTGCGCCTCGCGCTTTTTAAATCTAAGGAGCCCAATTAGCAATGATTGCAAGGTTGAATTTTGATTTCATTACTAAGCTTCACATGTAATGCCTGATGCTAGAACATGAATTTTCCATTGTATAGACGTTTGTTTTATATTTTTGTTTCCTTTTGATGGTTTATTGTTTTATAATTGTGAAAATAGGAAGAAAAGGCAGGAGTTGTTATCATTTACTGAATTGACTGAAGATATGGTGTGAACTGATGAAGAAAATGTCAAAAGAGATCTTAAAAGTTCAACGAATTCGGATTGTGAAAGTCCCATTGAGAAACCATCAATTTGAGCATGTGGGTCTACTTACTTCTGGTACATGCTCAATTTGAGGAAGCAATAATCAGTTATCATTAGTTAGTGCATAAGGTCTACTTACTTATGGTACATTAAATGTTTCTTTGACATCAGGAGTGGCGATTAAGCTTTTCTTAGACTATTCTTAGATGCCACCTGCATAATGGTTTCACACAAGGTATGTAAACTGTAAAGGATATATTTCTCTTCCATACATTCTTCTTATTGCTATGACTACCCAAAGTAATTAGATCCTATGCACTAAATATGTAATATGTGCTAAAGTGAACCAGCAATTTACAGTAGATATATCGCTTAATGTAGTTGCTTATGATGATAAATGGACAATATATGTGTTTTATGTTTATTATATGATCCGTTGAAACCATGCAGGAAAGTATAGATGTGATTAGAGGTGCATAAAACCGGGTACCCTATTCCTAGGTATTGTAATGCTTATTTTTAGGTACGGGAAAAACTCGGAAACCAGGTCTTTTTTTGGGTTCTTCTTCCGGTACTTTTTGGATATAGATGGGGTTTTTAAGGGGCTGGGTTGCACATATATGTAGATTTTGGGTATTCAAAAAACCTATGTACGGGTATTCACAAAACGGGTACGGGTATTCACTATAACCGGGTTTAGGTTATTTTTCGGGTTTTGTAGCTGAAGGTCATAGCCTATGACCCTATGGGTAGGGTCGGGTTTGGGTTTTTTTTTTTGTTCGGGTTTTTTGTGCACAAAAAGAAATGTTATGTGAAAATTGCAGGTGGTTTTGAATGTAGTACTTGATTCAACGAAATCATTCAATTTTGTGTTTTACAATGTTCATCTCTATGGGTATAATGTTTATAAGCGTTGAAATCTTTTTTCAGTTATGAGCTTAAATCGGTATTAGATATTGTTGACATAAAAACCTTTAACAAAATACCTATATTTTTTTACGTTGAATCTGGAATTGCGTTTTCAATTTTTCCTGGACACTTTCATTCGGTTGCTTGCACTTATTTGAGCATTCAAAGTGGTAGGTTGTATGTAAGCTTGAAGCTGGTAAGTAAAATCTTTCCTTGGTATATGGTGTTTTAATATAATCTACATGTTTTTTTTAGGTATTTTTTTTTAAAATGATGAATGATGCTGACTCTATGCCAGTGGATATTGGTACGGAACTGACAAAGGACTATGAACTTTAAAAAGGTAATATCTCGCTTTAATTTGTCATATAGTAGTGCAATCCATTTTTAAGGACTCTAAAAATGTTGACCAACAACATTAATTCACAAAGGTGTGTACTATTTTATGAAAATTATGATCAAACAAGTGTTACTTATATCAACCATTATATGTAAAATTTTGTTTTTTGTTGTTACTAATTGTATTAATATGTGTTTGTAGCCCATGATATACATGATATACATGACTACATGTTCACAGAAAGGAAGATAGATACTAAACATTTCAGATTGGCGTAGAGTTGGGATTGTATGAAACATCTAAAGAAATATCAGTTGTTTCTTAGACTCACTCGATACTACATTTGGTTGAGAAAACATATGTACGTTGCTTTGAATATAGATCCTTTATTTTAGATTTACCTCCATATATGTAACACCTCGTAAAATCATGCCCAATAAAATAAAGACACGTGTCATGGTAGGTAAACGTATTATAAACCCGGATCAAGTTGAAAGATGTATGCTAGGATTTAAGAGTGTCGACATGTTAATTTATACCTCTGAGCGACCTATTTATAAATCCCAAACCTTAACCTGTTTTATAAACATCTGATATACATTCAAATCCGGTAAATACTAGTAATAATTGATTCAAATCGCAAAGATGGGATCCTATGAGAATGTATACGACAAACCTTCATTCATGGCCCCTCTCAAAAGAATCCAAGAAAATTTTAAAGCATGGCCAGGTTGTCATAACTGTTCAGACATGATCAAGTGGCCTCATACTGATAATAAAGGCCCAAATTCGTAATATCAAAGTTTCATGGTCAAACTCAAGAGATTCTCAAATTTTTGTCCTCTGGTCATCGGTTACGGACCGTATGGCCTTAGCTTTACGGTCCGTAAGACAGTCCCAGCATCAGAAACATCACAGGTGTTTGTCCAGCCCGTTTAACCGACTTATATTGCTAGTTTTCAATACCATGTGCAGCACAAACTAGTTTTTAGGCCTAGGGACACTTGTAATTGATCAGGGATCAATCCTAGAGTTGTTTGGCATCATCTTGATCAATCAAGATCACTATATAAAGACCCACATTATTTCAATTTTTGATCATTCATTCAAACTCAACTCCTGAGGATTTCTGGAGCACAAGAACCTTTCCTAAGCATCATTAGTCGTGCAAAGGACCTTGGTAAGCTTCCTTAACCTTCCTTAATCGTGTTTTACTTAGTTTATTAGCTTAAAGTCAAACCGTCATAACTAAGGTTTGACTAAACGATTAATCACTAATGGTCCAGTGATTAGTCAAATTGAAAGTAGTTATAAGTTGGTAATTATGTGGACATTAAACCCTTAAAAGGGCACCCTCTAATTCCCGCTTTAACTAGGTCATTAGTCGGGTCAAACTTCATCATAAAAAGTCAACACAAAATTAAACTTCAAATTAACGCATAGTTAACAATGTAGAAGACGTGTAACCTATTTTGCCACTCATATAACTTGGTAATCAATACAAGAACATGTCTAAGCATGTCCGACCCGACAATTTTTAGTTTAGGATCGGTTCGGAACCGAAAGTCGCATAACTTGACCACTGCTTTGACTTTCAGTTCTGACCCGTAATAGCATGATTTAGAAATGCCTAAGAGCTTCATTAGGACCGGGTTATATGATAGTATAACCCTCTGTGTTTGACTTGTTGATTTTCCGATTCATTTACACGTTTCCGTTAATTGCTTAATGTTGACCATAATGCCCATTTGACCTTAAAACGAGAATTTTGGAAATGTGAGAGGACAATAATCCTTGCTACTGATTTATAAACATGTCCCAAAAATTTCACATCTGTTCGAGGTCTAGATTAGGAGTTATGCTCAATAGCGTAATAAGAAAGCTTTTTATTAATTAAACGGCGTAATTAGCGTAAAGCCTATCTAAACCCAATTTTTGACACCAAACCTTTTTCCCACTAATGTAATATAATATTTTGAGATTTTTAAAGATTTTTAATTTTTTAAACTGATCATAACATAGGGTTATTGCCTTAGTTCGGTAATTGCCGACTATACCCTTTTTGATTATAAATTGAGTTTTACATAACATTTTGATACCAAGTCTTTGGCCACTGGTTTTATATGATAAATGAAGTATTTGGAACTTTATAAACTGATCAGGAAATTCAGATTTCCTATTTTAGACCGGAAATCGCTTAAAACGACTTTTTACGCGTTTTAAACGCGTAGTATGGGTTAGAACCATTCTTGTCATTTAAGACTTATCACCAACTAATGTAACTTATTAGTTTAAGTAGTTTTACTGATTAATTCAGACCCGAACCTCAGAATTATATTTAACCTCTTTTATAATCCCTAAAATGACCAAAATACCCCTACGGGGCTTAAATGGAGATTAAACTCGTTTTGGGCATAATGGAATGTATCCTACTGATATCACAACATATTTAAAGCATGTTAACTTAGGAAACTTGTTCATGACTCATTTGATTACCCGTTATGCGTTATTCGCGTACGGTTCGGTTTATGTAACTAGTTTGCATAAATTGACCGAGACGGGTCAAACCTTATCATTTTCACCTCAAAAATCCAGAATGTGTTTAGTTTACCCATATTATACAAGTCTTCAAACTTGTTGGGACTAGATCACATTCTAATCCGGTCTTCGCTTAATCTTGCATTTTGAACAGTATATCTTTCTTTAAAACTAACCGGTCTAAGTTTAAACTTAAGAAAGACCCGTTAGGAATCTAATAGGTTAATTAAAACCTTCATTCCAGATTAGGAGCCCAATAAAAGCTACGTGCACTTGCTGTTGTGATTTATACTTTGCTCAGGTAAATACTTTTAACTTATTTTCCCTATACGGGCTTAGGGTACGGTATTATAATAATACCGCTTGGTCGGGTATGAAGTCATACAATCAGATATTGATTAAAAAGACGCATAACCCGTTTTATTCTGTCTTGTTTGATGCAATGCCTTTGGGGGGGGGTTAATGACCGTGTCCTGGATATCCTCGGCTCATTCGTTAGAAGTGGCCACGACTTAAGCACCGGGTGTAGGCATACACCTGACAGATGCGTATGTAAAAAAAGTAGTCCACAAGAAGGGTATTCTTCTTGTGGGTATTATACCATGTGGTGTGTCTATTAATCTTGTTAAACCGACTCTTCTAACCGGGTCCTAAATGGACGACAAACATGTAAAACTGTATACAAGTTTATTTTAAATAATTATCCCAAGTTATAAAAGATATTTTCTGCCATGAGCATTCAAACTAATTTTCTTAACTCTTTTCAAAATGAGTCAGTTAATTGTATTTACCAGTGTAAACTGACGTATTTTCCAAAAAGGTTAAGTGCAGGTACTATACGAAATAGGCTGGCTACTCCAGGCATCAATAATCAAGTCTTGCAAGCTCTAGATGTTAAAGTCTGTTGAACAATGATCTTATTTATCTTTTGATCCGCCTGTGAATCTTTTACAGTCCGTTGTAATACTTTGATATTACTAATTATTCGGTTTGTAATGTGATTCATACCTTTTGCTTTCGCTGTGCATTTATATATTGTGTTGTTTGACAATGATGATATCAACTTCGTCACGATACTCCCCACCGGGCCCACCGGTAATACGTGGAAATATCGGGGTGTGACAGGTTGGTATCAGAGCCAACACTGAGTGAATTAAACACTAGCCTTTTGTGTTTAATCTCAGTTACACAGTTGCACATTCCTAAATTTTCGAGTCTAGACAAAGAACTTAGGACGATTCCTAATTTGTTTTAATTTGTCCTTTATTGTTTTTGTTGTTTCTTTCAATTTTTTTGACGGGAAATATGCCACCGAGATTCCGAAGAGGAGGACGAGGCAAGGGGCCAATCCACGCCCCCAACGACCACGAGGCCGGGTCTTCACAACGGCGAACTCCTTCTACTACCATGAGTACCGGTCCTCAAGGAGACCGGAGGATCTATTCGGAGCCCGCTAGGCGATCTGCCTCGTTTAGCTCAATGCCTCCTTATCGTCACTCCTTTGGGCCGCAATCAGAGAACGAGCCCGAAGACTCACACCACTCCTTCTTGCCGTTGCAGCGATCCATGTCGCACCACTCCTTTGGCGACCCCACTCCTGTCTTCCAGGGCCGGTTCAACCCGGCAAACTACATTCAAGAACCAGTGGGTTTTAACCCATTGGGCCCTGAAGACCATTTCCCCGAAGCTCAGGGAATGGATATAGATGAAGACACGGATCCTGTGGAACCACCTTCTGGGACACCTACTCACCCCATCGAGATCTCTGATGGGTCACCCTACCGTGGTCCTGACAGCTACCAAGCAAGGTTCAACCAGTATGAATGGTATTTTACACCCTCTCACCATTCATCGCCTCACGAGCAGCAGCAGCAGCAGCAGCAGCATGATCCCTCCGAGGATTCGCGTTTCGTGGCAGTCACGCCACCGCCACCGCCGCCAGTACAGCTAGCACCTCTAGAACCACCGAGGCGTAGAAGAACAGGCGCACTAATATCCGTGCGAGAAAGGGATTTTCATTTTAGCACCCCCCAACACTCAAGTGGCAGTCACTATCTGCCACTGCATGAAGACCCACAAACGGGTGGGCCTTCAAATCCAGTTTCAGAGGTAGATTCTGCACCTATTGCGCCGCCACCATTGGGTTTTGGTAACCCGATTCCTACATACGCCGGTTCAATGGCGTACAATTCATTTGAACAGCCGGCTCACACTAACTACAATTATGCTGAAGCCGACCCATACCTTGTAGCAGCCAACTACAACGCCCTTCATCCTGAAGGACTATATGGAACCCCCTGGGGAGTGGGATACCCAGCTCATGGGTATCGAACACCTGCTCAACCTCCGTTTCAGCACCAGTCACAGCCACCACGGTTTTCCCCACCGAAATAGGAGGAAATCCTCCACAGGCTAAACAGAGTGGAACGAGAATTTCAAGAAGAACATAGGAATAACCGGGGATTTCTCAAGGGACTAGCAAGCTTGTTAAAAGGAAAGAAGAAGAGGGATCATTGAATCCCTATATGTATTGTTGTATTTCCTTATTTCAACCAAGTCCCTGCGTGGACATTTATCTATGTACTTAGTCCCTGCGTGGACTTGTCTTTTAGTCCCTGCGTGGACATCTAGCTTAGTAATCAGTCCCTGCGAGGACTTGTATTATCAGTTTAGCCCCTGCATAGGCAAGTTATTTCTGTTAAAAGTCTCGTTTAGGGCAATGTGTACTCCTTTAATGTTTAATGGAATGTTAAATTTAAAATTTTCATTTTTTTCATTATATACATAAATATATCATACATGAAATAAATAAATTAAAAATCATTCTTCTTAAAATAATCTGCCTATTAAATACTAATTAAAGAATCTTAAGGGTATAACCTAGCCTGCATGTCATTATAAGACTTGGCCAAGATGGTAAGACCTGTTTAAAAAGATTCAAATCCCTGTTAACATCTGAAAACATGTTAACACTCCCGGCAGACGTGATTCGTTAAAATCACACACGTCATTCTTATAATAGGATTCTTCAAAAGATTTCTATCCTAACCTGATGATCTATAAATCATGGGTTTAAATCATCAATTAAGATGATCACATATTAAACATCCATTGGCGATGTAGTGCCTACGGGCCATAATAAATGTCAAATAAGACAAAAGACAGTAGTAGTCTACAACTCACTGTCAGAAAAAGGTAAAAAACTATGTTCAAACCTTAATGCCTTGATTCTCTGAAATCATGGCTTATGATTTAGAATGTCCTTGTGACTAGGCCTTTTGTGCCACTAATAATACTGTTATTGTTTGATAATTAGGATAAATTATAATAAAAATCCTAAATAAATATGATTAGCAAATTTACCAAATATGGTCTATGTTTACCATGGTTAATGAATTGCCATAAAAGACGATTCCATAATAAACTCCCAAATAAATTATTGTCAATCTCTTATGTAACAGTTCGAACTACATGGCTGACTCGGATGAGATCAACAGTCACCCAAGGGAGGATCATGATAATACCCGAATTAACATAGCAGGTGCAGAACTGCAAGCATTAATAGACAATGCTGTTACAAAAGCTATAGAGCGGCAGTACAATGAATCTAGCGGGACTCGAAGTAGGACCCTATCCGCACCGCATTCCAAGCCTAAGACTCATTCAGAGGCTCACAGCAAGCCGCCCTCTAAGAAAGATGAATCAAAGAAAGATGATGATCGACATTCCTCAAACCAAAACAGTGTTCCATCCAAGAGGATGATATTTGATAATAAACCACGTACCAAGTCCTGTACTTATAAGTACTTTGTTTCCTGCAAACCCCGGGATTTCACTGGGGAGAAGGGGGCAATTGACTGTATGACTTGGTTAGATGAAATGGACACCGTGGTAGACATCAGCGGTTGTGCGGAAAGGGATGTAGTGAAGTATGTATCCTAATCATTCAAGGGAGAGGCATTAGCATGGTGGAAGTCTCTCATTCAAGCAGCCGGAAAGATCCCACTCTACAATCTGACATGGGATCAGTTTGTTGCTCTTATTAAGGAGAATTACTGCCCTCAGCATGAGGTTGAAAGAATTGAGTCAGATTTCTGCCAAGCTTATCTTACAAGCTTCAACACGATGTCGAGATTGGTTCCTTACCTTGTAACACCGGAACCCAAGCGAATTGCTCGCTTCATTGGGGGGTTTAGCCCCAGAGATTAAAGCCAATGTTAAGGCTTCAAGACCTGCTACTTTTAGATCAGCAGCTGATCTATCTTTGTCTCTTACCTTAGATGCGGTCAGGTTGAGATCGCTGAAGAATTCTGAAGAAGGTAAGAGAAAGCGTGAGGATGATAACTCACGTCGTTCAAACAAGAAACACAAGGGGAACCATGAGAACAAGAAGAGTTCAGGGGCCAACAAAGGTAACCAACAGTCGGGTGAGAAACCCAGGTGTAAAGTTTGTCGGAAACACCACTTTGGGAAGTGTAGATTGGAATCGAACTCGCAGACACAATCAAGGACTTTTGGATGTGGGATCTACAAATCCAAGGAACACAAGACCTTAGATTGAAAAAAGAAGGATGCGACCTGCTACAACTGCAACGAGAAAAGGGCACATTAAGTCGAACTGCCCAAAATATGCCAAGAAACCAGAAGAAGGTAAAAAGACCAACGCTAGGGTCTTCAGAATGGATGCTAAGGAGGCAGTGCAGGATGATAACGTGATAACAGGTACCTTTCTTATACATGATGTTTATGCGAGGGTATTGTTTGATTCAGGGGCGGATAAGTCATTTGTAGATAATAAGTTTTGTAAGTTGCTGAATTTACCTGTTAAAACCCTAAGTGTGAAATATGAGGTGGAATTAGCTGATGGTACCTTAGAAACCGCCTCAACCGTGTTAGATGGATGTTTCATATCCATTAGGAACCATTCTTTTCCATTATCCTTACTTCCTTTGAAACTAGCCGGTTTTGATATAGTAATAGGCATGGATTGGTTGTCTCGCAACCAAGCCCAGATCGTTTGTGCTAAGAAGCAAGTGATTGTCAGAACTCATCATGGCGAGCCTTTGACAATCCAAGGAGATACTAAGTACGGAATGCCTGAGCAAGTGTCCATGCTCAAGGCATCAAGGTGTTTGACGAAAGGTTGTGTTATCTACATTGCGTAAGTAACTATTGATGAACCAAAGCCTAAGATCAAAGACATACCTATTATCTCCGAATATCCATGAGTATTCCCTGAAGAACTACATGGTTTACCCCCAGATAGGCAAGTGGAGTTCAAGATTGACATTATTCCTGGAGCAGCACCTGTTGCAAGAGTGCCTTACAGATTGGCACCAACAGAGATGAAAGAGTTGAGGAACCAGCTGGATGAATTGCTAGCCAAAGGATTTATTAGACCTAGCTCATCTCCTTGGGGAGCACCAATCCTGTTTGTGAAGAAAAAGGATGGGTCGATGCGTCTGTGCATCGATTATCGGGAACTTAACAAAGTTACTATTAAGAATCGGTATCCATTGCCCATGATTGATGACTTGTTCGATCAGCTTCAAGGAGCAAGTTACTTTTCCAAGATCGACTTAAGGTTAGGATATCATCAACTGAAGGTCAAGGATGAAAATGTAGATAAGACTGCATTTAGGACTCGTTATGGTCACTACGAGTTATTAGTGATGCCTTTTGGACTCACTAATGCACCAGCCGCATTCATGGATCTCATGAACCGCGTCTGCAAGCCCTACATGGATAAATTTGTTATCGTCTTCATCGATGATATTCTTATTTACTCGAAGAGTCAAGCTGACCATGAGAAACACCTCCATTGCATTCTGAAACTGCTTCATCGAGAAAAGCTCTACGCTAAATTCTCTAAGTGTGAATTTTGGCTTCGTGAAGTCCAATTTCTCGGACATGTGGTTAGGGAACGCGGAATCCAGGTAGATCCTGCTAAGGTTGAAGCTGTCGTGAATTGGCAAGAGCCGAAGACGCCCACAGAGATTCGCAGCTTCTTGGGATTGGCAGGATATTACAGGCGTTTTATTGAAAATTTTTCAAGAATTGCTGCACCCCTAACTTCATTGACTCGTAAGAATGTAAAATTCGATTGGGGTCCTAAGCAGCAAGAATCCTTTGATATTCTCAAACAAAAGTTGAGCAATGCTCCTGTTTTGACATTGCCTGAAGGTATCGAGGAATTCGTGGTTTACTGCAACGCATCGCACACTGGCATGGGATGTGTGCTTATGCAGAAGGGAAAAGTTATTGCATATGCTTCCCGACAGTTAAAAGTGCACGAAAAGAACTACACCACCCACGATTTGGAGTTGGGTGCCGTTGTACTTGCACTAAAATTGTGGAGGCACTATTTGTATGGTATCAAGTGTGTGATCTATTCTGATCACAAGCGCCTCCAACACCTGTTTAACCAAAAGGATTTAAACATGAGGCAGCGTCGATGGATGGAGACGTTGTATGATTACGACTGTGATATAAGATACCATCCTGGCAAGGCAAACGTGGTCGCTGATGCCTTAAGTAGAAAGGAGAGAGTGAAGCCTATAAGAATCAATGCCAAGAGCATTGAGATAAAGAATAGTTTGAATGAAAGATTGTTAGCTGCACAGAAGGAAGCTGTAATGGAAGCTAACTATCCTGATAAAAAGTTAGGCGTAACTGAAGAACAGTTATCCTATGGCAAGGACGGAATCCTAAGGTTAAATGGACGAATATGGGTTCCAGTTTATGGAGGACTTCGGGATGTTATCCTCCAGGAAGCCCATAGCTCAAAATATTCCGTTCATCCTGGAGCTGATAAGATGTACCAGGATCTTAGGGCAAATTACTGGTGGATAGGTTTGAAGAAATCTGTAGCCACTTATGTGGCCAAATGTTTGACGTGCGCACAAGTCAAAGCTGAACACCAAAAACCGTCAGGTTTGCTACAACAGCCTGAACTTCCCACATGGAAGTGGGGGATGGTGACAATGGATTTCATCACCAAGTTTCCAAAGACAAAGAAAGGAAAAGATACTATATGGGTGATAGTAGATAGACTGACTAAGTCAGCACATTTCCTACCCATTAAGGAGACTTATATCTCCGACATGTTAGCCCAATTGTACGTAGATAAGATTGTATCTCTGCATGGCGTACCAGTATCTATTATCTCTGACAGAGATACCAGATACACATCACATTTTTGGAAAAGTTTCCAACAATCTTTGGGCACGCGCTTAAATTTTAGTACGGCTTACCATCCTCAGACGGGCGGGCAGAGCGAGCGTACCATCCAAACGTTGGAAGACATGCTTCGTGCATGTGTGATTGATTTAGGTGGTAGTTGGGATAACCACCTGCCATTGATCGAATTCTCCTATAACAATAGCTATCATACGAGCATCAAGGCCGCGCCCTTCGAGGCCTTGTACGGTAGAAAGTACAGAACGCCCATTTGTTGGGCGGAAGTTGGAGATGTCCAACTGACAGGACCTGAAATAGTCTTTGAAACGACGGACAAGATTGTCCAAATTCGTGATCGCCTGAAAGCTGCCAGAGATAGGCAGAAAAGCTACGCAGATTTAAAGCGTAAACCCCTGAGATTCGAGGTAGGTGACAAAGTGTTGCTTAAAGTATCACCCTGGAAATGGGTAATGCGATTTGGTAAGAAAGGCAAGTTAAGCCCGAGGTACATAGGACCATTCGAGATCATCGAATGTGT
This sequence comes from Helianthus tuberosus, assembly GCA_030545235.1. Lineage (NCBI taxonomy): Eukaryota > Viridiplantae > Streptophyta > Magnoliopsida > Asterales > Asteraceae > Helianthus > Helianthus tuberosus. The sequence continues at coordinate 19,299,154 of CM060359.1, forward strand.
CGGATCAGTTGCTTATAAGTTAAACTTACCTGAAGAGCTCAGTGGTATTCACAATGTATTCCACATCTGCAATCTGAAGAAATGTCTAGCTGATGAATCACTAGTCATACCACATACAGATGTGCACATAGAAGAGAGCTTGAAGTTTGTTGAAAAACCTGTGTCGATCGAGGATCGATAGGTTAAAAAGCTTCGAAGGAAGCATGTGCCAATTGTAAAAGTTAAATGGGATGCCCGTAGAGGTCCCGAGTATACGTGGGAGGTTAAGTCCACAATGAAAGAAAAATACCCTCATTTATTTCAGTAAATCTCGAGGTCGAGATTTCTTTTAAGGGGGTGAGGATGTAACACCTCGTAAAATCATGCCCAATAAAATAAAGACACGTGTCATGGTAGGTAAACGTATTATAAACCCGGATCAAGTTGAAAGATGTATGCTAGGATTTAAGAGTGTCGACATGTTAATTTATACCTCTGAGCGACCTATTTATAAATCCCAAACCTTAACCTGTTTTATAAACATCTGATATACATTCAAATCCGGTAAATACTAGTAATCATTGATTCAAATCGCAAAGATGGAACCCTATGAGAATGTATACGACAAACCTTCATTAATGGCCCCTCTCAAAAGAATCCAAGAAAATTTTAAAGCATGGCCAGGTTGTCATAACTGTTCAGACATGATCAAGTGGCCTCATACTGATAATAAAGGCCCAAATTCGTAATATCAAAGTTTCATGGTCAAACTCAAGAGATTCTCAAATTTTTGTCCTCTGGTCATCGGTTACGGACCGTATGGCCTTAGCCTTACGGTCCGTAAGACAGTCCCAGCATCAGAAACATCACAGGTGTCTGTCCAGCCCGTTTAACCGACTTATATTGCTAGTTTTCAATACCATGTGTAGCACAAACTAGTTTTTTAAGCCTAGGGACACTTGTAATTGATCAGGGATCAATCCTAGAGTTGTTTGGCATCATCTTGATCAATCAAGATCACTATATAAAGACCCACATTATTTCAATTTTTGATCATTCATTCAAACTCAACTCCTGAGGATTTCTGGAGCACAAGAACCTTTCCTAAGCATCATTAGTCGTGCAAAGGACCTTGGTAAGCTTCCTTAACCTTCCTTAATCGTGTTTTACTTAGTTTATTAGCTTAAAGTCAAACCGTCGTAATTAAGGTTTGACTAAACGATTAATCACTAATGGTCCAGTGATTAGTCAAATTGAAAGTAGTTATAAGTTGGTAATTATGTGGGCATTAAACCCTTAAAAGGGCACCCTCTAATTCTCGCTCTAACTAGGTCATTTGTCGGGTCAAACTTCATCATAAAAAGTCAACAGAAACTTAAACTTCGAATTAACACATAATTAACAATGTAGAAGACGTGTAACCTGTTTTGCCACTCATATAACTTGGTAATCAATACAAGAACATGTCTAAACATGTCCGACCCGACAATTTTTAGTTTAGGATCGGTTCGGAACCGAAAGTCGCATAACTTGACCACTTCTTTGACTTTCAGTTCTGACCCGTAATAGCATGATTTAGAAATGCCTAAGAGCTTCATTAGGACCGGGTTATATGATAGTATAACCCTCTGTGATTGACTTGTTGATTTTCCGATTCATTTACACGTTTCTGTTAATTGCTTAATGTTGACCATAATGCCCATTTGACCTTAAAACGAGAATTTTGGAAATGTGAGAGGACAATAATCCTTGATACTGATTTATAAACATGTCCCAAAAATTTCACATCTGTTCGAGGTCTAGATTAGGAGTTATGCTCAATAGCGTAATAAGAAAGCTTTTTATTAATTAAACGGCGTAATTAGCGTAAAGCCTATCTAAACCCAATTTTTGACACCAAACCTTTTTCCCACTAATGTAATATAATATTTTGAGATTTTTAAAGATTTTTAATTTTTTAAACTGATCATAACATAGGGTTATTGCCTTAGTTCGGTAATTGCCGACTATACCCTTTTTTATTATAAATTGAGTTTTACATAACATTTTGATACCAAGTCTTTAGCCACTGGTTTTATATGATAAATGAAGTATTTGGAACTTTATAAATTGATCAGGAAATTCAGATTTCCTATTTTAAACCGGAAATCGCTTAAAACGACTTTTTACGCGTTTTAAACGCGTAGTATGGGTTAGAACCATTCTTGTCATTTAAGACTTATCACCAACTAATGTAACTTATTAGTTTAAATAGTTTTACTGATTAATTCAGACCCGAACCTCAGAATTATATTTAACCTCTTTTATAATCCCTAAAATGACCAAAATACCCCTACGGGGCTTAAATGGATATTAAACTCGTTTTGGGCATAATGGAAGGTATCCTACTGATATCACAACATATTTAAAGCATGTTAACTTAGGAAACTTGTTCATGACTCATTTGATTACCCGTTATGCGTTATTCGCGTACGGTTCGGTTTATGTAACTAGTTTGCATAAATTGACCGAGACGGGTCAACCTTATCATTTTCACCTCAAAAATCCAGAATGTGTTTAGTTTACCCATATTATACAAGTCCTCAAACTTGTTGGGACTAGATCACATTCTAATCCGGTCTTCGCTTAATCTTGCATTTTGAACCGTATATCTTTCTTTAAAACTAACCGGTCTAAGTTTAAACTTAAGAAAGACCCGTTAGGAATCTAATAGGTTAATTAAAACCTTCGTTCCAGATAAGGAGCCCAGTAAAAACTACGTGCACTTGTTGTTGTGATTTATACTTTGCTCAGGTAAATACTTTTAACTTATTTTCCCTATACGGGCTTGGGGTACGGTATTATAATAATACCGCTTGGTCGGGTATGAAGTCGTACAATCAGATATTGATTAAAAAGATGCATAACCCGTTTTATTCTGTCTTGTTTGATGCAATGCCTTTGGGGGGGGGGGGTTAATGACCGTGTCCTGGATATCCTCGGCACATTCGTTAGAAATGTCCACGACTTAAGCACCGGGTGTAGGCATACACCTTACAGATGCGTATGTAAAAAAAGTAGTCCACAAGAAGGGTATTCTTCTTGTGGGTATTATATCATGTGGTGTGTCTATTAATCTTGTTAAACCGGCTCTTCTAACCGGGTCCTAAATGGACGACAAACATGTAAAACTGTATACAAGTTTATTTTAAATAATTATCCCAAGTTATAAAAGATATTTTGTGCCATGAGCATTCAAACTAATTTTCTTAACTCTTTTCAAAATGAGTCAGTTAATTGTATTTACCAGTGTAAACTGACGTATTTTCCAAAAAGGTTAAGTGCAGGTACTATACGAAATAGGCTGGCTACTCCAGGCATCAATAATCAAGTCTTGCAAGCTCTAGATGTTAAAGTCTGTTGAACAATGATCTTATTTATCTTTTGATCCGCCTGTGAATCTTTTACAGTCCTTTGTAATACTTTGATATTACTAATTATTCGGTTTGTAATGTGATTCATACCTTTTGCTTCCGCTGTGCATTTATATATTGTGTTGTTTGACAATGATGATATCAACTACGTCACGATACTCCCCACCGGGCCCACCGGTAATACGTGAAAATATTGGGGTGTGACAATATAGTTATCCTATAAAAGGACACCATTGACGTACATTAATGGTGAAAACAAAATGCATCAATGTTGCTTGCTTGGGCTAAGCATCTTAAAGTTGAAGTTGGTCGGTGATGCACAATGCACGATCAAAGATAGCAATATAAAAGACGAAAGCAATGTACATTTGACAATGAGAACTACTTCGTGTTAAAGAGTAAGTAACATCTACATTTTTTTGTAATTTATTAATTTAATAGATTTATAAGAAATATATTTTCTTTATTAATTTACAATCTGTAATTTGGACTGATATAGCAACCCGTCTTCTCTTATGGTCAATTGTACGTTGTTTTATCAAGGATAAAAACACGAGATGGAGTCAAACTACTAATACTTGACAACGAAGGCAAACCTACAGATAAAACAACTAATGTGGTTTTTAAGGATATTTTCAACGAATTGTGATCGTTGCATATTCACGTATTTCAATTTGTCGTGGTAATCTTAGAAATTCGTTTGTGTTTTAACGTGTATTTAATCATAACATTTATGTAAACGATGATGATGATAAGATATTATCTTTTAGCAATCCGGGAAATTCCCGGGATCTAAAGCTAGTATTTATATAAAAACCTACTTAATTTTAGAATCTATGAACCCAAATTTAGATGTGTTTTCGGATAAACTGTAATATATTTGTTAGGATCGGAGGCACTCATGATTGTGTTTGTTTGTGTAAATATAATAATCAATAGTAATGAACAGAGTTTAAGTGCAGCGGAAATGAACAACAAACTTTGTAAACACAATCAAGGAAGAAGATAGTTTTGATAGACACATGATTTGCATTAGTCGAAAGATTACAAAGTCAATCAAAAGATTACAAAGCATGCATACAGACTAAGCTCCCCCTCAGCCTGATACTACAGCGGTTGGATTGCACAAGATGAAAGGATTGAATTGAGGAGAAGAACTCACTCAAAACGAATCAAATGTAACAGTACAGAGTACTGTTCCATTTATAGACAAACCAAACCGCTGAGGCATCTCAGCTGACGTCACCATGAAAGCGACGTCTAACAGCCTAACAACCTGTATCTACTGTCCTTATACAAACACTGCTAAGCCTAACCACTGACTATACATAAAACAGATGATATGCTAAACTACTGCTCTTTTTATTCATCAGTGCTTTCCTCAAGGTTGATCAGTCCTTGATTGGGCAGTGCTTTGTCATCAGCAGTTTGTACCAGTAGTGCTTAGTTTCCAGCAGTGTTGACTTCTTTAGAGCTTTGTCAGTAGTTGAAGGGGCAGCAGCAGTTGTATATGGACAGTGGATAGAGACCATCAGTTGTTATAAATCACTTTCAAGGGGAAAGCCTAATGTAAACTGCTGCTTATTGTGAATCCACTGTTGTGACCTGGTTTTGGCTTTCATTATCTGTTCCTCTGGTAGGGTTCAATCCCAACAATCTCCCCCTGGAACAGATAATGCCAAAACCTTTCATTATTCTGGATCTTTATTCCTCATCAGAAGTTCCTTAGCTTGTCTTTTAAATTCTTCTTCAAATTCCTTGGAACTTAGATCATCCTCATCCCTGCACAGTGTAAGCTCAAGGAGATCTTGTTGATCTTCAACACCCAGGCCTAGTGCTTGATTCCTTGATATATGCCTCACTTCTCCATTGGTTCTGACCAAAGTCAATACATGGGTCTTTTGATCAGAGAGCCACTTTAGTATTTTTAAACCAAATGGGTTTCTTGGGAGAGATTTATTTGCTAATGAGCTTGAGGTTTTTGGCCTTGAGAAAAACTGTAAAGCAGTATCTTGAACTTCAGACATTCTTTTAAAAGCTTCTTCTATGACTTCATTTGTTGCAGCTATATCTTCTGTAACTTCTTTGTCAATCAGCTCTTGTCTCTGTTGTTGATCAGGCTCACTGTCTGTGATATCTGCTGATGATGATTGGCTCAAAACCTTTTTGGCAAGATCTTGTAGCTTTGCTAATTTTTCTTTATCTAAAGCCATTTTCTTGATGGCTTCTTCAAAGTGATCAGTTTCTTTTTCTTTTTCTTCTCTAACAGTCAGTTGTTCCCTCTTTTCTTTTCTCAACATTGTGACAGAGGTTTCTGCTGCATTGATCTGTGTTTCAAGAATCTTGATCTGCTCCTTTAGCTTTTTGTAGTTAGACTTTTTAGGAGTGTCAGAGACTGTCATTCTCCTTTTCTCAAGCCTTTCATAAGCTTCATCTGTTTGCTGCTTAGTCCATTTTGCTATGGCATTTGCAGTATCCACCCTTGCATCCACCAGCTCCTGCTTCTTTCTTTTATATTCAGAAGTAAGATCAGCTATGAGCTTCCTGTATTTGTTCCAATTTGGAGCTGTCTTCTTCTTTCTTGGATCATTTTTAATCTTTTCAATTCTGTTAGCCTCATGCTTTAATGCAACTATTGGCCATTCTTTGAATTCTGTTTCTTCAGCAGGATAGAACTTTTCTTTCATTATGTATGCAAGGTATCCTTTTCTCAATTCTTTTCGTTGATCTGCTTCAGGAGATAGGCTTGACATTTCTTTGTTCAGATCACTTGCATATTCTTCTATTTGCTTAACTTTGTTGAGCAGGAATTCCCTTCTTTCCAAAATGGCTTCATCACATTGATCCTTGCATTCAACTTTGGCTCTTATCCTTGCTTGTCTTGCTTTCATTTCGAGATATTCATCCATGTTTTCTGGAATTATGAAGCCTATGAGAGAAGGAAATTTCCTTTTTGAAGGATCATCCTCAGTGTAAAATTGTTTCATCTCATTTTTCACAGCTTCTAATTCCAGTGGATATTTAGCAGCAACAGGATCATACTTTTCATCAGTAGCCTGAGTTGTTTCTCTTTTTCTTTTGTGAAGCTTTGGAGGTTGTGATGTGGGAATGATGAGAGCAGTGGTGAATGGTTGACTAATAGGTGTTGAAACAACTGGTGTCTCAACATCTGTTGTCATTACAACTACTGATGTATCAGTAGTTGTCTTCTGCTTTTGAGCAGGGATTGAAGGTGGTGAGGTAGTTTTTGATGGTGGTGATGATGGTGGTGAGTCATCAGATATGAAAATCCTTCTCCTTTTTATTGTAGGAGAGGCTGATGAAGTCTTGGGTGGCTCAGTGGTTTGTGTTTGTGATTGACTAACAGCAGTTGAAACAACTGGTGTTCCAACCTCTGTTGCCATTACAACAAATGTTTTAACATCTGTTGTCTTCTGTTTTATAACAGGAGGTAATGGTGGTAGGGCAGTGGTTTTGGTGGTGTGTGTTGATGAGATGACAGCTGTTTGGCTACTGCTAGTAGTTTTTGTAACTACTGATGTATCAGCTGTTTGGATGGAAGTTTGGGATTTTGTGGTTTGAGGTGGTTTGGATGGCTGTTTTTCTTGTTCTGGTTCAATATACAGCCCATCTTCTATTCCTTTCTTCCTCAGCTTGATTTTCTCCCCCTTTTTGGCATTATCTGCTAGGGGTTTATCCATGAAGAGGATAGTAGAGGGAACTTTTCCACCATGGACAGTCTTTTGTATGTTGGCCTTTATAGCCTTGATATCTGCTTGGGTATCCTTGAACCTTGATTCCACCATGTTTGTCAGCATTTGTGCATGTATAGCATGCTGCTGATCAGCCATTTGTTTCTGTTTTTCAAGCATGGGTTGGAAGAGATTCCAGAGCTCATTTGCAGCAAATGCTTGTGGTGGAGCAGGTGCTTGAGGTGGAACAACAGAGGATTGTGCTTTTTGAGCTTTCAAAATCTCTTGCACCATATCCTTTATTTCAGCAACTGAGGTTTCCAGTTTTTCAACTCTGTCCATCAATTCCTGATATTTTGAATCATCACTTACTTTAGTAGGATCATCTGAATCCCCACCAGCAGTGGTTGTATCAATGTGTGACTTAGGAACTGAGTCCCAAAAATCACCCATTGATGCCCCTTGTTCTTGGTACTGGGGACTTCTTTCTTCAGCACTTGATAATCCTTTTATGGTACCAGTGGTTAAAACAAACTCACTGGTGGTTATCGAAGGTGCTATAGAAGAAATTACCTTCAAGGGAGTCTTATTAATGAAACAACTGTCCAACTGAAGACCTGTTGATCCACCAGTTGTAGTTGCTGCTCCACTTGAACTACCACCGAGAGTTACATGTAACTCATGGGGTGTAACCTCCTCAATTGTTGCTGGGATAGCAGAGGTATAAGCATCATACCCAGTCACTTGTTGGAGTGTACTCTCTTTGATGGGTGATTGAGAGGAACTGGTTTGTGTCTGAGCTATAACAACTGCATGCAACAAGGGTAGCATGGATTGTGGTAATATTATTGGTGAGGGTATGGGAGTTGAAAGAGACATGTCCTTGGGATCAGGACTGAGGAAGATGGATCCGATTGGGTCCAGAGCTTCATATTGTGGAGTCCCTGTGATTACAACCTGATCCTTTTGTGAGGATGCAGGAGGAGTTTTAGGCAATGGTGGAGATCTTTCTACCAACTGCTGTGAGGAAGTAGCAGCAGTGGTTTGTGGTGATGTTTGTGTTGTCACAGGCAGTTGCTCTGGGATCTCATCTTCCAGAGTTGCCTTTTTCTTGGGTTTGGTGGGCTTTTTGTAAGATTTTCTTTTGGTCTTTTTGGTGATGTCAGGTGTGGGTTTCAAAGCAGTGGTTGTGCTGCTCTGATCACCTGGAGCAGTGGGCTCAACAGTAGATGCCTGAGGAGCAGTGGTAGCTGCTAAATTCTGCTCAGGCGCCTCTGCTTGTATTTTTATAGGTGCCATCATTCTGGAAAATGTTTCTTTTGTTAAGACTTTTATTTGAAAATGGACACCTTGTTTGGGCAAATTTTCATCCTCTTTTTCAAATATTTGTTTAAAGTAATAGCTCAGAAATCTTGGAAAAAGTAAGAATGATTTGCTATCAACATTTTTTATCAAGTCATTGAAGATCTCCTGGGAGTAGTTGTAATCTTTATTGTTTAAAATAACATAGCTCAGGCATTGAATCTTCAATGGTATTTCATTAAACGCTGTTGTTTTATTTGAAACACAACTCAAAAGTGTGTGAAATAAAAATCTGGGTGCAGATGGGAAATAACCTTTTTGTAAGGTATCTACCTTTGATTGTTCTGCATATCCCCTTTTCAAAAAATCAGCTTTTAACTCGTTTTTGTCAAATGAAGTTTTACCTTTCTGATCGTCGAGTTTAAAGACTTCAGAGATTGATTGTGGAGTGATTTGAACCACTTTACCCTGTATCGAGGAGTTAATGGCTATGGCTTTGTTATCTTGTTTTTCAAGCGTCGCCTTTTTCGAAAACTCTCTCTGGGTTTGTAGATAAATGGGAGCGTCTGCTGTCAACAAAGTTTTGTACTTTGATGCAGATAATGTATCAATGATGGAGTCGAAGGTGTGGTTATCGGTAGGTTTTGTGAGCAAACCCAGATAATTATGAGGAGATTTGTATGGTCTCTCGATGGATTCTTCGGCCGTTTAAGCGACGTCTTTGGAAGATGATGTTGATTTTGGTTTAGATTTTGATTTTGATTTTGTCATGTTTGCGGAGAAGATGATGGATTCTTAGACTGATTTTGGGAAGAAGGGTTGTAAACTGCTTTGAGAAGAGAATTTTGGAATTTAATTCGACAGTGTAAAACCCTGTTTGGGGTTTTGATCAGGGTTTTATTAAGGGAAAAAAGTGATCGCTGATGTGGTAGCGGTTATTATGATCTGAAGGCTAAAAACTGACCACGTGTCAACAGATGATGAAATGATGAATTATGGAGAACAGTTGTTTTGGAAACCACTGATGAAACAAATATCAGTGGTTACAACGGTCAAAATGAGGACAGTGGGTGATTTTTACCATCAGTGAATAGCATATCAGTGGATAAGTCACTGATTTTGAGCATCAGTGCTTGCCAAGAGGATGGAAGGATCAGTGGTTGACTTTCAGCAGTGGCAGTAATTTGGGATCAGATGTTTGAGCAAAACAGTGTTTAGGGTAAATGGTACAGATTTGAAGGACAAGTATATCAGCAACTGTATAGTGAATTTTCCAATCAAGGTTTTTGCCACATGTCAATTACACATTTTTGAAGCTTTTTCAAATTTCTGACAGTGGTTTAGTACCCCAGATGGTGAGAACTTTTTGGTGAGGCAACTCATTTTTCGTTTAATATCTATATTAAAACATGAGTGCCCTAGTAGTTTGAGCACTGTTTAGCAATCAACCTTTGATTAGTGTTTAAAACAAACCTGAGTATGATATAACCTTGATATATGTACCATTTCCTTTTGACCCATTTATGAGGACAATAATACCAACAAAAATAAGGTACTATATCCTGACAGTAAACACAAACTATTGCCAACAAAAACAGGCAAAAGTTCAAAACATATTATTAAAAAAAAAACGAATAATATATTCCGGTTATAAGAGAAAATCCTTTGTATAAAAATGGATAAAGGATTTTCTGAGAAAAGCATCAAAAAGGATCTGGTATATATTCAATAAAATACGTAATCACATCATTCTCAAGCTGATGAAAATGGTCAGTGGTTTGACAACAGTCGTATGAAATTGTAAATACAATTTGACCACTATTTAGTACCATTTTCTTGTTGATTGATTGACAACAGAATTGAGGACACATGTACACATGAGTTTTTGAGAACCATGTGATGATTTTGATGATTTGTCTATTCCTCTTGAAGTTCATTCATCGGGAATACTATTGTTACCTGAACTTTCCTGAACCAATGATCACAAACAGTTGTTTTAATGACCATTATTACCCCAAGCTTTGACTCATAAGTGTTTTATGTTTATACTCTTTTCTTCTGACTTCAAAAGTTTTGAGATAAACACACTTCTGAGTTTTTGTGAATTTTCTTCTTCCCTTTTTACCCTTCCCAATCATAAGTAATAAAATACTTACTGAGAGGGATTTATTGAAGGAATACTTGTTCCAAAATCATTTTGCAGTAATGTTTTGAGAGATTTAGTCATTTCTACACATGCTTATGCCAACCTCCTCATTACCTATGATCTGGACATTTTGACTCCTGATTTTCTTAATGTATTTTAACATAGTTGATTTTGTCCTTTTTAAGGATCTCAACCTGTTTTCAACACATGAGATCTGAATGACTAAAGTTTTAATTTCCCTATTTTTATGTTATCAAAAACACTAATGTTTTAAGAACATAGGTTTTTGTTAATCTGAGGTTCATACTCTAGCATTTAATAAAGTGACATCACAATTTTCATAACAGCAGTTGAAATCAAATTTGAAAATGAGAAATAATCCCATAATTTTAACAGATATGTTTTCAGATCTGAAAACTATGAGTGACTTGTGCATGATATCACATGTTGTGTGAAATTTGTGTGTCATATGACATCTTGATTGATTTACAGAGTTTTTGAATAACCATTTTTATCATGGTTTACTCGTTACTCTATTTTTCAACTGAATACAACCAACCTTAGTATCATTGAATTTTGAGCCGAACCGTTATGTCAAATTGATTGTTAGATCGAATTTGACTGTCCAGGCTCTGATACCAATTGTTAGGATCGGAGGCACTCATGATTGTGTTTGTTTGTGTAAATATAATAATCAATAGTAATGAACAGAGTTTAATTGCAGCGGAAATGAACAACAAACTTTGTAAACACAATCAAGGAAGAAGATAGTTTTGATAGACACATGATTTGCATTAGTCGAAAGATTACAAAGTCAATCAAAAGATTACAAAGCATGCATACAGACTAAGCTCCCCCTCAGCCTGATACTACAGCGGTTGGATTGCACAAGATGAAAGGATTGAATTGAGGAGAAGAACTCACTCAAAACGAATCAAATGTAACAGTACAGAGTACTGTTCCATTTATAGACAAACCAAACCGCTGAGGCATCTCAGCTGACGTCACCATGAAAGCGACGTCTAACAGCCTAACAACATGTATCTACTGTCCTTATACAAACACTGCTAAGCCTAACCACTGACTATACATAAAACAGATGATATGCTAAACTACTGCTCTTTCTATTCATCAATGCTTTCCTCAATGTTGATCAGTCCTTGATTGGGCAGTGCTTTGTCATCAGCAGTTTGTACCAGTAGTGCTTAGTTTCCAGCAGTGTTGACTTCTTTAGAGCTTTGTCAGTAGTTGAAGGGGCAGCAGCAGTTGTATGTGGACAGTGGATAGAGACCATCAGTTGTTATAAATCACTTTCAAGGGGAAAGCCTAATGTAAACTGCTGCTTATTGTGAATCCACTGTTGTGACCTGGTTTTGGCTTTCATTGTCTGTTCCTCTGGTAGGGTTCAATCCCAACAATATTAGACTTTTTTTGTGTTCACTAATGTTAAATTGTGTTTGTTTATATTTGTTCAATTACGTTCATTTGTGTTCGTTTATGTTTGTTCAGTCATGTTAAATTTATGTTTGTTTATGTTCGTTTGTGTCCGTTTATGTTCGTGAACTGTTCGTTTAGGCTTTAAACGAACGAACATAAACGAACACGAACATGCCCGATTTCTTAATGAACAAACAGGAACAAAAAAATGTGTTCGGCTATATGTTCGTGTTCGTGTTTGGTTAAACTTAAATGAATGAACACGAACATGCCTATGTTCGTGTTTGTTCGGTTCGTTTACAGGCCTACTGCCCCCTATGCCCCGTTCCGGCTTCTTCGTCGGCCAGAAGACGCCCAAGCCGTGCCTCTTTCTCTCTCCTCTCTCTTCTCTCTCTCTAAAATCAAATCAGTTTTTATTTTTTAATTGTTTTTATAAATAGTGTGGGGCACCATCCTCCACCGTCTTTGTCCATCCTCACTCCCGGTGACGTGACGGCACGGCCCATCCTCTTGGGGATGAGCCGCACCATACCCACCAGTCTAAGTTGAGTTTGGATTGAAATTTCAGCTAGGCAACCCGTAACCCACCAACCTGACACGATACACCCTAGCCCTAGGTGCAACTTGATTGACACTTGGACCATGTACAAACAATGTCAACACTAACCACCAATCAAACTTTATTCGTAGAAATTCAAAATGATAAATCCTGAATACGAATTAACCATAAACTGCAGATGCATTAAAAATCAATCAAATCATATATCTCACAGCATGAATTCCATAAATCTGAATAAAACCGCTCCACCTCTCATCACTTCCCCTGTATCCTCCGAGCATGTAGACGACGATGACGACGGTGAAGCAGTCATCACACCGCCATTACTGCCGGCACCGGCGGCCGATTGCTTAGAACAGAGAAAGAAATTCCGTGAACCTAACTCATTCAACTTCTCGTCTCTAGACAATCCTGAAACATATCAGCAACAAATCCGGTAAACAAACATCACTCAAATCTAGCCGGTAGATTGAGATCATCGGAAAGCTTAACTGTGTGTAATCACTGCGTGTATGTGTATATATATAGAGAGAGAGAGAGAGAGAGAGTAGAGAGAGAAAACTTACTTTCTAAACAAAACTGCGAGTAATGAAGATCAAATCCAGGATAATTAAACGCCTCAATCACCGGCCGCCGTCCTTCCTTCGAATACTGCTGTAAAACGGCAGCAATAAGGTCACCGACAGTCGATTCCGGCGAAATCAAAACATGCACCGGAACTAAGCTTCTCTCAACCGTCACGTTAAGCAACAACTTCGTCAGTTTCGGCCGCGTAACCGCACCGGAAATCATGTCCGCCACACGGCCGTTAACCGCCGTCAATTTCTCCGTTAATCTCTCCGGTCGTTTCAAGCTGCTCTTCTTTGTCGTCATCGTATAGTTATTGAGTTAGGGTTCCGTCACCGGAGTTGACGGTAACGGAAGAATGGGAGGTTTTGCCGTTAACAAACACCACCATAACCTAGAATGGCATAAAAGTAAATAAGAGATGAAGTATGGGTTTACATAGTGTGGCTTTGAGCATGTGTGTGGATGAGGATGTATTTATAAGTTGTTGATTGCTTGAAACCGGATGTTGGGGTGATGGTGACTGGCAGTAGCCAGTTTTGTGGGTCAACTTACCGGCTGATGCCTGATGGTTTTTTGCTTTCATGGTCGAATACTTTTTGGCCTTTTGTCACACCTAGAGATGGAGTAAAATGTTTTTTTTTTTTTTTTGAACCGAAACAATAGCAAGATTATCACTCGTCTTTTATTGGTTGTATAGGTACCTTTTTTTTTTGAAACGAGAACTTCATTAGAACCACCGAACCCGAAAACCGGGACGGGCCAACCAACAAACCAAATTACATATTAACAAATTTACACCAATCAATCCAACTAAAACTACCTTTCTTTTCCCTATGTTTAAACCACAAAAAACTCACCGCTCTAACTTAACTAAACACTTCCTCGACACTCCTCTTTCTATTCTTGAACCTCAGCTCATTTCTAGACTTCCAAAGAATCCAACAAGCGGTGATGATAATCCCATGCAACGCAACCCTCTCCGACGCCACCCTATGCCCCACCGAATGCAACTCTAGAAGATCACGAAACGAGAAGACAAAAAAATTCCGGATCCTGCACCAAAAACTAACCTTCTCCCAGACTCCCAAAGCAAGAGGACATGCGGAGAAAAGGTGAGCAACCGAGTCTTGGCCATCTTCACAGAAACAGCACAACGTGTTCGCCACCGAGACGCCCCTCCCGAATAACGCCTCAACCGAAGGGATCTTGTCCATTTCCGAACGCCACGCCAAAATATTACATTTAGCCGGGACCCACTTGCACCACTCCATGACGTAACGATCACTAACATCTATCCTCGAGTTCATAAATCTCTTTACCGTCGCCACCGAGAACTGAGCGGGACCGTTCCCAGCCCACGACCACCTATCCTCCCTGTCGAGCAGCCTCACCGGCTCAAGCGCAGCAATGAGGGACTGCCACTCCAGCCTTTCGGGATCAGCATCTGGGTCATGTTTCCATAACCAAATACCCTCCCCCTCTATACGATCTCTAACACTACAATTTTTAAGGGAACCTCATATAACCAGGGGGTCTAGCCAGAACATAATGGAATCACCTCTACCAAGCGTACCTCTAAAAAGGTCTCGGGCAGAAATATTTCCCACGATCGGCTTCTTAATAACCGAAACAATATTATTCCAAACTCCCCCGTAAGCTTTTTTCGAAGGAAAGAACTCCCAATCTGAGCCACCAACATAAAGAGCACTAATAACCTTTACCCATAAGTTTTCTTTTTCATTTTTATATCTCCATCCCCACTTTGTTAGCAACGCCACATTCGTTTCCCTTAATTTATGAAGCCCCAAACCTCCAACTTTCTTAGGCGAAGCCACCCTATCCCAAGCCACCCAGTGGAGCTTCTTCTCCACCGAAGCACCTCCCCAAAGGAATCTTCTAATCATGCCTTCCAAATCTTCAACCACTTTACACGGAGCCCGATATATAGAGAGAAAATACGTAGGAAGACTTTCAAGAACGGACCGGATTAACGTTACTCTACCCCCAATAGAAAGTAAAGAAGCTTTCCAACGCGATAACCGCTTCTCGAAAACATCATACACCCGTCTCCAATTGCTAATCCGGTTCATGTTTGCCCCGACCGTTAGCCCAAGATATGTAAACGGAAATCTATCCATTTTACGACCCACACAAGCCGCCAACTCTTCAACCTCACCCGAGTCCACTCCCAACCCAAAGATGCTGGATTTACATAGGTTTATTTGAAGGCCCGAGCACACATGAAAACACCTTAGAACTCTAACCACATTTAGAATATTCTCCTTATCCCATTCACCAAGAATGATGGCGTCGTCGGCAAAAAAGAGATGAGAGATGGTTGGACCGTCATTCGGAAGACTAATACCTTTTAAAATACCCACCTCGCAGGCCTTGCTGATCATACATGACAGGGCTTCCATAACAATGACAAAAAGAAACGGGGATAAAGGATCCCCTTGCCTAATTCCTTTATGACACTTAAATTCAAACGTCGGCACACCATTGACCAGCACCGAAGCCCGCGCTGACGAAACTATACCCTTAATCCAAGAACACCACCTGCTCCGAAAACCCATTTGAGAGATAATGTCCACCAAATGGGGTTTATATATCGAATGGTCTCTCAACTATCAGACTAGTCTTTTGTGTTGAGTTCTCTTGTTTGGTATGTAACGTTAGTATCAGAGTCAGACTCAGAGTGATGACTCACGGAGTGGTGGTTTGGAGAGAACCGGTCGTGATCAACGAGGACGTTGGCCCTTAAGGAGAGTCGAATGTTATGGACTGAAACCATTGTAAGGTATGAGACTTGTCACACATCAGTTGTATGCAGTGGCGGACCCAGGATTTTTTTTCCACTGAGGTCCCTTTTTCGGGTCGGTCGCCATTTGGGTCGGGTTGGGAGACGGTCCGACAACATAAGTTTAATAATACGGACTTTTTAAGTTGAATTATATATTTTTATCAACTCGAATCAAATCAAGTCGAACTCAAATCGACTTTTAAAGTCAGTTAAATTGTTAATTCGAATTAAGTTTAAAAAATATAAAATTCAAATAAACTGAATCGATTAAGTCAAGTAACTTAATATTGGATTGTTTTAATAAATTTAAACAAACTTATAAATTTTAGTATTACCTTTGATTTTTTTCTATACTAGTTCAGATTACTATTTTTTTGGCGAATTGAAAATAAATAATCTCACCTATCTAACTTTGGCCAATAATAATCTCAAATCACTTATTAGCCGATAAATATCCGACCTCGTCCATGTTTTTTGTAAAATACTCCACCGTTAAATCAACCTAACGTCGTTATAAAAAGGGTGACGTGGTGGCCACAGTGGAATGAAATGGCTTATTTTAAATGACATTGATTATTTTAATCTCTTATTTGTTTTGTTGATTGACTATAAAAGGGGCATTGACCCCAAACTTCAAGGAATCCAAAAACCTAGTTGGGATTAAGGGTTCATGGGTTTTAGAAGGATGAATAAAGAACCCTTATTCTGTTCTCTATGAGTGTTGTAGAGAGTGATAGTTTATATTGTGTTTTATATATTTAAAGCTTGATAAAAGAGTAAAAAATAGTTAAAAATATATTGAAAATCTTTACACACTCACACCACGTCAAGCGCGACATATCGCCCCACTACGGGCGGTCTAGTATATTAGTTCAGTATGTGTTCACACGGGTAACTAACCTAGTATATTTTATATAAAAATGTTTATATGAGGGGTTTAAGCCTTCAAGGGGATCAAAAGAAACGACCATGTGTATGAAGACTGGTGGGTGATTTACTAAATTTAAAAGCTTGATATTTGATTTTGTCAATAACTAACCTAGTAGATTTTATATAAAAAATGTTTATATGAGGGGTTTATGCCTTCAACGGGATCAAAAGAAATGACCATGTGTATGAAAACTGGTTATATGAGGGGTTTATGCCTTCAACGGGATCAAAAGAAACGACCATGTGTATGAAGACTGGTGGGTGATTTACTAAATTTAAAAGCTTGAAATTTGATTTTTGTAAATAATTTAAACATTATGGCCCATGGCTTTCTAGTCTAGTGGCATCTTGGTGGTGGGATAAGACTTTGGGACCAATAGGTCATCGATTCCCACAAGGGGGTTTTTCCAATATTTATTGGGTTTCCTCCTGAATTGGTGTATATGCATTATGCCTTGTGGAGATGGATATGATCGGGTGGTTCTACTGGTGGCACGATGATACTCCAGTAGTCCGTCAGTGATCCAAATTTGCCGTTCAAAAAAAATTAAACATTATGGAGAAGATATTGTCTGAATTACTAATAACTAGAAAAAAACACTCGTGCTACGCGGCGGTGTTTCAGGTAGTATCGATTTTGTTTGATTATAGCAATCCAATAAATTTGCCCAAGATGATATATACACGTATTTTATATCGATTAAAATCATAAAAATAATTTACATTAGATGATATCGTCGTAATGCGTTAAACCGCGGAAGAATAACGTTTTCAAAACTAAAAAAATCCTTTAAGATGTGATAAATTAATTATTATATCGACCCGTGTGAACTTTTAGCTATTTTTTATACTGTTTCAAATGAACTATTTTATAATAAGGGTACTTTATCAAAAGTATCAAATTAAAAGCCTTACATTTAAATTTATCTAAGTTCAAGGACTATCTAGAGACATTTAAAAATCTTAATCATACTTGGATAATTATGGTTAACCCCACGTGGCCTCATATATTTAGCTATTTATGTAAATGGTGGAGATACAATAGGAAGTTAATTTGGCTAGGAAGGCTAGGAAGTGATCTTGACCATCCATTTAGTTAATCAAGGGCTAAGATTAAATCAGGGAAATTGAAAAGAAGAAAAGAGACGCGTGAGTTTGTTCAAGGGCATTCTAGTCAATCCAAGCCAATAGTTTCTCTCCTCCAATTCCCCCCCATTTTTTAAACGTTAATAACTCTTTCATACGACATTATTTTTTTATAAAAATTGCACCAAAAAAACGAGCGTTTTTTATCTTTAAAACGAGTATACTATTGCTATATTTAAAAAAAAAAATTTAACCCAGTTGTGTAAAACGCAATAGAAAAACCACCAGTTACGTAAAACGCAATGAAAAAAAAAACCTAAAAAATGACATTTTTCTAAAACGCAATGCACAAAAAACACAAATAAATGACTTATTTGTAAAATGCAATGGCCAGAAAACACAAAGAAATGTCTTATTTCTAAAACGCAATAGACTGAAAACACATAAAAAAGTGTTTTACCTAAAACGCAATGCAAAAAAACACAAAGAAATGTCTTATTTGTAAAACGCAATGGCCAGAAAACACAAAGAAATGTTTTATTTGTAAAATGCAATGGCCAGAAAAGACTTAAAAATGTCTCATTTCTAAAACGCAATGACCTAAAAAAATAAAAGAAAGTGTTCTCTGTAAAACGCAATGGACTGAAAACACCTAAAAATGTGTTTTACCTAAAACGCAATGACTAAAAACACTTCAAAAATGTGTTTTACCTAAAACGCAATGACTAAAGATACTTAAAAATGTGTTTTTTCTAAAACGCAATAGCCAGAAAACACATAAAACTCTCTTATTTCTAAAACGCAATGGACACATAAAACTGTTTCTGAACTGTTTGTGAATTGTCTGTGAACTGTCTGAATTGTCTACGAATTACTGTCTTCGAAATGAGCCAATTTCTGGAAAATTAATTTTTCTGATGCGTTTTTAGTACAGCAATTTAATCGAAATGAGCTCAACCCCAGCCAGGGGCTCTGCCCCTTGGACCCCGCCAGGGGCTGCCGCCCCCGGACCCCCGCCAAGATCGTAAAACGCAATGACTAAATAAAAACCCAGATCGTGAAAATGAAATTAAAGAATTTCTTACATGGATCGAAGCCTGTTTCTTCATCAATTAACGAAATTTGAAATGATAGAAACACTTATCAGCGATTGAATCGAACAAATCGAGTGATTATCTTCAAAATCACCGGAAAAAACGAGATTTTGTATGAAATTAAACTGGGTTTTCTTCAAAAAAAACTGAAGAACACGTTGATCGGGGGTTTGAATCATTGATTGGTGATGAAAATCGCACTATAATGTAGTGATTATTGAGATAGAAAGTGAAGAAATGGTTGAAGATGGTGGGTTTTGAAAATGGTGAGTTTTGAAGTTACTGGGTTTTGAAAAAGGAAGAAGAAAGGGTTGGATTGACTAAAATACCCTTTTTCTTTGTTTTAAATGTTGCCACATGTCATCCTCTTATTGCTTCCTAATCTTCCTAGCGAAATTAATCTTCCTATTTGATCTTTTCCCTTTATGTAAATAGATAAGTGGTTTCTCTTGAGATTGTTGTCTTGTGCGATGGCGGAAAAAACAAAAAGAGGGTAGAACTTAGAAGTGCTTTTTGTTGAGGGACCAAAATTCTAAAGATGGAGAATTTGTGACTATATCCTAAAACTTTGAAAATTACTGTTCCACCGACATTTGTCAAATAATATATATGAACAATATGATGTGTTTAATGAGTACGCATTAATCATCAAATAAATTAAAACTTTATACAAACCGTAATGAGTACACATTAATCATCAAATAAATTAGAACTTTATATAAACCATTAATACGTTTTTTAACCGCAAAAAACTTCATTCATCACCCAAAAGTTTCATTACACATACTACATAATCATATGATTAGTAAGCTACTAATCCAACCACCTCTTTATGATCACCAAATAAAATTAAAACATTACATAAAATTAGATGTTCGACACCTCGAAACGTCTCTAATTATTCCATTCCATGCTCCGCCCTTTTGTTCTTAATTTAATCCATAGGTATGTTGCTGCTTGCATCTCCCCGAAAATCACATCTATATTAGCTCTTTTCCCACCAAAGATACTTTCCTTTCTCGCTTTCTATATCCCCCAACATGTTGCTATTATTACTACTTGTTTAATTTTTTTTTTTCGTTTCTTTTACTATCGCTTGTTTGTGAAATTCCAAAAGATCCTTCATTGTAAAAGCAAAAATGTGTTGTATTCCACACCATGTGCTAACTTTATGCCATAACACCGATGCTACGTAGCATCCTGTGAACAGGTAATCAGCTTCTTTTTCCCCGCAAAGTTTGCATACGACTGACCCCGATAACATTCATCTTCTTTTTAATCCTACCATGGTTGCCAACCGATCTTATACTCCATGCCGCCCAAAAATGTTTACTTTTTTTGGGACCCATTTAATCCATTCGAAGGGATGATACGGAACCGCAAATTTGCTTAGTTCCACTCTAGTTGATGCTACCGAGAATGTCCCGTCTCTCGCCATTACCTATTTCCACCTATCCTTCTGATTGCCGAGGCTTATTGTTTGCGCCAATACCTCCATTTCTTGAAACTGATTGCATAATTCGGCCGACTCCAGATTTTGTCTCCACTCCCACCGTGCTTTCCTTTCTTCTACCGATGCTTTTTTATTTCTTTCCAATGCGAACAAATCCGGGAATCCATCCTTTAACGGTTCTCCGACCCACCAATCTAACCAAAACTGTATTTCTTTTCCATTTCCTACTACTCCTTGCATCAGTTGAGCTGGATTTTTATTGTATTTGTCGAGTTCTTTTCCAACTTTCGCTATGTTATCCCACGTACCCGTGAAACCCTCTTTGATCGGCACGCATGAAGTCGAGTGTATGTGTGAGTGAATTGATGTGATTGTTCGCCCCCACAATGTTTTTTTTTCATGTTTATACCTCCACCACCACTTTAACAAGAGACTTATGTTCATATCCTTGAGAGCTCCCAACCCTAGACCCTCTTTTTTCAAGAGGACTTATAACCTTTTCCCAATATACCCAAGTCATTTTTTTTATTTTTCATCGTTACCATCCAAAAAAAACATTCTTCTAAGAGTTTCTAGTTTATCCAACACACCATGCGGTGCTTTGAATAAAGAAAAGAAATATAGAGGGAGGTTGTTCAAAGTTGATTTTAATAATGTTACTCTACCTCCCACCGAAAGCATTTTTGACTTCTACATCGACAATTTGTTTTTAAAACAATCCACAACACAATTCCAATGACGGATTTGGTTCATGTTTGCTCCCACTAGTACCCCCAAGTACTTGCATGGTAATTTCCCGACTTGACAATTGATTTGTGAGGCCATTTGAGGTACCACGGTCTCGCCCACCCCAATTCCGAAAAAATTTGACTTTTTATAACTAATTTTTAGCCCCGAAATGAAATGAAAGCATCTCATTAGACTGAAGGGAGTGGGGCGTTCTCCCCCTCCAAGCCGCCTAAGGCCGCCCTGCACACCATTCCCCTTAGGCGTTCCATGGGGCGTCCCCCCTTTGGGCATCCTTTGCAAGACGCCTGGCTTCCCCCCTTTGACCAATTATTTTTTTTTAATTTTTTTTAACCAAATCAAAATTAAATGGGTGCCACGTGTCGCAAGACGCCCTACCCAGCAAAGTTGCCCCACTCCCCCTTTTTTGCTCAAAATCCTCTAATCTGACGTGGCGCCACGTGTCGCAAGACGCCCTCTCAAAAGGATGCCCCACTCCCTTCCGTCTTAATCTAATTATATTATAAATACCATTTTCATCCGAATCCCCCATAAATACAACGTCATGATTGGGCCATAGTGATCTATGCATAAACCACTAATACGTAAATAGGTATATTTGGATGCATCATTGACTTAATTATTATAAAGTAATGATGACGTGAAAACAATAATTGAATCATAAATTTCGTTTACGTAATGATTTTTACATGTGCAAAGCATTGCTTGCTCTCAACCACATATTAATTATTTAGTTGTAAACTCCTATCAGACGATTTTTATTGAATAATTTCAATCCAAGTAGTACTAGGTGTATGGTGTGTGTTACGTGTGTCGATACTGAGGATAAAAATAAAAATGTAATATGATATAATTTTAAGAATTTTAGTAATCAACTTTAAGATATATTTTCAAGGATAAAATAGGATTTGGTTATCTATTTTAACAACAAATTTGGATCACTGAAGTATCATCGTGCCACCAGCGAAACCACCCGATCATATCCATCTCCACTAGACAATAATGTCTATACACCAATTCATGAGGAAACCCAATAAATCTGGGAAAAACCCTCTTGTGAGAATCGAACCCAGAACCTAATGGTCTCTAAGCCTTATCCTACCCATAATATGCTACTAAACTTTAAAAGTGAAGGTGGATATTTGCTAATCGTCAAAATGATTTGTGGGTTAAGGTTTTTAAATCCATTATAGGGGAGAAGCCATGCATTATTGATGATTCTTGTGTTGTTAAAGGTAATGGAGTTTGAGAAAGAATTGTTAAATCATGTGCAAAACTTCATGAAAAAAAACATTTTTTTATTGGTCTTCTTTAACATTATCCGTAAATGGTTAATGTCTACTAGGAGGCATTTTCCCACTTTCAATCATTACTTTTCAGATTTTTTTTTCTCTTTCATCTGATGCTATACCGGAAACACCCCTTCATTTTCATGCCTCTGTGACACCTAGGGGGCGGCGTTGGGAGCGTTATTAAGCCCTTTCACGCTTTTATAATGCCCATTACGTATGGTGTAAGGAAAAATAAAGCTTCCCTTTTTACTCAATTCAATTGCACCAATAATCCAAATGTATCTCGTGTAGCAGCAAGAATTTACAAGAAGATGAGACGCAAACAGGAACATGAATTTTGAAGCCAACACCAGCCCAAACAAGAGCCCAAAGCCCATATGCGAAACAAGAAATAAATATTAGAGTAAAAACAAATACATAATAACTTAGATTATAAAATTGGATAATATATTTTAACACAATCTCATGATCTAAGAACTTCAAAGCATATAAAAAAAGTTACGGAGGACAGTATATGATGATTAATTTTGTGCAGTAAGTTTGTTCAAGCAAGAATCTAACATTTTGTTTTCTAGCAAAATTAATTTTGAGAGACATACGTGTTTTTTTATATATTTTTATTATATCGATCATAGTTTCGTTTTTACTGAATTTTAATGATTTAAAGTTGTACTGATTTTTTTATGATTTAAACTAGGGTGTAAACAAGCCGAGCTACTCGAACTCAACTTGAAAAAAGCTCGGAATGAGCCGTGCTTGAACGAGCTCGAGCCCGAGCCTATAAACAAGCTCGTTTAGTAAACGAGCCTGGGCTCAAGATTCGTTTATCAGTTCGCGAGCCTAAACGAGGCCACTATCTATATAATTAATCAATATATTAAATATTTATCTAAATAATAATAATAATTACTACTCATAAAAGTATGGAAAAATAATTAAATTATACTCAAAATAATTATTGTTAACTTAAATTAAATAATAAATAATAAACGAGTCGAGCTCAAGCTTGAAAAACTATCTATAAGCTCGGGCTCAACACAACTTGTTTTCATCCCTAATTTCAACTATTAATGAGTTAACATCCTTACTTGGAGAAAGAGTAACTAAGATCTTCATTAAAAATCATTTAAATAATTGGGCATTCAATGTAGAGTAGAAGTCCATATAATTTTAGCATATTAAATATAATATGCTAAAAGACTTTAACATTGCTATGTTAACTAAATGGTGGTGGAGACATAATTCGGAACCGAATCAGCTTTGGGCCAAGGTTATATCTTCGATTCATAAAAACAATGCTAACCTTTTAATCCCATTGAAGAAGTCGATCCCCTGGAGTGTGGAATGATATTGGTAAGATGGAATCGGTCTTAGACAAAGCTGGGTTATGTCTGAATCAGAATTTGATAGTGGATAATGGGGTTTGGAAGTGGCGATCTTCTTCGGATGTTGGGTTCTCGGTCAGACAGGTGCGTACGGACCTAGAAAATATCCGGGTCTCCATCCCGGAAGTGGATCCGGATCTGGTGTGGAATAGTTGGGCTCCGGCCAAAGGTAACATCCTTCTTTGGCGGGCCCTTCTCGGTCGTGTTGCTTCTAAGGTCGGCCTGGCCCGTAGGGGAGTGGCTATTCCTGATGTGGACTGCCCTAGGTGTGGGCTGGACAGTGAAAGCCCAGATCACATTTTTATTACATGTCTGTGGGCTAAAAGTATTTGGTGGAATGTTCTCGCTTGGCTTTGTATTCGGTTCCCGATTAATTGTGAGTCGCTTTTGGACCTAGTTAAATATGTTAAATAGTGCCCGGGTGGAAGAACTTGGAAGCGGCTTGTGTCTACGGTTGTGATTGCAACCGTTTGGAGAATATGGAGCGCTAGAAATGCCAAAGTTTTTGAGAATAGCTTCATTCCTATTATGAAGTCGTTGGAGCTCATCAAGGAAGACGCGTTTCTTTGGGTTAGTAATCGCTCAAAGAACATTAAGCCTAAGTGGGAGAAATGGGCATCGTTTGATGTGGTTAATTTGATGTAATTGGTCTTTCGTTTTTCTGTTTCTTCTCGTTTTGTTTGTTTCTTGTTCTCCCAATTTCTTGCTAGCTCTTTATATATATATATAAAGTGTTTTGCTGTTCAATTTTTTTTTAGCATATTAAATACATAATTTCAAGTTATATTATAACTACGGCTACAATCACATTTCTCTATTCGGGTTCCTTTTCTTCTTGTTCTCACCATATTGATTCAAAATATTCTCTTGTTCATAATGTAATAAAGTTTTAAGCAAGTTAAAAAAAAATTTGGTTGATAGAGTTGGTTATTAGTCTAGGTGGTGTGGGATAAAGCCCCTAGGGGCTTTATCACACCACGTAGGAGACATGCAAGCAGAGGACGTTATTATTAACTTACACAGTGTGAAATAAAGCCCATTTAAAGCCCTCTTAACTATATATGTATATACATAAAATAAAAATAAAAGAAGAAATCTGATTGGTTGTGGCTCACCCTCTCCTCTTTCATGCCCGCTAACCCACTAGCAAAGGCATGCCATAGCACCTCCTTTGGCTATGACGGGGTGGTGTCGGGTGCGCCACCTAGCTGAAGCGCACACCGTCCGGTCTTATAAAGGAGTACCATTTTATGTTTATTTATGCAAATTTGAGCAAGTACAACTTTCTTAGCTAATGGTACAATCAGTAATGCATGTTTGATTAACCTCTTCCATGTGGGGGTCTCCTTGCAAATGCAATTTATGGCAGCTTGGACAGTTGAACAGTCTCCATAAACTGGTGATTGTGATATGACAATATTGTAGGATCCATCATCCATCAACTCACACATTTCTTCCTTTGAATAGTGTTCTAGCCTACAAAAAATAAAATGTACAACTCAAGATGTCCCCATAAATTTGTACTAGAGTTAAGCAAGTAAGATTAGCCATTTTGAATCTTTGATAAATTTTGTCCTTTTGGTAATCCTATAGGACTAGCATGTGTTGTTATTTATGAACGGTATTTGAACTTGATGGCTAGTCGGTTTTTGTCCCTAAATGATACATGCACTCACCAACACTAGTCTTTATAACATTTCATTGTATGATATTTGGCACAAAATGTATGCTTTCGGTTTGTTGACTTCCAATATCGTTTAGGCACATATATTCACTTAGTCAACCGCATGCCAAGTAAATATATGCGCCCCTAAAATTTTGGAAGTCGAAGAAAGTGAAATCATACAAAGAAATGTGAGTCAAATGAAGGTGGTGTCAAAGTTAAACCACTTGTCATACGCTATAAGCAACGTCAAATAAAAAAAATTCAAGTGGCATAACAATTCATCTGTGGCTGTTCGTCCCAACGATTCTACAAACCTAATACATAGGAACACTCACAAACATGGACATGCAATGCGATGTTAATGTGCCTGGTGTAGGACAATGCTCTATGGTCGTTCATCCAAATCCTATTTCTGGTGCTTTAAAGGATAGTTTCAAACCCGCCTAGAGAGAGTTATTAGAAATCTATCCAAACATAACACATAAAATCTAACATCATTATGGATATCATGTCTACGTACTATGATCATGTCCATCCAACAATAACATAATGTGACGTAAAGACATTATATTTACTAACTTACTCTAGAATGTTTTTTTGGACTTTTACGGTTTGGTTCACAATTGTGATCAACTAATCATGCATGTGCATGTGAAGGCATTATGGGCATGACTCCAAGTCGCCAACCATGAATAGTCGTTAATAATATGTCATGGCTATCAGACTAAATTTGCGTTGTGAATAGTTGGTTTTATTCAAAGAGTTGGTTATAGGCATTTAATGTCACCAGATTTGCCAATGTACCAAACATTAGAGGCGAAGCTTGAGATTTCCGACCGATGGGTCGAAAACGTATATACCCAAAAATTTCTATACAACGGGGAGTCGAAAACGTATATACCCAAAAAATTTCTATACGAAAACTATATACCAAAAAATTTCTATACCAAAAATCTCCACTACTAAGCGAAAAATTCGGGGGGTCGGCCGCCCCCTCCCGCCTCCACTATCCTTCGTCCATGCCAAACATTAGGCTATGTGTAATGGTTTATCTGTTCTAATGTCACATTAACTGCCATATCAATCACATATCACCATACCACTTTCTTTTATTGGTTTTACTATCTACCATCCATTAAAATTTTCTAAATTATACAAATTAAAAAACTTAACAAAGAAAGTTGGTTTAATGGGGTGGCTAGGATTTTTTATTAATTCACCACCCTGAAATAGCGTTTCACGGTTTCACTGCCGTGAATGGGGTTAACGATAAGAAAGTTTAACGCCTCCTAACGCGAGGCTGGAATGGTGTTTAACCGGAAGTCACCGTCCACATCATCAGGGGTGTGACCCTCATTTTAAAACGCTAAACTCCCTTAAGAGTCTTAAAATCTTGATGAACTTAATATTTTGCCCCAAAAAAATTGTGTTTTAAGATAGATAGATACAAATTATCAACAAATGCGGATGAAATAAGTTTCATATTTTGAAATTTTGCTAAAAGCAAACATACGCAGTAGCACAGTACCCTAGAGATGCACAAAATACCCGGTTCCGGACCCGACCCGACATACCCAACTAGGAACCGGTTCCGCGCCCTACCCGGTATGAGCCAAGAGGTGTAAC
This sequence comes from Helianthus tuberosus, assembly GCA_030545235.1. Taxonomy (NCBI): domain Eukaryota; kingdom Viridiplantae; phylum Streptophyta; class Magnoliopsida; order Asterales; family Asteraceae; genus Helianthus; species Helianthus tuberosus. The sequence goes on from CM060359.1 coordinate 19,326,334, forward strand.
CGGTTCCAACCCTTTTATACCCGACATCACACATAAGTCGTAGTGGGACCAAACCTTGGGGTTTCGTTTGGCTTCAAGCACCAAAACAACATTTCGTTACTTGCAATCGTTGGTGATACAAAAAAAAACTTGAGCGGTTTTGTGTTTTAGAGAGTGTTTGAGAGTTAGAGAAATGGTGTGGTTAAAAATAAACATTCAAAACCTATATACTAAATTAGAGGGTTAAAATAGTAAATAACCGGTTCTAAATAACTATACTACCGTTAGAAACCGGTTTCTAACGTCAATAATTCAATTTTCCACCCATACCCAGTTCCGAGTATATACGTACCCAAACCTACCCTAACCGGTTCCAATGGGTTGTATCCTAATATCTTATACCCGGGTTTGGTTCCTACAAAAACCCAAATATGATTGTACCGTATTGGGCCTTACCCGGTTCCTGGTACGACCCAAAACCGAATTTGTGCACCTGTACAGTACCCTCATTCAGCCCAGGACCACCTCTAAAGTTGGATACTCACTCAAAAAAGAAGACTCAAGTACTCAAAACTCACCCTCTGATCAACCCCCACTTCTAATGACACAACTCTATTTCTACACACAACTTATCTGTGTGATATTTACATGTAGGGCGTGTTTGGGATTCCTTCTCCATTTCTCCTTCTTCAAAAGGCCTTTTCAAAACAATAAGCAAGAAATTCTTACTTCTCCATTTTGACTTATTGAAGGCATAATTGGAGCTAGAAGAACTTATTTCATGGTGTTCGGGATTCCTTTTCTCTTCAAAAGGACTTCTGAGATGATGTTTGGGATTCCTTCTCCTTCTCAAAAGGACTTTTGGGGATAAAAGGACTTTTGAAAAGGAATCCCAAACACCCACGTATATTCATTCTTGTTTATCTCTCGTGTGCATATACTGACTTGAGTTCAAGATGATTTTACACCCACAACTTACATGTGATATTATCTCTCGCCCCTGACGCGGTGCGGTTCCTCAAGCAGGTTCAACAGGTGGTAAGCAGTAACAGCGCGCATGTTAAGGGGCAGAATTTAGTGTTTAGCAGGGTAGAGTTTGCTATTCTGAAGGGGGTAGCGACGTAATTTTTTACCCGTCTACCTGCCATTAGTATGTAATCGCCTCTGTTTTTTACGAGATAGTAGAGAACTAAAACATTTGTTTAACAAAATTACACATACATTGAATGGAAAATTATCACACATTCATTCGCGTTTATCTCTTGTGTACGTATACTGACTTGAGTTGAAATGGTTTACATTATAACCACCATATAAAATAATAATGGAATTTCAAATGTTTGTTTAAAATTTAAAATATTGATTAAAGATGGAACCGTAAAGCTTCGACGGCGCTTAAAAAAACAAGAGTGCAAAACAAACCACTTCGAAATATCAGAAATAACAAACCCTAATCACGTCTGCAAAATGGATAATTATAAATAATCAACTCTAATTTCTCCATAAAAAATATAATAATATTCCAAATGGCTAATTACCATTTTGACCTCCGCTTCGACGTGACCGTTCCCACCGTCGATCTCGACCGGTGAACCGACGGCGTCCACCGCATCACCGGCTCCACAAACGAATCTCTATACTTTTCCGGCAACACTACATTCCGTCCACGTTTTGACTTTAACGCCGGTAACGTTCCGTCAAACTCCGTCCACCACTCCGCCGTCCAGCTCTCCTGCTTCCGCTTCGTTCCACCGCCTATCTCCGCCGCAACCGCCGGTGACTCCACACATTTTCCGATCGCTGGAGTACACTCGTTCTCAATTTCAGACCTGTATTGAATCAACTGCGCCGCTTCAATTAACAAACCTAGATAACCGTCATCTCGTCGGTTTTCTTCGCCGGAATCTACTTTAAATTCAATTTCAGAGCTCCGATCTATGACGTCACAGATCTCAGAATCTTCAACCGGTACCTCCGGTCGTTTCACATCAAATAACTCGTTGCAATTCTCCGTATCACCACCGTTTTCCGCCGGTAACGGAGGCTCAAACGGCTCAAACTCCGGCGGATGACGTAAGCTGACGTTGAGGTCAACATTAAGGCCTGTGTTTTGACAGTCATCTCCGGCGGAGAAGACGGAGATGATGTGTAGGATTTTGAAGAGGTTTGTTTGAGATTTGGAGCGGTGGAGATGCATTGAAACGACGTCGTGGAGACGGTTATTGTCCGGTGAAAAGAAGGATGTGGAGAGTGATGAGAGTTAAAAGAAGTGAAGTTAGACAAGACTTTACGCAGTGTGGAGTGCAGACACCGTTTGTTGTGGGTTTTCTGTTACGTTTCTGTTACTATATTTGACGTCTCACACATTATTATTTTTTTATATTACTTTTGCCAAATAATGTGATTTATATTCTATAGTAGTTGATGACTCGCCCGCGTTGCGGGACGATGGTTGAATAGTTCTAAATCAATTAAAAAAATACTATTATAATTTTGATAGAAAAAAAGCTAAAACGATGATAAGACCGTAATTTTGGGCTCAGGGCAAAACTGTAATTTTTCAGAACTAATGAGCGAGTGTTAGGCAGCTCCTTTAGACGAAAAAAATAAATAAATTAAATCGAGTCAACCAAATAAAACAAAAAACTTTTATAGTTTTGCTAGAAAAATTAAAACGATGGGGAAAGCGTAACTTTGAACTGAGGGGGAAATAATAATTTTGTTTCAAGGATAAAATCGTAAATTAAATGGACCAATGGGGTTGAGGGCAAAATCGTAACTTGGCTGTGTGAGCAAAAAAAAACTAATGGCAAAACTGTAAATTTAAACGGGGCAAAATCGTAATTTTGAACCGAGGGCAAAATTGAAATTTTTAGCTGGGAGCAAAATCGTAAATTTATTTTTAAATGAGGGTAAAAACATAATTTTGAACAGATGGCAAAATCGTTACTATAAGGAGAAAAAACTAATGGCAAAACTTTAAATTTAAACGGGGCAAAATCGTAATGTTGAACCGAGGGCAAAATTGAAAATTTTTAGCTGGGGGCAAAAGCCAAAATTTATTTTTAAGTGAGGGTAAAATCATAATTTTGAACTGATAGTAAAATCGTAATTTTAAAACGGGATAAAATCGTAAATTTGTTGGGCCAATAGGGGAGTGTCATGCATTACTATAAATATAAACGGGGGAAAATCGTAATTTGGCAAAAAAAAAAAAAAAAAGATTGTGGGTGGCATGTGGTCGCCCAAGTCAACCAATCTCATAAAAGGACTACTAGTTGTAAGACCCGTGTAACCACACGGGTAGATTTAATAACGATCGAAATCAAATACTAAAAAACAGATTATAATATATCATTTAAATTTTTGTCTTTAGTTACATATCTTTATAAAATAATGTTAAAGACAGTTTGTGTTAGTATTATAATAACTATAATGATAAAAGTTTTTGTCTATGTTTATATGTAAAATATGATGTGAACAAATATTTGATGAATTCACATTCGCATTTTAGTTAAGTATACATTAAACTTGTCGACTGATTAAGTATAGACACAAGAGAAGCATAACAAATATTTGATGAATTCACATTCGCATTTTAGTTAAGTATTCAATTTTTTTTGTTTTTTGAGCCAGTGAGCTTATGAATTCATAACGGTTTGAATCCCTCCGTCAGTGTTTCGTCTGTTTGACTGTTGTAACATGTATGAAATATCCTTTATACCCTTAACCCTTAATATCTACTCATAATATCACATGTGAATGATCAGATCCATCACACTTCTCAAAAAAATCTCGAAATCTCTTCTCCCAACTCCCAACACCCATCATCATCATCATCATCATCATCATCATCATCTTCATCTTCATCTTCATCATCTTCTTCTTCATCATCTTCATTCATCTTCATCTTCAAAACAGAGGTTTGGATCATGCTCTTATCTGTATATGTTTTTGATATTTGTGATGTTTTTGTGAAAATATTGTTTGGATCATCATCTTATCTGTATCTCTTCATCTTCATCATCTTCATGTTTTTTGTGAAAATATTTGTGATATTTGGATCATCATCTTCAAGAATCGTTTGTGATGTTTTTGTGAAAATATTTTCAAGAATCGTGATTGAATGTAATCCGCATGTAGATATTGGATGCCAATTAACCCAACCATCAAACGATTTCTTCATCTTCTTCTTTGTACACTTTTCTTCTTCTTCTCTGTGATAGAATAGAACACAATTTTGATAATTAGTTCTTTGTTCTGCATATGTATAGTTCACCAATTTGTTTGTTGGAGTACTGACAGTACAATAATATGATGATGATTAGAGTTGTTTGATAATCAGTTATTTGTTCTGCTTTGGTTTCAGTTTTTGATAACCAAATCTTTATCAATGAATAAAGTTATTAATTGGTTAACATTCAAGAAAAAGTGTCAATAAATGGGTTGATTTATGTATTTTTTTTTTTTGTTAGCTAAATGGGTCACTCTGGTCAAAATGGATTGCTGAAACTACTTTGTTTAATGTTTGCTTGTTTTGTTTTTGTTCTATGCTATCGTAGTAGTATCAAAACAGAAGGATTGTTTGTGATGTTTTTGTGAAAATATTGTTTGTTCTTGGAATGTTTCTATTACTTACTTTGTTTAATGTTTGCTTGTTTTGTTTTTGTTCTATGCTATCGTAGTAGTATCAAAACAGAAGGTTTGTTTGTGAAGTTTTTGTGAAAAATATTGTTTGTTCTTGGAAGGTTTCTATTACCTACTTTGTTTAATGTTTGCTTGTTTTGTTTTTGTTCTATGCTATCGTAGTAGTATCAAAACAGAAGGTTTGTTTGTGATGTTTTTTTTTGTGAAAATATTGTTTGATTCTTGTGGGTTTTTGTCTCGGGTATCAAAACAGAGGTTTTGTTTGATTCTTGTGGGTTTTGTTGAAATCTGAGTTTCTTACTATGGATGTTTTTATTGTACAGAATGGCTGCGGATGTAAAGATACGCAAAACACCAACTACGAAGGCGAAAACACTTGATAACCTCCAAGAAGATGGTGCGGTGCACGTAAGGAAGTGATTGATCAAAACGATCAATTGCATATGAATGAATATAACCACAGTGGCAGATATGTAATTAGCGAGCTCTGGAATTTCAAGTAAAATCGAAGAGCTACACTAAAGGGGGTTATCAGCTACATTCAGAAGTGCACCAGTCAGTAAACATCCACAATTTCTTTCTTTGGTATGACGTTTTGTCTCTGTATTGTATGTTACGGTCTTTTGTTATCGAGCCTGTAACTCCGAAGTTGGATATCCTTCTATCTTTCTTGGTATTACGTTTTGTCTCTATATTGTATGTATAATGCAAGTGTGCATTCAATACTTTGTCCGACTGTGATATATTGTTTGCTTAACATGTTTATATTGTTTGCTTAAAAAGAGTGTTTCCAAGTCTGCTAACCTTGAATTCTAAATTCCAGTTGACACTTTATAAAAGTTTACATTTAATATACAATTTAGGCTTTAATAATTTGTTATATATACTATACATTTAAATTATTAGATTGCATTTATTTAAAAAGAGTTAATTTGAATTATTAAATCAATGATTTCTTAACAAAAAAGCAAGAAAAGAATTTAGGGGCTCAGGTTGATGTTTCACTCATACCACTGGGACGCAAAGTGTTATGAATATATGCCAAAAGACGGTCTTACCCCTGGCTCAAACAGTCAAACAGACGGAACACTGACGGAGGGACTCAAAGTGTTATGAATTCATAAGCTTAGGGGCTCAAAAACCAAAAAAAAAAGAATTTAGGGGCTCAAGTTGATGTTTCACACAAACCACAGGGACGCAGATTGCATTTTTCTCATCATTTAAATTGTTTGCGTTTAGTTCCATATCTTTATAAAACAATGTTAAAGACAGTATGTGTTAGGACATAATTTCACCATTCCTCATAGTTGCTCAAATTTATATTCAAATTCACATCTAAAATCACACAATTAACAATAAAAACATGAATTGAATACCTATATTAAATAAAGATGTTGATACATAAGAGGCGTGTACAAAAGAGGTGCATCAAATTCATTTCATGAGCATGTCACCAAGGAACAATGGACAACCATCCAATATTTCACATGAATTGAATACCTATATTAAATAAAGATGTTGATACATAAGAGGCGTGTACAAAAGAGGCGCATCAAATTCATTTCATGAGCATGTCACCAAGGAACAATGGACAACCATCCAATATTTCACATGAATTGAATACCTATATTAAATAAATATGTTGATACATAAGAGGCGTGTACAAAAGAGGCGCATCAAATTCATTTCATGAGCATGTCACCAAGGAATAATGGACAACCATCCAATATTTCACAAACTAAACCTACTCCATATTTCCCAGTTAAGGGCCCTCTCCTTAGACCTGCAATTCAGCCACCAAAGAATCAAAGTCTTGATATCTCACATTGTTTTCTTAAACGAAACCGGCTGAACCTGGAAACACAAGCACAATGAATTAAACTGCTATACCGGAGAACAAATAAATGCTCTTGGTAGTCGTCTCACTGCTTTAAAGTGAACATATAATCAAATTGGGCTTGGAGAAAACAGTGGTCGAAACCACTGTTGGGTAATATTTTATTGGGTTAAAATAGTTTTTTTGTGGAGAAAACAGTGGTTGAAACCACTGTTTTCTTCACAAAACACTGTTTTAGCCGAACAGTGGTTTCAAACCACAGTCTTTGTAGGTCACCCATACTCTGAACCATGTAGAAGATCCATCAGCCGACTCTTAATTAATCCCTCTCTCATCGGAACTCCATGACTACCATATTACCTACAAATCCAATCAATATCATATAAAAGTGTCTATAATATCCAAAAAAAAAAAGATTCCTAAATTTGCTTATCGTTTTTTGACACATTATCTTATTACAGGATACCTAACAAAAATGAAAAAACAATATATGATATGAATCAAATGCGATTACTCATTGTAAAATAGCTAAACATTTTTTCAAGAGCTCAAGAAAGATACAAGTAGGATGAATGATAGATGTCAAGTTCCACTTTCCTCAAATAAGGAGCTCCATCCATGCTGACCTTCACATAAAGGCATACTGGAAAAAAAAACAATAAAAATTGAAAAGAAATTACTCAAATGAGTAAATCCAGAAACTTTTTTGGAATAAAATTAAGAAACCGTGTACCTTAAGGTTGCCGCGGCATCCACAAGGTACTTCCACGGTCGAATTCTTTTCATCCACAGGAAGCGAGTATATTCACAACTTTAGTGACTTCGGCTCTTTTACACTCTTTGAAATTGATGGAGGAAGCGAGTATCTTCAAAAATATTATGATATTGAAAAATAAGATGATGGTACATCTTCTTCTAACTTGAATATATGAATATTGAAATGCTGATGCAATTGTTCTTTTGCATAATTAATGTAAAACTGCTATATTAGCCATAACATAAGAGCAAATACACCCCAAATAGAACAAAAACAACAAACAAACTACACAGAAGCCTATACAAAATCCAAGTTTTACAAAATTGTTCCAGCTATCTAAGGTGAGATCCGCAATTTTGCTCCTTTTAACCATCCACCAGTATGATTTCATTCTGCCTTAATACTTTCCAGGAGCATGGTTGTATCCATATACTTTAGTTCAAAAACCCTCTCGTCTCGGTTCTTCCAATAAGGCTCTAAAAACATTTCATAAATTCAGCCAATTTAACTACATACGAATAGAAAAAAACGTAAATGGAAAGAACTACATTGATATGAAACCACCAAATCACTAAACCACTTTATTACCCTTCGCTTCCACACTTGCACACTAGCCAAAGTGCCCGGCACACTCCAGCAGCACCGCTTTAACCTGATCAAGATGAACATCTTGCGCCTCTTTGCATTGCTACAAAATGAATCATAAAAAATGAATGAATCTATATTTATTGCAATTTAAATCTAATACTGATGTACAGAATACAAACTACTTATGAAGGAATTTATGGTGAAATGTATTGACTTTGTTAGTCAAACCAGTTACCGTTCAAATTCAAATTTGAAATTGAATAAGAAATTCAAATCTTAAATTGAAAAGGAATTAATGGTCAAATGCTGTGAAAATTATATTGAGCAGGTTTGACATGGGTAGTAGTAGTAACGACATACCGTTAACATTTGTTGGGATTGAACCCTATCAGAGGAACAGATAATAAAAGCCAAAACTGGTTCACAACAGTGGATTCATCATAAGCAGTAGTTTACACCAGGCTTTCCCCTTGAAAGAGTTTATAACATCTGATGTCCTCTATCCACTGTCCGTATACAATAGTTGCTGTTCTTCAAACTGCTGATGAAGCCCTGAAGACTGTTAAAGATTAAACACTGCTGGTTCAATCTACTGATGCTATCTAATTATTGTTGTTGACTAAAGGACTGCCCACTCAAGGACTGATCAACTTTGAGGAAAGCAGTACTTTAGTGTGTCACGTGTATTGTATAGAATCAGTGGTTAAGATTAGCAGTGTTTGTATAAGAACAGTGGTTAAAGGTTGTTAGGTTGTTAGATGTCACTTTCATGGTGACGTCAGCTTAGATGCTTCAGTGGTTTGATTTGCCTATAAATGGAACAGTACCCTGTACTGTTACATTTGATTGACAGAGTGAGTTCTTCTCCTCCAATCCTTTCATCTTGAGCGATCAACCAGGGAGCATCAGGCTGAGGGGGAGTTTTGTTGTAAGCATGCATTGTAATCTTTTGATTTGATTTGTAACCTTTCAACCTAATGAAAAGCATGTGTTTATCAGAACTATTCTCCCTTTTGATTGTGTTTATAAAGTTTGTTTCCATTTCCGCTGCACTTTACATTATTTCATATTCATTAATTGTTCAAATTATACAAACAAACACAATCATGAGAGCCTCTGATCCTAACAATTGGTATCAGAGCTTGGACAGTCAAATTCGATCTAACAATCGTTTTGACATAACAGTTCAGCTCAAAATTCATTGATGCTAAGGTTGATCGTATTTAGTTGAAAAACAGAGTAACGAGTGATCACGATTCAAAGTTGTTATTCAAAAACTCTGTAAAACAACCAAGATGTCATAAGACACACAAACTTCACATAACAAGTGATGTCATGCATAAACCACCTATAGTTTTCAGATCTGAAAATATGTCTGATAATTAGGGTATAATTATTTTCGTTACAAAATTGATTTCAATCGTTGTTATGAAGTTTGTGTTGTTTCCATCATGTTTGCTGCTAAGGTGTGTACCTCGGTTCAACGAAAACCTATGTTCGTAAAAACATTAGTGTTTTTGTTAACATAAAAAGAGGGAAAGTAAAACTTAGTTATTTAATCTTATGTGTTGAAAAACAGGCTGAGAATCCTGTTAAAAAGGACCAAATCAACTTTGTCAAAGACACATTAAGAAAATCTGGTGTTAAAATAGTCCAAATCATATGTAATGTGAGATTTGATATAAGCATATACAAATATGGTCAGATCTCTTAAAACATTGCTGCAAAATGATTTTGGATTAAGTATTCCTTCAATAAAAACCTCCTAGTGAGTATTTCATTACTTATGAATGGGAAGGGTAAAAAGGGAAGAAGAAAAATTACAAATACTCAAAAGTGTGTTTATCTCAAAGCTTTTGAAGTCAAAAGAAAAGAGCATAAATGTAAAACACTTAAGAGTCCAAAATTGGGTGAACAATGGTCATCAAGCAACTGTGTGTATTCATTGGTTTAGGGAAGTTCAGGTAACAATAGTATCTCCAGTAAATAAACGTACAAGAGGACTAGACAAGTTTTTCAGAATCATCACATGGTAACAAACTTATGTGAACATGTCTCCTCATTTTTGCAATCAATTTACAAGGAAATGGTCTCAAACAGTGGTTATTAAAATGTATTTCAAACCACTGACCTTTTTCATAAAACTTGAGAGTGACGTGATTATGAGTTAATTGAAAAATATACCAGATCCCTTTTGATGTTGTTTTCATAAAACCTTTAATTATTTTTCTTGAAAAGGTTTTTCTCAAATAAAACAGGATATATTATTCTTTATTTTTCTTCAAGAGTGATATATTTTATACTTTTACTTGTTTTTTATAGCAAAAGTTTCAAACACCTGTCAGGATATAGAACCCTTATTTTTGGTGATATTATCCTTGAAAATGGATCAAAAGGAAATGGTACAAGTGTCAAGGTCATGTCAAACTCAAGTTTGTTTTAACACTGATCAAAAGATTGATTGCTAACAGACCTTAAAATACTTGGGCATTCATGTTCTAATTCAAATATTATGACATAAAATGAGTAGTCTTAGTAAAAGGGTTTCCATCATCTAGGGTACTAAACCACTGTCAGGAACCTATAAAAGCTTCAATGCCTGTAATAGACATGTGGCAAAACCTTAAATGAAAATTCTTGTAAAAACTGCTGCACTAACAGTTGCTGACATAATAGCCTTTCAAATCCTTACCATTACCTTACCCATAACCACTATTTTGTTCAAACATCTGTTTTCTAACTGCTGTCCACTGCTAAAAGTCAACCTCTGTTCTTTCATTTTCTTTGGTAATCACTGTTGTTCAAAATCAGTGTTTTATCCACTGATGAAGCTATCCACTGATGGTTAAGATCATCCACTGTCTTCACTTTGACCGTTGCAACCACTGATATTTTCTTAATCAGTGGTTCCCTAAAACAACTGTCCTTCATTTTTCATCTTTTCATCAGAGGTTGGCACGTGGTCAGTTCTTAGCCATCAGATCTTTGTAACCGCTGCCACATCAGCTTTCATTTTTTCCCCTAAATAAAACCCTGATCAAAACCCCTAAACAGGGTTTTACACTGTCGAATTGAATTCCAAAGTTCTCTTCTCAAAGCAGTTTTCAATCTTCCATCTCAAATCATTCTTCGTTCTTCTTCATCAATATGAAAATAATCAAAATCAAAATCATCCTCATCTTCCAAAAAGGTCGCTCAAAAGGCCTCTGAACCCATTGAAATCCCATACAAAGCACCTCACAACTACTTGGGTCTACTCACAAAACCCGCTACCACCAAAATCTTCGATTCCATCATTGACACCCTTGCAGCTTCAAAGTACAAAACATTGTTGACTGCTGATGCTCCTATTTACGAACAAACCCAGAGAGAATTTTGGAAAAATGCCACTCTTGAGTATCAAGGTGACATAGTTATAGCCATTAATTCTTCCATAAAGGGCAAAAAGATCCAAATCACTCCACAATCAATTTCAGAAGTCTTTGCACTCGATGATCAGGAAGGTAAAACTTCTTTTCCCAAAAACGAGTTAAAAACTGATTTTCTGGAAAGAGGGTATGGTGCGGAAATGAAAAGGGACACCTTACAAAAAGGCTTTTTCCCTTCTGCACCAAGGTTTTTATTTCATACCCTTTTGATGTGTGTCTCAAATAAAACAACAGCTTTTAATGAAATACCATTAAAGATCCAAAACCTGGGCTTTGCTATTTTACATAATGAAAATTTTAACAATTCCCAGGAGATCTTTGATGATTTGGTAAAAAATGTTGATAGCAAATCATTTCTACTTTTTCCAAGGTTTTTAAGCTACTATTTTAAACAAAAATTCGGAAAGGAGAATGAAAATTTGCTCATCCAAGGTAAATCTTTTCAAATACATGGTTTAACATCTGAAACATTCACTAGAATGTTAACACATACAAAAACACAAGCAGAGGTGCCTGAGCAGACTTTAGCAGTTACCACTGTTCCTCAGGTATCTGCTGTTGAGCCCACTGCTCCAGGTGATCATGGCAGCACACCCACTGCTATTAAAACCCACACCTGCCATCACCAAAAAGCCTAATAAGAAATCATCCAAAAAGCCCCCCAAACCCACTAAAAAGGCAACTCTGGAAGATGAGATCCCAAAGCCACTGCCAGTGACAACACAAATGTCACCAAAAACCACTGCTGCTACTTCCTCACAGCAGATGGAAGAAAGATCTCCACCCTTGCCTCAAACTCCTCCTGCATCATCACAAAAGGATCAGGTTGTAAACACAGGGACCCCACATTATGAAGCTCTGGATTCAATTGGATCTATCTTCCTCAGTCCTGATCCCAAGGACATGTCTCTTTCAACACCCATATCTTCACTCCTCTCATTACCACAATCCATAATTCCCTTGTTGCATGCAATTGCTATAGCCCAGACACAAACCAGTTCCCCTCTATCACCTATCACTGAGAGTACACTCCCACAAGTGACTGGGTCTGAAGCTTATACCTCTGCTATCCCAGCAACATTTGAGGAGGTTACATTGCAGGAGTTACAAGTAATTCCTGACAATAGTTCAAGTGGAGCAGCAACTACAAGTGTTGGATCAACAGATCTACATTTGGCCAGTTGTTTCATCAATCAGACTCCCCTAAAGGCAATTTCTTCCATAGCACCTCTGGTAACCACTAGTGAGTTTGTTTTGACCACGGGTACCTTCAAAAGGTTATCAAGTGTTGAAGAAAGAAGACCCCAGAACCAAGAAAAAGGGGCATTAATGGGTGATTTTTGGGATTCATTTCCTAAGTCACACATTGATACAACCACTGCTGGTGGGGAATCAGATGATCCCAGTAACTTGGGTGATGATTTGAAATATTAGGAATTGACGGAGAGGGTAGACAGAATTGACTCATCTATTACAGACATCAAGAAAATGCTGCAACATATGTTAAATTCACAAAAGTCCACACCCACTGCTGCACCACCACACGTTCCATCTACATCTACTGTTCCATCCCCTGATGCTCTTTGGGAGCTGTTTCAACCACTGCTCATCCATCAAAACCAAGTAGCTTACCAGAAACATGAAATACAGGTTCAAAAGACCAGAAATACTATGGAAGCAAGATTTAAAGATACTCAGGCAGATATCAAGGCAATAAAAGCCCATTTGAAAAACACCACTGGTACTGCTCCTCCCACTGTTCTCTTCATTAATAACCCCCTCCAGATAATGCCAAAAAGGGGGAGAAAATCAAGCAGTAGAAGAAGAAGGGAATAGAAGATGGCCTCTATATTGAACCACTAAAAGATGCTATGACTAAAGATATCCCTTTGCCAGATGGTAGCAAAATGATTGATGTTACCACAAATGCACTTGACAAAGCAAAAGAAAGTGTAAATAAGGACAGAGAGGCAAAGGATATGTCCAGGTGGAATGAGGAGAAAAGAGCTTATATGGAGCTGAATGAGCAGGGTTGTTCTGAGCCAAAGGATGTTAAAAATCCTGAGCCTGAAAGAAAGAATCCTACTAGAAAAGTGAGGGAACCCAAATCCACACCATCCAGACTCACAAAGCATACTCCCAAATCACCTTCCAAAAGCCCCCAACATCAATCTTCCACCCAAACAGTTGCTGCAACATCTGTTGTATCAACAACTGATGATACTTCAGTAGGTTCAGCAACTGTTAGCCAAACACCTGTCACCATTACAACATACACCACAACCATTGCCCTACCACCACCACCTAAAATCACTTCACCATAAAAAATCATCACTTCAACTACATCACCACCCACCAAATCACCACCCGCTGAAAAGCAGAAGACATCTACTGACACATCAGTAGTTGTAGTGACAACAGAGGTTGAAACACCAGTTGTTTCAACAGCTGTTTGCCAGCCATCTACCACTGCCCTCACCATTTCAACAATCACCATACAACCCATTGTCATTGATGGGTGTCAAGTGTTATATATATTAGGTGTGTATTTTAAGCCCCTTTAACACTTTTTAGTCAAGTTTTAAATTTATAAAACACGATATTTACTAACACTAGACACTCATATGGGCAAGTGCACCCATCGCGAGCGTAGTATAGTGTTGGTAAGATACCGAGGTCGTCCAAGGACACAAGAGCTTTTAGTACCGGTTTATCCTCAACGTCTAATCAAATCAAAAAGTTTAGAAAAATGTTTTAACCTAAGAAAAATAAAAACTAACTAAAAATGCTGAAAATAAAAATAAAAATAAAAACAGATAGACAAGATGAATCACTTGGTTCCGACTCGTATCTAGTGTAACCTTTGATTATTTCCGCACTTTTGCACTTATTAAGAGATTATCTTAGTTATTGTAGTAGGCCCCTCTTTTGAAGGTGACGTTACCCTCACCCCAGTAGTTTGAGTCAGCAAGGATACAATCCTAAAAGGGTGGATTATTGGAAGATAATTAATTAAGTTATTAATGCAAATTATGGTAGGCCCCTCTTTTGGAGGTGACGTTACCTTCGACTAAGTAGTCTGAGTCAGCAGGGATACAGTCCTAAATAGCCGGGTTATAGTATTAATAGTAGTTAACTTATGAGGGGATCAAAGAGTTTGGACCCCCGCCATCCAATACCGTTAAGTATTGAAGGAGGTCCTACTAAATTTGACCCAGGTCCATTGCAGGACCTCTAAACGCTGAACAATGGCAAGACCTTTACCAAACCGTTCCCTTAACCCCCGACCAGGTAGCCAACATACCTCCATATAGACCGTGGAGGTATGAATGGTGAAAATCTTTTATTTTATATAGACAGTAAAATAATGCCCAGACACCACGGACAAACGATAAGGAAAGATCACCTTCAACATAAGAAACTAGTTATTAAAGTCATTAAAACAAAACCAAGTAAAAAGTGCGAAAAGATTAGAAATAAAAAGTATTACACTAGACATTTTGTCTTCACCAAGCACTCCTATTTATAGGCTGAACAGAAGCTCGGGCATGGCCCCGTGTCCAGTGGGCACGGCCCCGTGTCCACATCCTCCTCTTTCTTCATTTAATGCAGCTTTGTCTTTTTAGTTGACCACGCCCCCGTGTCCGCTGAGCACGACCCCGTGGTGCAGAAGAATCTTTGTACTATGAAGATTTGCTGGATTGTGCGAATCTTATAGTTGACCACGGCCCCGTGTCCACTGAGCACGGCCCCGTGGTGGGCAATAGAAGCTTCTACCACTTTGTCTTTTCTGCTGACACATGGGCACGCCCCCGTGCTGGCTGAGCACGGGGCGTGTTCAGTCTTCTGTTATCTTGTTTTGCTTGGGAAGATGCTGTCGTGGGGTCGGGCATATCACGTCTTGTTCCTTTTCTTGTATTTATGTTAGATTTTGATGTCTTTTTGCTTCTTTTGTTAATTTGAGCTCATTTAATCCTGAAAATACAAAAGGAAGACAAAAGCACACTTTTTTCCAACATTAGTACTAAAAAAGGGTTAGCTTTATGCCACAATTGATGAAATTTATATGTTGCATTTTGCACACATCAAATACCCCCACACTTGAATCTTTGCTTGTCCTCAAGCAAAACTCTTTAATATGTGGCTATTACACACCCAAATGGAATGGGTAGAGAAGAAGGTTTTTTGGGCTTGTCGTAGAGTGTCGGGATTTCCAAGATTCTTTATTTAGTTTTATTTTTATTTATTTACAATCTTATTCGTCATGATTTATTTAAAACTTTTCATAAGATAAATTACTTATTAGGGCATAACATGCCTCTTTAAAATTTCCTTTATATACAAGTTCACATACCTCACGGGGATCACTCAACACTCGGCCGAAAATGTATTTTTGTGGATCACTCGAGAGCGGCATGGAACTTACTCCTACCATAGGCTTGCCAAGCAATCAATCCTCCTTTTTAACTTATATACATTTGTAAATATCAAGAGGACTTTTGGGTGAAGGGTTAGGCTTGGGTTAAAGGTAGGTGGTTGGGTTAGTGGTTAGTAGAAAAAGGGCGAAAAGCGTAACAAGCGTCGGTTTTCGTAAGACTTTTTATTTTTGTAACTTTTATTTTGATGAAGCTATTATTCAAACAAAGTTAGTTTTGATGAACTTGTTTGTTTATTTTCTTTTGCTTCATCATCAACACATTTTTTTTTTGAAAAGTCATATAAAAAAAACCGAACTTGTTACTAAAACAAAGGGTTAAAAATGAAAAAGGTTTTGGTGGGTAAAAAGGTGTTTGGTTTGGGTTATGAAATGAAAAGGTTTAGGCTCAAAGGGGCTAACTAGGGGGATTTTGGGTAGGTGGTAAAAAAAAAAGAAAAATAATGGTGTAGAAAAGAAAAAGTTAGTCCTAATGCCTCTATCATTTACTTACTCGGGTTTAAGTTGGTAAGGACCGGGAATGTATTGTCATGGCAAGTTCTAGAGTCGTAAGAACCAAGCGGCTATTCACACAAGAAACGAAAAATGAGCATTTAGTTTAATGATATGTAATTGTATGCTCGATAAAGGCTCAAAACTCACTTTTGTGGGAATGGGTTTTTATGTGATCAAGTATATATAATCAAATTTTAACTAAGTTTGTCATGCCTTTTCATAATTTTCTTATGTTGGTTCTTTTTATCACGACGCTATCGGTTGTAAATTCGTAAAAATATAACCTTTTTAGAACTTGAAATTCCCGAGTTAAACCTAGACAAGTAAAAAAATGAAAATTTTTGGATTTTTTTTTTGGGGTGATTAGCGGTTCCAATAGAGTTTTGTGTAAGGCTTGTATTTAGGACTTGCAAGATTCAAGGTTTTAGCATCCCCCCCACACTTAAATTACACATTGTCCTCAATGTGTCCCAAAAATACGTTTTTAGGTTGATTGAATGTGTAAAAGGTGTGAAAAAGCAAAAATTTTGTGTTACTGGGCACTGGACACGGCCCCGTGCCTGGTGGGCACGACCCCGTGTTCAGGTGCCAGTAACAAAAACTTACAGAAGGTGGACACAGGGGCGTGTTGGGTGGACACGTCCCCATGTCTGTCAAGGTCTGCAGAATAAAAACAAACAGCAGGTTCAGGGGAGTGGGCACGGGGGCGTGTCTGATGGACACGGCCCCGTGTGGACAATCTGCAAGGTTGAAAAACAGGTTTCTTTCTTCGGTTTTCCTGTCCCGGCTTTAGTAGTACCAATGCTTAGTACTCTAAGCCACGTTTGTACCTGTTTAATCAATAAACACTCCACCAAAACATAGCAAACGTCCTACTTTTACCAAGTTCAATCATCCAAGTCAACAAAGTTAAAAGAAAAAAATTAAATGCAGAAAAGAAAAGAAGTTAGGGAAAGTAAATTGTTCAACACTTGGCACGCATGCCTCAAATTGTTCAAGATTAGAAAAGGTTAACCTGGGAAATCACCAACCAGCCGCATCTTCCTCCGCTCCCCCCGCCTACTCCATGTCCTCCTCCTCATCATCATCATCATCCCCTCCATGGCCCGCAATGTGGTCCCGAATATATCCAATATCATCTTGGATATCGGATATGTTTCTCTCTATAGCTCCGACCCGGTGGTACGTGTTGCTTGCCATGTTGTACGTGTTCCTGGTGCACATGAGGTTTTCCTGCAACAAATCATGCAAACTTTGGAAATTAGGAAAACCGCCTCCTGAGGAGGATTGGCCCGGATCACCTTGGGGTTGGTATTGATATTGATGATGTTGGGGAGCGTGGAGGACAAGTGCTTCTTGCGGGTTCCATGCATGACATTGCATCCTTTGAAAGCTTACCGTCCCGTCTTCCGCCTCATAAAGTAGGTTCATTGAGCGGCAGATGTGTATATCTACCCTACCCGACCATGGGCTCCTTTCAAATGACCTAGGTATGTTGGTGAAGTGCTTGAAGAGACGGTACACCCATCCCCCAAAGAAGATTGGGGTCGGTGAACTAGCAAGGCGGTTGTGATGCATGTTTCGAAGCATGAGGAACGGAACATCAAGGGGTCTGCGGGTGTGGATACAGTGGAAGACAACAAGATCTCTTAACCCAACGACGCCACTACTATCATGCCTTTGGCTAAGAGAGTAGCCGAGGAGCCTATGGATGTATCTGTAGAGCGGATCCCTCAACTTTGTACTCTTAGTGCTGCTCGGATTGTAGTACCCTTCACCAATCTGAGCCCAAATGGCTTGTCGTTCGTTCTCACCTATCTCTCGTATTCCCCCAGTATTGTCCTCGTTTCCCGCATCCTCTTCCGCATACAACCCAACAATCGATCCAAATTATGCCATAGAGATCGAATACCTCGTTCCACCACACCTGAATGCTACCCCATCATTGTTGAATGGGTCACACCTTGAGTTGAATGTGAAGGTGCTATAGAATTCCAAAGTGCATTCATGGACGGAACGGAGTCGAGTTGTTAAAGCGACTGTTAGTGGCCCTGTCACAAGGTTGTTGAAATGGTCGATTTGATTCACCATGGTTAACAGTTCCGTGCATGCTTGCCTCGGGTATTCCTCCGGCCTTGTTTGAAGTATCTCGTATCTAGCCCTTGCATCAAGCTCATTGGCGTTAAATCTTGTGAACTTCCTAGCCATCTGAAAGAATACACCAAAAGTTAGCACGAAACAGAAGCATTTTCGAACAAAACTGCAAACAGTGGGCTGGACACGACCCCGTGTTCAGCGGACACGGCCCCGTGTCCAGGCGTCTGTTACACAAAAATTCCATTTTTCGACCCGGTTTCGAAAACTTGAAAATTTTTGGTCCAATAGGTGCGGTTTCCCCCGAAAATGAAACCCTAAGTGCCGTTTTTCCCATAATAACCCGTTTACCCTTTCAATTTTATCTTTTTCGGTTCAAGAACAAGGGTTTGAGGTTTTTGTGAGAAATCGGGCGAATCTATGAACAATACAAGTGTATTTACTTCCCATAACACTAATCTACTAAATGCAAACAGATCTAAACAAAAATTTGAGGTTCGATCCGGATGAACTTCAAGAACCCTAGATTTTCCCCAAATTTTTGGTGTTTTAACTACATGTAAGTAACTAATCTAACTACTAAAAGTGATAGAATCATACCTTGATGTTGTTAGAGTGATAGGAGACGTCGAAAATCTGCGAAAAATCGCCTGGGACATGAGCTTTCTCGGGGAAACGGGGCGTGTGGAATGTTGTAACTGTTGTGAAAAAGGGGATATATCCCGTCTGCAGCGCGAACACGGCCCCGTGTCCAGCGGACACGGCCTCGTGCCGAGCAAAGTTTTGAAAAATATTTATTTATTTATTTTTTTTATTTTTTTTAGTGCTCGTGTGAGTGCCCTTTGTTTCCCATAAGCTTTGGTTAGAAAACTTACCGCTTTAGACATCGTCCCGATCGTTCGTAACTTACCAGGTATGATGGTGGTTTCATTCTTCAATCGTTTGGAGAGAGATCTCCTCCTCTTCATCCTCAATGAATCCTTGATAGAGTTTCAGCCGTTGGCCATTGACTTTGAATGGAGGCCCATTTCGAGATTTAATTTCTACTGCACCGTGTGGGAAAATATGGGTGATAGAAAAAGGTCCTGACCACCTAGACTTTAATTTACCAGGAAATAATCGAAGACGTGAATTAAACAAAAGAACTAGATCTCCTACTCGAAATTCATTAGGCTTAATATGTTTGTCATGCAAATTTTTCATTCTTTCCTTATAAATTTCGGAGTTTGAGTATGCATAATTCCTAAGCTCGTCTAATTTATTTAATTGACAAAATCGATTTTTACCAACAAACTCTAGATCTAAGTTTACATTTTTAATTGCCCAGTAGGCCTTGTGTGCAATTTCTACTGGCAAGTGACAACTTTTTCCATAGACGAGCTTATATGGGGTTGTACCTATTGTTGTTTTATAAGCAGTTCGAAAAGCCAATAAAGCATCATCTAATTTATCTGCCCATTCCTTTTTATTTAACCCTACGGTTTTTTCGAGTATTCGTTTTAAACCTCTATTAGTCACTTCGGCTTGTCCGTTTGTTTGAGGGTGATATGCTGTCGAGACCCTGTGATAGACCCCATATCTTGTTAAAAAAATTTCAAGTTGATGGTTGCAAAAATGGGTACCTCTATCACTTATTAATGCTTTAGGTGTGCCAAAACGTGAGAATAATTTCTTCAGAAACCTTACCACGACTCTTCCATCATTCATTGGAAGTGCCTCGGCCTCGGCCCATTTAGACAAGTAATCCACTGCCACAAGTATATATTTGTTTCCTTTCGACGGTGGGAAAGGTCCCATAAAGTCGAGTCCCCACACATCAAAAATTTCACAAACAAGAATGCCATTTTGTGGCATTTCGTTTTTGGAAGAAATATTACCTGTTCTTTGGCAAGCATCACATGTTTTGACAAGACTTTGGGCGTCTTTGTAAATGGTTGGCCAATAAAATCCTGAATCAAATATCTTTTGTGCGGTACTAGCGGCACCATGATGCCCTCCGTATGGACCTTCATGACAATGGCGGAGAATTCTTCGTGCTTCACTACCATGTACGCATCGTCGGACGAGTTGGTCGGCACACATTTTGAAAAGATATGGATCTTCCCAAAAATAGTGTTTCACATTGGCAAAGAATTTTTTTCTTTGATGATGTGGCCACCCTTTTGCGACTATACCGCTAGCTAGGTAGTTAGCATAGTCGGCGTACCATGGTTCTTCCTTATATTCCACCATTTCCAGGGACTCAGTTGGAAATTTTTCGTTGATTTGTTCGTCCCTGGTTGCCTCCAAAGCTGGGTCTTCTAAGCGTGAAAGGTGATCTGCTGCGGTATTTTCTGCTCCTCTTTTGTCTTTGATTTCAATATCAAATTCTTGGAGGAGTAGAATCCACCGAATCAAACGTGGTTTTGCGTCCTGCTTTTTGAAGAGATATCGAATGGCGGCATGATCTGTATAGACTATAGTTTTAGAAAGAACAAGATAAGAGCGAAATTTATCAAAAGCAAATACCACAGCTAGTAATTCTTTTTCAGTTGTTGTGTAATTTTCTTGTGCATCATTAAGTGTTTTACTAGCATAATAAATTGGATGAAAATGCTTTTCTTTTCTTTGTCCCAAGACAACTCCAACTGCAAAGTCACTAGCATCACACATGATTTCGAAAGGAAATTTCCAATCAGGCGCTATTATGATAGGTGCATTGACAAACATTTCCTTTAAGGTTAGAAATGCTTGATTGCAATCCTTGTCAAAGATGAAAGGAGCATCTTTTTCAAGTAATTTTGTTAGAGGCCTAGAAATTTTAGAAAAGTCTTTGATAAACCGCCTATAAAATCCGGCATGCCCTAGGAAACTTCTGATAGCTCTAACGGAGGATGGAGGTGGTAGTCTAGAAATGGTATCGATTTTGGCTCGATCCACCTCCATTCCTTCGCTTGAGATTTTGTGACCGAGTACTATTCCCTCCGTTACCATGAAATGGTATTTTTCCCAATTAAGGGCGATGTTAGTTTCCTCACATCGGGATAGCATTCGTTCAAGGTTATCAAGGCATTGGTCGTATGAATCTCCAAAGATAGAAAAGTCGTCCATGAAGACTTCCATTGTCTTTTCTATCATGTCATGGAAGATGGCTACCATGCAACGTTGGAATGTTGCAGGGGCATTACATAGACCAAACGGCATGCGTCGATAAGCAAAAGTTCCATAGGGACATGTGAAAGTTGTCTTTTCTTGGTCTTCGGGTGCTATCGGGATTTGAAAGTAACCTGAAAAACCATCCAAGAAACAGTAAAATTTGTGACCGGATAATCTTTCTAACATTTGATCAATGAAGGGTAAAGGAAAGTGATCTTTTCTTCTAGCTTCATTTAATCGTCTATAATCTATACATACTCTCCATCCTGTGACGGTTCTCGTTGGTATTAATTCATTTTTTTCGTTGGTTATTACCGTCATACCTCCTTTCTTTGGAACTACTTGGACGGGACTCACCCAAGGGCTATCAGAAATAGGATAGATAAGTCCGGCGTCAAGTAATTTAATGACCTTGTTTTTAACCACTTCTTGAACATTTGGATTTACACGACGTTGTGGTTGTATTACCGATTTGTAGTCATCATTCATTAAAATTTTGTGTGTGCACATGGAAGGACTAATTCCTTTTATGTCTACAAGTTTCCAAGCTATTGCGTTTTTATGTTTTTTCAAAAGACTAATTAATTTTTCTTTTTCTAAGCTATTTAATTTAGATGAAATAATTACAGGTAATCTACCATCCTTGTCTAGAAAAGCATATTCCAAACCTTTTGGAAGTTCTTTGAGCTCAAGTGGTGGGTCTTTAGGAGACTCCTTATTTGGTTGCTCGTTTCGATCAAGAACTTTAAAAGTTTGTGCTATGGCGACCTCTTCTTCAACAAAGTGGTCAATCTCTTCACTTGTATCGGGTGGTTCATCTTCATCTTCAATTAGGGGGTCATTATTGCCGAAAGGATATTTCATTGATCGTTCGAGATCGACACTTCTTTTAAATGCCCCTAATTGAAGAGGTAGATTGTTGAACTCCCGGTTTTTCAAAGCTTCGTGAGTTTTTACAAATGGTCGTCCCAACACTAGAGGAGCGTCATCGAGGATGACAAAGTCGGTCGGGATTACCATTTGATTTGTTTGAACCAAGATATTCTCAACTATACCGATTGATTTTATTACTTTCCGATTGGATAAAAAAATGGGTATTTGAAGTGGAGAAAAATCACTAATACTTAATTTTTCGAAAATGTAGTTAGGCATTATGTTAACACACAGATCTTTATCAATTGTGACATTACTAATAAACGAATTTTGAAAGAAACATGGAACCGGTGTAATGTTAATTTCAAATGGGTCTTCTTTTATTAGTGAGGTTTGATCATTAGTTAACTTAACACTTACTGTTTCGTCAATTTTAGTGTTAGTGTTTAATTCTTTTAAAAACTTAGCATGAGTTGGTACTAAACAATGATTTTCAAAAGAAGGTGACAAGAGATTAATTTCTTCAAAATTAGACTCTTCTTGAATTTTAACATTGTCGGACTCACCTTTATCGTTGTTTAACTCATGTGTCGGTTTTTCACTTATTTGTTCTTCCATTTTTACACTTTCGGTTATCTCTTCCTTTTTTAATTCTTCTCTTGCGCGGGACTCCTCTTCCCTTGCGCGAGATTCTTTTATACATCGATCGATAACTCTAATGTGTTCTAATATCCTATCGGTTACTTCGGTTATAGAAAAAGAATTGGGATTTTCAAAGCTTGAATCCGGTTGTTCGATCCTTTGTTCCTCATAATACCCATATGAAGTAGATGGTTCACACCATTGTTCTTCATTGTAAGCATATGATGGATAAAGGTCGTAATTTTGTTCTTCATAATACTCATATGAGGTGGGTTGTTCACGCCATGGTTCCTCATAATAAGCATACGAAGGTGGTGGCTCATATCTTGGTTCCTCAAAGTATGAGTATGAAGGCTCATACCTTGGTTCATCAAAATATGAGTATGAGGGAGGAGGTTCATACCTTTGGTCTTCATAGGATGTGTATGAAGTTGATGGCTCGTACCTGGGTTCCTCATAGTAGGTGTATGAATTGGACGGTTGATATGAGTGACTATTTTGAACCGAGTGTGTGTTACGACAATTAGTGCAATAGTTACCTCTATAATCATCCTCCTCATAGGTGTAGTTGTAACCTCCTGAGTATTGATCCATAAGAATCACTCAGCAGACCACAACCAAGTCTCGAGATCAGAAAACAAAAATAAAAACGGAAACAGAGGCTGGACACGGCCCCGTGTTCAGTGAGCACGGCCCCGTGTTCAGGATCTGTATTTGGGCGTTTTAATTAAATTTACTGATTTCGTTGAGCACGGGGGCGTGTTCAGTGAGCACGGCCCGTGTTCAAGCTACTGTTACTGGGTGTTTTTAAGAAAATGTGCAGCACGGCCCCGTGTACACGTTACTGTAAATGCAAATCTAAACTAAAATGCAGAAAAATGTGCGCGAGTTTTTTAAAAAGGTTTTGAAAAACTGATTAGGCTGTCGATTTTAAGCTTTCTTAAAATCCTTGTGTCCCCGGCAGCGGCGCCAAAAACTTGATGGGTGTCAAGTGTTATATATATTAGGTGTGTATTTTAAGCCCCTTTAACACTTTTTAGTCAAGTTTTAAATTTATAAAACACGATATTTACTAACACTAGACACTCATATGGGCAAGTGCACCCATCGCGAGCGTAGTATAGTGTTGGTAAGATACCGAGGTCGTCCAAGGACACAAGAGCTTTTAGTACCGGTTTATCTTCAACGTCTAATCAAATCAAAAAGTTTAGAAAAATGTTTTAACCTAAGAAAAATAAAAACTAACTAAAAATGCTGAAAATAAAAATAAAAATAAAAACAGATAGACAAGATGAATCACTTGGTTCCGACTCGTATCTAGTGTAACCTTTGATTATTTCCGCACTTTTGCACTTATTAAGAGATTATCTTAGTTATTGTAGTAGGCCCCTCTTTTGAAGGTGACGTTACCCTCACCCCAGTAGTTTGAGTCAGCAAGGATACAATCCTAAAAGGGTGGATTATTGGAAGATAATTAATTAAGTTATTAATGCAAATTATGGTAGTCCCCTCTTTTGGAGGTGACGTTACCTTCGACTAAGTAGTCTGAGTCAGCAGGGATACAGTCCTAAATAGCCGGGTTATAGTATTAATAGTAGTTAACTTATGAGGGGATCAAAGAGTTTGGACCCCCGCCATCCAATACCGTTAAGTATTGAAGGAGGTCCTACTAAATTTGACCCAGGTCCATTGCAGGACCTCTAAACGCTGAACAATGGCAAGACCTTTACCAAACCGTTCCCTTAACCCCCGACCAGGTAGCCAACATACCTCCATATAGACCGTGGAGGTATGAATGGTGAAAATCTTTTATTTTATATAGACAGTAAAATAATGCCAAGACACCACGGACAAACGATAAGGAAAGATCACCTTCAACATAAGAAACTAGTTATTAAAGTCATTAATACAAAACCAAGTAAAAAGTGCGAAAAGATTAGAAATAAAAAGTATTACACTAGACATTTTGTCTTCACCAAGTGATGTAAGAGACTTAGGCAAACATGGCCTTGATTGTCAAGAACTCTTACGATCAATCTTGGATCCCGAGACGACTCACACACTCTACGATGGACAATGGATGATGGTGGTGGATGATGGTGTTATGGTGGTGGTGGGTGGTGGGTGAAGTGTGAGAGAGGTGGTGTGCCAAGGGATGGTTTGAGCTTGAGCCAAGCACTCCTATTTATATGCTGAACAGAAGCTCGGGCACGGCCCCGTGTCCAGTGGGCACGGCCCCGTGTCCACATCCTTCTCTTTCTTCATTTAATGCAGCTTTGTCTTTTTAGTTGACCAGGCCCCCGTGTCCGCTGAGCACGACCCCGTGGTGCAGAAGAATCTTTGTACTATGAAGATTTGCTGGATTGTGCGAATCTTATAGTTGACCACGGCCCCGTGTCCGCTGAGCACGACCCCGTGGTGGGCAATAGAAGCTTCTACCACTTTGTCTTTTCTGCTGACACTTGGGCACGCCCCCGTGCTGGCTGAGCACGGGGCGTGTTCAGTCTTCTGTTATCTTGTTTTGCTTGGGAAGATGCTGTCGTGGGGTCGGGCATGTCACGTCTTGTTCCTTTTCTTGTATTTATGTTAGATTTTGATGTCTTTTTTCTTCTTTTGTTAATTTGAGCTCATTTAATCCTGAAAATATAAAAGGAAGACAAAAGCACACTTTTTCCAACATTAGTACTAAAAAAGGGTTAGTTTTATGCCACAATTGATGAAATTTATATGTTGCATTTTGCACACATCAGTCATATCACAACCGAAACCCCCTTCACCCAAAAAGCTTTACACAAGGAAAAAGAAATTTCAGGAGGGTAATGATGATATACCAGCACCTATTCCTTTATCCTCCACACCTTACATTGCCATCAAACCACAACAATCCATTCCACCAACTTTTGTCAAACCAATAAACCCTGGTAATATTGTATCCACTGCTGCAAGCTATCCACTGGAATTGGAAGCTGTAAAGGATGAGATGAGACAATTCTATACAGTGGATGATCCTTCACAAAGAAAATTCCCTTCTCTCATGGGCTTCAGGAATCCAGTAAATATGGATGAGTATCTAAAACTCAAAGCCAGTCAAGCAGATATAAGAGCTAGAGTTGAATGTAAAGATCAAGGTGATAAAGCCATTTCTGAGAGAATGGAATTTTTGCTCACTAAGGTCAAACAAATGGAAGATTATGCAAGAGACCTGAGCAAAGATATGTCAAATATGCCACCTGATGCTGTCCTACATAAGGAAATGAGAAAGGATTATCTTGCATTCATCATGAAAGAAAATTTTTATTAAGCAAATGAAGAACAATTCAGTGAATGGCCACTCATTGCACTAAAGCATGAGGTGAACAGAATTGAGAAAATCAAGAACAATCCAGGAATGAAAAGGTCAGCTCCAAACTGGAGCAAATACAAAAAGGCCATTGATAAACTTACCTCATAATACAAGAGGAATAAACAAGAGCTGGTGGATGCAAAGGTTGGACCTGCCAAAGCCATAGCAAAATGGACAATGCAATATACAGATGAGGCTTATGAAAGGCTAAAGAAAAAAAGAATGACAGATTCTAACACTCCAAAGAAGCCTGACTACAAAAAGCCAAAATAGCAGATCAATATTTCTGAACCACTAATCACATCAGCAGATATCTCAGACATTGAGCTAGATCAAAGGAAGAGACAAGAGCAAATTGAAAAAGAAACTACAGAAGATATAGCTGCAGCAAATGATATCATAAAAATGGTCTTCAAACAAAGTACAGCTGAAGATTCTGAACTAGCAAAAGCTCAGAGCACTGCTCAACAAATTATCACAAGGCCAAGATCACCAAACTCATCAGTAAATAAACCTCTCCCAAGAAACCCATTGGGTTCAAAAATAATAAAATGGATGTCTGATCAAAAGACCCATGTATTGACCCTGATCAGATCCATTGGAGAAGTAAAGCACATATCAAGGGAACAAGCACTGGGCTGACTGTTGAAGATCTACAAGATCTCCTTGAGCTTATATTATGTAGGGATGAGGATGATACAAGTTCCATGAATTTTGAGTTGCAATTTAAAGGACAAGTTAGGGAACTTCTGATGAGACAATAAAGATCTACAAATAATGAAGAGTTTTGGCATTATCTGTTCTAGGGGGAGATTGTTGGGATTGAACCCTATCAGATGAACATATAATAAAAGCCAAAACTGGTTCACAACAGTGGATTCATCATAAGCAGTAGTTTACACCAGGCTTTCCCCTTGAAATTGTTTATAACATCTGATGTCCTCTATCCATTGTCCGTATACAACAACTGTTGTTCTTCAAACTGCTGATGAAGCCCTGAAGACTGTTAAAGATTAAACACTGCTGGTTTAATCTACTGATGCTATCTAAGTATTGTTGTTGACTAAAGGACTGCCCACTCAAGGACTGATCAACTTTGAGGAAAGCACTGATAGTCTAACATCAGTGCTGATGGAAGGAGAAAGCAGTAGTTTAGTGTGTCACGTGTATTGTATAGAATCAGTGGTTAAGATTAGCAGTGTTTGTATAAGAATAATGGTTAAAGGTTGTTAGGTTGTTAGATGTCACTTTCATGGTGACGTCAGCTTAGATGCTTCAGTGGTTTGATTTGCCTATAAATGGAACAGTACCCTGTACTGTTACATTTGATTGACTGCGTGAGTTCTTCTCCTCCAATCCTTTCATCTTGAGCGATCAACCAGGGAGCATCAGGCTGAGGGGGAGTTTTGTTGTAAGCATGCATTGTAATCTTTTGATTTGATTTGTAACCTTTCGACCTAATGAAAAGCATGTGGTTATCAGAACTATTCTCCTTTTTGATTGTGTTTATAAAGTTTGTTTCCATTTCCGCTGCACTTTACATTATTTCATATTCATTAATTGTTCAAATTATACAAACAAACACAATCATGAGAGCCTCCGATCTTAACAACATTCAGAAGCACGAAGATCACAAATGATGCCCATAGTACTGGAATGAAAGTTTTCAAAATTATGAAAAGTTACGGTGATTATAATTCGAAGAAAATGTCGGTTTTGTACCTGACTCCCATAGTACCGGGTACATAAACACGTAGTTGGAAAACTTGTTTCCTCAAACCCTAATTCTTATTTAATCAGCTTCAAGTTTTCTTTATCCATCGATTTGAAGACAGTCGCTTCCTCCATCGATTTCAAAAGTTAAGATGGTTATGTTAGTTTACTGAGTCTGTGGAAAAAAAAATTGCGTTTCATTGTGGTTTTCAATGATATCTGTTTGGAGTCTTTTGTATTTGGAAGTTGTTTTGTTATTATTGAAACTGGTAAAAGTGAAATTGCACCATATACTGGATTTTGAAGGTTTGAATTTTCTTCATTCGATATTAATTAGTATTACAAAATTCTGAGTTTGAAAAATATTAAAAATTAAACATTACAATAAACACTTCCTAGGATATCTATGACTCTCGCCTTCTTCCATGCAATTTCATTTTTTGTTTTAATTTGCAGATCAGCTAGCATATCACAAGTCTTCTGATCCTGTTTCAGCAGATGTGTGATAAACTCTTCTGCTTTTTCTTTAAACTCTGATGGAGTAGAACAGACAACTTCATCCAGCAGTGCAATGCTACTCCACGTCTGCTTATAATATTTATCACTCACCATAGCAACTTTTTTGTTGAGTTCTTCGTCTTTTCTCTGTTCATGGAGTGACCATCTTGAATATTCAATTTTAAGATCGTTAGTATCCGATCAGTGGTAGAAGGTTTTGCTTGCCATTTAGAAAGACTGTGAGTGGTTTTGGACGTTTTGTTTTAGGATGAAGGGTTTTTTAAAAATGAAGTCTTGATGTTTTCAAGTAGACTAATCATGATCCTTTATAGTGTTTAAAATATTTGATAGGGTAAACGAAGAGACGTCTGCTAATAAAGATCACTTTTTTTTGAAAGTTTAAATTTTGTTCTTTGGTTTTCTAGATATTTAATTTTACTTGGTTTCCCATGAAAATTCATTTTTCAAAGGTTTTACATTAAAATGTTTGATAGGGTAAATGAAGAGACATCTCCCATAAACACTTTTTTCATTATTAAATCATTAAATGTACATGGTTTTTAAATATAAATTTTTATTTAATGGTTGCATTTAAATCTGACCTTTGGGTTGTTACATATTCTATATAATACCATTGCAAATTCAAATGTTGTTTCATCATACCCAGATTCATTCAGTGAAATAGAAGAGCAACTGTTATTGTTTTGCCTTAGTTCTTATAAATACATTAAAAGGGAGTCACGTACTTCTGCACAATCTGAGGATTTCAAGCAACGCTTTATTAAACAAATCGAAGAGCAAGTTTTTGCTGATAGGTCTACTCTTCAAGAGTTGAAGAGGTCTTTTAACGGACTGCAACTTGGTCTGCTGACAAGAGACCAAGTTTCGAGAGACCTGAGGGCGATGCTGACTACTTCCGTTCGTGACCTGTGTGTTGCGAGTAATATAGAGTGTGGATACAGACCTAGACTTCATGAGAAAGATCAATGACATACATCGAGAAGTTCAGTGCTCCATGGAGTTGAAGTTAAAGTTTCTTGATTCTTGCTATTAGAGTTTAGTGTCTAATTAGTTTTCTTTTTTATATCTAATTGTTACTTTTTTAATACTTTATATTTTAATCGTATTAATTTTTTTATGACAGTTTATTTTTGCTCATTTTTATGAGTCTGAAGATAAAGAGACAGTGTTCCATTGTCGATAAATTAGAAAATATTTCATCTGAATTTTTTTAAGATTGTTGTTTGGTACCATTTTCTCTATAGATATTACTTTTTCATGTCCTAATTATACAAATCCATTAACGTTTTCCTGTGTTTCATCCAAATCTTTGCTGGCTTCACTGCTCTAATTCAGGTATACAGATCATCCATGAAGATTTGTTCATTTATTGTGTTTTATTAGCATTTTACAGATTCTTTGTTAGTTACAGTTTATGATGATCATAGTATCTTAAACATGGTTGTTGTGAGTTATCCACATATATATTCTGATTATATCTCTTAAGTTCTTGCTTGTATGTATCTTGATTTGCTTCAGTCGTTGAGTTAGTCTACGACCCTCCTGCGTTTGTTTCATTATAAATTTAGGTATGGTTTTAGGCTGACCAATTTTTTTTTGGTTTTGTTTTAAATGCTGAACAAAGATTGTTATAGGTTCTTCAAACACAAACCGACTTGTTCTCAGCTAACCAACTTTCTAAGGAGATGGAAAGACTGAATTGGAAGTTTACAAACAACTAAGTGCAATGTATCAATTTGAATGCATGTAATACCAGTGTAAAAGACTAAGCCCATGACCTAAGTGTAACCTGACAAAATTACTGCAATAGTGCACTTAGGGGTGTGCAAAAAACCGAATTAACCGACCCATAACCGAAATAACCGAAAAAACCGAACCGAATGGAAAACCGATGGGTCGGTTTTTAATTTTTGAAAACCGATAATCATGGGTCTGTTATGGTTTTCTACGTTTCCATAACCGCTATAACCGAACCGACCCGCTAGTTAGTAAAGTCATGTATAACCGACCCATATGCATAACCGGTCCAATCTTATATATTAATCAAATAAAACCCAATAAAATAACCCCAATAAACCTAATAAAATAATCCCTGGAGGAATACCAAAGGACCACCAAAATTAAACCCAATAATCCGATTCCCTTATTCCAAAATCCAAATGACTGTTTTTCTTTTGTCAAAAGGACGGATCTTTACCATCATACCAAGAGTTTCTGTTAGTAATAATCTTAACAAGAAACCACAAAGGAAGATATGTATATTGTTACTATATCAATTCAAGATTATATATATGTTATAATCACTTTGACAATATTTTTTTGAGCTAAATTTAGCTAGGCCCAAGTTCATGGTTAACCGACCCATAACCGACTACCATAACCATCAAAACCGCCATAACCGAGCGGTTATGGTTATGACTTTTCAATAACCGACATCTCGGTTATGGTTATGACCAAAAACCGACCCAAACCGACCCATGCACACCCCTAAGTGCAATATACGAATTTCAATGCATGTAATACCAGTGACACAAGCATGATTACTTTGGATCTCATACCTTGTTTTAGGAGTTTGCATTGTCTAATTTACCCTTGAATGAAAGCAATTCTTTGAAAAGACCCACTTGAATAATGTAGTAAACAATTAGTACACTTTAAAACCAAAATATTGCATGGAAGTTTACCGAATACACAACCAATTAATACACTACAAATTGTATTAAATCGAGCAAAAATACAGCACAACATGCACTTTACCTTAAGATGAAGATCCTTATGGTCAGCCTCTGTATTTCATATATTATCATCATCATGGATTCTAAACCTATGCCGGATTCTGGAAAGCATTTTGTGCCACTTATACACTAATTTTACAAAATAAAAAAAATCTTAGAAATAAAAATTAATTTTCAAAAACAAAATGTACAAAAAGGTAATGATCGTATTTTAAAGGGTAATATTACTGCATCTTAAAGACAAAATTAATTTGCAAAAACAAAATATTTTCATGCCGTAAAAACAGTTGTTTTCACCGGAGATTATATAGATACCCACATATGAACCCTAGAAGTTTAAATCTGTGTTAAAAAACAAACTGAGAAAGGAAGATCAAATATGAGAGGAGGATTTCTAACCTTAAATCTATCATGATTTGTGAAGGAGGCAACATGAACTACCTATTTTGAATTTCAAATTTCAAAATTCAAATTATATCTATATAATATAATATAGAAGATAGATTTATATATAAATATACAAAAGGGAATAATGACATCAGTATAAACATGTGGCATACCTTAGGATTTGACACATAGGCAGATTTACATCAGCCAAAGTTCTCTTATTATAGATAGTAAGTAGGTCAGAGTAGTGTTCTGCACAAAACAATATATGCAAATATGCACACACATACTTTCAAAATATATATAATATAACTATAAATATAGTAAAGGTTAAATCCAACATTTTTTTATGTAAATACAGCAACAACATATCTATGATAATATATATTTATGTAAATCCAACATTTTACATGTATTCAAGTTATGATGGTCCTAATACAACAAAAGCATTCAAACGGTTCAGGTCACGTGTCACGACCCCCGACCCACCTTGGACGGAATCGAGAGCCGCGAACAGCCAAGTGGTACCGGAGATTATTTTGAAAAATATAGCAGCGGAAATTTCATCAGGACCGTGAGTTAGGAAAAATATCAGAGTTTAGAAAACACCGGATTTTATTTATTAAATAGATAGGATAAACTCATGTTTTACAAAGGTAGCTTTAATAAGGGATAAACCCAATTACATAAAACAATATTTCTTAATTTGATTTAATTAATAAAATAAGCCACTTCTTGAAGCCTTTCAGTGCCGTATCCATCTCTTACTTCAATATACTGTAATTACCTGAAACGCGTTTTAAAAAGGTTTTGTCAACAGGAAATACTGGTGAGTTCATTCATTTTGCTTAAAACGAAGCATTTGTTATAATTTACAGTATTAAGAGCGATTACAATGTTTCCTGATATCAACCAACTACCCACAGTATTTGTCACTCGAACATCCATCGGTAGCCTCTGAGCCCGATGGTGTCTGTGACTATGGTCATATCACCCCTTGGCCCCGTTGTCCAATGGTGATGTTTATCAAGTAATGTATACAAAACCCCACATACCGGCTGTAATTTGGTGACTACAAAGACTTAATCCCTGTAATTATAACTTTGAAAGTAAACATGCTTTTGAAAGTAATTTGATAAAAAGAGAATGACTCACTTTATAATCATGCAGATTTATACGGGCAGAGCTTAGCCTATTGATTAGTCTTGTAACCTAGTGCACACGAACTAGGTAAATAACTAATACAACATTTACGATAACTCACGAGATTAAAACCCTCACGACAAATGATAAAGTGCAATCACTTAAACATCCATCGGATTCACAACGAATGACAGAGTATTCCCCGAGTTCGGGTGGTACTCAAACATCCTGTCGGAATCACGACTAATGACAAAGGATAGCACTTAAACATCCTGTCGGATAGTTTCAATCGATCGGATATTGAATCGTAGCAGCGATCGAGTTAATACCCGGTATTGTAGCAGCGCCTAGCTATTATGAAAGTAATATTCGAATTATGGCAGTATAACTTCGTTTTTATGAAATTGTTTCGACACCAGAGAATTGCTCGTAGCTTGTTCTATTTATAGCTGGAATTTGGGTCTCACGCGGCCCGCGTGAGCCCTTGCTTGATCCTTACGCGGCCCGCGTAGCCGCCTAGTCTACGCTTAGGGTTGCTGAGTCATCAGTAGGTCTGCCAGGTGGATGCCACGTGTCCCTCGAGAAAACCATAATTCTTGATTTTCTTATTTTTTATATGGATTGGGATTTCAGGGGTCCGGGTTTTTACTAACGGATTAATTTGGGACCTTTTTGAATAAATTTATATCCCAAGGAAAAAGGGAATAAAATAGTGAGAAAAGAGAATGGACCCACTTTGTAACTTTAGGGTTCAATTAGAAAGTCTCCTGGTAGAATATTGGGTTTAACTTCTGAGCTATTTAAAAATATATAATGCAATCGTGGTAAGTATAGTACCCCTAATTCAACCTTGTCCCGATGTCCCGAGACAGAATCCCAACAAACTTAGTCGGGCAGTGCCCTGACATGCGTTATGGGCTTTAGATCAATCGGAAAGGGCAGCGGTGATCGGGAGTTAAAACACTTAAAACGAGGCATGGCTTTATTATTATTCTAGTGTAAATAAAAATATGTATAGATATATAGATTGAGAGAGTATAGGCGAAATACATAATAAAAGGAAGTTGCTTTGAACCTATTTATACTTGAAAAATCTTCAAACTTAGGAAACAAGGAATTGAGTCATCATGTTTAACTTGTTCTGATCTATACACGTATAACATGCATACGTGACTAATCAATTTCAATTGTTAGAGTTTTCTTTGTATTTTAATTATTATTATTATTTTAAAATTGGACATGTACGTTCACTTCCTATTTCATATGTGTTGATTTTTTTTATTTATTTATTATATATTATAATTAATTTAACTGCTTCACTTATTTGGCGTTTATAACTTCTAAAATACGACGTTTTATAAAATAATGAATATGTCATTAGAACGAGAATATTTTTGTCTACATTTTGAACCAAGTTTCATTAAAAATAGAGTAGGTTCAAAATACAATTTAGTTTAATTATTAAACGGTTCCTGGGCCCGTCTAGCTACTTCATATTTCTAACACTCGACTTACCCGTAATATACCTGTCTAATAATATAAGTTTTTATAGACTTTTATTTTATTAGAAAGGTCACCCATATACAGGCCAATTAATTAATATAATATTTCAACCAACTATATAAAATAGTGTTTAAAACTATTTAGGTTGAATATTTATATTAAAAATAAACTAGTTACTAGTTACTAGTGGTTAATAAATTTAACCAAACCTATAATTCTTATATAATAATAGGAATGTTACATCTTCTCCACCTTGTTTTAAATCTCGTCCTCGAGATTTGGGTTACTATATTTCTTTTAGACTTATGTCATATTTTAGTCAATAAAAACAATATTATGGTAGATGATACAGAATTAAAATATCTAATTTTGTGAATACGAGTTGTACAATAAATAGGATTCAACGGTTCAACTGAATTAGTTCAAGAAATTGATGACAAACGAATGAGATGAAATGATAAAATTTTCAAAGTGACTAGGTTCAAGCCAAAAGATTTATGATTAATAGATATTTAAAATGAACGTGAAGGACTTTTTAGAATTAATAAAATTCTTTGTCAAAAGAAAACTTACTTTGATTGGCAACTGAGGAAGACTTAGAATTGACATGTTCTAAATGAAATAAAAGCATGAAAAATGATTTGTCAAATATTTATGATATGAGAAAATCAAAGTGTTGAGATGAGTGAATTCCAAAAATACACCAAAAGACAATAGAGTTAGTGTATCATTGTTTAGAGTTCCAAGTTATTTTAATTATGAAACAATGTGATAGTACATTATTAGTGACCATATTTTTCATACTATGTCCTAGAGATCGAAATATAATAAGAACAAGTTGTTTTGGCATGACCAACATTTATATTATATTTGTAAATGTAATATATATTATTTATGTCCCTGTCTGAACCGTATCTTATATATCAAATATAAATACTATGTAATATATATTATTTGTTACGCATTTTTACTATATGTAAATGGTCACCACTTTTAAATAAATATTATTTTAGTATTTTACTATACTATGTAAAATAACTTATATTTATTATGTAATATATATTACAAAACACCGCAATGAAGTTATTACATTACAAAATATTTTAGTATTATTATTTTGTAAAAGAAATCACTATTATTTATAACGTTAAATGAAAGTTGAAAAATAAAGGTGTAAAAATATTTATTGTACAAAAGAATTTGTAAATATATAACACTTAATGGGTCAATTCTATGTGATTACTTATTTTCATTTTGAAACCATATAACGTTGTGAATGTATTTACAAATGTTGTAAATAAGTGAAAACGGGGACTATTCTTATATATTACAATGTTCCCCTAACCCAACGTAGTTGATGACTACCATATTATTCTTATATGGTCATTTTCTTGCCAGAGTGTTACGGTACATAGTTACCACAAAATATGTGATACACAATTATTTATATAATTTTATTCGTCTCTCTAATTCTTGTATTATTTTATGAAAATATGTCTTCTCCTTACAGTACAAAGTATATATATTTTTATATATAATTAAAATTTACTAAATAAGTATGATGACTTAATTTATATACATTAACTAGTCATTATCATGGTTGGATATTGGTTAGTGCTGCCTTGTTTAAGCATAGGTGATAAGTCCATGCCTAACTAAGGCTAGGCTATCCAATATCTACCCTTGACAATAACCCTAGTACCTAAAAATAATATTAACACTACTATTATTAATATATTATTACTAATAATAAAATTATT
Organism: Helianthus tuberosus; assembly: GCA_030545235.1. NCBI lineage: Eukaryota > Viridiplantae > Streptophyta > Magnoliopsida > Asterales > Asteraceae > Helianthus > Helianthus tuberosus. The sequence goes on from CM060359.1 coordinate 19,362,347, forward strand.
AATAATAGATAACTTAAACATAAACTTAAATGAGAGTATACCTCAACATAATTTTTTATACATATATATAAAAATATAAATTCTTCACCTCAATTTGTTTAACAAAATTCATTGATTCGATATGAAAGAATCATCATTTTGCAATAATGCAGTTCACAGTGCAAAAAGCAGAATGATATTTGAGTTTGGATAAAATAACAAATCGGAATGAAGCCCTCCAGTGGTCTTCATAAATCAAACGAACCACATGCGTAACAAACAGTGCATGTGTAACGTGTGGATTTACCAAGAAATGAAATAGATCAATATTCACTACTATGAAAGAAATCCTCATGGTATGATGACCATTAGAGGAAATAGAAACACGAAAATCAACTTATTATATGCAGAAGTCAGAAAAAAAATATAAGAACTTTATCTGGAATTTCGTGTGATAACCGTTGTTAAATGACATTACCAGGGAATGTCGAATAAAATGAAATAGGGGAGTTGCAAAGATATGTGACTCCTTTTTCAGTGATAATAATTATGACTCTGATTAGACTGTGCACCGATAGTTGTGAAATATTGTTCCAACGTATCTCAGCGATATTCATATTGTTTGTAGGATCACGTGGCAAAGTGCTTCTTTTTTATTAGTAGTTTTTCTACTGACGGAATTATCATTGGTGTCATCGTGCTCAATTTATATTTTCCAAATGTCTTGTCTTGAAAGTTGTGTGTGATATACTTCAACGTCTGTGGACGTATAATTTAAGTTTTATGTGTTTTCTTGTGTATTAGCACAACTTTACATGCTTCTTACTTGCGTTAATAGTTTATGGTAACGTATTGGAAATTTTTTTATACTTTTGATAATGTCCCAACTTAATGGGTTTCCATTGTTATTATTGTTGCTCGAGTTACGAGGTAGATGATCAAACAAAATAATGTTTGATATCGATATATGTAAGCGATTCTTGATAAAGGAATCTAGATTTATTATTGTTGACACATATGCTTGTGCTTTATTCCTAATTGACTTTTGGAATTCCTTATAGATATACATATCTATATAATCATATATTTCACATGTTGTAATATACATACCCTTGGTAAGGTCAATGTATTTAACAGATTCATATTTCCAAAAACAAGTCAGATATCAGGTCATGATACTATTTAGGGAAATCTTGTCACTTGTTTGACATATTATATACCCCGTCTTATCCGGTTCGCGCCGGAGAGGTAACCTCAGTATATCCGGACAAGCTGGAGAGTCTGCTACACCATACCCAGTCTTGCCGGAGAAAAAATTTCTATTTCCCATAAATAGTATCTTTTCAAGATTTTAAAAGTGTCTCTCTTATTAGGGCTTTTATCCAGAATCAAGGAAATTTGTATTCCCGTAACATATCTTATTCTAGACCAAGTAATATCAATAAGCAAGGATTAATAGCAATTAAATGTTATTGCTTATTTATCGTATCTTGCAATCTTCTAATTATCATTCTTATGGCATACCAAAACCCATCATACTTTATTTACATAAGTACTTAGCTTATCTTGCAGCTTATACTTAAGGTATCTTTTCTTAAGTTCAAGTCTAAATGCTATCAGGTGTGCTACCAGTTAATAGCAATCTCCTAACTCTTAGGTGTTATTATCACAACACTTATTGGCTTAAAGCAGTGGCTCTGATAACACCTTTTGTCACGACCCCCGACCCACCTTGGACGGAATCGAGAGCTGCGAACAGCCAAGTGGTACCGGTGATTATTTTGAAAAATATTGCAGCGGAAATTTCATCAGGACCGTGAGTTAGGAAAAATATCAGAGTTTAGAAAACACCGGATTTTATTTATTAAATAGATAGGATAAACTCATGCTTTACAAATGTAGCTTTAATAAGGGATAAACCCAATTACATAAAACAATATTTCTTAATTTGATTTAATTAATAAAATAAGCCACTTCTTGAAGCCTTTCAGTGCCGTATCCATCTCTTACTTCAATATACTGTAATTACCTGAAACGCATTTTAAAAAGGTTTTGTCAGCAGGAAATACTGGTGAGTTCATTCATTTTGCTTAAAACGACGCATTTGTTATAATTTACAGTATTAAGAGCGATTACAATGTTTCCTGATATCAACCAACTACCCACAGTATTTGTCACTCGAACATCCATCGGTAGCCTCTGAGCCCGATGGTGTCTGTGACTATGGTCATATCACCCCTTGGCCCCGTTGTCCAATGGTGAAGTTTATCAAGTAATGTATACAAAACCCCACATATCGGCTGTAATTTGGTGACTACAAAGACTTAATCCCTGTAATTATAACTTTGAAAGTAAACATGCTTTTGAAAGTAATTTGGTAAAAAGAGAATGACTCACTTTATAATCATGCAGATTTATACGGGCAGAGCTTAGCCTATTGATTAGTCTTGTAACCTAGTGCACACGAACTAGGTAAATAACTAATACAGCATTTACGATAACTCACGAGATTAAAACCCTCACGACAAATGATAAAGTGCAATCACTTAAACATCCATCGGATTCACAACGAATGACAGGGTATTCCCCGAGTTCGGGTGGTACTCAAACATCCTGTCGGAATCATGACTAATGACAAAGGATAGCACTTAAACATCCTGTCGGATAGTTTCAATCGATCGGATATTGAATCGTAGCAGCGATCGAGTTAATACCCGGTATTGTAGCAGCGCCTAGCTATTATGAAAGTAATATTCGAATTATGGCAGTATAACTTCGTTTTTATGAAATTGTTTAGACACCAGAGAATTGCTCGTAGCTTGCTCTATTTATAGCTGGAATTTGGGTCTCACGCGGCCCGCGTGAGCCCTTGCTTGATCCTTACGCCGCCCGCGTAGCCGCCTAGTCTACGCTTAGGGTTGCTGAGTCATCAGTAAGTCTGCCAGGTGGATGCCACGTGTCCCTCAAGCTTATCCGGAGATTTGCCGTGTTGTCGCGGCCCGCGTGACCTTCCACCTATTCTTTACGCGGCCCGCGAGAAGACCATAATTCTTGATTTTCTTATTTTTTATATGGATTGGGATTTCAGGGATCCGGGTTTTTACTAACGGATTAATTTGGGACCTTTTTGAATAAATTTATATCCCAAGGAAAAAGGGAATAAAATAGTGAGAAAAGAGAATGGACCCACTTTGTAACTTTAGGGTTCAATTAGAAAGTCTCCTAGTAGAATATTGGGTATAACTTCTGAGCTATTTAAAAATATATAATGCAATCGTGGTAAGTATAGTACCCCTAATTCAACCTTGTCCCGATGTCCCGAGACAGAATCCCAACAAACTTAGTCGGGCAGTGCCCTAACATGCGTTATGGGCTTTAGATCAATCGGAAAGGGTAGCGGTAATCGAGAGTTAAAACACTTAAAACGAGGCATGGCTTTATTATTATTCTAGTGTAAATAAAAATATGTATAGATATATAGATTGAGAGAGTATAGGCGAAATACATAACAGAAGGAAGTTGCTTTGAACCTATTTATACTTGAAAATTCTTCAAACTTAGGAAACAAGGAATTGAGTCATCATGTTCAACTTGTTCTGATCTATACACGTATAACATGCATACGTGACTAATCAATTTCAATTGTTAGAGTTTTCTTTGTATTTTAATTATTATTATTATTTTAAAATTGGACATGTACGTTCACTTCCTATTTCATATGTGTTGATTTTTTTATTTTTTTATTATATATTATAATTAATTTAACTGCTTCACTTATTTGGCGTTTATAACTTCTAAAATACGACGTTTTATAAAATAATGAATATGTCATCAGAACGAGAATATTTTTGTCTACATTTTGAACCAAGTTTCATTAAAAATAGAGTAGGTTCAAAATACAATTTAGTTTAATTATTAAACGGTTCCTGGGCCCGCCTAGCTACTTCATATTTCTAACACTCGACTTACCCGTAATATACCTGTCTAATAATATAAGTTTTTATAGACTTTTATTTTATTAGAAAGGTCACCCATATACAGACCAAGTAATTAACATAATATTTCAACCAACTATATAAAATAGTGTTTAAAACTATTTAGGTTGAATATTTATATTAAAAATAAACTAGTTACTAGTTACTAGTGTTAATAAATTTAACCAAACCTATAATTCTTATATAAAAATAGGAATGTTACATCTTCCCCACCTTGTTTTAAATCTCGTCCTCGAGATTTTGGTTACTATATTTCTTTTAGACTTATGTCATATTTTAGTCAATAAAAACAATATTAAGGTAGATGATACAGAATTAAAATATCTAATTTTGTGAATACGAGTTGTACAATAAAAACAATATTAGAATGAGCCTGATTGTTACAAAAACAAAACAAAATAATCAACCTTACAACAATGATCTCTCATAAAAAAACAAAATAATCAGGTAACAAAACAAAGCCTCATCAACATCAGGTAACGCTAAATCAGTGTAGTGAAAATGAAAAGGAAATAATACCTGATGAATGAAATGGATGGTCTGATTATAAACCACTGATCAACCTAAACATAAACCACATACTAACAAACAATCACAAAACAAAACAAAACAAACCAAATTCAAGAATCAACTCTGTAAATATAATCATCATTAAAACAAAATAAACCAACAAACAATCACAAAACAAAACAAACCAAATTCACACACAACAAACCTGAAATCACCACAAACTGCACACACACCACCAGTAACCGCCGGTAACCGCTCAACAAACTTCTTCAACTCGCCGGTTTCATGCAACTGCTTCACCTCCTCCGCTCCTCCGATGTACTTTCCGCCGATGAAAACCCTAGGTAACTGACGGTCGGATTTTACAGATTTTGAAGAATTTGTTGATTTTGTAGGTTTTGGTGAATCCGGTTGAGATTTCGGGGAATTAGGGCGATTGTGAGGATGATGGAAGAGAAATTGGTTTTAGAAAGAGAATGATGGAAGAGAGAGAAAATCTTTATCTGAGATGTGTTTTTAGGTTTATGTTTTAAAAGGGGTTTTTAAATTTGAAATTTTTTAAATTGTCCCGCATAAAAATGCCTCTAATTAATTCTAATAAAAATCACATTTATAGATTATTTGTAAATCGGAATTATGACATCATCATTGACATGTGACATAGCTTAGGAGTTGACACATAGGCATATGTTTTACATCAGCCCAAAGTCTCTTATTATAGATAGTATAGATTGCCCTCCATGGGTTTTGTTATTGTAGATAATGTGAAGTTTTTAGTAAATATATACAAAATATTAAATTTAACTTAGCATTGTTTGTTGAGGGTAGGCATGAATTGCCATTGCCAGATTTAGGGTGAGTTTGTCTTACCTTATTTTTGTTAAAAAGGTAATTTTGTTAAAAGAACTTATTAACTTATAACTTTTTGAAAATAAAATTCGAAAAAAATAGAGTTAATTACACAGATGGACCCTATAGTTTATAGTTAGTTTCACCTTTGGTTACTAATTATTTTAACAGGTTTAACTTTTATGGTTTTAAGAGTTAATTACATAGTTAGTCCCTGTGGTTTACACAAAATAACAATCTAAGGTACTAATAGTTTAAAATCACATCCTGGGGGTACTAACTTTCCATTTTTTAACATGTGAGGGTATTAACGTTAATTCCCTGTTAACTATTAGTACCTTAGATTGTTAGTAGGGGTGCAAACGAGCCGAGCCGAGCCCGAGCTCGACCAGGCTCGAGCTCGAGCTCGATTAACTTGTGAGAGCTCGGCTCGATTCGAGCTTTGTTTTCAAAGCTCGAGCTCGGCTCGTTTGTATTTTCTCAAGCTCGAGTTCGGCTCGGGCTAGGCTCGTTTATTATCTATTAATTATTATATTAAATAAAAATAATACAAATAATAGACTTTTTAGGCTCGCGGGCTCGATAAGTGAAGCTCGTGCTCGGACTCGTTTACTAAATAAACTTATTTTTAGGTTCGAGGTCGGCTTGGAAACAAGTTTAAATAAGCTCGGCTCGACTCGGCTCATTTACACTAAGGCTCGATAAGGCTTGACGAGCCTAACGAGCTTCACATGCGAGGCTCGATCTCGGGCTCGATAAACAAACGAGCTTTGTTTTGAGACTCAAGCTCGGCTCGGGCTCGATAAGGCTCGGCTCGTTTCGAGCTTTTTCTCTAGCCGATCTCGAGTAGCTCGCGAGCCGCTCGGCTCGTTTGCACCCCTAATTGTTAGTTTGTGTAAACCACAAGGACTAACTATGTAATTAATACCCTCACATGTTAAAAAATGAAAAGTTAGTACATCAGGATGTGATTTTAAACTATTACCTTAGATTGTTACTTTGTGTAAACCATGGGGACTAACAATGTAATTAACTCTGGTTTTAATTTTGTAACACATTTGGGTACTAACATCTAATTTTATTTAAGTTTAAATCAATTTTACAAAATCAATTTTTTTTTTATTTTTGTCTTTTTATTATATCTCTTAATTAAAATAAAATCTATTTATTTTTCTTATTTTCATCTTTTTATTAAATTTCTTATTTAACATAAAATCTGCTAGTTACATCAGTATTTTTTTAAATAAAATCTACTAGCTATATAGTTTTATGTAAATTAAATATATTACTCGTTTTAAATAATGTAAACCTTACTCGTTTTCAATTTTGGATAGATATGATAGATAATAATAAATATATTTCATGTAAATTAAAAAATAGACATGTATAAAGTTGCTAGTTTTAAATAATGTAAACCTTACTCGTTTTCAATTTTGGATTCAACTAACATGTATCGAGTAAACTTTTCAATTGTGTATTTATTTTTTTGAACGGAATTGTGGATATAATTAGTTTTATATTAATATGTATTTTATATCTTAGTGATCAATATAATAAATATAAAAAGTGTATAAGTTATAAAATAGTCAAATGTAAATAATTAAAAAAATAATGGTGTAACTAGTAGATTTTGTGTTAAATAAGAAATTTAATAAAAAGATGAAAATAAAAAAATAAATAGATTTTATGTTAATTAAGATATATAATAAAAAGATGAAAAAAATAGATTTTGTAAAATTGATTTAAACTTAAATAAAATTAGGTGTTAGTAACCAAAGGTATTACATTGATAAAAAAAAATGGAAGGATATTTTAGTCACTATATTCATAAAATTAACTAATTTTGGTGTTAGTACCCAAAGGTGTTACAAAATGGAAACCATAAAATATAAACTTGTTAAAAAAAGTTAGTACTCAAAGGTAAAACTAACTATAAACCATATGGTACATCTGTGTAATTAACTCAAAAAAGTATTTGTAAACCAATAAGTTAATAAGTAGTTTTTTAAAAATTGTTTGGTTTAGCTTATTCATGTAAAATGACCAAAAAAGACATCCCTTAAAAAGTGTTTGGTTTAGCTTATTCATGTAATCTTGATTTAACCTTGTTAGATGATGTTTCACAACAAACAACATTTGGACGGTTTTCATCCATTTTCCGAATGTGCAAAATTGCAAAATAGTCAAATAGCTATTAATACTCTAAATGCGAATCAGTAATCAACTCATTTAACACTACCCGGAATGACTCGTTTATAAGTAAACGAGCAGAAATATTTGCAAATACAAAAACTGTATCATACCTCTTCTTTGCTTCAAGCAGGTCAGCTAAAGCATCAACATTATTGGATATCGATACTACCTGAAAAGGTAACATTTGATAGAAATAAACGATGAGATGTTATCAAAATATGTAGAGTATAAATTGTTGATTTAGTGGCCACATCCCCTAATTATAGATATAAGGTTCACAACAATTAGATCACTTAGACAGTTTCATGCGGATACATCCCCTACACCACACTCACAACAAACTCAAGATTCTAATGCAAGTATCACATTAAAAGCATACAAAAAGGGGAAAGTGAATATGGTGATGTTAAGCACCTAACCTTACATGTGAAATGTAACAACCCACGTTTGAAAGTCAAAGTACAAGTCAAAGGAAGAAAAGATTGCTAATTGCGATCTGTCACTCCTTGCTTAACTAGTGATTGTACACCTTGACTTGCAATCTATTACTTTGATATGTGTACTTTAGTTGTATTATGTGGAGTAAATGTTAATAATCGCATGTTAATCGCTAATCTATTGTCGCTAATCGCATCACAATCGCATTCGCAACTTGAATTATAGGCTCTGTATATTGTTTTACGTGTGTGTGCTATTTATGTGTTACGTGTGCATGTTTATTATATGTTGTGGTGATTTATCAAAAACGCAATCGCAACTCTATCGCAACACAATCTAATCTCAAACACTAAACGCTTTTATGTATGTTAGTTATATTATTTGTGTGACTACTTTCTAAACCTATCGCATCGCTTAATCGACACTCGCTTAAACGCATCGCTCAACGCACGAAACAAAACGTCAAAACTCAACTCGCCGGCGACGTTCGATCGAATGACCATTCGATCGAATGGTCATCCGTATGGATGACCATCCGATCAGATGGCCATCCGATCAGACTGCCCTCCGATCCGTCACACTACACCGCCTTTTCTTCTCCTTCACCTATAAATAGCACCTTTCACATCATGAACACTGATGTGACAGCTCTGGTGCGACCCTTGGACTTCTCAGGCTATTTTCTCTCGATTCCTCGTAATTCTTGTAAGTTTTCAACTCAAATCTTGTACTTCTATGATCTACACACACTTCTTCATCATTTTCACCTTTGAATCTTAACTTTTCACCATGAAATCAGGTGGTTTGAGGTGTTTTAGGGTGATGTCATCATGGGGTTCTTATGAACTTCAAGATTTGACCTCATTCCACCAAGAACAACTCAGATCTAAGAGATTTCAACATGTTTAAACACTGATTTCGCCTAAATCTAAACATCTTCAAGATTAAAAGGATTGAAAGATGCTTTTACAACTTTTCTTTCAACTCTTTTACACTCTTGCACTCAAAACCGATAGAATTGGAGCTCATTCAGGCATTCCACTCATTCTCTAGTGATGTGTCGGTCTGAGAACTGATTCCTATCCGAGAGACATCCGATTCACGAGTTGAACATGAACAACCGACAAGAACAGTTAACTGATCAGACTGGGGTGATTCCTGTCCGATCGGATGACTTGGGCTTGATGGAGTTCCCGTTGTTTAAACACGTTGTCATACTGTCTCGGTCAAACCGCAAACTTTCTAAACTTAACAAAATTTTCCAAATTTCAAACAAGCAAGTCATCAAACGGACTGCCGTCCGATCGGACTGCCGTCCGATCGGACTGCCGTCCGATCGGACTGCCGTCCGATCGGATGACTTGTGGTCTCAACACTTGAACATTTTTACAAATTATCAAAGATCATCAGTTTCCAACGGATCGCCATCCGATTGGACGACCATCCGATCGAATGACCATCCTGCTGTGAACTTGTTCTCTGAGAAATGTCTCACTGGAAGGGATCGCCATCCAAGCGAACGACCATCCGACCGGACGACCATTCGATCGAACGACCTGAAAGGTAGAGATACTTCTCTGATTTTAAAATGCTACAACGAAAACTTCAAAGCCATCATACACAAACACATCCATCCCAAACGAATGCCAATCCGACCGAATGGCCATCCGACCGGATGACCATCCGTCCGGATTGTCATCTGATCGAATGACCATTCGTCATCCAATACACTCGTCTCCGTTTAACACACCGTTCATCGCTTATGCTATCGTTCTGTAATCAGGCTAACTTTCCAGCGCTCCCTTCAATCCAATCCAATCCAAGACTGTGTTATTCATTTAACACGATCTGTGAGTATACTCGAACCCTTTTTGCTTTACGCACTTTTGGGTGTTACATACGTTACTTATTCAAATCACAATCGACACACAACGCAACACTTTTATACGCTGACCTTTACTGCATGTTATACGTGTTACCCGATGAATGCTTGTATGTTATGTTTACACAGTGATTGTTGCCTGACACCTTAGCAACGATAGTACTATATCTTTTAGACTCAGCACCTGTCGTGGACAAGGGTTGTTAAGGGCTTTACTTCACGTATCACAGTGGTGATATGTGTTGCACATTCTACAACTCGCAGTCACATCTGTGCATATTTCATTGTCGATAACCTACTAGCTTCACTTTGCTACATGCTGGTTATGCGTAAAACAATTTCGCTATCTATTATACTATTAAACTTGTATGCTCACCTTTACACTATGTGAATTGACCTCTTTTTTAACGTGTGTGACAGGTGTTTGAGATGCTAGGATGCTTGCTATCTTTTGTGGAATCAAGATTAGGAAGAGTCTAGAAACAAACAATTAATATTTTGAGTTGTCGGAACTATGATTTGCCTTGAGATATCTATGTCTGTAATAATTGTTTTATTTTGATAAGTTATGGTATGGGACATAATGTTAATTATCTGGTAATTTAGTTGTTATGGATTTCTCTTGGACAATCTGTTTCGCTCAGTGCCTCACCCCGATGTTTCCGCCATCGGCTGGGGTGTGACATGAATCCCTCAAAACTACGTAGTTTTGATTGTGTTTTCTTAAGAAAAAATGATTTTTATTCTTTTGTTCTCCTAATTCCTCTCCATTTATTTAGCCCACTTTGATTTCCATATCCCTACTCCTACTACCGATCATCAAAACCACGTCCAAAGACTTGCCTTCAAGAAATTGTTATTCAATTTTCAATCCTAGCAATCGATCAAAGAGGTAAAAAAACTATCTTACATCGTTCATCAATTTCCCACCACACGGTAATTGTGGGCCGCCATGACTCCAACATTCACTAAATCTGGTGGTTGGTATTAACGTGATCCATAAATTCATGGCTTAAAGAAAGAACCCAATTCTCTCAAAAGGATATTCGTTTTCTTATTCCCCCATTCTCATTCTTAAACTATTAGTATATTCCTTTTAAACCAATAATCATTGGGAAGATTTGCATGTAATAGATGTAACTAACTAGAATTAACAATGCTTTTTTTTTTTCCTATCTTGATCATCAATTTTTCGGTTCCAAGATGTTCTTGCTTTAGTCGATGTAGGACACGCATAAGCTAATGGATTCAGAAGTTCAATTAGAGGAGGAGGCTTTAAAAACGAATCTGATTGACGATATTGATGCAAATGGGTACTTAGACAAGTCAAAATATAGCGAACTCGTATTAGACGAGTCAAAATATAGCGAACTCATATTAAACGCGTCAAAATTTAGCGAACTCATAGTAAACCGGTCAAAATATAGCGAGCTCATATTAAACGGGTCAAAATATAGCGAACTCGTATTAGACGAGTCAAAATATAGCGAACTCATATTAAACGAGTCAAAATTCAGTTTTTTAAAGACATTGTCACATTCGGGAAACGATTTAAGATTGGGTTCATACTAACTTCGTAACTGTATTGATTAGGATCGGTCGAAGTCGTTAAATTGTATTGGGTCGAAGATCATATATTTGTCTAATAAACTGAAAATTTAATCAAAACGGTGTTGCCGCTCTTTACTATTTTATCGACTCTGACGAATTGTAAGGTGAGTCCGACATATGATCGACATATGGTGAAATTGATGAACGATGTAAAATGCTTGAATATATTGGTTTATACATAGCAATGCATTGGATCGACATATGATCGACTCTGATGGTTTATAAGGTGAGTCCAACATATGATCGACTCTCTTTACCCAAAAAAAAGACATATGATCGACTCTGATGGTTTATACATAGCAATGCATTTTGTCAAATGCTTGAATATATTGGTTCTTTTATGGCTGCTATCTTATATATTTATCAGGTTATGTTGGATTGAATATTTGATGTTAGCCTATAGTTTGTCAAGTGCTTGAATATATTGGTTCTTTTATGACTATCGTGGACCATAATTCTATCCCAGATTTCTATCTCAACGATCACCACAGTTCCTCCCTGTAAATGATGTTACGATACGCGGTGCACGGTCAAAATTATTAAGCCAAAAAGATAATTAACTTGTGATTGATCGATTGCAAATTGAATAACAATTTCTTGAAGGTAGTAGGGATATGATCGGCAGTAGGAGTAGGGATATGGAAATCAAAGTGGGCTAAATAAATGGAGAGGAATTAGGAGAACAAAAGAATAAAAATCATTTTTTTAAGAAAACATAATCAAAACTACGTAGTTTTAAGGGTTTCACATATAAGGTTAGGTGCTTAACAGCACCATATTCACTTTCCCCATACAAAAATGAAGCAAAACAGTATCATAGCAAAATAATGCAACTAGATACATATACAAATATAAATCCTCACATGTTCCCATTCACCCATGTATTTTCCATCTACTTAGCCATTTCCTTTGCAGTTAGTTATCTAAGTAGTAGTTTAGAGTTATCGCCAATTTCTCGAATGAAATATTATGAATCAAGTTTCACGTATCTCTATATTTTCTTATGTTCTTTCTACTTTCTTCTTCCTCCTTTATTCCTACAGCAGCAACAAGGATTGGAATTTTTATTACCTTTCTGCTTGAATCTGCTTCTTCAGCTGATCTCTCTTAACTGTTAAGAATTCACCAGAGGCCTGCTCCCTCCGTGAATTCTGTCAGTTCATAAGAAGAGAAACCACAACAATATGGTAGATGGGGGAGTTAATTGAGGATTGATGATGAAGGCGAGATGAGGAGATGATGAAGGCGGCAGATGGGTTAGAGGATTGGCAGGGGTTTAATCGAAAATTTGTCCCCAAAAGGACTTTTGGGTTTGAAGAAGTTAGAATTTCTTACTTTTCAAAAACCCTTTTATCAAGTGTAAGTTAAAAGTCATACTAAAAGTCCTTATGCATTTGCCAAACATTATTTTTTAACTTATTAACTTTTAAGAAGTTATCAAAAATAAGGAATCCCAAACACCCACTTATTATCAAAAATACTAGCTACTGATATTTAAGGTTTAAGAGTAAACTGCCATTATGGTCCCTGTGGTTTGGGCACTTTTTCTATTTTAGTCCAAATCTCAAACTTTTTAAATCTGAGTCCCTGTGGTTTCATTTTTGTTGCCATTTTAGTCCAAAATACAAAACCCCCATTTTTTACTGTTGAAAGCTGCATATTTTGTCTTTTTGTTCAGGGGTATTTTGTTCCTTTTAATTTTAATATAAGATGGCAGTTTATTAAAATGGCATGTTTACTAAAAAAAAACCTATAACCCTTCATTCTTGAACCAGCGCACACAACCACAGTGTCATCTATTTCTCTGCTTATCTTCACCTCCTCAAACCCTAAACACCCACAGACCCCCTTGATCTCTCACTCTCGATATCAGCTCTGGCAGCCAGAGCCAGAGGTCCGACCGGGCTCTGGCACCCCTGTTTTCACCAGTAAATGATCACACACTCACACACTCACCCACATAACTCTCTCTCTCTCTCATTTAGTTCCGGCGAAGACAAAGGCAGTGCCGCCTCAGGCGGCGACGGTTGTTTCCCGTTCTCATTCCGACAACCACACCATCACCTAATCCCCCTCTTCCTCCCTTCTCTCCAAGCAGAACTCCGGCACGGAGGATCACCTGTGCGTTCTACGTACCCACCACCACCGTCTCCCTTCCACCACCGTACACCCACACCACCTCTACCTATCTCCGCCACCGTCAAACCACCTGCAACAACCACAGCAACATCCACCGTGTTTAAACCATCGGCAACCACCACCTGTTACCTTATATCATTCTACCACAACCACAAAAACCTAGAGAGAGAAACACCTCAAAACCCCCAATCTAGAGAGAGAAACCTCTCAAAAATGTCAAAACCTAGAGAGAGAACCACCGCGTTCTTCATCGATGTTTTGTTGTTGTTGTTGTTCATCGAATTAATAAATATCTGAATCAAAAACAAAAGTTGTGGTGGTGGAGTTCCTGGATCGGGTGGTGTTATTGAGAGAGAGAAGAGAGAGAGAGAGAGTCAGATGTTTGTTTAGAGAGAGAGAGAGCGAGAGAGCAGAGACTTTATAGAGAGAGAGAGAGGTGTGTTTTGAGGTTTTTTTAATTTGTTATAATAACTTATAAAATGACCAATTTGCCCCTGAACAAGAAGACAAAATAGGCAGCTTTTAACAGTCAGGAAAAGGGGTTTTTGAATTTTGGACTAAAATGACAACAAAAGTGAAACCACAGAGACCCAGATTTAAAAAGTTTAATATTTGGACTAAAATGGCAAAAGTGCCCAAACCACAGGGACCAAAATGGCAGTTTACTCAAGTTTTAAATAATAAGTAAGAACCTAGTGGTTTTAAGTAATGAGTATGGTTATTATATAAATGAGCTTATTATACAAAACATGAAAAGTGAAGAATTTTTTTTTCCATCTTAACAAAATATTTTAGTCACAGAAAAAAAATCCGTGTATTTACACCAGTAGAGTAATTATAATCATTTTACGGTAATTACACACAATTATTCTACTTGAGTAAATACATGTTTTTTATATATTTTGCTACTAAACATAATGTTTAAGTAGATGAAAAAATATTCAAAAAAAAAAAAAGAAGAAGAAGAAGAATAAGAACTTCCTTCACTTTTAATGTTAAGACTCATTTGTATTTGATATTTATTTTTTAAATAATAACTAATGATCTAGTGGTATAGTAGTATTGTGTTTATTCTCTATAAACAACCACCGAACAATGAAAACGAAATTGATAACTAATCATCTAGTGGTATAGTAGTATTGTGTTTATTCTTTATTAAGGAAAACGAAATTGATAATTTGGGATGAAGCACCGATGAATCATAAACAAGCGTTTGAAGCACTAGACTTAACAATGAAAGATATCTTCAAATGTGAGATGACCTTTGGTGGTAAAGTTATGGTGTTCGGTGGTGACTTTAGACAGATACTTCCGATTGTACCAAATGGCAGTAGGCGAGAAATCGTTAATGCTTCAATCACTTTGTCGTATATTTGGAGTAGTTGCAAGCTCCTTACGTTAACAAAAAACATGAGGTTAACCGTAGGAGCGAACGCATCTGATATAGAAGAGATTAAAGCTTTTGCGAATTGGTTGCTCGAGTTGGGGGAGGGAAAAATTGGTGGCAGTGACGATTGTGAGGTGGTTATAGATATTCCTGAAGATTTGTTAATCAAGTGCTCTGAGGATCCTATGTCAGATCTGATCGACTTTGTATATCCTTCACTTCTCCAACTGTACAAAGATAAAGATTATTTTACTGAAAGAGCTATACTAGCACCAACAAACGGGGTTGTTCAAGAAATTAATGAAAGATTGCTTGCTTCGTTTCCTGGCGATGAAGTGGAGTATCTGAGTTCTAATAGTATTTGTCAAACTGATCAAGCAAAGAACAAAGCACATGCGAGACTATATTCTCCCGATGTTCTGAATGGTCTTAAAATTTCTGGTCTGCTTAATCATCGATTAGTCCTTAAAGTTGGTGTACCTGTAATGTTGCTTCGTAATATTGATCAACAAAATGGTTTATGCAACGATACGAGACTATGGATTACTAAACTTTATAAACGTGTTATAGAGGCTGAGATTATATCCGGCGGAAACATAGGGACCAGAACGTTTATTCCACGAATCAGTTTGACACCGTCGGATAAAAAAATTCCTATCAAGTTTCAACGACGACAATTCCCCTTAAATGTATGTTTTGCAATGACTATAAATAAAAGTCAAGGATAGTCTCTATCAAGGGTTGGATTGTATTTGAAATATCTATTTTTCTCACATGGTCAGCTTTATGTTGCGTTATCAAGAGTTAAAAGCAGAGCCGGTGTGAAGTTGCTTATATTAGACAAAGATGAGAATGTAACGAGTTTGCTTATACTAGACAAAAATGAAATGTTGTGTACAAGTTTTTTTCGGCATTTGAATAGTTTTCTGTTTTTTTCTTCCAATGTATGTATTTGTACACAACAATTCATTTCAAAGTAAATAATATGGTTTTGGTTGAAACATTCGTATTACGCGGGCATTAACCTAGTTCTCTATAAACATAATATGAATTCAAACAATACAAATAAAAGGTTATGTGAAAATAAGATGTAAAAAATAGCTATTTAAAAAAATAACTGCTAGATTTTAGAAATAGTTTAAGTTTGTAACTTAAAGTAGAAAATGTTATCTAAAGTTAAATTACTAGATATTTTTATTGTTAAGGGTTGAGTTATAATACAAAGTTTTTAAAAATAAGAAGGGTAAGAAGCCACCAGAGAGTGACAAGTGTCCTAGAAGGAATTAAATGGAAAGGGTAATTTTGTCTACAAGAGGAAAGAGAATATGCACATGCAAGTCACATGTTATTTCCCCCCCAATTTTTAAACGTCCGTAACTTTTTTATACATCATTTGTTTTTAAAAAAAATTATACCATAAAATCGAGCGTTTTTTTATCTTTAATATGAGTACCATATTGTTATATTTTTCAAAAAAAATTCAAAAACCCAGTTGCATATTACACAATGGACATGATGTAAAACACAATGTAAAGTAGATCAAAAAACACAATCAATAACAACAGATAAAGACACAATGGACAACATACTAAAACACAATGACCATAACGTATAACACAATGGCGATAACATATAACACAATAAGTATCAGACTAAATAAAAACACAATTGATGACAACAGATAAAAGACACAATTAATTACAACAGATAAAAGACACAATGGAGAGCAGATGAAGACACAATGGAAAACAAACTAAAAACACAATACACAACAAACTAAAACACAATGAAAAAAGATAATGAAAAAAATTGAACAAATTATTAAAACCCAATGAATAACATATTAAAACACAATGAATAACATATTAAACACAATGACCCGAACTAATAACACAATTTATTGAAAACCCAGATATAACACCATCTTCATTGTGTCATATATTGTGTTATAGGTTCTTATAAAAACGCAATTGATAGAACCCAAATTAACATTGTGTTATAGGTTTTGATAATAACACAATGTAAAGTAGATTAAAAACACAATCAATGACAACAGATAAAGACACAATAGACAACATACTAAAACAGAATGAGCATAACGTATAACACAATGGCGATAACATATAACACAATAAGTATCAGACTAAATAAAAACACAATTGATGACAACAGATAAAAGACACAATTAATGACAGCAGATAAAAGACACAATGGAGAGCAGATTAAGACACAATGAAAAACAAACTAAAAACCAAGGATGGTCCATCCTCCAAAACTAGAGGGCATGGTAAGTTGGTCCTAGTCATCATCCTCCACCACTTTTATGTTTTTTTTTTTTTTAATCTTCAACTTTTTTTTAACATTTAACAAATAAAGTAACAAAATATTTTCATTAATATTAAAAAACATTACATAAACTTAAAAAAAAAAAATTAAAAAAAAACATAAACTTAAAAAAAACATAAACTTAAAAAAAATAAACTTAAAAAAATAAACTTATAAATATCCTAATATATTAAAAGAAGCAACTAGTCTTCGTCTTCCATGTCGTGGCCGGGTTCGTTTTGAGCGTTGTTCCAAATGTACTCCACCAAGTCCGCTTGTAGGTTATGATGTGTGTACTCGTTAGAGCGAACATGTTCAAATCTTGTTGTTCCGCACTAACTGGAACATAATTTCCAGTTGACGCGTCTTCGTCGTACTCGCATATCGCTCTACCTTCGTCTTCAATGACCATGTTATGAAGGATGATACAAGCGTACATAATGTGTCGTAACCTCTTTGGTGTTTGCGAACGTGCTGGATGTTCAATGATGTGCCATTTTTTTTTGTAGAACACCAAAAGCCCGTTCAATATCTTTTCTCGCACCCTCTTGAAACTTCGCAAATTTTTTTCTTGTGCTTGATATAATTTTTGAACGTCGTTTGCGTTCGGTTTCCGCAGGTATCGCTTGCTATAGAATTTGACAACCCATTCGCAAAACTTGTGCAAACATCGACGTGCGGTTCTTTCAGACATCCTAATATACTCGTCTAATGCATCGGGTGCGTAACCGTACGCAAGTTGGCGAATGGCCGACGTGCATTTTTGTAAATTACTGAAACCCCTTAGCCCCCTAGCGTCGTTCTGCAATGTAAAAAACGGATCAGACTGGGCCATGTCTCCTGCAATACGTAAAAACAGTGGACGACTCATGCGGAACCGACGTCGGAAAATCTCGGCTGGGTACACGGGTTCATCGGCAAAATAATCGGCTAGTAGTTTAGCGTGGCCGGCTATAAATTTAAAACGAAACATAAATGAAATTAATTATAAAATACATTTTCAAATCTATATAAAACATAAGGAAAAAAAAAGTAAAATACC
The DNA here is from genome assembly GCA_030545235.1 of Helianthus tuberosus. Lineage (NCBI taxonomy): Eukaryota > Viridiplantae > Streptophyta > Magnoliopsida > Asterales > Asteraceae > Helianthus > Helianthus tuberosus. The sequence continues at coordinate 19,380,697 of CM060359.1, forward strand.
TTCTTGGTCTCGGTTATATTTTGCTCGTCTAGTTAGCCGTTGGGACGACCCTTGATCAGCCGCCATGAAGACCTGAGCCGCGTTCATAATCATGTTGTGCATAATATCATCCTCTTCCGAAGATGATGAATACCACGCAGACGAAGCCGGTGAAGACATAGAAGAAATTGAAGAAATGGAAGACATGGGTGAAGCCATGATAATTTTTGAGCGAGAGATGGGGTGGTAACGGGTAAAAAATGGTATAAAATATGATGAGTTTTTATAAAAAGGGAAGAGTGGTTTATAAAATGTGAGAGAGATGGGGTGGTAGTGGGTGAAAAGTTGTGAAAAAAATGGTTAAAGAGGTGAGTATTTATAAAAATGGAAGTGAATTGGGGTATATTTTGAATTATTACCGTTAATTTTAATTAGAAAATATTTTTTTTTTAAACGGCTACTTTTTGGTTGGGCCCCACTTATGTTGGATCGTCGCAAACGGCTGGAAGTCGACGCCGAAGACGGGACGCGGGGGGGGGAGGCACGGTGTTTGGTCCGTCGCCGAAGCCCGACGGAGCGGGGATGACCCCCATACCGACTAGCCTTAGGGAGGGCTCAGAAATGATTTAACCGATAGTACTAGGTTGTACAGGGCGGTAATACCGAATTGACTAGTTAGCCCCCTATACTTCTATAATAACACAACTTCAACTAAAGAAATAATTTAAAAGTACATAATTCCAAAAAAAAATTCATAAAATACTCTAGAAGTACTAGATTTGAACTTGGAATGCAATAATGAAATTGACAGGTACCCTCCATGGAAATATTGAAAGAAAATAATCGCTAGGTTTTTTCACCTTTTTACCAAAATATGGAAGGTAAATATTGGAATTACCGCCTCTAAAGAAATTAGAACATAAAATACATCCGTTGTAATTTCGTTTGTTAAATGACAACGTCTGAAATATTGCTAAAAAATTAAAGGACGTAAAATGCAATTTACCCTTAAATTTGATTAGTTCTTGTTTTTTTATTAGAAATAATTTAATAATGTATAAAATACTCTAAAGGTACTCGATTTGAATTTGGAATGCAACAATGAAACTCACAGCTACCCTCCATGGAAATATTGAATATTGAAAGTAAATAACCGCTAGGTTTTTTTTACCTTTTTACCAAAATGTGGAATATAAATCTCGGAATTACCGCTCTAAAGAAATTAGAACATAAAAGACATTCACTATAATTTAGTTTGTTAAAGGAAATCGTCTAAAATTTTGCTGAAACTTAAAGGACGTAAAATGCAATTTACCCTTAAATTTGTTTAGTTCTTGTTATTTTTTATTAAAAATAATTCAATTTCTATTTTAGATATTTAGGAAAATTATAATAAAACTTATAAATCTCATTTACATTTTTTTAAACTAGTAGGGAGTTCGTGCGATGCGACGGAGTGTAAATCACCCCATGAACTCTGCCAACCCACGGTTTCATCATCACTACCCAGCCCAATTCCTTATGAAACCCGTTAAAGGATAACACTATGTATACACACACCTCTTTCTATTAAGTATTTTGTGCACACACGCATGCACCTTACAACTACACACACCTCACACACACTTTCATATACAAACGAACCATATTTTAAATCTCATGTGATAGAAATTATTATATACATAAATTATGTAATAAATAATAGAATAAAGTATAGTTCCGGCCCCTGAGGATTACACACAATCACATGTTCAACCCTCAATTGAAAACATTCAACAGTCCAGTCCCTGTGGTTGTCGATTGCTAGCAATCAAGTCCCTGGGACAAACGTTTGTTAGTTGAACGTTTGGATTTATGTTAAAAGACCTTCATGCCCCTTAGGGACTGAAAGTGCAAGTCGAAATGTGGGGTCTTCGTTTATAATGTCTGGAACTAAGAGAACCCACCATCATCCTCAATTCACATCATCTTCAACCTCTCTCTTAACAAAATACCCATTTCATCACATAGGTCCTCATATGATTACTCTTATTAAACACAAACCTGATGAACAAGGCTCTTGTGTGCATCACGTCAGGAGTGTGTCTTGTCAAATGTCAACATGGGTCTGATGTGCACCTCTTTACTCTATATTTATGTAAAAAAGTTGTTTCCAAATCTTTCAAATGACAACAACCTTACCGTTACTTTAAGTTTCGTTCCTAATTCTAAAATGAATGAGATAAATAGTTGTAACTGCTTCAATTCTAGATTGTGAATTTTACATAACATCATTTTTTTATGATGGAAGAACATTAGTGTGATTATGTAACAATGTTATGGTATGCAAATGATTCGTGTTTGAGTATGTGGAGATATGATTATGGTCATTATGAGTCATGTGAGACCACTACTGATGAGATAGATGTTTGGTCACTATCAAGGGTGAAGTGGTCCGTTCAATTTCACAATTTAGCGTGTGACGGTCAAGGCCGGACCTATAGTGTTACAAGGGGTAATCCTTGTTGCCCCTTGACGCTCCGGTGACGCTCCGACGGTAGTGTAAATTTTGGAAAAATTTGACTTTTTTCGATTTGTTACCCCTTTTTTTAAACGTTACACCTATGCGGATTTTCTAGATTCGCCATCGGTGACGGTGGCAGAAAACATCGACTACACTCAACCTATATTAAACAAAAAAAAAGTTAACAAGAACCTAAGGTAAAGAAAAAACACGGGTTACACTTATCAAGGAAAATGTGATAGTTCCCGACTAGACGAATACAAACAACTGAGTTTTAGTGACGCTATTAAAAGACTTGGTTTGTTTCTTCACAAAAATAACTTTGAAGCGTATTAACAAGCGATAAAAGCATGTAATAGCTTAAAGAACCAACTCAGTGACAATAGTTCGTTGGCAAAAGAAGCCTAAGAGGTGTAAAACTGCTTGAAGATTTGGTGTTCTGATGACCCGAATTCACATTGAAATTTATAAGCAAAAAATATCGACTAGTTAATGGTTATAATGTAAATGAACTCTAAATCAAAATGTTACTTGTCATTGTGTTACATATCAAGCTTAATTTTATTCTTCTATATGGGTCATGTTTTGAAAACTTATGGTGTCAATTGACTTTTGCTTATATAGGTTATTGTGTTACATATCAAGCTTAAATTGTCATTGTGCTACATATCAACCTTAATTTTATTCTTCACTAGTTTTTATATGGGTCATCTTTTGAAAACTTACCATGTCCTAAAATAAAAAGTGTTTCGTCACTTGTCTTGGCTCTTAAGACTTACGATCACATGGAGTGGGCGTGGTTTGGAGGCTTGGAAGTCTTTCCACGCCGGGCACACCAGTCCGTCGATGACGTGGAGGGCGGCGTTGACGTTTGGGCGCTGGATTCTTCACCTGTGTGGTGAAGGAGATGGTGATGTGTTGGGTTGTTTTGATTGGGTGGTGGGTTTTTTATTTGATTTTCATTCTTAAATATAAAATAATATAAAAAGTGTATGTCATGTGTCACACAACATCACCATTTCATGCCCATCCCACTCCGCCCTTTTTTGCACCACATCACTTTTCTGACAAGTGTTGACATGGCTGGTACATGAAGTTTCACACCCCCTTTACAAGCCCTCTCTCTGTATAATCTAAGAGTGTTCCTATCCATGGCTCTATTAACAAAAAATATTTAGCATACTTTCAAGCCACTTTAAGCCTAAAATGTGTGTATATACGCAACCACATTTTTTTTTAATCGGGGAGACTACTTTTTTTTAATTTCTTTAATTGGGATTTGTCAAAGTTAGTTTCTTCTTGGATTAACCTTGGTGTGCGAGTCAAACTCTTTTAAGTGCCCAAATTTAAAACTTGCTTTGGGCTTTTTTACCAAATTGCTTATTCCAGTCCATTGGGCTCAACTTTTACGTTGTCTAGTCCACTTGAATATACGGTTTGGCCCTGACTGCGAGATCAATAAAAGGGTCATGGCATATGGTCTTTAGCAGTTTAGCTACCCAAGATTATCACATAGGTATAAGACCATGGGGTATGGGGCTTGGGTTGGGGCGTGGGTTGGCTGAAAACGCCCAAGCCACCACCCCGGGAGCTTGGGTTTGGGCGTGGCCCCATTGGCGTGGGTTTGAAGCCGGGCGTGGGGCGGGCTAGTAAGGTGACATGGCAGGCTCTCAATGGCCAAACCAAACTAATGCCCCCAACCCAAGCCCCACCATCCCCCATGGGTGTGGGTTTTGGTGGTGGGGGGGCTCCCATTCCACGTGTCAACAAATGCCCCAACCCAAGCCCCCCATACCCCACGGCCTAAAGTAGAGTGTAAAAAAGCCAAGCACATTGTTAACTATTCGAGATTATCTTGCTGAAAACTTGATTCGAGCTTAAACTAGCTTGAGCTTAAAATTAGTTTGCGCCTACAATATAAGCTTGTTTAATATACTAGTCTAAGGCCGAACTTCAGTTATCGAGTTTAAGCTGGCTCGCGAGCCTAAACGAGCCTACTATTTTGTACTACCTCCGTCCCATTAAAAGTGTCATATTTTGAATTTTCAAAGTCTTTATTTATAAACTTTGACTTTAATTATATATTTTATGTGTTATATAAAACTTGATGAAAATTAACACGATAAAAACACTTGTAAAACACACTCAAATCATATAACTTTCATCAAGTATTATCTAACACAAACAAAATTATTTAAGGTCAAAGTTTATAAATAAAGACTTTGAAAATTCAAAATAGGACACTTTTAGTGGGACGGAGGGAGTAATTTTTTTTCTAATAATATATACGAGTTAATAAATAAATAATTAACGAGCCGAACTAAAGCTTTAAAAACTACTCACGAGCCAAGCTCGAGCTTTAAAAATGGAGCTCTAAATGAGTCAAGTTCAAGCCCGAGCTCTGGTAAGTTAAACAAGCCAAGCTCTAGCCTAGTTGAGTCGGGGCTTGGCTTGACTCGTATACGCCCCTAGTCATAGTTAAGAAAACCTTACGTTGCTACACATGTTAACAAATATAAACCCCATTGTTTTTCTCAACTACCTATGCGTTCTGACCGGCACCACCGACATCGTTGCCGCGATTACTACCACCAGCACGATAATCACCTGCGCCTCTACCCTCATCGTGGCGACCGCCACCACCTCCTAGTCATCTTTTCCACCACTGTAGCCTGCCCCACTATCCACCAAAAATATATAGCGAGTGAACCTGCCCCACTATCCATCAAAAATATATAGCAAGTGAATCGTTCTGACTCATTACAACCCAACTATATGATTGTCAGAGTTTGTTTTGACTCATAATCATTTTGCTCAGGCCCCATATTGACCGAAACCGTTCTGACCTTTTATCCGAACCAGTCAGACCATCTAAGTTTCCTAGGCTTAGACTATGGGGTGTAGAGGGGCTTGGGTTGAGGGCATTGCTCGACACGTGGCGAGGGTGGGATCCACAAGCTTATGGTGAAAAATGATGGGTGTGGTGTGGCGTGTCTTAGCTTGCGTGGCCAGCCATGTGATTTTTTTTAGAGTTAACTGCCATTTTCGTCCCTGTGGTTTGGTCACTTTGGCCATTTCAGTCCATTTTTAAAAAATGCGCCATTTTCCTCCCCGACGTTCTGGAAAGGTGCCATTTCAGTCCAAAAATCATAACCCAGTTAAGTCGGTTTGTAAATAAGGACTGATTGTGTAAATTTGTTAATAAAAGGACCATTTAAGTAAATCTACTCCGGTGACCGGAGTAAATCCGGCCATCTTTCCGACACCCCACACCCCCACGAGTTGCAGGCGGCGGCAACCTTCATCATCATCATCGCGAGTTGCAGGCGGCGGCACCGGAGTTGCAACCATCATCATCACCGTTTTTCCGGTGAGTTGCAGGCGGCGGCACCGGAGTTACAACCATCGCGAGTATGGCCGCCTGCAACCACCACCATCACCTTTTCCTCTCATCGCGATCTTCATCATCATCATCAGACCTTCATCACCACTGCCGCCGCCTGCAACTCACCGAAAAAACGGCACCCCCACCGTCGCCGGTTCTCTCTCCCGCCTCCTTCTCTCTCTCTCTCGTCGTTATCTCTCTCTCTCTCTCTGACTTTCTCCCTCTCTCGTCTGATCTCTCGCCTGCAACTCGTGGGGGTGTGAGGTGTCGGAAAGATGGCCGGATTTACTCCGGTCACCGGAGTAGAGAGGTAAAGGTGATGGTGGTGGTGATTGCAGAGCATAGAGAGAGAGAGAGAGTAGAGAGAGAGTGTGTGTGTGAACTGAATCCGGTTCCGGCGGCGGTGGTGAGTATAATTATATAAATATTTATACATTTTACTTAAATGGTCCTTTTATTAACAAATTTACACAATCAGTCCTTATTTACAAACCGACTTAACTGGGTTATGATTTTTGGACTGAAATAGCACCTTTCCAGAACGTCGGGGAGGAAAATGGCGCATTTTTGAAAAATGGACTGAAATGGCCAAAGTGACCAAACTACAGGGACGAAAATGGCAGTTAACTCTTTTTTTTAATTAAAGTAGCCAACCAAAGCCAGCCATATTGGACCAGCCAGCCAAGTCACCCTGCCCCCGTCGCCCCACGCCAGGCTGAATACCCATGCCAAATGGGCAACGCTATACCCAACGCCAACCTGGGGTGAAGCAGTTGGCGTTTAGGAGCAAAAACGCCCCCAACCAACGCCCCACTCTCCACAGTCTTAGTAAGGATCTTATTTAAATAATGTAACCTATGTGTCCTTCCCTCTCCTTTTAAATAATTAAAACTTCTTAACATCGATGAAGTTGGTGTGCCTCGGGGATTTGAAGTAGGTAAGCGAAATATTTTATTTGAGTGATCGGTTTATTTAATTTAAAATATATAATATTGATGATCGATGATGCTAGCAATAAATGTCACCAACCTTTAGAAGACATTGTTAAGGAGCATTCCCATTTGGTCATGGTTGGTATGATGTTGCCATTTGTTATTTCACGTTATTTACAACACAATAATATGTTTTTTTTAACCATCAACTATTTTAAAGAATTTACAAGAAGGTTAAGACAAAATTCCATTATTATATTTAGTCATAAATGTTCCTTCTAAACAAATTGTTTTACACGTGTCTACAAAATCATATATTATATTGTTGTATCTTTGATATTGTGTTTTTGTTATAAGATAATATAACTTATATAGTTATGTTGATTATTGTGTTTTTGTTATAAGATAATATAACTTATATTAAATCAAGTATAAAAAAAAATAGCAATTTAAAGAAGAATGTAGATTATTTGGAAAATTCTTAACCACAAATGTGGGTGGGGTGGTTGATCTCAATATTAAATAATAGTCATAGTATATAAAACAAGTTCAATGACTTTGGTTTGGCTTTATATCTTGATAGAAGGATGATAAAATGTATTTATCCTACCTAATAAATTTCTATTCAAATTGTATACTATTTCACTGAATTGCCAAGATTTTCAACATTTTAACTAGTGTTTTTCAATGACGCGCGTTGCGCGAAAGGCATTGGTGTTTTCGATCGACATCATCCTGCAACTCTTGTTTTAACTGTTTCACTTCTTGCAAAGACTGAACATAGACCCTAACTCTTGTTTCACCACTTAATAACCGTAAAAATTACAGGATTCATGTTTGGGGCATGGGTTGACACGTGGCTTCGAGCCTCCCCGCTGGTGAGTGACGTGTTGGGTCGGTTAAGAAAAAAAGCCTAAAGCGTTAGGTAGATTTCGAACAGGGCGAGCTTGTCAAACGTCTTCCGCTCCTTGCCCCGGAACTCGATGTTGGCCACCGCCACCCGGTTTTCGTGACTTATATCACCACCCGGGACGCTATCGTAGTAGGCTTTAAAATGGTCGAGCTTCGGTCGTAGCTCACGCCACTTGTGTTGGCACGCGTTTAAATTGTGCCGGTCGTTCCCCACGTTGTGCCGGTAGCTAGCGAAAGCTTCCGGCCAGTAACGGGTCTCACCAGGTTGGCGGCCCTTCATCGCGTTGTGCCGGTATCAAGTGTGGGTAGCGGGTTCAGGTAGATGGAGTGAAGGGTTGGGGTGGCGATGTGGACAGGCGGTGGGGTTGGAGGGGTTTTATAGTGACTTGGGTGAACCGTTTGGCTTGGCCAAACGGTTATTTTTTAAAATTTAAACCTAGCCGCTATGGCCTAGCCAACCCAGCCAATGAGAGCCGGCCACGGAGGACCGCTAGGCATGCCCAACGCCCGGGCTGAAACTCCCGCCAAGCCAAACGGTTATTTTTTAAAATTTAAACCTAGCCGCAATGGCCTAGCCAATGAGAGCCGGTTACAGAGGACCGCTAGGTATGCCCAACGCCCGGGCTGAAACTCCCGCCCAAGGGGCCACGCCGAAACTCAAACCCACCTGGGGTGGTGACTTGGGCATTTGTACCCAAACCACGCCTCAACCCTCGCCCCATACCTCATAGTCTAATAAATGAATATAAGGTATTGCTCAATATAAAAAAAATCACATAATAAATAAATAATTAAAAAATCACTGAATGAAATACTGTTCATTCAGTTTGTAAATTATCATATAGTAATTCTCTGTTTGTTTGTAATGAAATAATTAAAATGTTTTTACACAAATTTCTAAGTATAAAAATAAAAATATATATAGTTTAAAGGTATATTTACTTGAAAATTATAAATATGCTGTATATTAATTACAAAGAAATAAACTTACATGTTTTCTTTTATTATTTCCTACATATACATTTATGAGTTAGGGGAATAGTGCCAGGCAGCTGACCTGACACTTCCCTGTTGGACCAACTTTTTTTAATTTAATTTTATTTCCAGTTTAAAATTACGCTTTCTTCCTTTGTTTAAAATTACGTTTTTGCCTAGCTCAAAATAAAATTATAATTTTGCCCCTAGCTCAAAATTACGCTTTTGCCCTCGGTTCAAAACTCACTTTTAATTTTGTTCCCAGTTTCAAATTACGGTTTCGCCCTCCGTTTAAGATTACGTTTTTGCACCCAGTTCAAAATAAAATGTTGTTCTTTCCTCTAGCTCAAAATTACGATTCTGCCCTCAGCTCAAAATTACGTTTTTGCCCACAATTCAAAATAAAATTATGTTTTCCCCATAGCTCAAAATTATGATTTTGCTCTTAGTTTAAAATTATGATTTCGCCTCCAGTTCAAAATATAATTTACGATTTTGCCATCTGTACAGACATACATGTTATGAGAGAGAAATATTCGGCGTTGCGGGGCAAAAACTAGTTATATATAACAATTAAGGGTCTTTGATAATAGGGTTTTTTTTGGTCTTTAAATGTAATTTGTACATTTTAACCTCCTTCACTTTAATTCTTTACACTTGCAATCATACATTTTAATCAAGTTTTTTTTTCTTTAATAAATTTACATGAACTTTAATAGATTTATCATAAACTTTAATAATTTTTTCTTTACCCAATTCATATTTATATATCTGATATTTAGTAGAACTATCATATGTCCTTTGAAGTTTAATAATGTTATTTTCTTTGTTTTTAACCAATAATTTTCTTTATCTATTTTTTATACATTTATTCTTTTTTATTTAACTTATTATAATTGAAGCCAACTTTTGATTATAGACGTGTTTACTTAATCATGTGGTTTGCATATTTTTACCATTGTTTCAACATTTATTTTTTTAAATATTAGTGTACAAGTTGTCAAAACCGAGCTATACGTACTTTCCACCGAATCTACACCCCTAGCGAAACGCATTACTAAATTCGTTTTTATGGTTTTCCGTCAACTAAAAGCACGAGTCCAAATCCTTTTGGGCGACTTTATGTTTTGAGTTTTCTTTTTTGGTTGCTATACTGAATGTTGATACCATAATAAACCAACCTAATACCGATCGAATTCTCTTCATTGTCGTAAATTTTACTATTGCGTCTGGATTTTTTGATTGAGACTTGAATTGATTAATAAAATTAGGAGTTAGCCAATATTCTTTGTTTCTTTGAAATCGGTTTTGATCTTGAGTTCCAAGCCATAAACTGATCCTTAAACCCTGTTTTCTCAAACCATATACCATCCGTGTTACTTCTAACTCGGATGAACCGATGATTTAGTTTGGTTTGAACGATTTGGTTGGTTTGAATTGTTTTTTAGCATCTCTACCTACTACCTAAGTGTATGCTTAACAATAACCTCTTCTTCGGATTTCTAATCGGTTGTCCCTCATTTAAAATGGGAGTCAGAGAAATCCACTGAAGAAGTTGTCCATTAATAATATTTTTCTTCATAAAAAGTATTATCGTTTTTCTTGAATACGTTATTGATGTCCATCACCACACACATGTCACAACCCACTACTTGGATGTTTACGATCTGATTTTGACGAGATATATGGGTTCAACTGGAAAGTACGGTTTTTGAAGAAACTAAACCAGGTGTGTTGGTTGGACCCCAAATTAGGGATGAGCGCGTTACTCGTTCGGTACTGAAAAACGGGAAAAGTGGGTACCGGTACCGAATATACCCGGTATGATACGGTACGGTACCGGTACCCGGTACCAAATGCTCATTCCTACCCCAAACTGGCATAAAAGGTTTGGTTTTGGAGGTTGGGACTTTCTTTAACATGGAATGGTACCATTAAATCTTTGAAAGTTCAGTTAAATGGAAGACTTAAAAAATGATCGAATGTTTATGGGAAAAAATAAAAAAAAAAAATACAAAATTTCAAGAGTAATAATCCATTAAATAATATATATGCATTATGTTTAAAGTACTTGTACGCATTGTAATTGTTAGATTTATATGCGTGATAAAATTATTTTATTAAACTTATATAAATTAAATAAGTATTTTTTCAATATGCCTGGTCGGTTTGGTTTACTCCGCAGATTCCAAACTAGAAACCGTAAACCAAACCATGACACCTGGCTTAATTTTTAATCCATAAAATGAAGGTATTACTCTTAACCCCACTGAATTAGCTTCATCTAACCCAACTTCTGAATTTAATCAAATTCATAGCCCATCGAAATCACAGGAAGACGAAACCCTTAAATCTTTCCACATAAACTCACAAAAATATAATTGAAGTTACGTGTGTATTTACCAAAATCAAAATCCAAAAATGTGAAACATAAAAATGAACCAGCACATTGCATAAGCGTATGAAAAAAGTTATTGGTCATCTGAAATTTGTGAGAGAAAATTAGTTTAAAATTTAACATGTTTTAAAGGATTTCTAATAACTTAAGCTTTTAAAATATATAAAATAAATATTTTTATTCTCCTTATATGTATTTGGGTGATGAGATGTATGTAACAAAAGAGCATGTGTGTTACCCTCTACAAAGTTTACACTAAGAAAATGGTCAGTTTATGCAATTTACTCTAATCTAAACTAGTGAGATTCCCCCGCGCTTCGCGGCAGGAATTCAATCGCTACTTGTTCGGTCCGTTAGATACCAACACTCGCTATAGTAATTAAAAAGAAAAGCCTTGCATCGGTTGAAAACAATAAAAATGGATCAATATTGTTTAGTTGGTATCGGTTCGGTTAGTTTGCATTCTATGTTAATTTTTTTCCGGCATTGAGATATAAGTTTTATTGAAAACGAATAGTGTGCCGTTCTCGTACTAAATCGAATCGACACAGGCTGAACAACATATGTACCGGTACCAGTATTTATTTTTATTCCTTTTTGCTTTCGATAAACTGACATCGTATCCCTACCATAATGTACCGAATCGAACAACATTGGCACCGATATGTATTCATTTTTATGGGTTCTTGTTTGATAACGGAGATTATGTCGTTAGCGTTGTGACCGAACCGAAACCAACTGAACAACATTAGTTGCAATACCAATACTTATTTTTATTGTTTTTTCTTTCGATAAACTAATGTCACGGCCCCCAACCCGGTTTGACCCGTTTCAGGAGCCGCGGGACAGAAATCCCGTGGTATTTAATTAACAGCGGAAGTTTCTTCAGGATCTTTTTTACAACTGAAATATTTCCCGATTATTTTATTTCACAACTCGGGATAAAAACCCGGTAATTTACAATCTTGAGATTTCACGGAGAAATCTTTTATTTTACAAAACATGTTTCCTTATTTTATATTGAGCCACTTCCTTAAGCTTGTAGTGCTTCGCGGCACTTTTCTTGGATCACAACAGATCACCTGAAACATGTTTGAAAAAGGTTTTGTCAGCGAGAAATACTGGGTGAATCATTCATTTTACTAAAATGACACATTTGTTATAATTTACAGTATTAAGAGCGATTACAATGTTTCTGATATCAAACCAACTACCCACGGTATTTTGTCACTCGACCCATTGGCCCTCCCGTTGTCCAATGGTGTCTGTGACTATGGTCATATCACCCCTTGGCTGCCCCAATGGTGAAGATTATCAAGTAATATATACAAAACCCCACATACCGGCTGTACGTTTGGTGATTACAAAGACTTAATCCCTGTAATTATAACTTTGAAATAAACATGCTTTTGAAATTAAGGTTGATAAAAAGAGAATGACTCACATTGCAGATTTAATTGAGCAGAGCCTAGCCTACTGATTAGCCTTTTAACCTAAATTAATAACAGGCACACAATTCGGTTAGTAACTTAATACATCATTTACGATAACTCACGAGATCAAACCCTCACATCGAATGACAAAGTGCGATACTTAAACATCCATTGAATTAACAACGAATGACAAAGCATAAACCCTAATGTGGGCAGCACTTAAACATCCATTGGATAGTTTAATCGATCGGACATTGAATCGTATCAGCGATCGAGTTATTACCCTGTATTGCGGCGACGATTTGTGAATCGTGTGTGTTTTGGAATGTTTCTGCTATAACTCAACGTACAATTTGAATTTTTACGTCGTTTCAGTGCCAGAAATCAAGTCCCAATGTCCACTATTTATACATAATTTTTGACCCCCCTCGCGTGACGCGAGGGGTACCCTTGTGGGCTTCGCGTGACACGAAGGACCCTATTCTACCATAGGGTAGCTTCGTGTGTGTGTAGGCTTGCTGAGTCGACAGTTTCGTAAAATTCAATTTTGACAACGTTTTATGTAGATAATCGTAACTAGGGTTTACCCCCCCCCCCTTGAGTTTTAGGGGCCCTGATCCTGATTCTGATGATTCTGAAAATTTTAGGGTTTATGCAGAATCACTTGGGTGTCTCAATTCGGGTTTTGGATAAAATAATAAAATAAACAGGACTTTTAATGAGAGTTGTTACATTCTCCCCACCTTAATAAAAATCTCGTCCTCGAGATTTACCGGAATAATTGAGGATACTTTCGCTTCATCTCTGATACCAGTTCCCAAGTGTATTCGGGTCCTCTCTTTGAATCCCACTTTACTTTAACTAGCACTAGTCGCTTGTGCTTGAGAAACTTTATTTTTCTGTCTTCTATCTGAAGAGGTTTTTCCACAAATTTTAGTTTTTCGTTTACCTCTATATCTTGGAGAGGTACTACCAAAGAGTCGTCTGATAGACATTTCTTAAGGTTGGATACATGAAATACATCATGTACTCCAGCTAACTCTTCTGGTAGTTGTAAACGATAAGCAACTGGTCTTATACGTTGGATCACTGGAAATGGTCCTACGTACCTTGGACTTAGCTTTCCTTTCTTACCGAATCGAACAACTCCTTTCCAAGGGGAAACTTTTAACAGGACTCTGTCTCCAACTTGGAATTCTAACGGCTTGCATCTATTGTCTGCATAACTCTTCTGGCGATCTCGAGCCGTCTTCAGCCTTTCCTTGATTTGAGTAATCTTATCAGTAGTTTCTTGCACTATCTCGGGTCCTGACAATTGACTTTCTCCTATTTCTGCCCAACAAACCGAAGTTCTGCACTTTCTTCCATATAGTGCCTCAAATGGAGCAGTTTCAATAGTTGAATGATAACTATTGTTATAGGAGAATTCGATTAAAGGTAAATGATCGTCCCAATTTCCACCAAAATCTATCACACATGCTCGGAGCATATCTTCTAGAGTTTGGATTGTCCTTTCACTTTGTCCGTTTGTTTGAGGATGATATGCAGTACTCAGATTTAGTCGAGTTCCCATTGCTTCTTGGAAACTTTTCCAGAAATGAGAAGTGAAACGACTATCTCTATCTGATACAATGGAGAGTGGAACTCCATGTAGAGATACGACATCATCTACATACAACTTTGCCAATCTTTCCATGCTAAAGGTCTCTTTCATTGGTAGAAAGTGAGCAGATTTGGTTAATCGATCCACAATTACCCAAATTGCATCATTACCTCTTCTGGTTTTGGGTAACTTAGTAACAAAATCCATTGTTATGAGTTCCCATTTCCATACAGGCATTTCTAATTGTTGTAGTAGACCTGAAGGTTTCTGATGTTCTGCCTTAACTTGTGAACAAGTAAGACACTTAGAAACATATCTAGCTATATCCTTCTTCATGCCTATCCACCAGAAATTCCTTCTTAAATCTTGGTACATTTTATTGTTTCCAGGGTGTATGGTATACCTAGACTTATGGGCTTCTTCTAAAATCTTATTTCTTAATTCTCCCTGCTTAGGTACCCAAATTCTGTTTTGGTGGAATCTCCAAATTCCATCAGCTCCTTGTTCTAACTCTTTTATTCGTCCCTTTAATCCTTCCGTATCATCATTAATTGCTGTTTCTTGAATATTCTTCAATTGTTCCATTAAATCTAACTGTAGATTAATCCTAAGAGCACGAACTCGTCGTTGTTTCTCATGGTACTTACGACTTAAGGCATCTGCAACTACATTTGCCTTTCCTTCATGATATTGAATATCACAGTCATAGTCACTTAGGATCTCCATCCATCTCCTTTGCCTCATATTTAACTCTTTTTGCCCAAATATATATCTTAGACTTTTATGATCTGTATAGATAGTAAACTTACTTCCGTACAGATAATGTCTCCAAATTTTCAGGGCAAAAATTACGGCTCCTAATTCTAAGTCATGAGTCGTATAGTTTTCTTCGTGCTTTTTCAATTGTCTTGAGGCATACGCTATTACATTCTTGCGTTGCATTAGCACACATCCAAATCCTAGTTTTGAAGCATCACAATATACTTCAAAATCTTCAATTCCTTCTGGTAAGGCTAAGATTGGAGCATTGGTTAATTTTTGTTTCAAGATCCTAAAGGCTTCTTCTTGTTTAGGTCCCCATTCAAACTTAACTGCTTTACAGGTTAGCTTAGTTAATGGTACAACTATCTTGGAAAAATCCTTAATAAACCGTCTATAATATCCAGCTAAACCTATAAAACTTCTAATTTCCATTGCGGATTGTGGAACCTTCCATTTGGTAATTGCTTCTATCTTAGCAGGATCTACATGAATGCCTTCGTGATTAACCATATGCCCTAAAAATTGCACTTCTTGCAACCAAAATTCACACTTCGAGAATTTTGCATACAAATTTTCTTTTCTTAACAAAGTTAAGAGTGCATGCAAGTGCTGACAATGTTCTTCTTGACTTTTGGAATCAATAAGTATATCGTCAATGAAGACAATTACAAATTTATCCAAATACGGTTTACAGATCCTATTCATCATGTCCATGAATGCTGCAGGTGCATTCGTTAATCCGAAGGGCATGACTGTAAACTCGTAATGACCATACCTAGTTCTGAAAGCAGTTTTAGGTATGTCTTCTTCTTGTACCTTCAATTGATGATATCCGGAACGTAAATCTATCTTAGAAAAGTATCTAGCTCCTTGAAGTTGATCGAATAGATCATCAATCCTAGGTAATGGGTATCGATTCTTAATTGTAACCTTATTTAATTCTCTATAATCAATACACATTCTCATCGAACCATCCTTTTTCTTTACAAACAATACTGGAGCTCCCCACGGGGAGGAACTAGGTTGTATGAAACCTTTACTTAGTAATTCATCTAATTGCTTTTTCAATTCTAACATTTCTGTGGATGCTAACCGATAAGGTACCTTGGCTATCGGTATAGTTCCTGGAATTAGATGAATTCTAAATTCTACCTCCCTATCTGGTGGTAATCCTGGTAATTCTTCTGGAAATACATCTGGGTATTCTGAGACTACTTGTATTTCCTTAAGTTTCTTACCCTTAGTGCTAATGATTACCGAAAGCCTATACACTATTCCTTGCTTTCGTTCATAACTAGCAACTTTCATTACTGATATGAATTTCATAGGCTTACGTGGTTTATCCCCTGTAATCATAATTACTTCTCCGGTGGGTGCTTGAATTTCTATGGAATTTTGATCACAAAGAATTCGAGCATGGTTGGCTACTAACCAATCCATTCCTAACACAACATCAAATTCGGATAATTTCATAGGTAACAGGTTTGCAAAGAATTTATGACCTGAGAGTTCTATATTTTCCTTTTGCAAAACTTTATCTATGCTAACAGAATTTTCGTCTGCCGTTTCAACTGTAAAAATCTGCCTAAGATTGGTTAAGGGTAAATTAAGAGCTTGGCAGAATGAAGTATTTATAAAACTTTGGTTTGCACCAGAGTCAAATAATACTTTTGCGTAAATGTTGTGAACTAAGAACGTACCAGCTATCACATCTGGAATGAGTTCTGCTTCTTGAGTAGTCAGCTGGAATGCTCTGACATTCTTCTTTGTAGCTCCGTCAGCTGGTTTAGCTTTGTTGTCTGCTGGTTTGATCAATTTAGGACATTCTGTTTTGAAATGTCCTACTTCTCCACAATTGTAACAAATTGTGGATTTCTTCCTGCAATTTTCTTCCCGATGTCCTACAACTTTGCAAAAATTGCAGGTTATATTACATCTTCCAAAATGTTTCCTTTTGCAATTCCTGCAGAAAGGCTAATTTGAAGATTGCCCTGTTCCTCTTCTCCTGAAACTACTGTTATTACCCGTACGAAATCCTTGGGTAATTTTCTGAGCCAATTCCTTCTTCCTGTTTTCATCTCTCGTGCGTACCAATTCGTCGGTTAGGGTATTAGCTAATTCCACTGCATCGTCAATAGTACGAGGTCTAGCAGCTTTAACGATGTTACGGATTTCACTAATCAGTCCCCAAATATAGCGAGAAATGAGTACTGGTTCTGGCGAAGCCAGTGTTGGTACTACTCTAGCATATTCAAAGAATGTCGAAGTATAACCGCGACAATCTACACCCATCATTCGATGGTTTAAGAACTTATTTTCCATTTGATATTTTTCATATTCGGGACAAAATTTTCTTTCTACAAGACTCTTAAATTCTTCCCATTTCATGGCATAGGCCCTATTTCTTCCTTTAGCCTGTAGAACTGTATTCCACCATTCTAGCGCCCCTTCTTTGAAAAGATTTGACGCGTATATGACTTTGTCATCCTTGTCACATTTACTTATTGCAATTACTGCCTCGGTTTTCTCTAACCAACGCAGTACCGCAGTCGCTCCTTCATTGCCTGCAAACTCAGCGGGTTTACAAGCAAGAAATTCTTTATAAGTGCAACCAGGTGTTGCAGCTTTCATTTTCTTAGGGAGCGGAGCTTGCCGTGGTTCATTATCATGATTAGTATGATTATTGCCTCCGTTTACGATATTACTGAAGTTATCTTCAAAAATACGTTTGCTAGGAATGATTTGTTGCGGTTCGATTAGATTAGATTTTTAACAACAGCAACTATTGCTGGAATAGCATTGGCTATCCCTTGAGCAACGATATTTTCTATATCTTGCCTAGTCATATATTGATCCTCCGGTTGTTGCTCAGATTGATTAACCTCATTAACTGGTTCATTATTAGCATTTTCCATCTGATAATTAATATATATAATTTATTAGTATCAAATAAATAACAATCATGCATAAAACAATTATACAAAGTTCATAACACCAATATAGCCAAAACTATCAATTTTCTTGATTTCCATTTTTATATTTAATAGTATGCATCAATACACACCATTATCTTACAAAGTTTTATTTAGGTTATTTCACAAGATTAGATTATTATTGCTATTATACAACCACAGTCTCATAACCCCTTATCCCTCGTCAGCTACTATTTTAATAACGGCGTTCCCTCTCATCGTACTTCCAGGAGATCTGCTCTCCTACCTCCCTGATCCTATTTCCGGCATCCATTAGCTCCTCGCCAAAGTGGCGGAGTTCGGCTAAATTTTCGTTACTCATAGGTGGATTATGTATTGGTTCAGGGTCGAACTGAGGGAGAAAGGAATAAGGACTGTTGAGTAGGTTTTGAAACTGCCAATCATTCGTCCACCACTCGTCCATTCCTAGAGGTTGGGTGTGGATTATAGGTTCTGGGATTGCTGGTTCTAAGTTTATAGGTAACTGTGCATGAAAAGGGTAAAGATTATTACTGATAGGTCTGACGACATCACAGCTTGCCAATGCCCGATCTAATTCTTCCTGAAAAGGTAACTCCTCAATTTGCCTAGAGCTCTCTCCAATTTCTAACTTTGTCTGCCTAGAACCTTCTCCAATTTCTATTCCTGTTTGCTTAAAACCTTCCCCAAACTCCCTTTCTATTTGCTTAGAATATTCTTCAAACTGTATTCCCATCTGCCTAGATTCTTCCCCGACTTCAATTCCCTTCCCTTTGTCTAAGGGATTTTCTATTTTAGGCATCTTTCTAGTTGTAGGCTTCCTCCTACGCACACGTCTCCATCCCACAAATCTCCTCCTTTTCTTGGGTTTAGGTTTCTCTGGAGGTGGAGCATTGAATTCAATAGGTTCTTCTATATCTGGTATATACCTATTGAAATCTCTGGAAACCTCTATTTTTACCGGATAGAGATTTAAATTCTGAAGGGCGTCAGACAGGTCATTCATGCTGTTTTAGCATATACACAAAATACTAAGTTAAAATTTTATAACAAAATCTCATAGATAACCTTTACATATTATTGCATATTGGGTAACTACAAAACAACCGAAAATTAAAACATATTAGGTTTTATTTGTAAATTTATTTATTTACTGGATCAGGTTTCTGGCTTATTTTTAATAAGGGTGCTAAAACTGAAATAAGTTATTTAAAGATTTTCAATTATTGCTACGGTGGCTAGCATATAAAGATCTGCCCATTTTTCATCTAACTTGTCTTCCCAAGGTGATTTACTGGTTAATTCCTGGTTAACTTTCTTTTCTCGGGATTTCTTTAATTTCTCTTTACTTTTCCTAATAATCAGACTTCTTTTACTAGGAGAAAGTGGTTCCTCATATTGTGCCTTTCGCACAAATATTCCTTCATCAGGAATTACTGAGTAATTTGAGGATTTTGTTTGGGATGAACTTCCCTTTTCGTTGGATGACCTATCTAATTTAAGATAGATGTTTGAAAGCTTTTGCTTACCCATACTGTACACAAAAATTCAAATAAGAAAACACATAATCACATAATGACAAGTAGAAGAATTAAGTATTTTCTAAATACTTAATTGGCTTAAATCAGTGGCTCTAATACCACCTTATTTCTGTCACGGCCCCCGACCCGGTTTGATCCGTTTCAGGAGCCGCAGGACAGAAATCCCGTGGTATTTAATTAACAGCGGAAGTTTCTTCAGGATCTTTTTTAAAACTGATATATTTCCCGATTATTTTATTTCACAACTCGGGATAAAACCCGATAATTTACAATCTTGAGATTTCACGGAGAAATCTTTTATTTTACAAAACATGTTTCCTTATTTTATATTGAGCCACTTCCTTAAGCTTGTAGTGCTTTGCGGCACTTTTCTTGGATCACAACAGATCACCTGAAACATGTTTGAAAAAGGTTTTGTCAGCGGGAAATACTGAGTGAATCATTCATTTTACTAAAATGACACATTTGTTATAATTTACAGTATTAAGAGCGATTACAAGTTTCTGATATCAAACCAACTACCCACGGTATTTGTCACTCGACCCATTGGCCCTCCCGTTGTCCAATGGTGTCTGTGACTATGGTCATATCACCCCTTGGCTGCCCAAATGGTGAAGATTATCAAGTAATGTATACAAAACCCCACATACCGGCTGTACGTTTGGTGATTACAAAGACTTAATCCCTGTAATTATAACTTTGTAATAAACATGCTTTTGAAATTATGGTTGATAAAAAGAGAATGACTCACATTGCAGATTTAATTGAGCAGACCCTAGCCTACTGATTATCCTTTTAACCTAAATTAATAACAGGCACACAATTCGGTTAGTAACTTAATACAACATTTACGATAACTCACGAGATCAAACCCTCACATCGAATGACAAAGTGCGATACTTAAACATCCATTGAATTAACAACGAATGACAAAGCATAAACCCTAATGTGGGCAGCACTTAAACATCCATTGGATAGTTTAATCGATCGGACATTGAATCGTATCAGCGATCGAGTTATTACCCTGTATTGCGGCGACGATTTGTGAATCGTGTGTGTCTTGGAATGTTTCTGCTATAACTCAACGTACAATTTGAATTTTTACGTCGTTTCAGTGCCAGAAATCAAGTCCCAATGTCCACTATTTATACACAATTTTTGACCCCCCTCGCGTGACGCGAGGGGTACCCTTGTGGGCTTCGCGTGACGCGAAGGACCCTATTCTACCATAGGGTAGCTTCGTGTGTGTGTAGGCTTGCTGAGTCGACAGTTTCGTAAAATTCAATTTTGACAACGTTTTATGTAGATAATCGTAACTAGGGTTTACCCCCCCTGAGTTTTAGGGGCCCTGATCCTGATTCTGATGATTATGAAAATTTTAGGGTTTGTGCAGAATCACTTGGGTGTCTCAATTAGGGTTTTGGATAAAATAATAAAATAAATAGGACTTTTAATGAGAGTTGTTACAACTAACACCGTGTTGCTACCGTATCGTACCGATCAACATGGGTCCTGGTACTTGTATTCATTTTTAGGGTTTCCAGTTTCGAAAGTTTTTCATTTATACAACTTTGTCTGTGACAATAAATGAATATCAGTACAATTTATGTGACAATCTGAATCGATCGATACCATTCGAACAACATCGGTGTCGATTCCGGTGTCCATTTATATCGTTTTTATTCGATGTAAAACACGTGTTGACTTCTATATGGAGTGAATGTATCCTACGAGTATTGTAACGAACCAAATCAATACTGATCCAATGTCTGCGAAAACGTACCGTCACAATACACTGAGAAATAACTTGAAATGTTATAATAAGAAATAAACATATATTGTTACGAATTTAGAATTTAAAGTTAAAATGAATGATAAATAAAAATATTACTAATAACAAAAAGAGAAAACAAATACCACTTCCTATTTATTTATTAGAAAAAAATACTTACAAAAGAAAAATAAATAAAATACAACTCAAAAACCAAAATCTAGAATTATCATCGCTGTTCATGCACTATGAATTAATTAATATTAAAAAAAACAATATTATAAAAAGGCAAAAAACACTGTTCATGGCCTGTTTGTATTAATATGTATAATAATGTATAATTGCATCCATATGGAATTCCCTGACAATTTAAACCTTTTTAACTGGATCATTAAATATATAACCACTAGTCTAAGTCCCCGTGTAATACACGGGTGGCTAAACAACAAAAAAATTATACTTTAATACGTAAATACTTTATTACAGGTTTGTTCGAATATTAAGATAAATAATATCTTATAAAAATTAATTAACGATTACATTTCATATTAATTATCATGTATACGTCTATAAATAATTTTTTTAAATGAAAGAAATGTTGTATTAAATCTATAAAAAAATTGGATTTAAATCACAAACCCGCTTTTCCCACTTTTATATAAAAGTAGTTAACTCTTACCTAATAAAAAATGTCCTTTGAATGCACATAACAAAAAAACAGTAAAACATGTGAGTTGCTAGTTTACTTACACCGGTATTTACAAAAAAAAAAGTAAACACTTACCTTGGAATGAAACTGTCAATCATCCTCCTTTACTACAAATGGCTCACCGGTTGTTGAAAACCATCCCTCTTTTCCTTAATCACCACAATGGTATGGCTAACAATCACCACCGCCCACAACCACTAACAACTCATATGCCACCAGATTTTCTCACTCAAACCACCTCCTACACTCATGCCTCTCTATAAAACAACAATTAAAAAAACACATAACTCCAATACTTTTCCAAATATATGTATTAGTTCATTTACCATAAATGTTTAACTTTGTCTCAATCTTAGCATACCAGTAATAACAAAAACTCTAAGTCCAATTAGTTATTTGCTCTCCTTGTCTTCGGTATCAATGGCTTGCACCCAAAATTCGACACCAATTTAATTATGAAAGCAAAGTAAAGATAAGTAGCAAAACAAAAAAAACTATAGTAGGTAGGTATGGTGGTCATTTCCCTGATAACGCTAAAAAACTATTACACTCCTTGTGAGAATTAGGAAATCCAAAACGTAAATCGTTACAGTCTTAAATGGAACTCGTTTAGATAGGTTTGGTTCTCCTTGATTTGATATTTTAATCTTCCGGTCTTGGTACTGTCTGGTTCTGTCCCGATGAGCACCCGCAACAATCAGTAGAAGTCAATCTGGTGAGCCAAAATGCCACCTACACATAACAGTTTACAAAATTAAACAATTATTCAAATAACATTAATACATAAAGGTCAGCTGGAAAAATTAGAAACAATGCAGTCAAGTGGAACAAAAAAATGAAGAATTAACTATGTTATTTGGTGTTGCTCTATTGTCACCGCTACCGAAAAGCTCAGTCACCAAAAAAATAATTTTTTTTGTCTAATTACCTTATAATAAAGTCTTTTAGGCCTTTGAATGCATTTTTTAGCAGCTTAACCATCTGACTGGTTATACCAAGACTTGAACAAAGATGCCTCTAATGATTTCAGATTTGTAAAAACATAATGCTTAGCAACTTTACCAAAATATAGCAAAAACTAAAATTTAAATTGAAAAAAAAAGCGAACAAAAGCAAACTTACCATAAAATCACCAGCAAGGATAATGCCCATATGTACTGACTGGCCCATTTCAAGCTCTTACTGTATATTGCATCCCGATCAGATGTGATTGCTTTCAAGTAGTTACAAAATGCTGCAAAAAGTACTCATACACCTTTGTTTTGCAATCATGATTAGCATAATATATATATTTCATAACAAATAAAATAAAATGAATGAAAATGGTTTGTTGGCTGGAATAAAGGTAATTTACTCTTAAAAGAAAGATGCTTACTCTGCATCACCAAACCCAGTTTGACCCATTATCCCCCACCCACCCATTTTGCCACATTTATAAAACAGGGTATCGGTAGTTACCCATTTTGCCACATTCATCATAGTTATTTTTCTTAATTATCTAAAAAAGTGTTACTCACGTTTACCAGAAACCCCGATTACACCCAATATGATAAAACACGAGAACTAAAAACGCGAATCTTCAATGGTTCAGTTATCGGGTTAAACCTGAACCCCAAAAAACCCGAGAAACCGACCATCGGATCCAACTCTATATTGTTGTCTCTTTAAAACTAGAGACAATAAAGCTGGTGGTGCCTGGAGTTATAAGAAGATGTTAGTAATTAGTAGGTATAGTATCAGGCAATACCTCGAACACTTAGCGTGCGAACTTAGAAACAAACATAGATATAGAAATCTTACCCTGTAAATGAACCACTTAATAAACATATCAAGATAAATGTTGACCAAGTTCTAAAAACATCTGGAATAAACGTCCACCATAAACCATATGGTGTCAAGTTCTAAAAAAGCTACTTAATGAGAAAACGTGAATCTATAAGAAGTTTTAATTCAACTGTGTAATCTCAACACTTTCACTATATGCATATCACGGTTTCAGCAAATTCATATGTGCATAACGAGCGCGACATGAGCAGATCCAAAAAATAAACAAATTACTCGAACCGGAGGAAAGGCAATCTCGAGCTCTATCACCTCTATCATTGCACCACTCACGATCTCCTTGATATCCACCTCCACTTGGAATTGACTTCAAGATTAATAGCTAAGCTAACCGATTTCCAAGCGCCACTTCAAGATTTCTGTTGATTGATGTGACGTTGGAAGATCACCATCTATTCATTTTAAATCATCAATCACATTCTTGTAATATCTTGGTCATATTAATTCATCAATTTATATCAATCAATTAACTCAAAATTATTGGATCTGGGATATTCTTTAATCTATTACACAAATTCCAACAAAATATTAAGGCATTCTAACATGCAACTCTAAGGTCTTAAGCTTACTGGCATTGCAACTTTATCCTTAACTCACTACGGCTTGTAATTAGGTGGGTCCCAATAACTTAGATTAGCTTCTATATTTCTCCTGTCATACATTCAATTCAAAATAAGAATTTAAGCATATCATGTTTAAAAACCAATGTAATAACTTAACACACGCAACAACCCCACGCCTTTCAACTTCCAACTTCCAACTCTGTTCTCTGTATTCAAAAAATACATGTTTAATTGGTTTTTAAGAATAGTAATATAAATATTCTGGTACAATTACCAAATAATACAAATCATAGTTCTATATATTAATAAAATATATATATGTAAATATGCCCGTCTTTGTATTAACTCATTTATGCTCGATGTACTTGACCTACATTGATAATATAGCTTTTGTAATCATATTTAATACAGTAATCACTAATAGCATCCAAAAAAATGCTGGCAAGTCAGCCCAATTTGACCCAACCCGGCCCTTTTCTGTCTTACAAAAAGTTACCAGCTTAGAGTCAGTGACCATTACCCATCCCACCCATTTTGGTAACTCAAGAACATATAAAATACAATATATCATAACTCACTTGCACTGAACTAAGATTCTTATCAGCGAACTGATTCTTTAGGAGAGGTTGGCAAAGCATATCTTTACCAGGAAACACTATCAAACTCATACACTTCATTGAATGCCTCAACGATTCATCAAGTTTCTTGAAGCGAACCACTTTGGTCCATGTTTTGTAAAGTTCAGGGGTTGCAAGAACAGAGCAGAAAATCAAAATAAGCCTGATGGAGCAAGAACAAAGCAGAAAATGAAACACTAATCCAAAATAAACCTTAACATCTCCATTCATCAATAATATTCAATTTCGTAAAAAGTTCCCAACTTTATCCCAAATTTTCAAGTTGTAAAGTTGATTACAATCATTATCTTCTTACTATATATTTAGAAGATTTTATACATTAGAATACATTATGAAACCAATATAAACCTTTAATGCTATTAGTTAGATTTATATCTATAGAAAGTGTCAAAAACCTATTTGTTAGATTTCTATATATATCCATAATCAAACAGACACTGTTTACAAACAAAGAACGGGTTCCATTTTGACCAATACCTTTTCTAAACGGCCTAATTGACTCAAACCCATTATGACCCGACACTCTGGTTCTTTCTTATCCAATCTTCCCTATGCATTTGGTTTCTGAATGACCAAATACTCGAGTACCTATACAAAACATATTCAACAAAATTCATAGTAGAACAGAGTTAAGAAGTGAATTTGCATGTAAATGTGTTCATCTTGTTCCATCTAAGGGATTACATGTACCCTAATATAATATCAACTGACCAAATTTCACCAAGAAAGCACAAATCAATTCATATTTCATTATACATTGGACAGTAAAATGATTACAAAATAACCAATAGTTTATCTACCATTTTCTTTTTAGCACGTTCCAAGATGTCTTCCTCAACACTTTTGCAAGTCACGAACCTATTAATATTAATGACTTCTTGTTGTCCAATCCTGTGAGCTCTGCACATTGCCTAACAAAAGTCATGAAATTAGTATGTAGTGACTATAAATAGAGATAGATATCATACACTCCCAAACCTGCAGATCATTCTGAGGATTCCAATCTGACTCAAAAATGATGACAATATCTGGTGTGCAAGATTGATACCTAAACCACCAGCTCGAGTGGAAAGAAGAAAACAAAAATCATCAAACAAACATCATAACACACAAAAATCCACAATATATAATTATCATTTATAAACTCGACTACAACCGTACCTTTGGATCATTATCAGTTGACAGATTTCTTATAAAGAATACTAAAACTCAGTCACACTTGTTAGCGGATCAGTGAGGCATTACATCAAAGTATCAAACATCATGTATCTAGTTATAACCAATCATGTGTGACTCACAACATTTACAAAATACAAAAATTAACTGGTATCATGAATAATGGATATGGTGGTTACCTTAATAGCCAGGCGAGACGCGTTAGAAAGACATACTTTGTTGCTGATGCATTCTGCATACACACAAACTGTCTGCAAGTGTACATGTTATATAATTATATTAGTAGAAAAAAAGGTAATTGGAAAACATAAGAATCATAAAACAAAGAGAATTTTAACAACTGCTCCACTTGATCATATGTAGCGTTTCATCAAACACCTAGAAGACATCACATCAAATACAAAAATTAAAAAATAAACATATAATCTCATATTTTGTGTATCCTGAATTAGAAATTAACAAATAAATTATAAAATTGAACAAAAATATCCAATCAGAATTTCCCTTTCCTACAGATAATCCAGAATCGTACAAAAATATCCAATCGTTCTTGTCTCCTGAAACCACACAAATTGAACAAAAAAAAAATGGTAAGTGCTTAAATCAACAAAAATCAAAACCCTAACCCTAGTTTTTGCAATCAAATAAGAAGCAAGAGAGATGAACTCACGGGACTAATCCAACCCGCTCCTGAGGAATCCGTATTTATGCTTGAATCAACAAAAAAAATACAATTTGTATTTTCTTCAACAAAAAATTAGTGTTTCTGATGAACAATTTTACATCAGAAACCCTAAAATTAGTGTGTCTGATAAACATACCTGTTGAAATCAACTGTATATGGTACGATCAAAGAGTTTGAAACACAGATTGAAAGAAACGATCGATGATTGTAAGTCTAAAACGCCAATTGAAAGAAACCATGACTCAGAAACGGATGAATAACATACCACTTTTAGATAGAATGAAGAAAAGGAACCAATCTATCTTTAATAGATTAAAAATGGAAAAGCTTCCATATTTTCGCAAAAGATCTTCCGGTAATTGATGAATTATTCAACTTTCCATATATAATTCAAGAAGCGTTTGAAAGAAGAATGAAGGAATTGTGAGGCGGTAAGGAGAATTGAGAGAATGAGGTAAATGGCGCCTAAATCACAATTATTTGGCCAAAGACCATTGCCACATCATGGTCAAATGGTCAACATTATTTTGCTTTAGTATAAGAGATAGATTTCAAAAGAGAGTATGGATGAAATCCACTATACATTTTTTTGTTTGTTTTTATGCTATATTTGCTAATAAATAAAAATCCAAGAAGTATATGTGGCGTGGTGGTAAGCGTAATAGCTTCTATCTTCGTAGACACTGGTTCGAGTCTTTTACGGTCTGATTTTTGGGACTAAATAACCTCTTTTTTTGGCAAAACGAAAAATTATCTGGATGAGGATTGGACCCGTGTCTCACCAATAATCCAAGGGTTTAACCAAGTGAGCTAGAAGACTGATTGTTTAAGATACTATATTTCTTTTATTTATAAAGCAGTTACTTATTTTTTATTTTCCATCTATGGTTGATACATATTTGTTTTCTTATATCAAAGTAAATCTATTTTTACATATATTTAGAGACATTCTTTTAATATTGTGAATCTTTCAAATTTTGGGCTATTACTATATCGGTATTATAGCTATTCTGACCGGACAACATCGATATCGGTGTTAGTTCTATTGAAACCATTACCGACATTTATTTCTATAGTTTTTAATCAATGTAAAATACGATTAAACATATTTTTTGGTATATCACCACCTTTTCGTTTTAGATTTTCTCAACAGGGTCCCCGCAATATAAAACGAGGTCATTTTACTAGTTAATTAGAAAATATAGAGTGGCCCGACCAGTAAAATATCTTACCCGGCTCATTAACTATGTTTTGAGGAGGATGATGGTCCTATTTTTTACTCATTTATATTCTTTAAATAGACTTTAATTCTATACCTAATAGCTATACAATAGATGAACATACGATAGACCATAAAACTTGATTATTTTAAGACCAGATATGTTTTGTTAATAACGACATGTAAACCTAGTTTGACTATTTGTGTTTGTCATAAAGAAGGTGATTAGTAAAATAATTAGAAATTTTGTACTTCAGAAAAATCTATTAAATAATGGTATAACACCTTAAAACAACATTAGTCTTTGGTAAATTGATGTGTATAAAATGCAACATATAAATTAAATCAATTGAGGTATAAAACTAACCTTTTTTTAGTACTAATATTGGAAAAAATGTGCTTTTGTCTACCTTTTGTATTTTCAGGACTAAATGAGCGTAAATGAACAAAAGGAACAAATGTGCAGCAAAATCTAACATAAATACAAGAAAATGAACAAACGTGGCATGCCCGACCCCTCGACAGCATCTTCCCAAGCAAAAACAAGAAAACAGAAGGCTGACCACGGCCCCGTGCCCAGCAGACACGGGGGCGTGGCCAGGTGTCTGCAGAAAGTAGGGCTGCAAACGAACCGAACGAACACGAACAAGACCTTGTTCATGTTCGTTTGTTAAGAAATATATGTGTTCGCAAACCGTTCACGAACACTTATCGAACGAGATTTTATGTTTGTGTTCGTTTGTTAAGGAAATGAATTTGTACGTGTTCGTTTGTGTTTGCTTGTTAATTTTAGGCAATGAACGTTGACGAACACAAATGAGCACAAACTAATGTTCATGAACACAAATGGAAACAAATGAACACAAACAATCGTTCAAGAACATAATATATAATACACCGACACTTATTAGATATTTAATTTGTTAGAATTTTGAATTATTTAATTAAATATAAAAACTAAAAACACTAATTAAGTATCGAACACAAACGAACACGTTACCGAACGTTCACGAGCATAAACGAAGGAACACGGCCTCTGTTCATGTTTGTTCATTTAACTAAACGAACAAAATTTCTTGTTCGTGTTCGCTTGTTTAGTAAACAAACGAACACAAACGAACTTCCCGCCGAACGGTTCACGAACTGTTCGCCGAACGTTTGGTTCGTTTACAACCCTAGCAGAAAGGACAAAGTTATAGAAGCTTCTATTCCTGACACGGGTGCGTGCCCAGCTCAACACGGGCCATGGTCAACGCTAAGATTTGCAAAATCCAAGCAAATCTTGAGAGTACGGATACGCTTCTGCACACGGGGCCGTGCCCAGCGGACACGGGGGCGTGTGGAGCTAATGCAGACAAATTGCAATTAATGAAAAAAGAGAATAAGGATGGACACGGGGCCATGTCCGGCCTTCTGTGCATGCTATAAATAGGGGTGCTTGGTTCACTTCAAAGGTATCCCTTGGCAAACCACCTCTCTACCACTTCAGCCACACTCCACCACCATCACAACACCCACATCCACCACCATCATCCATCTTAGAGTGTGTGTAGTAGTTTCGGGATCCAAGATTGATAGTAAGAGTTCTTGACAATTAAAGGCCATGTTTGCCTAAGTCTCTTACATCACTAGGTGAAGACAATCATTTAGTGTAATACTTTTGATTTTTAATCTTTTCGCACTTTTTATTTGGTTTTGTATTAATGACTTTAATAACTAGTTTCTTATGTTGAAGGTGAAACTTCCTTATCATTTGTCCGTGGTGTCTTGGCGTTATTTTACTGTCTATATAAAATAAAAGATTTACACCATTCATATCTCTATGGTCTATATAGAGATATGTTGGCTACCTGGTCGGGGGTTAAGGGAATGTTTTGGTAAGGTTCTTGCCTTATTCAGTGTATAGATCCTGCAAGGACCTGGGTCAAGCTTACTAGGACCTCCTTCAATACCAACTGGTATTGGATGGTGGGGGTGCGAATGGCTTGATCCCCTCATATGTAAACTACTATTAATACATTAACACGGCTACTTGGGATTGTATCCCTGCTGACTCAAACCACTTAGCTTAGGGTAACGTCACCTTCAAAAGAAGGACATACCACATTACGCATTAATAACTTAATTAATCATCTTTCAATATTCCGACCCTTTAGGATTGTATCCTTGCTGACTCAAACTACTGGGTTGAGGGTAACTGACGTGATGTCGTGGTCACAATCAAATTTAATCCAATTACTACTAAATAGTTAGTGGCAAGTGGGTATCGAACACAGGGAGTTTGTGGAATATGTGTTATTTGAAGTATTTCTCTAAGTTAACTAAAATTAAACTAAATGCAAGTAAAGTAAATTTCAAGAGTTGGATTGATTGGTTGATTTTTAAAACTAAGATTACTAGTCTAATTGCAAAATGAGAATATGGGTTGTAAACAATTTAGAGATAAATGGCCATCTTTAGTTTCCGGTTTGCTTTGACATTTATGCTATCATTCCACTAGAAAGAACTACATAGACATAGTTTATGTGTGATCAATTGCAGTGATGAAAGGGAACTAAGTACTCAGATTCCTAGAACATGAGGTTGTTACCCGATGATCAATCAACCCTTACCCAAGCCTAACTATACCCATGATATCTCGGTTGCCAACGACACCAAGAACGTATGGTTTCTAATTAGTTTAACATAAGAATCAACAATTTACTAACAATCAATCACACACCATAACAAGCAATTCAATAAAGATAGAGATTGTTATTCTAGAAATAAGGAATTCAAGCATAAAGTCTTACATAACCTTCCACCAAAGATGACCACAAAGTATTTAGCCACTCATGGCTTGAATCAACATCATCACACAAGTTTCAATGTTCATAACAATTAGAAACACAAACCGAATGATTGGAAAATGTCTTCAAGCACCCAAGAACAAGCAAAATCGTCTCCAAAATGATGTGTAACCGAATGGGAATGATTAGAATTGAAAAGACACCATAAATCCGCATTAAAAGGTGGAAGTTACACATTTACGCAGGTCAGCGCCGTAAGCTACGGTGGCCACAGTAGCTTACGGTGGCTTGGAATGGCTTACGGTGGCTTTAAACTGTCATACGGTGACAAAATGTGCCAGTCAGCGCCGTAAGCTACGTCCCTTGCCGTAGCCTACGGCAGTCTTCAACAGGAAAACTTGTTTTCAGCATAACTTTTTCATTTCAACTCCGTTTTCTTCACCGTTTTCGCCTACGTTCTTGTAATTTCGTCCTCTATCATGTTATCCTCTTAATTCTTCAATTTCAAAAATTGATTTTTTCATTTATTCTCCGTGTTTCTTCCATTTTAAGCTCCCGTTTGTACCTGAAACACAAACAACCATAGTTATCTAATTCTAGACAACTACCCGATTAAATGTAGGATTTTATTATCATTTATACCACTTAAGGGTTGTCCTACGGACTACCCGTCACATCCCCACACTTAACCGTTGCTTGCCCCAAGCAACCCGTTCAAAAACTATTTCTAAACCATAAGTGATCAATCAAGCAAACCAAACTAAAATGTATCGTCCTTTTACTAACTGTTTATCACACCACAAGACACACCCTCACAATAACTCTCGGTGACAAGAAAAATTAGCACATAATGCTAAAACACTCAATGCATGTGTGTGATTGTGCGACAATAAGCTTGTATACAAATCAAATCTCCTCCTATCAAATATTTAGCATGCTTATGAATCAAAAGGACATTCGGGTTGTAACGGGGCTATGTGCAAAGGTAGGAAATAGTGGGAATGTGAAAGTAGCTCATTGATTTGACCCGGTTTTTACATCAACTATATACAAAACATCATCAACTTCTCAACTACTATTGCAACTAAATCATTTTTTTTTGTATTTTTCTCATATTTTTCTCTTTTTTTTTTCTTTTCTTCTCTCTTTTTTTTCTTTTTTTTTTTCAAAGATAAGACACAAAAACTCAACAATATATACAAGAATATCAACACTACATACTAAATCTCCTAAACCGGGTCATCTCAATAGGTAAAGTTTTGTAGGAAGTAGGTTTGGGTCACAACCGAATAGTATAAGGCTCAAACATGGCTTTCTAAAGACCAAACCCCCACCCCTCACAATACCAAACTCATATATGTAACGTATGAGGTCCAACCCCCAATTCCCACACTCTCACACATCTAGACGAGGCTACCTAAAAGTCCCCTATCATTTTCACAAGCATGCTAATCCTAGGATTTAACAAGAATTCGTACACAAGTTCTATTAACACAATACACACACCGCCACTCAAAACAAAGAAAGCATCTTTACTAATCATGTGTGGCTCAAAACTCACCAAGAAATTACTATAAAGTAGTGTCGGTGTGTCATGCGGAACAATATCAAGTTTTCAAATTTCAACAATTTTTTCGCTTGGTTAACAATTTTTCAAAAATTCTCAAAATTTTCCCTTCATCCCCACACTTGGGATACATTGTCCCAATGTATGGTTTTGAAAGGAATTGATCGCTAAAACCCACTCAAACTTTTTTTTTAAACTAAAGTAAACAAACTAACTACCAAATTTTCAAAGCTAAAGAACATAACAAGACTAAGGAACGAGTACATTGACCTGGTGAAGTTTAACACAACCGATGTAGACAATCCGACTTCCTATCACCACCTTCACACAAATATCCGCACATCTTCCCCACACTTGAATGTCGCCATGGCCCTGAAACATAGAAAAATAAAAACAGCAAGATCAATAAAAAAACCCCGAGTTGCCTCCCGAGCAGCGCTAAGTTTTGAGTCTTCAGCCAGACCATGCCACCCCCATTTATGGTGGCTCAAAGAATCGGTTCCTATCACCTCCCCCACTGTAGCTTGTCATTGGTTGAAATGCATCCATCACATGTCCATTCGGCGGATAGTCAACTACATACCTGCTCGAACCCTCATTCTTCTTTTCACACCCCGGTGGTTTGTTTGTTTTTATTCTTTGATGCACACTTTTCAGATGGTCACTAGACTCTCTACTCTTCTCTTCAATAGATTCATAACTAATCTCCCTTGTATGAACATCAAAGTACAACTTATGGTTCTTTTCGGTCATAGTAATGATCCCATCTCAACAGTTGATTTGAGCACTTGCCGTATAAAGAAACGGTCGACCTAAAATTACCCTTTGTTGTGATGCCAATTTGGTAGAGGCATAATCTAGGACCAAAAAATCCACCGGATAGTCGAATTCTCCCAACCGAATCATAACATTCTTAACCATTCCCTGTGGACGCCTCCAACTTTCATCCGCCAAGATCACCATGGTGTCTATATCTTGAAGCGGACCAAAGTCGTACATATCGTATAGATCGCCTGGTAACACACTCATACTCGCCCCATAGTCCAACAATGCTTGAGGAATTTTTAATTTTCCCACTTGAATAGGCACGAGTGGTGCTCCATCCTCTTTGTCTGTTTCAACCTCGGCATCCCTTCCTATACCTACACTCACTTGACAAGAAGATGTTAGAAATGTTTCATTAAATTCACTATTAGGAACGTTACTTACCACATTGATATTGACACTTTTAATGTTTTTTGTGATTTGTCACCATGTCACTTTGTAGTTGGCCTTTTTCTTTCTTCAATATCACCACATCACTCACAAGTTGACTCATTTGGATAGTCAACGACTGAATTGCTTTATCCCGGATTTCGTCTTTTTGAATGCGAGCATCATCAAGCTGATTTCTTCGTTGCATCTCAACTTGCATCGCTTTCAACATCTCCATGACCTCATTTCCACCCAAAGAGCCTTGACCCAAAGACCCACCATGCACTTGACCCGTTTAATATTGCCTTTAAAATCCTTGGTTTCCTTGGAAGTTCGGGTTGACTTGATTTGACGGATTCCCATATACAAAGTTCGGGTGATTTCGTAAACCGGGGTGGTAAGTATTGGAATTCATGTTGTAATTTCTACCACCCCCGCCTTGCCCTTGCAATGCATTCACCTCCTTATATTGCCCTTCCACTCCTTGGCAATTTTTAGCCGCATGCCCTATCTCATTACAAAGCACACAAACATTATAAATTTGATTAGAAGTTTGAACATTACCATCGTCTACCGCGTGCACTTGAGTTCGGGTAATGGTCGGTCGTGCTCTCCTTGATGCTTGAGCTTTTCTTTTTGATGTGACCGCCATTTGTTCCAAGAATTCCCAATCGTCATGCTCATAATTCGTGCCAAAAGTGCCATTCGTGATAGACATTAAGTCACAAGCATCTTCGGCACATAACCCCTCATGAAAAGCATTCATCAACTCCCATAGCTCTATCCCATGATGAGGGCAATTCTTTATCATCATGTTGAAACGCTCAAAGGCTTCATGAAACATTTCACCTTGTTGTTGTTGAAAACTCCTCAACCCCTTCCTAGCATCATTGGTCTTTTGAGCGGTGTAAAATTCATCTAAAAATATTTGTTGCATCTCCGCCCATGTATAGATAGATGCTGAAGGTAGAGTGTAAAACCACTTCTTTGCCTTGTCTTCCAAAGAAAATTGGAATAGTACCAATTTGACATCATCGGCCGAAAAACCTTGACTCCCAAGAGTGTCACAAATCGAGTCATAAGCCTCCAAATGAAAATAAGGCCCCTCCGTTGCTAGACCCTTATATTTTGGCAAACTTTGCAATGAATTGGTTCTCACTTCAAATGTCCTCCCTTGATTATTGTGAGGAATAACTACCGGTGAAGGATTGTGAGTGATTACCGGCCTAAAATGTGCTTCAATGCCTCTTGCATGTTCTCGAAGATGTCTTCTTGGTACACCCAACTGAGCCCTTGGACGAATAGGACCCATTAGTCTTTGCACAGGCCCTTGAGGTACATATGGTGGTTGAAATTGTTGTTGTGTCATCGGTGGGTGTTGAATTGGCCTTTGGAATTGAGGTTGTACGTTTTGCGGATGAACTTGTTGCAATGGTATAGGACGTTGCACTTATGGTCCTTGTGGCCTTGGTCGAATATGTTGTGGTATAATTTGTTGTTGTGGAATTCCACCAACACTTGGCATTCCTTGAGTTTAACCTTGTACATAAACAAACTCCCCTTGATCTCCATCATCCCCACATGCATATCCTTCTTCCTCATAACCCTCAAAATCTTCATATCCTTCTTCATATCAATCCCCCCTATACCCGAAGATTGCCCAAATGGAAGAGTCGAATATTGAAAACCCGACTGGTTCGATGGTCTAAATGTAGAAGTGGCATGGACAATGGTTGAGTTTGGTGCTATTGAGTAAGTTGAAGATGATTGACCCGCACCTGGAAAGAAATGGGAAAATGGTGGAATTGTAGTAGAAGGATTAAAAGTGAGTGTAGGCTCTTCTTGAGTGGTAATGGGTTGGGTGGTGTTAGTTGGTGTAACATCATGAGGTTGAATAGGGTCGGTAGTGGTGTTTGGCATGGTAGTGTTTGGTGAAGGTTGAGTGGATGATGGTATGAAAGGTGGTATAAGTTCACCCGTAGTGGGTGGTGGTGGTGGTGGATCCATGTATCTAAGTGGTGTAATTGGTGTATTTGGTGTTGTTGGTGAACCGCTGATTCTGTTTTCCCTTAGTAAAATTATGTTTCCTCTCAAAGTCCGTTTAATTTCTGGATCAAATGCCAATGGTGATAGCTTGTGAGAGCTTCTAGTACGTATGCACCTGTAAATACCTGTACACTAACACACCCAGCGTAAACCAGAAAAATAATGTCACGGCCCCCGACCCGGTTTGACCCGTTTCAGGAGCCGCGAGACAGAAATCCTGTGGTATTTATTTAATTGAGTTTAACAGCAGAAGTTTATTATCAGGATCGTTTTAAAGCTAAAATTTTTCCTGATTATTTTATTTCACAACTTGGGATAAAACTCCTGTAATTTACAATACTATTATTTTAAGGAGAAATCTTTATATTACAAAACATATTTCTTTATTTTATAATGAGCCACTATCTTAAGCTTGAAATGCTCTCCAGCACTTTTCCTGAATTACAACAGATCACCTGAAACATGTTTGAAAAAGGTTTTGTCAGCGGAAAATACTGAGTGAATCATTCTATTTACTAAAATGACACATTTGTTATAATTTACAGTATTAAGGAAAATTACAATGTTTCTGATATCAAACCAACTACCCACGGTATTTGTCACTCGACCGGATCTGTGACTATGGTCATATCCCCCATTGGCTGCCCCAATGGTGACGATTATCAAGTAATGTATACAAAACCCCACATACCGGCTGTAACTTGGTGATTACAAAGACTTAATCCCCGTAATTATAACTTTGAAATAAACATGCTTTTGTAAATAGATTTGATAAAAAGAGAATGACTCACATTGTTGATTTAACACGGATAGAGTTTACTCTAT
Source organism: Helianthus tuberosus (assembly GCA_030545235.1). Lineage (NCBI taxonomy): Eukaryota > Viridiplantae > Streptophyta > Magnoliopsida > Asterales > Asteraceae > Helianthus > Helianthus tuberosus. The sequence goes on from CM060359.1 coordinate 19,417,095, forward strand.
GGATTAGCCTTGTTAACCTAATTTAAATAATAATGCACACAAAACTGGGTTAGTAATCAATACAGCATTTACGATAACTCACGAGATCAAATTCTCACAACGAACGACAAAGTGCGATACTTCATCCATCGAATTAACGACGAAAGACAAAGTATAACCCTAATGTGGGCGGCACTTAAACATCCATTGGATATATTGATCGTCGGAAAATGAATCGTAGCAGCGATCGAGTTATTACCCTGTTTTGCGGCGTTGATTTGTGAACTGTGTGTGTTTTTGTAGTATTTCGAACGTAACTCGCAGTGTATAAGGAATTTTTACGTCGTTTTTCTTTCTGAATTCAAGTCCCACTGTCCTCTATTTATAGGTAAATTTTGACCCTTACGCGGCCCGCGTGAGATTTAAGCTATTCTTACGCGGCCCGCGTGAGACCTATTTTTAGGCATAGGGTTGCCACGGTTGGAACTAGCCTTGCTGACTTGACAGTTTTCGTAAATTCAGTTTCTACAGCTCACAATTTAGATAATCGTTACTAGGGTTTTACCCCCCCTGAGTTTTAGGGGCCCTAATCCTGATTCCAAATGTTCTGAAAATTTTAGGGTTTGTTCAGAATCACTTGGGTGTCTCAATTAGGGTTTCCTATTGGACAAATAAATTTAATAATTATAACTTTTGATGAGAGTTGTTACAAATAACAAACCTAAAAATGATTAAAAATAACACACGTTGCGCACTACTCCCCGGAAACGGCGCCAAAATTTGACGTGATGTCGTGGTCACAATCAAACTTTCAACAGTACTCTGTCTCCAACTTGGAATTCTAACGGCTTGCTTCTATTGTCTGCATAACTCTTCTGGCGATCTCTAGCCATCTTCAGTCTTTCGATTTGGGTGATCTTATCAGTCGTTTCTTGCACAATCTCCGGACCTGACAATTGACTTTCTCCTATTTCTGCCCAACAAACTGGAGTTCTGCACTTTCTTCCATATAGTGCTTCAAACGGGGCAGTTTCAATGCTTGAATGATAACTATTGTTATAGGAGAATTCAATTAATGGTAAGTGATCGTCCCAATTTCCACCAAAATCTATTACACATGCTCGGAGCATGTCTTCTAGAGTTTGGATCGTCCTTTCACTTTGCCCGTCTGTTTGTGGATGATATGCAGTACTTAAGTTTAGTCGAGTTCCCATTGCTTCTTGGAAACTTTTCCAAAAATGAGAAGTAAACCGACTATCTCTATCTGATACAATGGAGAGTGGAACTCCATGTAAGGATACAACTTCATCTACATACAACTTTGCCAATTTTTCCATACTAAAGGTTTCTTTCATAGGTAGAAAGTGAGCAGATTTGGTTAATCGGTCCACAATTACCCAAATCGCATCATTACCTTTTCTGGTCTTGGGTAACTTAGTAACAAAATCCATTGTTATGAGTTCCCATTTCCATACCGGCATTTCTAACTGTTGTAGTAGACCTGAAGGTTTCTGATGTTCTGCCTTAACTTGTGAACAAGTAAGACATTTAGAAACATATCTAGCTATATCCTTCTTCATGCCTATCCACCAGAAATTCTTTCTTAAATCTTGGTACATCTTATTGTTTCCTGGGTGTATAGTATACCTAGATTTATGAGCTTCCTCTAAAATTTTATTTCTTAATTCTCCGTGTTTTGGTACCCAAATCCTTTTCTTATGAAATCTCCAAATTCCATCAACACCTTGTTCTAATTCTTTTAGTCTTCCTTTCATTCCTTCAGTAACATTTTCTATTGCTGTCTTTTGAACATTTTTCAATTGCTCCATTAAATCTAATTGTAAATTTAATCTGAGAGCACGAACCCGTCGTTGTTTCTCATGATACTTACGACTTAAGGCATCTGCAACTACATTTGCCTTTCCCTCGTGATATTGAATATCACAGTCGTAATCACTTAAAATTTCCATCCATCTTCTTTGTCTCATGTTTAACTCTTTTTGCCCGAATATATATCTTAGACTTTTATGATCTGTATAGATAGTAAACTTACTTCCGTACAGATAATGTCTCCAAATTTTAAGGGCAAAAATTACGGCTCCTAATTCTAAGTCATGAGTCGTATAGTTCTCTTCGTGCTTTTTCAACTGTCTTGAAGCATACGCAATTACCTTCTTGCGTTGCATAAGCACACATCCAAATCCTAGTTTTGAAGCATCACAATATACTTCAAAATCTTCAGTTCCTTCTGGTAAGGCTAAGATTGGAGCATGGGTTAGTTTCTGTTTTAAGATTCTAAAAGCTTCTTCTTGTTTGGGTCCCCATTCAAACTTAGTGGCTTTACAGGTTAGCTTAGTTAATGGTACAGCTATCTTGGAAAAATCCTTAATAAACCGTCTATAATACCCAGCTAAACCTATAAAACTTCTAATTTCCATTGCTGTTTGCGGAGCCTTCCAATTGGTAATTGCCTCTATCTTAGCAGGATCTACCTGAATACCTTCATGATTCACCATGTGTCCTAAGAATTGCACTTCTTGTAACCAAAATTCACACTTCGAGAATTTGGCATAAAGCTTTTCTTTTCTTAACAAAGTTAAGAGTGCATGCAAGTGCTCACAATGTTCTGTTTGACTTTTGGAATAAATAAGTATATCGTCTATAAAAACAATTACAAATTTATCCAAATACGGTTTACAGATTCTATTCATCATGTCCATGAATGCTGCAGGTGCATTTGTTAACCCGAAGGGCATGACTGTAAACTCGTAATGACCATACCTAGTTCTGAAAGCAGTTTTAGGTATGTCTTCTTCTTGTACCTTCAATTGATGATATCCAGAACGTAAATCTATTTTAGAGAAGTATCTTGCTCCCTGAAGTTGATCGAATAAATCATCAATCCTAGGTAATGGGTATCGATTCTTAATTGTAATCTTATTCAGTTCTCTATAATCAATACACATTCTCATTGAACCATCCTTTTTCTTTACAAACAACACTGGAGCTCCCCAATGGGATGAGCTAGGTTGTATGAATCCTTTACTTAGTAATTCATCTAATTGCTTCTTTAGTTCTAACATTTCGGTAGGAGCTAACCGATAAGGTGCCTTGGCTATCGGTGTAGTTCCAGGAATTAGATGAATCCTAAATTCTACTTCCCTATCTGGTGGTAATCCTGGTAACTCTTCTGGAAATATATCTGGGTATTCTGAGACTACAGGGATCTCCTTAAGTTCTTTGTTCTTAGTATTAATGATTACCGAAATCATATATACTATTCCTTGCTTTCGTTCATAACTAGCAACTTTCATTACTGATATGAACTTCATGGGCTTACGAGGTTTATCTCCTGTAATCATGATTACTTCTCTGATTGGTGTTTGAATTTCTATGGAATTCTTATCACAAAGAATTCGAGCATGGTTGGCTATTAACCAATCCATTCCTAACACAACATCAAATTCAACTAATTTCATAGGTAACAGGTTTGCAGCAAATTTATGACCTGAAAGTTCTATTTCTACTTTTTGCAAAACCTGATCTATTTTAACTGAATTCCCATCTGCGGTTTCAACTGTAAAAATCTGCCTAATGTTGGTTAAAGGTAACTTAAGAGCTTGACAGAATAAAGTATTTATAAAACATTGGTTTGCACCAGAGTCAAATAATACTTTTGCGTATACATTGTGAACTAAGAACGTACCAGCTATTACATCTGGGATGAGTTCTGCTTCTTGAGTGGTTAGCTGGAATGCTCTGACATTCTTTTTATTAGCTCCTTCGGTTGCCTTGGGTTTGTTGTCTACTGGTTTGATCAATTTAGGACATTCTGTTTTATAATGTCCCGCTTCTCCACAGTTAAAACAGATTATGGTTTTCTTTCTGCAGTTTTCTTCACGATGTCCTATACTTTTGCAAAGGTTACAGGTTACATTACATTTTCCATAATGTTTCCTTTTGCAATTTCTACAGAAAGGTGGATTTGAAGATTGCCCTGCTCCTTTTCTCTTGAAATTATTACTATTACCCACCCGAAATCCTTGGGTAATTTTCTGAGCCAGTTCATTTTTCCTGTTTTCGTCTTGCGTACGTACCAATTCATCAGTTAGGGTGTTGGCTAGTTCCACGGCATCGTCAATAGTGCGAGGTCTCGCAGCTTTAACGATATTGCGGATTTCGCTAATTAATCCCCAAATATAGCGAGAAATGAGTACCGGTTCTGGCGAAGCCAGCGTTGGTACCTCTCTAGCATATTCAAAGAATGTCGAAGTATAACTGCGACAATCCACATTCACCATCCGATGGTTTAGGAACTTATTTGCCATTTGATCTTTTTCATATTCAGGACAGAATTTTCTTTCTACCATAATCTTAAATTCTTCCCAACTCATAGCATAAGCCCTATTTCTTCCTTTAGCTTGTAACACAGTGTTCCACCATTCGAGTGCTCCCTCTTTGAAAAGATTTGACGAATACATGACCTGATCATCTTTAGCACATTTACTTATTGCAATTACTGCTTCGGTTTTCTCTAACCAACGCAGTGATGCAGTTGCTCCTTCATTGCCTGCAAATTCAGTGGGTTTACAGGCAAGGAATTCTTTGAAAGTGCAACCAGGTGTTGCAGCTTTCAGTTTCTTAGGCGCGTGCTGTGGTTCATTATCATGATTAACATGATCATTGCCTCTGTTTACACTATTACTGAAGTTATCTTCAGAAATATGTTTACTAGGGACAATTTATTGCGGTTCAATTGGATTCTTTATAGCAGCAACAAATGCTGGAATAACATTGGCTATCCCTTGAGCAACAATGTTTTCGATATCTTGCCGAGTCATATATTGATCTCCTGGATGTTGCTCAGACTGATTAATCTCATTTACTGGTTCATTATCAATGTTTGCCATCTGATAATATATATATAATTTTTATTAGTATCTGATAAATAACAATTATACATAAAAACAATCAAACAATTTTCAACACACGTATAGGCAAAACTATCGATTTCTCGATTACATTTATATATTTAATAGTATGCATCATTACACACCAATATCTTACAGAGTTTTATTCGTAGTTATTTTACAGACTGATTTTACTATTACTTTTACTATTACATAACCACAATTTTACCATCCTACTATCTTTCGTCACTTGTCGTCCTAAAAACGAAGCTCCCTTTCATCATATTTCCAGGCAATTTGTCCCCCTATTTCCCTGATTCTATTTCCCGCATCCATCAACTCTTCACCAAAATGGCGAAGTTCAGCCATATTTTCGTTACTCATTGGTGGATTAGGTAGGGGTTCTGGATCGACTTGTGGAAAAAAGGAATAAGGATCGTTGACAATATTTTGAAATTGTCAATCATTTGTCCACCATTCGTCCATTTCTAAAGGTTGGGAGTGAACTATAGGTTCTGGGATTGCTGGTTCAAAATTCATAGGGATTGGATTTTCAATAGGACGGGTAAAAATATTTGTATTGACGGGCTGAATAGTTTCACAGCTTGCCAATAGAAAATCTATTTATTCCTGAAAAGTCTTTCCCTGGTTTTGTTTGGAGCTCTCTCCAATTTCCATTGGTCTCGAACCTTGTCCAACTTCCATTTCTATATCTTTAGAATATTCCTCAAATTGCATTTCTATTTGCTTAGAATCTTTCTCGACTTCAGTTTTCATCTCTTGGAGTCTAGAACTTTTCCTGGTTATAATTTCTTTTCCTTTTTCTAAAGGATTGTTTATGTTAGGAAGTTTTGTAGCTGGCTTTTTCCTACGTATACGACTTCCCCACACGTAATTCTTTCTTTTCTTTCGTTTTGGCTTGTTCAAAGGTGGAGCCTTGAATTCTACCGATTGTTCTACATCGGGAAAGTATCCAGTAAATTCTTTGGAAACTTCTAGATTCACCGGGTAAAGATTGAGGTTCTGAAAGGCTTCAGATATCTCACTCATGCTGATGTAGCATATATGAAAAATGCATAAAATACTAAGTTAAAATCTTACAATAAATTTCATAAATAACTTTTAAAATTTATTGCACACTGCAAATTAATTTATTACAAAGATAACTGGAAAACATACTAAGGTTTATTGTAATTTTATTTATTTACTGCATAAGGTTTCGGAATTTGTAGTGGATAAGGTGCTAAAACTTAAATTAAGCTATTTAGAGATTTGCATTTTCTGCTACCGTGGCTAACATATACAAATTTGCCCATTTCTCATCTAGCTTATCTTCCCAAGGTGATTTATCAATTATTTCCTGGGTTTCCCGTTTAATCTTCTTTTCCCGGATTTGCTCTTTACTTTTCTTAATAATCATACTCCTTTTTCTAGGAGAAAGTGGTTCCTCATATTGTGCTTTTCGCACAAATATTCCTTCTTCAGGAATTCTAGGGAGTTTTGAGGATTTGGTTTGGGATGTACTACCCTTCTCGTTGGATGATCTATCTAATTTAAGATAGATACTTGACAGCTTTTGCTTACCCATACTGTAACTAACAAATAATCAGTTAATAAAACACATAATCACATAATGGTAATCAGGAAAAATTAAGTATTTCTAAATACTTAATTAGCTTAACTCAGTGGCTCTGATACCACCTTTTTCTGTCACGGCCCCCGACCCGGTTTGACCCGTTTCAGGAGCCGCGAGACAGAAATCCCGTGATATTTATTTAATTGAGTTTAACAGCAGAAGTTTATTATCAGGATCGTTTTAAAGCTAAAATTTTTCCTGATTATTTTATTTCACAACTTGGGATAAAACTCCTGTAATTTACAATACTATTATTTTAAGGAGAAATCTTTATATTACAAAACATATTTCTTTATTTTATAATGAGCCACTATCTTAAGCTTGAAATGCTCCCCAGCACTTTTCCTGAATTACAACAGATCACCTGAAACATGTTTGAAAAAGGTTTTGTCAGCGGAAAATACTGAGTGAATCATTCTATTTACTAAAATGGCACATTTGTTATAATTTACAGTATTAAGGAAAATTACAATGTTTCTGATATCAAACCAACTACCCACGGTATTTGTCACTCGACCGGATCTGTGACTATGGTCATATCCCCCATTGGCTGCCCCAATGGTGACGATTATCAAGTAATGTATACAAAACCCCACATACCGGTTGTAACTTGGTGATTACAAAGACTTAATCCCCGTAATTATAACTTTGAAATAAACATGCTTTTGTAAATAGATTTGATAAAAAGAGAATGACTCACATTGTTGATTCAACACGGATAGAGTTTACTCTATGGATTAGCCTTGTTAACCTAATTTAAATAATAATGCACACAAAACTGGGTTAGTAATCAATACAACATTTACGATAACTCACGACATCAAATTCTCACAACGAACGACAAAGTGCGATACTTCATCCATCGAATTAACGACGAACGACAAAGTATAACCCTAATGTGGGCGGCACTTAAACATCCATTGGATATATTGATCGTCGGAAAATGAATCGTAGCAACGATCGAGTTATTACCCTGTTTTGCGGCGTTGATTTGTGAACTGTGTGTGTTTTTGTAGTATTTCGAACGTAACTCGCAGTGTATAAGGAATTTTTACGTCGTTTTTCTTTCTGAATTCAAGTCCCACTGTCCTCTATTTATAGGTAAATTTTGACCCTTACGCGGCCCGCGTGAGATTTAAGCTATTCTTACGCGGCCCGCGTGAGACCTATTTTTAGGCATAGGGTTGCCACGGTTGGAACTAGCCTTGCTGACTTGACAGTTTTCGTAAATTCAGTTTCTACAGCTCACAATTTAGATAATCGTTACTAGGGTTTTACCCCCCTGAGTTTTAGGGGCCCTAATCCTGATTCCAAATGTTCTGAAAATTTTAGGGTTTGTTCAGAATCACTTGGGTGTCTCAATTAGGGTTTCCTATTGGACAAATAAATTTAATAATTATAACTTTTGATGAGAGTTGTTACAAATAACAAACCTAAAAAGGATTAAAAATAACACACGTTGCGCACTACTCCCCGGAAACGACGCCAAAATTTGACGTGATGTCGTGGTCACAATCAAATTTAATCCAATTACTACTAAATAGTTAGTGGCAAGTGGGTATTGAACACAGGGAGTTTGTGGAATATGTGTTATTTGAAGTATTTCTCTAAGTTAACTAAAATTAAACTAAATGCAAGTAAAGTAAATTTCAAGAGTTGGATTGATTGGTTGATTTTTAAAACTAAGATTACTAGTCTAATTGCAAAATGAGAATATGGGTTGTAAACAATTTAGAGATAAATGGCCATCTTTAGTTTCCGGTTTGCTTTGACATTTATGCTATCATTCCACTAGAAAGAACTACATAGACATAGTTCATGTGTGATCAATTGCAGTGATGAAAGGGAACTAAGTACTCATATTCCTAGAACGTGAGGTTGTTACCCGATGATCAATCAACCTTTACCCAAGCCTAACTATACCCATGATATCTCGGTTGCCAACGGCACCAAGAACGTATGGTTTCTAATTAGTTTAACATAAGAATCAACAATTTACTAACAATCAATCACACACCATAACAAGCAATTCAATAAAGATAGAGATTGTTATTCTAGAAATAAGGAATTCAAGCATAAAGTCTTACATAACCTTCCACCAAAGATGACCACAAAGTATTTAGCCACTCATGGCTTGAATCAACATCATCACACAAGTTTCAAAGTTCATAACAATTAGAAACACAAACCGAATGATTGGAAAATGTCTTCAAGCACCCAAGAACAAGCAAAATCGTCTCCAAAATGATGTGTAACCGAATGGGAATGATTAGAATTGAAAAGACACCATAAATCCGCATTAAAAGGTGGAAGTTACACATTTACGCAGGTCAGGGCCGTAAGCTACGGTGGCTTGGAATGGCTTACAGTGGCTTTAAAACTGTCATACGGTGACAAAAAGTGCCAGTCAGCGCCGTAAGCTACGGCCCTTGACGTAGCCTACGGCAGTCTTCAACAGGAAAACTTGTTTTCAGCATAACTTTTTCGTTTCAACTCCGTTTTCTTCACCGTTTTCGCTTACGTTCTCGTAATTTCGTCCTCTATCATGCTATCCTCTTAATTCTTCAATTCCAAAAATTGATTTTTTCATTTATTCTCCGTCTTTCTTCCATTTTAAGCTCTCGTTTGTACCTGAAACACAAACAACCATAGTTATCTAATTCTAGACAACTACCCGATTAAATGTAGGATTTTATTATCATTTATACCACTTAAGGGTTCTCCTACGGACTACCCGTCACATCCCCACACTTAACCGTTGCTTGCCCCAAGCAACCCGTTCAAAAACTATTTCTAAACCATAAGCGATCAATCAAGCAAACCAAACTAAAATGTATCGTCCTTTTACTAACTGTTTATCACACCACAAGACACACCCCTCACAATAACTCCCGGTGACAAGAAAAATTAGCACATAATGCTAAAACACTCAATGCATGTGTGTGATTGTGTGACAATAAGCTTGTATACAAATCAAATCTCCTCCTATCAAATATTTAGCATGCTTATGAATCAAAATGACATTCGGGTTGTAACGGGGCTATGTGCAAAGGTAGGAAATAGTGGGAATGTGAAAGTAGCTCATTGATTTGACCCGGTTTTTACATCAACTATATACAAAACATCATCAACTTCTCAACTACTATTGCAACTAAATCATTCTTTTTGTATTTTTCTCATATTTTTCTCTCTTTTTTTTTCTTTTCTTCTCTTTTTTTTTCTTTTTTTTTTTTCAAAGATAAGACACAAAAACTCAACAATATATACAAGAATATCAACACTACATACTAAATCTCCTAAACCGGGTCATCTCAATAGGTAAAGTTTTGTAGGAAGTAGGTTTGGGTCACAACCGAATAGTATAAGGCTCAAACATGGCTTTCTAAAGACCAAACCCCCACCCCTCACAATACCAAGCTCATATATGTAACGTATGAGGTCCAACCCCCAATTCCCACACTCTCACACATCTAGACGAGGCTACCTAAAAGTCCCCTATCATTTTCACAAGCATGCTAATCCTAGGATTTAACAAGAATTCGTACATAAGTTCTATTAACACAATACACACAACGCCACTCAAAACAAAGAAAGCATCTTTACTAATCATGTGTGGCTCAAAACTCACCAAGAAATGACTATAAAGGAGTGTCGGTGTGTCATGCGGAACAATATCAAGTTTTCAAATTTCAACATTTTTTCGCTTGGTTAACAATTTTTCAAAAATTCTCAAAATTTTCCCTTCATCCCCACACTTGGGATACATTGTCCCAATGTATGGTTTTGAAAGGAATTGATCGCTAAAACCCACTCAAACTTTTTTTTTAAACTAAAGTAAACAAACTAACTACCAAATTTTCAAAGCTAAAGAACATAACAAGACTAAGGAAAGAGTACATTGACCTGGTGAAGTTTGACACAACGCTATGCTACGCTCACGATGGGTGCACTTGCCCATATGTGTGTTTAGTGTTAGTAGAATATCGTGTTTTATAAATTTAAAACTTGACTAAAGTGTTAAAAAGGGCTTAAAAAATATACATAAAAACATATCACGCTACACACGCATTAAGTTTTTTGCGCCATTGCCGGGGACACAAGGATTTTAAGAAAGTTAGGAATCAACGACCTAATCGTTTTTCTTATTTTTCTCTTTTTTTAAGATTTTTCGTAAATTTTTCAGCTTCGGCAGACTGCAGCACGGGGACGTGCCTGGTCGGACACGGGCCGTGCTCAGCATCCTTACTGGCAGTTTTTATTTTCCGAGTTACAGAGAGCTGAACACGGGGCCGTGTTGGTGCAGCACGGGGCCGTGTCGAACTCCCCAGTAACAGGGATCCGGAAAATAATAACTGTAACCACGACCACGGGGCCGTGTTCGGCTGAGCACGGGGTCGTGGTAAGACTTCTGACCAACAATCTTTTTTGTTTTTATCGCAGGACTTGGAACCCAGGCGCCGCACCTGAACTTCCTACGCTGTGCATGAGCTCCAGTTCCAATAAAGACATAAAAGAACCTCTAGACGAACCCGAACGCTTTCTAAGAAAAAGACTTAAAGCTAAAACCCAAGAGAAAGTTTCGGGGGACCCACTTCCAATGGCGGACCAACGTACCCTGATGGATTACATACGACCCACGGTAGGTAATCTCGGCGCTGCTATCAATACACCGAATGTCGATGCCAACAACTTCGAACTTCGGCCGCATTTGATTCAAATGCTCCAAAACTCCGCAACTTTCCATGAGCTTACGGACGAAGATCCCCATTTACATATTACCAACTTTTTGGAAATATGTGATACTTTTCGGATCAACGGAGCATCAAATGACACCATCCGCCTCCGAATGTTCTCATTTTCGCTAAAAGACCGAGTTAAGGCTTGGCTTAACACCCTCCCAGTTGGACCGGTAAACACCTGGGATGAACGGCTAAATTAATGACTGAAATTAATACATACTCACAAGAGGACGGGGAATCCTTATATGAAACTTGGGAAAGGTTCAAAGAGCTACTAAGAAAGTGCCCTCATCATGGTCTTGCGGTATGGCAACAAGTATCCACTTTCTATAACAGGTTGTTGCTACGCACAAGACAAACACTTGACTCTAGCTCCGGGGGATTTCTAGGTAATCGTCGCCCAAATGAAATTTATAATCAAATCGAGGAAATTGCTCAAAACAATTTTCAGTGGCACACTGCCCGAGGCACAAAATCTATTGCCCCGGGCACCCATAAGGTTGACGAAAGCACCTCTTTACAAGCCCAAATCGAGGCCCTCTCTTCAAAAATCAAAAAGTTAGAAATGGCAAAAACGGCCTCGGTTATGGCTTGTGAAGGGTGTGGTGGACCACATGAAAATCGGAGTTGTATGAAAGAAATAGATAATCACACAGAAATGGTAAACTACATTGATAATAGACCTAGGCTGTCAGGTCCTCCAACAGATAACTACAACCAAGGATGGCGTAACCACTCTAACCTTGGTTGGAGAGAACCCGGCAATAGTAGTAACCAACAAAATCAAAACCAACGAACAAACTTTCAACAACCAAGAAATGAGTCTCAAAATTTCTCTCAACAACAATAAGGGGGACGAGAGAGGCTTGAAGATACTATCTCACGCCTCATCTCCGACACCGAAAAGAAAAACTCAGATCGATTCCAACAATTGGATTAGAACTATAGAAATCAACAAGCTAGTATTCAAAATATTGAAAAACAACTAAATCAACTAGCTCAAAATTTCTCTGAGAGACAACAAGGCACGTTACCCAGCAATACCGAAACCAACCCAAAGGCGCAAGTACATCTCATCACATTGAGAACCGTACCGTAGGTTCCGAGGAGGCTCCGTTACCTCCATCCGACAAGAGTCATTCCAATCAATCCGCAACTTCGCCAACACCACAATAGGAAACGACTCCTCCACCAACTCACGAGCCCGCCAAGAATACCGCGGTACCCTACCCCTTGACGGTTACTTCACCAAAAGACTGATGAGCAATTCACAAAATTCTTAAACTTACTAAAACAATTGCATGTTAATATATTCCTTTTATAGACGTGCTCACTCAAATGCCTAACTATTCAAAATTTATGAGAGACTTTTTCACTCACAAAAGGAAAATTGAGTCATTGTAATTAGTTAATTTAAGCGAAGAATGCTCCGCCTTGCTACTCAACAAACTCCCATAAAAGAAGATCGACCCCGAAAACTTCACCATCCCTTGTTCGATTGAGGGAGCACCCATACGCAATGCACTAGCCGATCTTGGGGCTAGCATCAACCTCATGCCCGCATCAATGTTTGACCTACTCGGACTAGGAAAGCAAGCCCTACAAAGATGAGCATACAACTCGCCGATCTTGGGGCTAGCATTAAATATCCACAAGCTGTCGCTGAAAATCTGTTGGTAAAAGTCGGAGACTTTGTCATACCGGCCGACTTTGTCATACTAGATATGGAGGAAGATACCGAGGTGCCACTCATCTTAGGAAGACCATTCCTAGCCACCGCCCACGCAATGGTGGATATGAATGGTGGGAAATTAACATTGAGGGTTGGGGACAAAGAAATGGAGTTCGGGGTTGGGAAAAGAGTAGAATACGAGGACCCGGTCAATTACATGAAGGTCATAGACTCAAGTTTGGATGATGTTGTCTGACGATGCAACATGGGATGCAAGACATCCCACTTGAATAACATATGAACAGCTTTGGGTCTGGCCAAGGACCCTTATAAACGTGGCGCACCACGGAGGCATTACGCGGAACTATCCTTAGCTTTAGTTTAGATTAACTTTTATGTTTTCTAGTTTAGTTTTACTTTTCAGGAATAAAACACACTCGGAATGGTAAAGGTTACTAAGGGAAACTTGAACCCACACCCTCCCGACAATTTTTCTTCATTACAGCAAGTTCAGCACGGGGCCGTGCTCAGCCCAACACGCCCCGTGCCCAAGGTTCTGCAGAAAATGCCCAGTTCAGGTAACTGGACACAGGGTCGTGTTTATTGAACACGCCCCCGTGCCTAGCCTTCTGTTAATTATGATACGGGAAATCTGAACACGGGGCCGTGCCCGGACCAACACGGGCCCGTGTCCCGACGCCCAGTAACATAAAATTTTGTTTTTAACACCTTTTTACACATTCAATCAACCAAAAAACTTTTTTTTGGGACACATTGAGGACAATGTGTAATTTAAGTAAGGGGGGATGCTAAAACCTTGAATTTTGCAAGTCCTAATAACAAGCCTTACACAAAACTTTATTGGAACTGCTAATCACCCCAAAATTTTTTCAAAAACTTTTCATTTTTTTACTTGTCTTGGTTTAATTTGGGAATAACAAGTTCTAAAAAGGTTATATTTTTACAAGTTTACAACCGATAGCGTCGTGATAAAAAGAACCAATATAAGAAAATTATGAAACGGCATGACAAATCGAGTTAAAATTTGATTATATATACTTGATCACATTATAAACCCATTCCCATAAAAAGTGAGTTTTGAGCCTTTATTGAGCATACATGTGACAACCCGAGATTTCAAGGTCTTTCCTCTACGAAAATCATGTTTTCACAATTCGTTTTATATTGTATCATGTGCACGATGTTTGAATGATTAAAGTATTGTTATGTTTGGTTGTTTCATGAAAACTTAGGAGTTGTTTAATGTTTAGACATAATATGTTCATGTTTCTTAACTTTGGGCTACACACCACACTCAAGTCGACGAAGAACCTGGTTCTTCGTTGGCTGGCCTTTGACGAACTAATAGAGTTCTTCGTCAACCTCACTTCTTGACGAATAAGGTCCTTCGTCACAAACGTTTCATGACGAAGAAGGTTCTTCGCCATCACCACTCTTGAAGAAGTATAGTTCTTCGTCAAGAGGGTCCTTCGCCGAAAGGGCTTTCGGACCAAGTGAAACCCAGTTGTGGATCGGCCCTGTTCGCACCATATAAACACAAATCTGTCAAACCATAAACTCTCCTCCTTAATTGTGAATGCCGGCAGCACCCTTCCTTTCCCTCGAAGCCCTCTTGCACTTTCATGATCATCTCATCATTCGGTTAGTATCTCACCACACCTCACATTGCTTAATGATTATTATGTGATGCTTGAGATCTACTGTGGATATAGGGTTTTGCTAGAAACCATGCTCTCATATTGTGTTGATTAGGGTTTTGATGTTTCGATATTGAATAAAAGAAATTAGAACATGCATGATGAGGGTTCGATGATTTGTACACGTTCATGTTCATGTTGTGGTTTGATAATTCTGCTTGATGAATTTATAGCATGATAAACTAATAATCCGATTGTGTATGAATGTTAGAATGATTTGTAGGATGTGTGGAAACTGTTAAGTTTTAAATATTTGTTGATTGTTCATAATTAGGGTTCATAATCATGGTTAAACGTGTCGTTTAATCTAAATTGGAAAACTGTCAAACTGTTAGCATCTATTACGGCTGAAACCAAGGAAACTGTAACTTTCAGATGAGGGTGCGATGAAAGACTACCCCCACGAAGAACATAGTTCGGCGAAGAACGTGGTTCTTCGTTGACTGGTTCCTGACGAACCACCAGGGTTCTTTGTCAAGCTCAATCTCGACGAAGGATAGTTCTTCGCCATAGGGTTTTTCACCAAGGAGGCATCCCACGAAGAACTGGTTCTTCGTGGAGATGCTGTAAGTGAACAAACAAACTGAACCTTTTAAACAGTAGAGTCTCAAATAGTTTATGACTTGTATGAGATTGAATAATTGCTATGAGATATACGGTGATCTTTGCTATGAATGCAAATTGTGAATATGCGTGACTTAATTGATTAGGAAACTGATTTCATTGGTAACCACGGTAGGGTTTGGTTGACTAACTTGGAACGGGTAACTTAACATACCGAGCAAAACTAAGGTGAGTTCACTTCTCTCAATACAAGTATGCGTCCGGTGGGAACAATAATCGCCAGAATAACAACAATGCGAGAAATAACAACAATGGGAATAACGGTGGAAATGGCTCTCGAGGGAGAGTGTTTACGATTGGAGCGGGTGATGCATGGAACGATGACAATGTCCTGACTGGTACGATCTCTGTCAATGGTATTTTCACTTCTGTATTATTCGACTCTGGTGCCGACTGGAGTTATGTGTCTTTGGGGTTCAGTCGTCAGTTAGGGTTAACTCCAACACCTCTCGAGGTCAAACACGTAGTAGAATTGGCTGACGGGAAGTCAATTGAAGCCTCTCATGTTCTCTTTGGGTGCAAACTTGATCTCTTGGGTCAAGCGTTCGACATTGGCCTTCTTCACATCACACTTGTTAGCTTCGATATAGTTTTTGGTATGGATTGGTTGTCAAAACTCCGAGCCGATATACTTTGCAAGGAGAAAATCGTGCGTATACCTCTCCCTAGTGGGGAATCATTGTCTGTCCAGGGTCATCAAAATGGTGCAACCGTCAGCCTCATTTCATCCATGAAATCCCAGAAGTGTTACGGAAGGGCTATCCTGCTATTCTTGCGCTTGTTACTGATACTTGGCCTGAAGAGAAAAGAATTGAGGATCTACCTGTTGTTCATGAGTTTCCTGGCGTTTTTCCCGAGGAACTTCCAGGTTTACCTTAACACCGTCAGGTGGAGTTCCAACTTGATCTTACACCAGGAGCAGCTCCGATTGCTTGTGCACCTTATCGTCTTGCACCTGGAGAGTTGCAAGAATTGTCTAATCAACTTCAAGAACTGTTGGATAGAGGCTTTATTCGACCCAGTTCTTCGTCTTGGGGAGCCCCAGTTTTGTTTGTAAAGAAGAAGGACGGGTCTTTTCGCATGTGTATCGACTACCGTGAACTCAACAAGGTGACAGTCAAGAATCGTTATCCTTTACCTCGCATTGACGACCTGTTCGACCAGTTGCAAGGGTCGAGCTTCTACTCGAAGATTGATCTAAGGTCGGGCTATCATCAGATGAGAGTCCGAGAAGAGGATGTTCCCAAAACAGCTTTCAGAACACGGTATGGTCATTACGAGTTTCTAGTTATGCCATTCGGGTTAACCAACGCACCAGCGGTATTCATGGATCTCATGAACCGCGTATGTAAACCATACCTTGACGATTTTTTCATCGTGTTTATCGATGACATTCTGATCTATTCTGAGAACAAGGAGGACCACAAATGGCACTTGCGTCTTATCCTAGAGCTCCTGAGGAAGGAGCAGCTTTACGCGAAATTTTCTAAGTGCGACTTCTGGATTCGAGAAGTACACTTCCTTAGTCACATAGTCAACGAGCTGGGAATACACGTCGATCCGGCTAAAATTGACTCTATCAGCAATTGGGCAGCACCAAAGAATCCTTCGGAGGTGCGACAATTCCCGGGCCTCGCTGGGTACTATCGTAGATTCATTGAGGGATTTTTAAAAATCGCTCAACCTGTCACTGCACTGACATAGAAAGGTGTAGTGTATTCTTGGGCGACGAAACAGGAAGACGCCTTCCAGCTTCTGAAGCAAAAACTCTGCAGTGCACCGATTCTGCCTTTACCTGAGGGTACCGAAGATTTTGTGGTGTACTTTGACACCTCTATTCAAGGTCTCGGTTGCGTGCTGATGCAACTCGAGAAAGTGATAGCTTACGCCTCTCGACAGTTGAAGGTCCATGAAAAGAATTACACGACTCACGACTTAGAGTTGGGGGTCGTGGTTTTTGCGTTAAAAATCTGGAGGCATTACTTGTACGGTACTAAATGCACTATTTATACCGACTACAAGAGCCTTCAGCATATCTTTGACCAGAAGGAATTGAATATGCGACAGCGTCGCTAGGTAGAACTCTTAAACGACTATGATTGTGCAATCAAGTACCATCCAGGTAAAGCTAACGTTGTAGCTGATGCCCTGAGTCGAAAGGAAACGAAACCCAAGCGTGTCCGCGCTCTGCAGCTAACTATCCACTCTAATTTACCTGATCAGATCCGTTCTGCTCAGGCTGAAGCGTTGAAGGCAGAAAACCTTGAAGCTGAATATTTGCAGGGTATGGAGAAACGACTTGTAGAGAGATCTGACGGCATTTATTACTTCATGGAACGAATATGGGTTCCGTTGTATGGAAATCTTAGAGAACTTGTGATGGACGAAGCACACAAGTCCCGCTATTCTGTTCACCCATGTTTTGATAAGATGTATCAGGATCTAAAAGTCTTGTATTGGTGGCCGAAAATGAAAGCACACATCGCGACCTATGTGAGTAAATGTTTGACTTGTGCGAAGGTTAAGGTGGAGTATCAAAAACCCTCTGGCCTACTTCAGCAAACACAGATACCCATGTGGAAATGGGAGCAAATTGCTATGGATTTCGTCACTTGTTTACCTAGAACTCAAAATGGGAACGATACCATTTGGGTGATCGTCGACCGTCTTACGAAATCAGCACACTTCCTCGCAATCAAGGAAACCGATAAGTTTTCACAACTGACTGGTATCTATCTGAAGGAGGTGGTTTCCAGGCACAGAGTGCCAACCTCCATTATCTCTGATCGTGATCTGCGATTCATATCCGATTTGTGGCAAACAATGCACAAATCGTTTGGCTCACGTCTTGACATGAGCACTGCCTATCACCCTCAAACGGATGGTCAGAGTGAGCGAACCATCCAGACCTTAGAGGACATGTTGCAGGCATGTGTTATCGATTTTGGTAAAGGTTGGGAAAGACACTTGCCTTTGGTAGAGTTTTCTTATAACAACAGCTACCATACCAGTATCCAGGCAGCTCCGTTTGAGGTTTTATACGGACGGAAATGTCGATCTCCCCTCTGTTGGGCTGAAGTGGGTGACGGCCAAATCACAGGTCTAGAACTTGTGCTCGTATGGCGGCAGCGCGTGATCGCCAGAAAAGCTACGCTGATAAGCGTAGGAAACCTTTGGAGTTCGATGTTGGCGATCGCGTTATGTTGAAAGTCTCGCCCTGGAGGGTGTGGTACGTTTTGGGAAACGCGGCAAGCTTAATTCGCGTTATGTCGGGCCATTCAAAATTCTAGAACGAATTGGTAAAGTGGCCTACAAGCTCGAGTTACCTGCTGAGTTAGGTAACGTTCATGATGTTTTCCATGTTTCGCAATTAAAGAAGTGTTTGTCCGATGAAACACTTGTGGTACGACTTCAAGAGCTGAAAATCAATGTCAAATTGCAGTTTGTCGAATAACCCATAGAAATTATGGATCGGGAAGTCAAGGTCCGTAAGCATAGCCGAATCCCGATCGTGAGAGTCCGTTAGAACTCAAGGCATGGGCCGGAGTTCACATGGGAATGCGAGGATCAGATAAAGCTCAAGTACCCTCAACTTTTCCCAACTGACCAATCTAATCCTGATGCAACTAGTGAATTTCGGGACGAAATTCCCTTTCGGGATGATGTGGCACCCGATGAAAATCCGCAGTCATCCTGATCTAACACCTTGCTGCTTTGGGTTACTTATCAAATTTCGGGACGAAATTTCTTTCAAGTTGGGGATGATGTGACAACCCGAGATTTCAAGATCTTTCCTCTACACAAATCCTGCTTTCACAATTCGTTTTATATTGTATCATGTGCACGGTCTTTGAATGATTAAAGTATTGTTATGTTTGGGTGTTTCATGAAAACTTAGGAGTTGTTTAATGTTTAGACATAATATGTTCATGTTTCTTAACTTTGGGCGGCACACCACACTCAAGTCGACGAAGAACCTGGTTCTTCGTTGGCTGGCCTTTGACGAACTACTAGAGTTCTTCATCAACCTCACTTCTTGACGAATAAGGTCCTTCGTCACAAACGTTTCATGACGAAGAAGGTTCTTCGCCATCACCACTCTTGACGAAGTATAGTACTTCGTCAAGAGGGTCCTTCGCCGAAAGGGCTTTCGGCCCAAATGAAACCCAGTTGTGGCTCGGCCCTGTTCGTATCATATAAACACAAATCTGTCAAACCCTAAACTTTCCTCCTTAATTATGAACGCCGGCAGCACCCTTCCTTTCCCTCGAAGCCCTCTTGCACTTTCGTTATCATCTCATCATTCGGTTAGTATCTCACCACACCTCACGTTGCTTGATGATTATTATGTGATGCTTGAGATCTACTGTGGATATAGGGTTTTGCTAGAAACCATGCTCTCATATTGTGTTGATTAGGGTTTTGATGTTTCGATATTGAATCAAAGAAATTAGAACATGCATGATGAGGGTTCGATGATTTGTACATGCTCATGTTCATGTTGTGGTTTGATAATTCTGCTTTATGAATTTATGGCATGATAAACTAATGATCCGATTGTGTGTGAATGTTAGAATGATTTGTAGGATGTGTGGAAACTGTTAAGTTTTGAATAGTTGATAATTGTTCATAATTAGGGTTCATAATCATGGTTAAAAGTGTCGTTTAATCTAAATTGGAAAACTGTCAAACTGTTAGCATCTATTACGGCTGAAACCAAGGAAACTGTAACTGTCAGATGAGGGTGCGACGAAAGACTACCCCCACGAAGAACATAGTTCGGCGAAGAACCTGGTTCTTCGTTGACTGGTTCCTGACGAACCACCAGGGTTCTTCGTCAAGCTCAATCTCGACGAAGGATAGTTCTTCGCAATAGGGTTTTTCGCCAAGGAGGCATCCCACGAAGAACTGGTTCTTCGTGGAGATGCTGCAAGTGAACAAACAAACTGAACCTTTTAAACAGTAGAGTCTCAAATAGTTTATGACTTGTATGAGATTGAATAATTGCTATGTGATATACGATGATATTTGCTATGAATGCAAACTGTGAATATACGTGACTTAATTGATTATGAAACTGATTTCATTGGTAACCACGGTAGGGTTTGGTTGACTAACTTGGAACGGGTAACTTAACATATCGAGCAAAACTAAGGTGAGTTCACTTCTCTCAATACAAGCATGCGTCCGGTGGGGACAATCAAATAGGCAAACAAATAAACGGGTTTCCATAAACCCACATCCTTGTAGGGGATGCGAGGCAGTTTTCACAAACCCTTATCCTTGTAGACGATATGAGTCAGTTTTCAGTAAATGTTGATATTGTATAATACACTCACTTTCTATCACTTAAGTCCCATCATACTACCGAACTAGTTGCTTGTAGGGCAACGGGGTTATTAGTTGATAGCGCTATTAGGTTTGGCACCCTCACGACGTACCTGGATAGGATGGGCGTGAACTAATAACTTTAAAATCATGACCAATGTTTGATAGAGCATTGGAGAAGGGCAAAAAGGAGCCGTCTGCGGTATCGAGTTATTATCAACATAACATAAGTCAATACTTGGTAACAAACGGTTTAACAAACTGTGAACTCGCCAGCTTTCGCTGATACACTTTTTCTGCATGCTTGCAGGTCCTTAGGTACACTGTCATGGAACTTGCTGTCTGGGAAGCTGGAGTGGTCATGGGTTGTGGCAATTGGAACGCTCCTTGATGTTGCATTGTTTTGAACACTCTCATTAAACTTACTGAACAAACTATTATGCTTCCGCTGAACATATTTGATTTTCTAAACTGGTGTTTGAATTATACTATTTTGTTTAATGGAAAGTTCTATTTTACTTATGGTTCAATGTGATTAGTGGCTAGATCCTGGTACGTCACACGCCTCGCGGGGATTTCCGCTAGTGGTATTTTTGGGGGTGTGACAATACAAATATACATCTTTAAACTAAATGCTCATTTTTCGTTTCTTGTATGAATAGCCGCTTGGTTTCTTACGACTCTAGAACTTGCCATGACGATACATTTCCGGTCCTTACCAACTTAAACCCAAGTAAGTAAATGATGGAGACATTAGGACTAACCCGTTTTCTTTTCTACACCATTATTTTTCATTTTTTTAATCACTTACCCAAAATCCCCATAGTTAACCCCTTTGAGCCTAAACCTTTTCATTTCTAAACCCACAAAACAAACACCCTTTACCCACCAAAACCCTTTTTATTTTTAACCCTTTATTTTAGTAAAAAGCTCAGTTTTCATGTGACATTCCTTATAAAAAAAATGAAGTATAGCAATAAACAAACAAGTTCCTCAAATAAACTTTGTTTGAAAATGCTTTGTTTGAATAAAAGTCACAAAAACAAAAAGTTTTACGACAACCGACGCTTTTCGCCCTTTTTACTAACCACTAACCCAAAACCACATACCTTTAACCCAAGCCTAACCCTTCCCCAAGTCCTCTTGATATTTACAAAGGTTTATAGTTAAAAAGGAGGAGGATTGATTGCTTGGCAAGCTTATAGTATGAGTAAGTTCCATGCCGGTCTAGAGTGTTTCACAAAAATACATCTTCGGCCGAGTGTTGAGTGACCTCTCGTAAGGTATGTGAACTTGTATATAAATGGAATTTTAAAGAGGCATGTTATGCCCACATAAGTAATTTCTCTTATGAAACGTTCTAAATAAATCATAACGAATAGGATTGTAAATAGCATAAAATATAACCCAATAAAGATCTTGGATTCCCGACACTCAAGACAAGCCCAAAACTTCTCTTCTACCGATTCCATTTGGGCGTGTAAGCCACATTATAAAGAGTTTTGCTTGAGGACAAGCAAAGATTCAAGTGTAGGGGTATTTGATGTGTGTAAAAGGCAACATATAAGTATTTTAATCAATGTAAAATACGATTAAACATATTTTTGGTATATCACCACCTTTTCGTTTTAGATTTTCTCAATAGGGTCCCTGCAATATAAAACGAGGTCATTTTACTAGTTAATTAGAAAATATAGAGTGGCCCGACCAGTAAAATATCTTACCCGGCTCATTAACTATGTTTTGAGGGGGATGATGGTCCTATGTTTTACTCATTTATATTCTTTAAATAGACTTTAATTCTATACCTAATAGCTATACAACACATGAACATACGATAGACCATAAAACTTGATTATTTTAAGACCAGATATGTTTTGTTAATAACGACATGTGAACCTAGTTTGACTATTTGTGTTTGTCATAAAGAAGGTGATTAGTACAATAATTAGAAATTTTATACATCAGAATAATCTATTAAATAATAGTATAACACCTTAAAACAACATTAGTCTTTGGTACATTGATGTGTGTAAAATGCAACATATAAATTACATCAATTGAGGCATAAAACTAACTTTTTTTAGTACTAATGTTGGAAAAAGTGTGCTTTTGTCTTCCTTTTGTATTTTCAGGACTAAATGAGCATAAACGAACAAAAGGAACAAATATGCAGCAAAATATAACATAAATACAAGAAAAGGAACAAACGTGGCATGCCCGACCCCTCGACAGCATCTTCCCAAGCAAAAACAAGAAAACAGAAGGCTGACCACGGCCCCGTGCCCAGCGGACACGGGGGTGTGGCCAGGTGTCTGCAGAAAGGACAAAGCTATAGAAGCTTTTATTCTCGACACGGGGGCGTGCCCAGCTCAACACGGGTCGTGGTCAACGCTAAGATTCGCAGAATCCAAGCAAATCTTGATAGTACAGAAACGCTTCTGCACACGGGTCCGTGCCCAGCGGACAAGGGGGCGTGTGGAGCTAATGAAGACAAATTGCAATTAATGAAGAAAGAGAATAAGGATGGATACGGGGCCGTGTCCGGGCTTCTGTGCAGGCTATAAATAGGGGTGCATGGTTCACTTCAAAGGCATCCCTTGGCAAACCACCTCTCTACCACTTCACCCACACTCCACCACCATAACAACACCCACATCCACCACCATCATCCATCATCCATCTTAGAGTGTGTGTAGTAATCTCGGGATCAAAGATTGATAGTAAGAGTTTTTGACAATCAAAGGTCATGTTTGTCTAAGTCTCTTACATCACTTGGAGAAGACAAGCATTTAGTGTAATACTTTTGATTTTTTAATCTTTTCGCACTTTTTATTTGGTTTTGTATTAATGACTTTAATAACTAGTTTCTTATGTTGAAGGTGAAACTTCCTTATCATTTGTCCGTGGTGTCTTGGCGTTATTTTACTGTCTATATAAAATAAAAGATTTACACCATTCATATCTCTACGGTCTATATAGAGATATGTTGGCTACCTTGTCGGGGGTTAAGGGAATGGTTAGGTAAGGTAAGGTTCTTGCCTTGTTCAGTGTATAGATCCTACAAGGACCTGGGTCAAGCTTACTAGGACCTCCTTCAATACCCACTGGTATTGGATGGCGGGGGTGCGAATGGCTTGATCCCCTCATATGTAAACTATTATTAATACATTAACCCGGCTACTTGGGATTGTATCCCTGCTGACTCAAACCACTTAGCCGAGGGTAACGTCACCTTCAAAAGAGGGACCTACCACATTACATATTAATAACTTAATTAATTATCTTTCAATATTCCGACCCTTTAGGATTGTATCCTTGCTGACTCAAACTATTGGGTTGACAGTAACGTCACCTTCAAAAGAGGGGCCTACTACTATAACTAAGATAATCTCTTAAAAAGTGAAAAAGTGCGGAAATCATCAAAGGTTGCACTAAAGGCGAGTCGGATCCAAGTGATTCATCTTGTCTATCTGTTTTTATTTTTATTTTCAGCATTTTTAGTTTTTATTTTCATGTTTAAAACCTTTTCTAAAATTTTGATTTGATTAGACGTTGAGGATAAACCGGTACTAAAAGCTCTTGTGTCCTTGGACGACCTCGGTATCTTACCAACGCTATACTACACTCACGATGGGTGCACTTGCCCATATGTGTGTTTAGTGTTAGTAGAATATCATGTTTTATTAATTTAAAACTTGACTAAAGGGTTAAAAAGGGCTAAAAATATACATAAAAACATATCACGCTACACACGCATCATACATGTTTATTTGTTTTTTGTTGTAATAACCTGGTTACAAATACTTGATTAGAATCTTAACCAAATTTTATTATGATATACTTGATTAGAATGTTAACCAAATTTTATTATGATCAAATGATGATGTACCTACAAAATAATAGCAATAAGTAATTCTACAAATACTCATTTATATTGTACAAATTCATTCAAGGAAATACGCATCTCATTTTAAAAATATTTATGGTATCCGATCATACGAGCTCTGAACCCTAGCTGCCCAACCAAGATCGTCCAACTCCTTCGTTTTTTTTTTCTTTTCATCGTAGGCTCCATATCCCGCCATGACAACCCCTGCAACAACCTCGTCAACTGTCGATGCGAAACCTCTCCATCATGTATACCCGTTGGCAAATATCCAAAATGAAATACGAACTCTTGATGACGAAAAGGTTACCTACTCACATTGGGTAGAACTCTTCAAGCTCCATGCATGTGGATACGATGTTCTTCAACACATCGATGGCACAATTGCCCCTGAAAAGGATTCAATGACTTACGAGTCATGGGCAAAGCTAAATGTTGTAGTATTGCAGTGGATTTACGGTACGTTCTCAGACGATCTTTTGGCTAGAGTTCATGAGACGGAGACCACTGCATATGAGGCATAGAACCAAAACAAGACAATCTTCCTCAATAGAAAAAGCTCCCATGCCACATCACTGGAATAAAGGTTCACCTCGTTAACCCTAACCCCATGTTCATCACTTGAAGATTAATTCTAGAAGCATAAAGATCTTGCAGAGGAGCTTAAAGATGTGGAACAACCAATCAATGAATCCTACCTCATCTTACAAATGATCATCGGCCTTCCAAAGAAGTATGACAAGACGACATTCCTAACTAATTATACTCATACCACTTGGGAGGATGCCATGACCATGGTCCTTCAAGAAAAGCAACGTCAAGGTGACCGACTTAACACCTAATAAACTGTTATTGTCGCTTCTCATGGTGATAATCAGACCTTGGGCATCCAGCCGCCAGTCAAAACACGAGTCAATTTTTCAGGTTATTACTCCTCTCCCCAACTCTCGATCTCACAACCCATCAGATATGTATGACGCTAGGCAAGGAGGTTACACTCATGGTCTATGGAGAAACGGCTCCAAGGGCTGGGGTCAGGGTAAATATAATAATCAGAGGTCAAACACCACTTCTAGTGGTACTCCACAACAGCCCTATGACCCTTGGCCATGGTGGAATGAGCCATCGCCTTGCCCATATCCAACCCAACAAGCCTGGTCCAGTTTGTGGACAACCAGGCCACCCAATATAGCCCATAACAACTAGGTTCCCTCGGGTCAGCCCATACAATAGTAGCCCTCAACCAATGTTGCTTATAACCCGTACTCGACCATGCCACCATACCCGACCACACCAAACCTAGCCCAAATACCCAGTGCTTGTGACACTTTCGACCCTACTGAACTCGGAAGTGCTCTTTCTGCCATGACACTCAAAACTCCGGACTATGAGCTATCTCACCTAGAGTTCTTCTAACTTCTGGATACATGCACCATGGTTCCTAAACATTAGGTTAAACTCTTGATTCTTCTTCTACAACTCCTGATATCTATTGTAACCCTAAAGGACTATGGATTCTAACAGTTTATTTGTCCTATTTTGGTTCCCCTCATTCCTCTTCAAGAGCTCACCATTATCAGGCTGATCATTTCCTCCACTGCTATATCCTTCACCAGAGCCCTAGAACAGACTCTGGCGGGGCTGAATTCTAGGGGATTCCCATTCCCCTAATTCAAGTTCTAGCGTGGCTATCATCCATAGTTATAACTCTGGCCTAAAACTGAATTTTGGACAAAGTTCACGTTCTCATCAAAACCTATGGGGAAATCTATTGTCTCGTGTCCTCCCCTACACACCTCGCACTTAGCACACAACTTAACCTGCATGTGCTTCACCACCTTTGCTAAGGACTCTACCTAGGCCACTAAAACAGTACTAGCATCTACAGTATGGATACCTCTAAAGGCAATGATGTGCTAAAAGGAGTTTATTAATTAACGACTAAATTAATCTATTCTAGACACAAAATTATACTCTGGACTCTCTAAAACTCAACTAAACTACTAACCGGCAAGTGAACCGGTCGACTCTGGTAAAGAAAAGTAAGTCTGGAAATCGAATCCACAAGACTCTTTAATTTACGTAAATTAGACTAACTAGACCTAACTGACTGACATGACTAATTGTTTTATGTTTTAAGGGGGATTTCTAGAATCCTACGATTGCAATTAAATTAAAGATTAACTAAATAAACGAACTAAAGACGTAAACAAGATTTTTGGAGTTTTACTCAAATGATGGTGAAATAACTACCTAAACTGGAATCCTAATCAACTCGGAATGGAATATTATTGACGTGACTAAACTATGGAACCAGGATCGTAATGTACTAAACTTACTAAGAAACCGAACAAGACCCCCAACCCTTCTCAGGAAGACACGTATGGAAACTAGCAAGCTGTTAAAGTACCAGTTTGTTATGGATTTCCTTAAGGTCCTCCAATTATGTTAACTAAGTACCTTAATATGACAATTACCTTACGGTGCGAAAGTTTAATGTAACTATGGTAAACTAATTTGACTCGGTAAGCACGAATTGCAAGGTTAACTAAATTGGCCTTTTTTACAAAGAACCTAATTTTAGTGATCTAACAACCTAGACAAATCGATAATCCCTCACTTTACGTGTTTCAAGATTAGTAGCCCACCTAGACCTACTCGATTCACAAAATTACTTCCCACAGCGTATTGGCCAATTAACCGCAAAGACTATAAACACGAATGCAAATAATCTAACACGAACCTATTACATGAAAGACATTCATCAAGATAATGTGAAAATAAGAACGCGATCAAACAAGTAAAGATAGTCAAACGCACCAAAATAGTATTACCAAGTCTTTTACTATGTTAACAATCCATATGAAATAGTCATGAACGATAAAAATCCAACCTTTGTTAATTAATCATCCTAATCTAGGTAGTTTTGAATAATTAGCCAACAATCATCTTACGAACAAAATCAAAGAACAAATGGAAGGAACAAAACATGATCAAACAACGAAAGTGAAAGAACGAAGGAACCCAAATGATTATTCACGAGCAGCCTTGATCCCTGACCGTCGTATCTTCAACCAGAGCTCGAAATCATTCAACTTTAGCTCTAAGATCTCCAAATTTCGTCCAAAACTCTTCTTAATTCGTAGGGTTATGGTTTATCTAAGTTAATGATGTTTAAATATCAATCCTCAACCGAAGACCTGGCAGCAAAACGAAAAATTCTGTGAAAATTGACTCCGTGTCGCGCGGGGATCAGGGACCTTCAACAACGGGCGACGCGGCGTGTTCATAATTCTCCAGACCAATAACCTCTCCTCGCATAGCGCTGGGCGAAGGTCTTTAGAGAACGCGTGAAGTGAGCATGACAATTCTCCTCGATTTTTTGTGCCAGTTCAGCTCTCATGCACCTGAATTCGATCCGGTGCTCGATTTTTTACATATAGGACTTGTTTTTCGACCTTTTCAATTATTCTTCACTCCCGAGATCTGGAAATCGTAATTCAGTTAGTAGTACACATATTCTAAATAAAAACTACTCTAAAACTACTAAAAACTATACAAACTGTACACAAAAAAGATGTATTTTGTAATACATCATACAACAATAACGTCCCCAGAAGTTGGGCTCGTTATATGCTAATGGCTACGTCCTCAATCATCTCTAAACACTCTCGATAGTTTTAGTTTTTATCATGTTACCGCTAGCTGTGGTGTCAACGAGGCGTTTGATTGCTTCACAAGCTCCATTATAGAATTTCTCCATAATCCTCCAATCCTCTAAACTATGGTGAGGCACTTATTAAAACGTGCCTTGAAGCGGTCCCATGTCTCATAGAAGGATCCCCCCGGCTGCGCAGTACAAGCATAGATTAAATTACTAATGCGAGTAATTTTAGTTGGGGGGAAAGTATTTCTGAATGACATTTTTTCAGTTTTTTTTTTTGCTTTTAGAATTTTTTTTTTAAATTTTACCAAAAACGGTAAAACATACTTAATATACAACCTGAGACAACAGTCTCCCATCCCCACACATAAAATCTACATTGTTTCCAATGTAGGATGGAAGACGACTAACAAATAAAAATAAAATAAAAGACTAAACAAGGAATTGGAAAAGACTTGACTGGTTAGGATAAAAATCAGTATCGGCTGCACACATCTTCAATCCAACCAAACGATCGTATAGCATTCCATTCATGATTGTAGATTGATAAGCCAGGGTTGCCTTTTTACATAAAGATCGAGTTGATCCTTCCGCTAACTAAAAATGGGAGACTTGAACTAAAAGGCTTTAAGTCTCATAACGGGTCGATTTGGATAAAGCTCCATACCAGAAGATTATTATGAAAAGATATAGGTTTGTCTAAAGTAACCAACCATAATTTGAGTTGTGGTTGGTAGAAATGAAAAGAACAAGTAATAAATCCAAACCGAAGAGTAGGATGAAAAACTCAAGGAATATGGACCCGCTTAATGGGTTATAGTATAAAAGTGTAAAGGAATAATCCTTTAAAGAATTAATAGTAAAATAGACCGAATTGGATGTGAATTGGATTGTAGAGGAATAAACCTCTAAAGAATTAAATTTGTTATTCTTTGTTGTTTAAATCGCGTTTGACCATTTAACTCAAATACTAGTTGTTTTTAGTGTTTATGTTATGCTTTTACAAAGGCGGGAACCAGACGGGCGACCAAGCATGTGAAGAACCGAACACTATTAAGCTGTTATTTCTTTGGAGACGTTCAGGGGAAGGTTTAAGCATGATCATACACGACAAATTTTTTTTGAGTTTAAACCTTTAAAATCTCGAAATTGTAAATTAAGTGTATTAATCAGTTACGTCGGTTCGCCCGAGTTATCAGTTAACCCAGGCTCGTTAGTTATTCGTTTTAAATAAAGAAAATTCTGTGACAAAATCGTACGAATATGTAAGATATTCGGTGATAACGAGATAGAGTATTACAAAAAGCTAGCTTATTTCTGTAGCCAAACTGTAGTGAATTCGTAGCTAAATTTTGTAGCAGAATTGGTAGAAAAAACGTATCAAATTTCTATAGCTAACATTTGTAGCAAAAAAATGTAAAAGATAGCAATTTTTCGTAGCTAAACCATATCAAAGTCGTAGCTAAATTCTGTAGAAAAAATAGTGGCAAAAGTGTAGCAAATTTCCGTATCTAACATTCGTAGAAAAAAGAAACTTCATAGCTAAAAGTCTGTAGCAAAATTTTGTACCTGAAAATCTATAGCGACATTTCGTAGCTAAAAATCTATAGCGAAATTTCGTAACAACCTTTTTCGTAGCAAATATGTGGCTAAAACAGCAATGCCCCTTTTGTAGTTAAAGTCGTCGCAAATATAATTTCCATAACTAAAGTTCGTAGCGAATAAATTAGCGACAAGACTTGTGGATATGGACCAAATTCGTAGCAAAACAGATATTTGCTATATGTTTTATACAAATGCCTATTTCTTTAATAGTTTTTTTTTAACGGCCAACAAATTTATCTCGAGCACTCTCGGGGCACCCACTGGACAAACAGAGTACTCCGAGAGTAACCCATGTTGTCCACCACCAATTCCGAGGAAAACCCGGTAACCCACCCGCTCGTAGGCACGACGATAAGATTACCGGTAAAGCCTGTTTAGCTCAAGGATCGAACTCAGGTTTCTCTGGGTCTCCTCTTACTGCCCACCGATACCTCACTCTTTTTTTTTTCAACAAATAAAAATTAAACTTGTATTTAAAAAAGAAATTAAGTCCTTCTACCACTTGATTTAGAGTAATTGCTCTATTTCTTTAATAATCGAGCCGGGGGTCTCATTGGAAGCAGCCTCTCTATTCCTACGGGGTAGAGGTAAGGCTGTCTACATCCCACCCTCCTCAGACCCTACCTTAGCTTTGCTATAGGTGGGATATACTGAGTACGATGATGATGATGATGATGCTCTATTTCTTTAATAGTGATATAATGATTTTCAACGTTAAGATATTTTCGTTTCTAGAAACAATAATCAATCACACGTGCACGTATTGTCGACTATTCTCATTATTTTTTGGCTGATTCTACACCCCCCTCCTGATTACACCTCCTCGTGAGAGGAAAACTGTCGGTCCCACGCAGGCCCCACCTGTAAGTATGTGAGAGGAGGGGGGTGAAAAAAGTAATTAGGGGGGGTGTAGAAAGTAGCACCCTATTTTTTTTAGTTAAATGTGATTTTTAGTCGGGTGCTACTTTCTATACCCCTATATTTACTTTTTTCACCTCCCTCCTCTCACATAATTACAGGTGAGGCCTACGTGGGACCGACAATTTTCCTCTCACAAGGGGGGGTATAATCAGGAGGGGGTGTATAGAATGAGCCTTTTAGTCCCTTGTTTTGGTCATTTTGTCAGTTTAGTCCAAATGTTTCATTTTTTTGTATATGGATCCAAAAGGTTTCACCGTTGACATTTTAGTCCACTAGGTTAACTTCATCCATTACTTTTGTTAACGAGAATGGCAATTCGGTCATTTTATATGGCTGAATTGTCCTTCTGAGTTAACAGAATTACATATAAAATGACCGAATTGTCATTCTCGTCAACGTAAAAATTGGATGAAATTAAGTAATTAACCCACTAGATTAAAATGGCAACGATGAAACTTTTTTGGACCCACATGCAAAAAATAAAACCTTTGGACTAAACTGTCAAAATGGACCAAACTACATGTACTAAAATGGCATTAACTCTTGTTTTTTTGAACGACATATTTGAATCACTGACGAACCACTAGAGTATCATCAGCGTGCCACTAGCGAAACCACCCTCATATCCATCTCCACTAGGCAATAATGTCAATATACCAAATTCAGGAGGAAACTCAATAAATTTAGAAAAAGCCCCTTTATGAGAATCGAACCCATAACCTAATGATCATAAGCCTTATCTCATCGTTAAAATATCACTAGGATATAATGCGATTGACGACTATTCTCATTGTTGTTCTTTATCAGGACAATGAATGTAAGTCAAAGTTACATGTTTTTCCTTTCTAGAATCATTTATTATTATTATATTCATATGAATTAACGTAATTACTATGGTTTGAATATACATATTTTTAGCTTTGGCTTTGAATGGAACTTTTTCGTTGTATAAAAAATTCTCGATGTTGTGTTTGGTGTGTAGTAAATACTTTACAACATGTTGTGGATTTAAAAATGATGAAAGCTTTGATTTAAGATTGAGTTAATTACTGTTTTCGTCCTTTTGGTTTGTTAAAAATCACTATTTCAGTCCATTAGTTTAAAAATTACGATTTCAGTCACTGTGGTTTCACTTTCGTAACCATTTCAGTCCACCTCGTAACCATTTCAGTCCCTGTACTCAATATATATATATTTTTTTTGAACGGCAAATTTCTTTATTCCTAATGGGATTTAAACGCAAGATCTCTCCCTCCCAGATTGTTTAAAGGCTTTGACTTTGCCAATAGACATATATAGCAGGGTTTATGCGAGAACCAATGTGAACACAACAAAATAAACCTACTGCACCACCACCAAAAAACCTAAACACCCACCCCCACAACCCAAAAACTTAACATCCCCCCCCCCCCAAAAAAAAAAAAAAAACTCTACCTCACCAACCCCCACCCCCACCCAAGCTAATTGCTAAAAACAAAACCCTAAAGTTAAACCCCACAACTAAATGCTAACAAAAACAATTTTGTCAAATCGTGACTTTAGCAAAAAAAAAATTATTATAAATAAAAAAGCTGCGATTTATAACGAAAAATGTAAAAAAAATGTGTGTTTTTAACCTTTTTTAAGTAGTTTTGCTTGTGCCCATATTGGTTCTTGCAATAACGAGTGCTTCCTAACGGATCTTTACCCTATATATATATGGGTAAATTACTTTTTGAGTCCCTGTGTTATATTGGTTTTAACTAGTTGAGTCCAAAAGCAAAAAGTTTAACGACCTGAGTCCCTATAAGCACTTTTCTTAACCATTTGAGTCCAATTTTCTAACTCTGTTTGAATTTTCTGTTAACTTTTCATTAAAAGACTAAAATGCCCCTACATATTTGTTAGGGGTCATTTTCTTAACATACGTATCCTGACCAATATCCTGCCTTTGTTTGTTTATTTGTGACCAGGATGCTGGAAGAGGATATTGCTAACATCTTGGGCGATATCCTGAGGCTTATTGAATTAACCACGTGCAGGTTAAAGGCTGAGACTTGCTAACGGTCAAGAGGACTTCTTCTCCTCAAGACTCGGACGAATTTGTTGAGAGAGAGACGTTGAGCCCGAAAGACCAGGTCTACAACGTTCGAAGAAGGAATATTCGGTGGATCCCGCAAGTTTAGGATAGTTTGTTATTTTATCTTAACTATAAATAGATGGGGACGGATCAGCTTAGAACACACAATTTTTCACTAACACTCTCATACACTTACACTCTCTAGCTCATTGCAAACACCACGCTTGTATTCAAGTTTCGTTGTAACACTTAGTCGATCCGTACCACATCCTGCACTGTATCCTGATTTTTGAAGCAATTGAAGAACAAGGCAGCTGCGATTGTCAGCTCCCGAGGTTTTATGCCGGCGATCTAGATTGATCAAGGGCTTTCCTCGTACATCTCGTGTCGTTTACTTTACTTTTGCTCATTGTTTGATCATAGATACAGCTCTACATCCTGAGCCGTATCCTGAAACTGTTTTTACAAATTAACTTGATTAACATATTTTCGACACTCATTTCTAGCACACTACCTCACTTAACTAATTTGATCACTTAATTACTTCGGTAATTTTTGACCAAAACAATTTGGCGCCCACCGTGGGGCAAGTTGTGCTCTCTTTACTAAAAATTTTTGTCAAATCGCTAATCGGTTTTCTATTTTCAAAACTTTTTGCCACATTGTCCATAATGGCCTCAAGATCAAACATGAGTTCCTCTACTGTGTCTGCTATGACTTCTGCTACTACCGGTTCGGTGCTTCCACCACCTCCTCCAAGGATGCCAGCCTCTACACAATCTCAAGATGTTATCCCTACTCGGAGTGTTCAGGGATCTGCTCCCGTTTTAGCTTCTAATAATGAAATTTTAACCTTATTTGGAAGTGTGCAGGAACAAATGAGGCAGCAACAGGAAACAAACCAGATGCTTTTAAGGGAAATACAACTCCTGAAGTCTGGCTCGAGCAGATCTGCTGAGGATATTGTCACTCCATTACATCCCAGAACGTTGAACTTCAGCTCAGCTGTGTATACTGAGGATAACAGGGGGAATATTGTGCCTAGTCTTCCTCAGAATCATACTCCTGAAATACCCTCCTTGGTCAGGATGTCAACCATGAGGAGCTCAGGATATGCTTCAGGATATGGGCAAAATCCTCCAACGGGTAATGTGTCGAATAATAATAATATTCATGCTACTAACAGTGGTGGATCTTTGCAGGATACAGGTGTAACATCAGCACTTACCAGGGAACTTCAGAAGTTGAAGGACATGATATCTAGTGTACCTGGGGTGGTCCAGCCGATCCCGGAAGTGTCTCAAGACAGCCACAAGATATCTCGTTTTGCATATCCTATCTGTGATGCTGAGATTCCAAAGAGATTCCAAACCCCCAACATGAAGCTTTATGATGGGACTACGGATCCTGAGGAACATATTGCTCAGTATAGGGAAAGAATGGAGATTAACCCTATCCCTCCGGAGCTCAAGGAAGCGTGCTTGTGCACGGGATTTGGTTCTACTCTAACAGGATCAGCCTTAAAATGGCTGTTAAACGTTCCTCCTCACTCAATTACTTCATTTGCTCATTTGGTTAATTTATTTAACAGTCAATTTTCTTGTAGTCGGAGTTTTGAGAAACTAACCAGTGATCTTTACAGGATAACTCAAGGGCCTCAGGAATCCTTGAGGGATTATGTGAACAAATTTAGTCGAGAATCCTTGGATATCCCACATCTTGATGTTGCAACAGCTGTGCAAGCTTTTAAGATGGGATTACAAAAGGATTCTCAGTTTTATCAGGATCTTGTAATGAATCCCTGCAGGAATCTCGATGAAGCTCGTAACAGGGCTTTGAGATATATCTGTCTGGAAGATGACAGGAAGATGCAAGAAAGGATGAACTCATCCAACACTTATGAATCAACTAATAGGAAGTCAGAATCCTCGTTCAAGTCATATCGGCCTAAGCCGTATAGTAGAAATGAAAACAAAAGAGTGAACGATGTCGAA
The DNA here is from genome assembly GCA_030545235.1 of Helianthus tuberosus. Classification (NCBI taxonomy): domain Eukaryota; kingdom Viridiplantae; phylum Streptophyta; class Magnoliopsida; order Asterales; family Asteraceae; genus Helianthus; species Helianthus tuberosus. Next base: position 19,451,833 of record CM060359.1, read on the forward strand.
GATGAGGATCCTGAAGAGTATCCTGAGTTGTCCGAATATTGTTTTTCTGTTAATATTCCTGAATTGATGTATGCTATGCAGGGTCTAGGAGACAAAGCTAGGTGGCCTCGAAAGAATCAACAAAAGGCTGACTGGAAAGATAAGTCAAAATGGTGTGCTTTCCACGAAGATTTCGGACATATGACTGAGGATTGCATTGCTCTAAGGAAAGAAATAAGCTATCTTCTAAGCAAGGGATATCTGAAAGATCTCTTAGGAAAAAAGAAGAATAAGGGTCAGGATACTGAGAAGGATCCTGAACGAGCAGCATCACCTCCCGCGGATGCCAAGATAATCAACTTCATTTCGGGAGGATCCGACATTTGTGGAACTTCGTATTCGGCAGCAAAGAGACATGCAAAGGAAGCTAAGGCCGAAAGGGGAGACAGACCTGTCAGGATGACTACCCTCACAACTGACAAAGTGATCACTTTTGATGCAGATGACAGGGATACTGTCCAGGATCCTCACCATGATGCTCTGGTAATAACGTTATATGTGGCTAACCATTTTGTACGCAGGATACTGGTTGATAATGGCAGTTCCGTCAACATAATCCAACTAGAAACTCTGAAGAGAATGAATGTATCTCCAATGGATATCACTTCAAAGTCTACCGTGCTTGTTGGATTCAGTGGAGAGGCTAGAAACACAGTGGGAGAGATAAAGTTGCCAGTATACGTTGAAGGAGTCAATTCGATACAACGCTTCTGTGTGATGGATTCTCTATCCTGCTATAACATCATACTGGGAAGACCGTGGATTCACGATATGAAGGCCGTGCCATCAACATATCACCAATGCATCAAGATACCTACCCCCTGGGGAGTGGTCAAAGTTGATAGTGATCAGCAGGAGGCGAAAGAATGCTACTCATCCTCGATGAAATCCTCAGCCAAACCTAGTGCAGCATAGCAATTAAAGACGCGGGCCCAGGATATCGTGGAGGATCCGGAGCAGGATGTGAAGAAAGTTATCCTGGACCAGGATAACCCCGATATTTCGGTGCTCGTAGGGACCAATATCCCTCAGGATATTGAAGAGCAGTTAATTAACTTTTTAAAATGCAGGATGTCAACATTTGCATGGAAGCATGAGGATATGACAAGCATATCCAAAGATATTATCACTCACAAGCTTGGAATTGATAAATCGTTTAAGCCTGTGCAACAAAAAAGAAGGAAGTTTGCTCCTGAGCGGAACATGATTATCCAGGAGGAAGTTGAAAGATTATTAAAATCCAGAATGATCAGAGAAGTCAAGTTTCCAAGATGGCTAGCAAACGTAGTTGTGGTACAGAAGAAAAACGGGAAATGGAGAGTCTGTGTAGACTACACAGACTTGAACAAAGCTTGTCCTAAAGACCCATTTCCTCTTCCCCACAATGATGCAATGGTAGATGCCACTGCCGGGCATGAAATGCTGACCTTCATGGACGCATCCTCAGGATTTCAACAGATCCAAATGGAGCCTTCTGACCAGGAGGATACCGCCTTCATGACACCAACAGGTATTTATTGTTATACAGCTATGCCTTTTGGTTTGAAAAATGCAGGTGCAACATACCAGAGATTGGTAAACATGATGTTCAAAGACAAACTGGGGGACACCATGGAGGTGTACATTGACGATATGGTGGTAAAATCAAAGAAAGCTCAGGATCACCTCCAGGATATTAAAGGAGCATTTGATATCCTGGATCAATACAACATGAAGCTGAATCCTGCTAAATGCCATTTCGGAGTGGGAGCATGAAAGTTTCTTGGATATATGGTGACAAAAAGGGGGATAGAAGCAAGCCCAGAGCAGATCAAAGCTATCCTGGACATAAAATCACCCTCAAATATGAAGGACGTACAAAGATTGACAGGCCGAGTAGCAGCCCTAAACAGGTTTATCTCAAGATCCTCAGAGAAATGCAAAGACTTTTATGATATCCTGAAGAAGAACAAAAAATTCGAATGGGGGGAGAAGCATGAAGCAGCCCTGCAGGATTTGAAACGATATCTCACAACCGCACCTCTATTGATGAAGCCTGAAAATGGTGAACCACTATCCCTGTACCTTGCTGTATCAGGGAATGCTGTAAGTGTCGTTCTTATAAAAGACCATGAAGGTCAGCAATATCCTGTTTATTATGTTAGTAAAAGTTTGTTAGATGCTGAAACTAGGTATTCTCATTTAGAAAAATTGATACTAGCATTAGTCATGGCATCAACGAAACTTAGGCATTATTTCGAGACACATAGGATACATGTTAAAACAAATTATCCTGTCAAAAATGTGCTTAGGAAACCAGAGATGTCAGGCAGGATGGCCAAGTGGTCAGTAAAGTTAAGTGCTTATGATTTAGTATATGAACCTAGAAATGCCATAAAGTCTCAGGCTTTAGCTGACTTTGTGGCTGATTTCAGTAGTGACATTCAGGACGAGGTAGACCTAGAAGTTCAACAGTTAGGAGAATCCTCAGGATCCTGGACATTATATACTGACGGTGCATCTAATGTAAGAGGAGTAGGATTAGGAATACTACTAAAATCGCCACAGGGGGACATATTACCCCAGGCTATTAGGTGTGAATTTCCTGCTACTAATAATGAAGCAGAGTATGAGGCTTTAATTGCAGGATTAGAGTTGGCTAAGAGCATGAGTATCAAAAATTTGCAAGTATATGTGGACTCTTTGTTAATTACTAACCATTTTAATGGATCCTATGCAGTTAAGGGAGAGAAATTAATCGAATATCTCGATATTCTCAAAAAATTAGCAGGATATTTCGATGTTTTTATACTTGAACAGGTACCAAGGGAGGATAATGCTGAAGCGGATGCCTTAGCAAATTTGGGATCATCGATCAAGATACCTGAAGGGACGCAAATACCAATATTACATGTCCTATATCCTGCAACGAATCCTCAGGATAAAGAAGTAGCTGGTATTCAGGATCCTGGAGTAGAACATCCTGAAGAGGATCCTAAATCCTGGACGGCTCCAATCATGAAATATCTCAAAGAAGGACACATCCCTGGAAATGAAAATCCTAAGGCATTTAGGATGAATGTATCACGATTCACTATTATAGATAATATTTTATACAAGAAATCTCTTGCAGGACCGTATTTGAGGTGCTTGGAGGATCCTGAAGCCAAGGAAGTACTTCAGGATATACATGAAGGGGATTGTGGTAACCATGCTGGGGGCAGGTCGTTATTCTCAAAAGTATTAAGGACAGGATATTATTGGCCAACAATGAGAAAAGATGCCGCATAATATGCTCGAAGATGTGACGCATGTCAAAGACATAGTAACATACTGCATCAACCTGCTGAACCATTGTATCCTATTGTTTCCCCTTGGCCATTTATGAAGTGGGGTATGGATATAGTGGGAAAGCTACCGAAAGCTCCGGGAGGAAAAGTCTTTATGCTAGCAATGACGGATTATTTCTCTAAGTGGGTTGAAGCTGAAGCATTTGTTCAAGTTAGAGACCAAGAAGTAGTATCCTTCATAAAGAGGAATATCCTGACCAGATTCGGAGTACCAGCCGAGATAATCTGTGATAATGGTTCTCGGTTTATAAGTAAGAGGACTACTGACTTTTGCAAGAGTTGGGGAATCAAAATGATTACATCTACTCCGGTACATCCTCAAGCAAATGGACAAGCAGAATCCTCAAACAAGATAATTGTCAATAACTTAAAGAAAAGGCTTGGAGCCAAAAAAGGAAGATGGGCGGAAGAATTACCCTTTGTTTTATGGGCTGATAGGAAAACGGTAAAGAATGCAACAGGCCAAACCCCATTTTCCTTGGTGTTTGGAGCAGAAGCAATGATTCCAACGGAAATGACAATACCTACTGCAAGATCTATCTTAAGTGATCCTGAGCAGAATCCCGAAGCCTTGAGTCAGGATTTAGACACTATAGATGAAAAGAGAGATGTGGCAAGGCTAAGGATGGCAGCATATCAACAGAGAATATCCAGGGCATATAACAAGAATATTAGAACCAGAAGATTTAAGGTTGGAGATTGGGTGTTAAGAAAGGCTTTCCAAAATACTACTAATCCTGCCGATGGCAAGTTAGCTCCAAAATGGGAAGGACCATATGAAGTTGAATAAGAAGCAGGGAAAGGAGCATATAGACTCAAGAATATGGAGGGGGATATGCTGCCGAGATCTTGGAATGCTATACACCTCAAGCTCTATTTCAAGTGAGTTTAGAATTCAATTTCTAACTCAGAATGGTATGAATTCTATCTTGTTTAAATATGTTTTGGTTTAATTTATTCTTTGAAACTCAATACTGACTTAAGCATCGGAGGGGTGTTAGCCAAGCTAACACCCACCTTAGTTTACAATTGTTTTGCAAGATATGTTTCAGGATATAGCTCCAGGATATGCACTCAGGATAACTCAGAAGATTAGAGGATTGGCCCCCTCTCTTACGTTTAAGGGATACTGATCCCTTCACAGGTTTAAAGGTATTCACCTTTCTTCGGAATTGGGTTTGAACACCCCGCCTGGAGCGCAAGTTATTCAGGGATAGTTCAAGGTGGCGGGACCAGTCCATGTAAAAGTGGCTGATAATTTCGTTACTGTTGGCTATATCCTGAATCCTAAAGGTATATGAGGATTGATCACCCTCTCTCACGAAAGGGTATTTTCATACTCTCTAAGGTTTAAAGGTTTTCACCTTTCTAAGTCTTGGAGTTTATACACTCCCGCCTGTAGCGCATGAAAAGTTGGGATTTTCCCCAGGAAACAAGGGATTTATCTCCAGTACATCCTTGGGTTTTATCCTTGGGACGTAAACAATTTCTTATGCAATGGAAACTGACATTAAGTAGATTTCTAAGATACTTGAAGACGTTGTATACAGGGGACATTCCCACCAAGGTGGTGGTGTAAAGTTAAAAGGATGAAGTTTGCAACTAATGCACTAAGTACCTTGCACAGGGGACATCTTCATTGGAAGAGTTGCAAAGGGATCAAAGTTTGGTAATAGGTTTATATCCTATTTCTGGTATGATCTTTCCTTTATAAGCCCCATTTAAGTTTTTAGTGACATTATGTTAAGTATCCTGATATATATCCTCAAAGTCCTTTTAAGGATATTTGATTAGGGTGTTTGAAACCAGTATTAGTTTGGAACTCTGATTATTTAAATATTATCAAAACTTGGTTTTGAAAAGATAGACTATTTTTTACTTTCTAAAGAAATTTTTACAAAGTTGAAGGAACGTTTGGAAGATCTATCTAATAAAAGGCTTTTGCAGTATGTTGCTGATCATACTGATCAGGATATTTTATAAGATAACAATACAAAATCTTTACAAAGCTAAGAGTCACACCAAGTAATGCAAGGTAACAGAAAATAAGTCAAAAGATAATTATATTATTAACAAGTCAAAAGTTGTGCTTTTGGTTTCACCTAAAACCAAGGCCCATCCGCCAAAAGCACGATCAGTTTTTACCATATTAGTGTAACGGTTGTCGGATATATCTCAAAATAGAATCTGTCCACCTACAACCGTTATCACATTCAAAACAAGTTATACTAATTGATGACCAAGGGCTTCATCCTAAAACCTAGGACCCATCCTCCTTTGGTCATCATATTGTTCTACTGCAGGAAAAGTAAATTGTTCAAAGACGGGAAAAGAAAATTGTTTATGCAACCACAACCATGAAATTAAAAAGTGGGCTCCGGCCTTGGCACGTACATCCATCATCGCCCACTCCGCTGCCTAAGGGGCAGCATCCTCTTGAACAGCAACCTCCTTGCCAACATTCGCCCCAGCATCAGCCTCAGGATTCTTCTCGGTATCACCATCAGCATTGGCCACCTCCTCTGCCGCCTTCGAAGGCTCTTCACCAGCATGTTTTGCAGAATGAGCAACGGGATGACCTCCAAGATCCTTTAGTTTCGCCTCCCAAGTCTTTACATTCCAGGAGGGGCATTCAAAACCCAAATCCATGGCCTCATAAGCCATCTTTATCCTGGCTTGGAGAAGGGAGACGACCACGGATGCTTTAAGGCTATCCCGGTATGAGCTCATATTATGCTGATATTGAAGAAGGGCGGCATCTAGCTTGGCTTGAGCGTCCTCATTAGCTTTGTGGAGGGCAGCTTGATGTTCCTGGGTCATTGCCTTGTATTTGTCTTCATAGTGCTGGGATTTGGCAGCTGCAATGGTTCCTTGATCAGCTATGGTGGCTTGAGCTTTCTCCAGCTGAATCTGCAACATCTTGTTAAGCCCGCGAGCGTCTTCGTATAAGTGCATAAGACGATCCAGACCCTATCGATAAAGACACGGGTATTAATGTGAAAAATAAGCAGGATAAAGACTAACATACTTGTACAGGATATCGAAAAGAAGATTCTACCTGTTTGAGGAATGAGGTGGCTTCATTGAACCCATGATTCTCAAGAGAGAACGTTTCAGAAATAGCTGGGGAGTCAGTCTCCTTTCTCTTCTGATAGCTGGATGCCCGGGTCCTGGATGCCGGAGGGCCTTTGGGAGCAGAAACAGTTTTCGAGGAGGTAGGCTTTGGTGTAGCAGACGACTTTGGTTTGGATTCTTGTTTGGCGGGTTCAAGGCTGGAATAGCAATCCAATTCGTCAAGTTCGAAACCTTCAAGGTTGACGACTGGTACTACATAAGGGGAGATATTCTTAAAACTCATCATATTTTTGAAAAATAATTAATATATGAGAATGTGCTTACCAGACATTTCTGAGCTTGATTTTTGATGAGAATCTGTAAGAGACAGGGAAAAAGTTCTTTCACTGGCAGGAAGACGGTAGATTTCCTTGATCTTGGATTCGGATTCTGCACTAGGAGGCACTAAATCTCTGAAATTCGCTGCATAAAAACATCAGAATATAAGTCCGGGATACAGTTTGAAGATATAATTGGGGATATTCCTAAAACCCTAAATCCTACCCTTGGTTAACCATTTAACCGGTAGATCGAAACCCTTATCAATAGAGTCTCTTTTTACGAAAAAGAATTTTCGTCGCCATCGGTCCTCATTCTTGGTGGCTTTAAGGACCAAAGGGTTCTTGATGGAGAACAGAAGATAACGGTGATTGCCATGGGATCTCAACCGGTATGCTACGGGAAGGTCCTCAACAAGTAGGCTAGGAAAATGACGAGATTTGATTCGGTCCAACACTATCAAGATTCGCCAGACCATCGGCATAACTTGGGCATAGCTAAGACCGGTGAGGTCGAAAAAGCTGGAGATGAAGGGTGGAAATGGGTACCGGAGTCCAAGAGAGAAAGGATAAGCGAAAAAACAAACCCACTCGTCGGATGACGTGTCCAATCGGGCTTCCTGGTCGAAGGGGCGAAAAACCGTTCCGGTGGGAAAGGCACCGGAATCTTTAAGAGCAGCGATGTCAGCATTGTTGAAGCAGCAGATCTCCTTTGCTGGATCGACGATGAAATTTTGACTCACGAGGGTTGAGGCTGATCGGTTTGATCGGGATTTCGTTCGTGGTGCCATGGAGAGTAATGAGCAAATTAAGAGAAATTCAAGAAAGGAGAATAGAGAGGAAAATACCTGTTATTCGCTTGCAGATAAGGATAATCGAGATAAGGAGCCCCTCGGTTAATATATGATGAATATAGGGGGTAAAGAGTAAATAATGCATTGGAAGTTGTACCGCTGTCATTTCAAGGGTCTAGTCGTATTTATTACCTTAAGTGATGAGTTGAAACTTTTGAAATATATCCGTTGGATTGGTATCCCAACTGATATATTTGGGGACAATTGTTAGGGGTCATTTTCTTAACATACGTATCCTGACCAATATCCTGCCTTTGTTTGTTTATTTGTGACCAGGATGCTGGAAGAGGATATTGCTAACATCTTGGGCGATATCCTGAGGCTTATTGAATTAACCACGTGCAGGTTAAAGGCTGAGACTTGCTAACGGTCAAGAGGACTTCTTCTCCTCAAGACTCGGACGAATTTGTTGAGAGAGAGACGTTGAGCCCGAAAGACCAGGTCTACAACGTTCGAAGAAGGAATATTCGGTGGATCCCGCAAGTTTAGGATAGTTTGTTATTTTATCTTAACTATAAATAGATGGGGACGGATCAGCTTAGAACACACAATTTTTCACTAACACTCTCATACACTTACACTCTCTAGCTCATTGCAAACACCACACTTGTATTCAAGTTTCGTTGTAACACTTAGTCGATCCGTACCACATCCTGCACTGTATCCTGATTTTTGAAGCAATTGAAGAACAAGGCAGCTGCGATTGTCAGCTCCCGAGGTTTTATGCCGGCGATCTAGATTGATCAAGGGCTTTCCTCGTACATCTCGTGTCGTTTACTTTACTTTTGCTCATTGTTTGATCATAGATACAGCTCTACATCCTGAGCCGTATCCTGAAACTGTTTTTACAAATTAACTTGATTAACATATTTTCGACACTCATTTCTAGCACACTACCTCACTTAACTAATTTGATCACTTAATTACTTCGGTAATTTTTGACCAAAACAATATTATTATTATTAGTATTAATTGTTAATATAAATAAACTATCTCACAAACACTCACACTTATCTCTATTCTTCATCTCTCTCCCCTTCTCTCTCAACCACACCATCATCACCACCACCATCCTAACGCCGCCACCATCACCACCACCATCCTAACGCCGCCGCCGCCACCACCATAACGTCCCCGCCACCACCACAACACCCACCACCGCTGCACCTTCACCGTCACCACCACAACACCCACCACCCTAACACTGAAACCCTAACTGAAACCGAGGCGCTGAGCTTCTCTGTAGAAGAAATCTGCAGTCCCACCTGCTGCACTCATGCTTCTTTGATTATTGTTTCATGCTCTCTACAAAACCCTCATCTCCTTCCGTCAAACCCTCTACCACTTCAATTTCATTCGTAAACACAGGTACACTCACTAATCCCCATAAATTTCATGCTCCTTAAATTGTAACCACAAAAGGGTATTTTTCTTTTCTTGATTTAATCTGCATCTGTGTAGGGTTTGATGCGTTTTCATGGTTGTTGAAGGTTACCAGTGGTGTTTATGCAGTTGTGAAATCCCTGAATTTTTCTGGTTCGTGAAATCCCTCAATTCTAGAGTTTCTGGTTCGTGAAATCCCTCAATTTTTCATCGATTTTCATAGTGTATGGATATTATGTGTGGTTGTGTTGATACAGTTGTGAAGATTTGGGCAGAAGTGGGGGTTGATGGTGATGGTGGCTGCGTAGTGGTGGTTATGGAGGAGGTGGGTGTTGATGGAAAGAGAGAGATGAGAGAGAAAGAGAGATGGCATGTTTTTTATGGTGGCAGTGGTGGGGATGACGGTGGGGCAGTGGTGGGGATGACGGTGGGGCAGTGGTGGGGATGACGGTGGGGCAGTGGTGGGGATGACGGTGGGGCAGTGGTGGGGATGGTGGTTGTGCGCAATGGCAGTGGTGGGGATGATGGTGGGGCAGTGGTGGGGATGGTGGTTGTGCGCGATGGTGTTTACAGGGAGAGAAAGTGTGTGCAAAGATAAGAGAGTGTGTGTGCAGTGTGTGTGTTTTACTAGACATGTAATTATTTATATATATATATATATTATAAATATTAAAAGTTTATGCATTAAAGACTTGTTCCTTGTACTTATGTGCATATAAGACTTGTACTTGTGTGTAAATGACCAAATTACCCTCATAGTTAACAGATTTGGTGGATGGAGTTAGAAAATTGGACTCAAATGGTTAAGAAAAGTGCTTATAGGGACTCAGTTCGTTAAACTTTTTGCTTTTGGACTCAACTAGTTAAAACCAATATAACACAGAGACTCAAAAAGTAATTTACCCTATATATATTTTCTAGTTTAAAAGTTGTAGAGTAATAATAGTTACTCTAGTGTTAGAATAATTACTCTAATTATTTATATTTTAAGCATTTTAAATCTATTTGTATTTGCTTAACACTTGAAAATTATAATAGATTTGAAGTAAATAACAATTATTACAATTTTAATATCGAATGTGTAATAGAATTAACTCTTACACTAAAAAATACTACAAGTTAACTAAATTATATAACACCTTAAATTATTCATGTGTAACAGAATTAACTCTTACACTAAAAAATACTACAAGTTAACTAAATTATATAACACCTTAAATTATTCTTGGAGGTGTATTAATCGAACCATCTTACATGTCAAATCAAGAAAATTATAAAATGTAATTTACTCTTGAAAAATTAGGTCAGGGAAATAGTGACGAGAAGGAGGATTTACCGACTGGCAAATATTCACCAACCACCAACGAGAAATGCCGCCATTGGCAACCTCACCTAACGCCCTTCCCTTATTTTGATTAGTTTTATAATCAACCCACTTTTATTTGATTATGAAAAGAAATTTAGCAACTATGATCTAAATTCTAAACTTTTTATAATCAACCCAATTTTATTTCAATATGAAAAGAAATTTACCAACTATGATCTAAATTCTAAACTAATAGAATATGAAAAGAAATTAAGTAACTATGATCTAAACTAATTGTATTAAACCCGTGAGTTGTTACAGACGTAGGACGTAGGAGTGTTTAAAATCGAATTATCCGTTTTTCAGATATATGAAAATTTCATAAAGTGAATATTAATATTTGAATTTGATTTCGTATCTGAAACTTTATATATCCGAAGTTTCGAATACGGATTCAGATATTTTAACGGATATCGGAATTTATGAAAAAAAATCAAAAAATATGTTTCATGCATATATTATAACTAAACTTATATTCGATTTTTAAATTTCCAACATTGAAAACAAAAACATTCAAAATTGCACACCCGAATCCTATTATTTACTATATTTCAAACTAAACATAGTGCTTATATAATATATATTTACAATTTTTTTTGTTTTCGGATATCAGATAATCCAAATATCCAAAATTTTTAGAAATCCATACCCGAATCCAAAAATTCGGATTATCCAAACTTTCGGATATCTAAAATTTTAGATATTTCAGATACGGATTTTCGGATACTTTGGATTCAATTTTGGATCCGGATTTTTTGAACACCTCTAGTTGTAGGGATGCATACTTTCACATTTTAGAAATAAGTTAGAAACTATTAACTTATAACCATTTAGTTTTTTAAGTAAGATAATTAAGTGACTTCGTGCTAAAACTTATAACCAGAGATTTTTTAACCTTTTTGTTTTTAGATCCTATCATTTAAGCCAAATATATAGATATCAAAGAAAAATACCTTGTGCTTATATTGAAAAATCAATATATTAAAAAGTCATAAACCAATTATCTTATAACTAAATTAGGAGCCATTTCTACTTTACTCTTTTTATTTTTGATGAAATCCGGGTTGGATAAGTTATTAGGAGCTCAATTGTTGAAATAGCTAGCAAAAGAGCAATGTCTCGTTCTTCGATAAACCAACATGGACGTTTTCTACCATATGAAAATATGGGTCGAAAAGGTCACATTGTTAGAAAAGTCGAGAAGAGCAATAGAGAGCCAATGTTAGTGTGCTCCAAATTAGCTGTCTAATTAAAAGATGGGCCAATGTTTGCCCCACAATAGCCAATAATGAGAAATCAATTATATATATCTAACATTGAGATCATAATAATGATTATTAATAGACCTTCAAAGAATGTAGCCTTGCCTAATATGAATTTTCATCAGTTTTTTAGCCATTTTTTTCCAAAATCGACCTTAACCCAAAACCACAAATAAAACCCAATAGAGTCCTTATAATTCATTTGCGGTTTAGGTATATTGTGAGAATGTGGGATTGCATGCATGAGGAAAGTTGAAGGCCCGTAAAGTTCGGCTAAATGTTTGGTTTTTAAATGTCATATCTAACTAGGTGTGTGTGTTTGAGTTGGGTATGACTTGGGACCTTAATCGAGAATTGGTACTGATTTGTGAAGCTTGACTGCTAATTTTAGTGGGATAGTTGTGAGAAAGCTGTGCTTGGTAGCAAGCAAATGTGAAGTGTGGGGATGTGATAGAGGGGTATATAACTATGTTTTAACAAACCTTGCCACATATTGGACATAAGTCACTATTAAAAGTTAAAACTTGCCTTGCTAAAGCCTCCAGGATTGGGATATTGTCTGCACTCGCTAACCAAGCAAACAAATTTGCCTTTGGGATTGCCTAGTTGTTTCGTTTGAACACTAAAGATTACTATTTCACTACATCCACTCGAGCCATATCCTCTTTGACATGTTTCACCAAAAAACTGCGTCCTTGCAGTTCTTCAAAACCCATTTGTCCCCAACTTCGTTGATCAGCTAAAGTTCAAGGAGGCCCTAAAAACTGTTGCATTTTGCCACTTCTTCTGTTGATTTGAGTAGTCTCCCCCATGACCAGTTCCAAACTATTGAACCGTTTAACATGTTATAACATGTTACTACCATGGCTTTCTTGTGATTAGGCAATATGAATAATAAAGGGATTCTGGTTTTAAGCATCCCATCTTGTATGCACTAATCAGCCTAGAACACAGTTTTATCTCCTTTCTCCATCTTGACCACCAAGCTATGACTCATATCCACGTTAGCATTAATCAAGTCATAACCAATACCACCAATTCCATGTCACACCCCTAATGCTAATTATTTATAAGGGAATAAAAGTTGACCCTCTTTGACCTCATGGATAACATTAACCACTGCCCAAAGTTGAGAAGGCATTGATTTGTATCACCACCACCATTTAACTAATAACGTAATACAAGCCTCCTTTATACCTCCCCCTCACAACCCTCCAAGACATTTTAATCTAATAATTTTTCCCAAGTCGTTTTAACTGATAACGTAATATTTGCCTCCTTTCTCGTTGTAGTTTTGTCAGAAGTAGCATATTTATGATGGGAAATAGAAGAATATTCCAAATGTCGCGTTTTATGATCCTATTTGCTAACATGGTTTGATGGAATCATGTAAAAGCATCCATAATGATATAAAGAACCTTCTTCTCAAACAAATAGTGTGGCAATGATAAAAAACTTCTTCCCAAAAACTAGTGATTTGGCACTTGCGTCACTCTTTCTCTCCCCTACCCCATCAACACACCTAATAAACACCTCTATCGTTTTTTTTCCATCAATCCCAATCACATAAATCGTTTTTAGTAGTTCATAGACAAGAACTACCTTACACACAAAAATAGCTAAAAACACCACGATGGTCTAAACATTTAAAGAAGTATAAGAATATTCATGTATGCTTTATTTAACAAAGAAATCCAATAGCAAAAAAGTATAAGAGTTTGATGGATGGTAACTTTGTATTCACATTGTTACAAGTATGTAATGAACCACAAAGAGAGATTAAAGTTGACCCTCTCCCACTCTATGGATTACATTAACAACCAATGCCCAAATTTGAGAAGACATTGATTTGTATCGTCACCATCATTTAACAAATAACGCCATATTCACCTCCATCATACCTCCCACTCCAAACCCTCAATATTTTCCTCCTTTCTTTATGTTGTTTTGTTGGAAGTAGCATATTTATGATAGGAAATACAAGAATATTCCAAATGTAGCATTTCATGATCCTATTTGCTAACATGGTTTGTTGAGATCATGTAAAAGCATCATATAATGATAGAAAAAATCTTCTTCTCAAAACACAAGTGGTGTTGCAAAGATATAAAAAACCTTCTTCATGAGTAAACGGGTGATGTGACACTTACATCGTTTTTCCTCTCTAGCCCCGCCACGACGGTCTAAACTATTCAATCACGTGTAAAAAAAATATAAAAAAATTCATGTATGCTTTATTAACTTTATTTAATAAATAAATCTAAAAGCAAAAAAGTATAAGAATTTGGTGGATTGTAACTTTGTATTCACATTGTTACAACTAAATAATAACCCCCAACTTAAACAACAAGCATGTATAAAACTATAAACCCCCAAAAAATTACACAAAACAATAACCCTAAACTTATAACAAGAGGGGTTCAAACATCAAACTTAAAACTTTTAACCTTTCACTTTAAACCTTTTTAAAAACATAAAATATACATCATAAGGATCCAATAACGTCACATCTCCACTAATCAATCAATCCCCCCTAGAAGGGGACCAAGGCGTCATATCCATGGGGTAACTACCTAACACCCTCAAGAAACTCGTAAACTCTTGAACCTCTGCAAGTGCATTCTGAGCCCTAACATCCGCCATTGAAGCTTCAAAATCCACATAAAACATGTACTCAAAATGCTTAGCAGTCCCAACATTCGCATCATCCACAAGCCGAATCGGCCGGTTCCGATGCGGCCGGCTCTCAATCTTCGTCAAACTAATGTTCCTGAACGCAAACGCGGACAACACTTTAAACAGTACGGACATTCCTTTATCGTGCGCGAACACGATGCTCGTTTTAAACGGGCGATCGGTTCGCGGAATTATCGGTTCGCGAGCTAGCATCACGAACCGAGTAATGTTACCTGAATCATCCTGGATTCCGTCCGCCAGGATGTTCAGGTTATAGAGCTCCGCGGCGCGTGCTGACGCAATCGCCGCGGTGTCGCGGAGTTTGTTTGCGGAAACAAACTCCGCGGCGCCAGCTGTATCGTCAACCGCCTCGCGTGTGACGGTTAATCCGAGTTTTGTTAGAGTTAACTCGCACTGAGCTAAAGCTTGTGGATGACTTATAACTCGGTTAATGAACTCTTTACGAACTCCTGGTAATGCTAACAGACAGTGATGCACCGGAAGTTGAACTTCTCCGACGATATGCAACCGGTGACGGAGGAGTAGGTCGTAATTCCGGTGAATACTACCGCCGAGAGAGTTTTCAACCGGTAAAACCGCTCGATCCGCAATCCAAAGCTCCACCGCTTGAAATGCGACTTCGAATTGATCACACGGAATCGCTTCACACTCCGGATAAGCTTTTCCGGCAGCGGCTTCGCTGTACGCGCCGGGGACGCCTTGGTAGGCTACTCGGAGAGTGGAGCCGTGCATCGGAGCTGGAGATAAGTCGGTGATTGTTAACGGTTTAGGTATTTTCTCAACCGGTACTAGATCTAGGGTTTTGTGACCGTTTACGACGGTTATGTTATCGGCTCCGCCGGTTTTCTCGGTGTTTTGTTGTTGTGAGACGACTTTACTTGCGAGAATTGCGAATGAGCTTTGCCAGTCGGCTCGGCTCTTTCCGACGCCACCGGTCGCCGGTGGTGGCGGAGCAGTCGGAGGCACGGCGGGATTGGTGATTGAACCGGTGTTTGGAGCTGAGTCGAAACGGCGTGCGGCTGAGTTAACGGTGAAAGTGAGGCGGTGGTTACGGAACAGTGACGGTGACGGAGATGGTGACGGTGTACGGAATATGGATTTGATGTTAATTGTGGAGGATGGAGCTAACGACTGCATGTTTTGGGTTCTGTTAGGATGCCGTTAATGATGGTGGGGGGTTAGGTAACGGTGACGGTGACGGTGTTGTGGTTTGTGAAGCTTGGGGAAATTTGAGGGCCAAGCTGAAAATGGGGATGAGAGATTTGGGTTTTTATATTGGGAAAAAGAAACGAGTGGGAGACTTGAAAAGGTCAAGCTCACACCTACCACCTCTAAAAATTATACGTCACCAATAATATTATTATACAAGATTATAATTATAATATTATTGACTTGGTTTATAAAATATAATAATAATAATTTATAAAATATAAATATTAATACCTTGCGGTTTGGATTTTGAAAGCGTGAGCCAAACTGATTACACGCTTTATTGCAATGCTTTCGGATTCCGGTTCAAATCATGATAAAGGTAAATTTTTTTGTGTTCATGTGCCTCTTATTCTCTCTTTCACACAAGATGTTAAATTCTAATACCTTCGTATACGTGGCTATCAAAATTTTTTGGATATTCATCTCGACTAGATTTACATTAATATTGTCAGTAAAGTTATTAATATAACTAGTATATTATTAATGTATAGGGGTAGGATCCACTAAAAAATAGATTTTGCGTTAGTAGCCTAAGAATGATTATGATGATGTCATGTGACACTCCTTATAAGTAGGAAGACAGAGCATTTTAGTCCTTATAAATAATGACATGTGACATCTCTTTTGTTTTCTAAAAATACAACAAAAAAATCCAGTACAAAAAATTAGCACAAAAAATCCAGTACAAAAAAAATATAACACAAAAAATGCAGTACAAAAAAATATAGCACAAAAAATATAGTACAAAAGATCCAGCACAAAAATTAAGACAAAAAAAATTAGCACAAAAAATATAACACAAAAAATGTTATACAACATAGAAATGCAACATATTTTTGTGAGTTTTTTTAGTCGTCATATTTTATATAATAATATGGTACTCAAATTAAAAATAAAATATTTTAGCTGGGTTAGTAATTATTATGTTATTTCTATATTAGTTAAATGTGTAAATGGTTGTAGCAAACACCATTGATTACTTTTGGATTATTCATTTAAAGTTTTAATAATGGACATTGGAAATACTTCAAAAGAATATCATCCACACGAAAAAAATTATTATTATGTTATGTATAGTTTTTAGACCAGAAGGTATGGGGCTCCTTCATATGCACGTTCTCTTGTCGCCGCCCAAAAACTTCCACCCCTTTGCTCGGTCGCCGCCCCAGGCCCGTCCTCTTCGTCCGCCGCTCGCCACCCAAGCCGGGCCTCACCCACTCACACACATCTATACATACACACATACATATATATAAAGGGATTTATCCCCGACCCTCTAGGTCCATCCCCTTTAGACCCATCCTCACACCCGCTTACGTGACAGTAACGTGGCGGCCCATCCTCCCCACACCATACCTTCCAGCCTTAGATTAAGATAAAATAGGTAAAGTATTCACAACTTTCATGAAAATATGTAAGAAAGTATCACTCATTTGTACAAAATTTACTTTGTTAATATATGTCTAGTTTTAATTAATTATAAGTTAGAATTCCTTGACGTTTCTATTAAAAAAAAAATATATTAATATCTTTTTGGTAGTGTTTATTTATTTCACGCATATATAAGTTCATACCTACAACCTCTATCTCTATGACATGTCATCTTTTACTTAGGTGCATTTTTCTTTGTTTTTATATTATATGTTTTTGTTAGAAATAGTTGTAGTAAATACCAAATACCATTAATTACTTCTGGATTATTCAATTAATTGATATAACGTAGGTAGAGTATATGAATTTTGATAATGTATTTTGAATTCTTTTTTACATTCAATTAAGTTGATATAAAGTAGGTAGAGTATATAAATTTTGATAATGTATTTTGAATTCTTTTTTTACCCATTTGTACTTATTTGACTGCATTACTAAAAAAAATCATGTTTTGTAATATTTGTTCTGTAGTATTAATTTTATTCACGCGTGTATAGTACTCACCTACAACTAGAGGTGTACAAAAAAACTGGTTTTAGAACCGAAACCGGAAAAAAAACCGAAACTGGTTTTTTTTTTAACCGGTTTTTTTATAACCGGTTTTTTTTTTAACCGGTTTTTTTTAACCGCCGGTTTTTATACCGGTTACTATTCTTGACTTCAAAAACCGGTTATTAACCGAACCGGTTATTAAAAAACCGGTTAAAACCGGTAAAAAACCGGTTTTTTTGGGAAAAACCGGTTAAAAACCGGTCACAACCGGTTATACCGGTTATTGTTTTGGACCTCAAAAACCGGTTAGTAACCGGAACCGGTTATAAAAAAAAACCGGTTTTTATTTTGGGTGAAAAAACCGGTTTTTTTTTTAACCGGTTTTTTAATAACCGGTTTGTACACCTCTACCTACAACCTCTTTGACATGCCTTCTTTTACTTAGGTGCATTTTTCTTTGTTTTTTGTATTATATTTTTCTTCTATTGCTATTATTAGAGAAGCTGTTTTTTGTATTATATTTTCTTCTATTGCTATTATTAGAGAAGCAATCACCGATAGTGTTTTTGAAAGTAAGATATATTAAACGATATGTGAGAGGGGGCTCTATTACTAATTTACTATTACTAGAGATGGTTTGTATTATATATATAGGGAATGTTCATTTGAGAAGAAAATTTAATTAAGAAGAAAAAGAACAAAGGGTAATTTTGTAAAACATTAAATAGTTTTTCACTTATCTCATTTATTATCATTTTTTACTAATTAATTAGTTATAAAGACTATTATCCTCCACACTAACTTTTTTTGACTACACAGTACACACATCAAAAGTTATTCTACATATTTCAAAATTCATCTTACACGACAAAATTTATCCTACACAACTCATAATTTATCCTACACAACTCGTAATTTATCCTACACTTTAAATTATTTTATTTTATTTTTTTGAAATATATATATTTTGAAGATAAGTTACAAATTATTTAATATAGTTAGATATTAAAGAGGAAGACTACAAATTAATGACATATATAGATTTACCAATGTACCCTTATATTAACATAAAATACTTATATTAAATGAAGTAAAATAAAACATTCTTATTGGTTGAAATTTCTTCTTTTTTCTTCTTACAAAAAAAATCTTCTTATTTGAACTCTCCACATTATATATATATATATTGCTAAAAGTTTTAAAACCCCAATAAATAATTACAATATTAGATAACTCATGTATAAATTTATCACATTTATACTTTCTCTTTATATGATTTTGATGTATAATGAGAAAGAGAATAGTATAATGATTATATTACAACTTGTATTTTAATGAGTAAATATGAAACTTAAGTATTTAAAATGTATGTTTTTTATATTATTATTTTTAGTTGAGTGTATAAACATGATATATGAAATTCCTTTTTTTCGTTATTATTATTATTATAATAGTCTAGTGTCATCTTTGGTGAGATAAGACTTAGCGACCATTAGGTTATGGGTTCGATTCCCACAAGAGGTTTTCTCATATTTATTGGGTTTCTACTAAACTGATTACTGATGTATACATAGATATGATCGGGTGGTTTCGCTGTGCTACGATGATACTCTAGTGGCTCGTTAGTGATCCAAATTTGTCGTTAAAAAAAAGATTATTGAAACATATGTAAATCATAACTTTGTAGATAATCATTATCAGTGAAATGACTTATCACATGAAACAGTGAAATAAAAAAAGAAAAGTTACATTTGGAGCTATTTAAATTTAAATTTCTAAGTTTTTACTTTTACTTGAAGTCACAATAATTCATCTTATTATATACGGTTGTGAAATAGTGTTATTAAAAAGATAAAAATAATGATGATAAGCTTGTAAGTGATATTAAATAAAATGTAAGTTATGAGGTTATGGTAAAACAATAATTATACTCTACTATTTATATCAATGTAATACTAGATTCTTTGATATAAATTTTACAATAGAAGATAAGGGTAATGAGACGTGATACGTATATCATCATAGTAAGGAAATATTACATGTTTACAAATCATATTATAAATAACATATGCGTTTAAAAAATAGGATTAAAGTTTTTAAAACTACAACTTTGATTGTCAAGACAACTTTTTTTAATTTTTTTAAAAGGCAGACAACTTTTTAATTAATAGTCGGGGTTTAGATATTCAAATTTAATGTTTATAATTTAATAACATCTTTTGTTTAGCATGATAATTTACTTAAAATGATTAAAATTAAGTTTAATATTTAAAAATTACTTTTATTATAAAGTTTGACTAACTTTTTAGGTTGGAAATTATTATTATTGATACATATAATGATAAAATTGAGAGAAGAGATTTGATGCTGATCAATGATAGAATCATTTATTATATAAGGATAAGGATAAGAGTAAGAATAATGATATATACCTTTAAATGATTATTTATTAAAACTTTATTATTAACCATTGAAAGATTTATTTAAAAACAATTAGGAAAATAAACACACATTAAATAAATGATGGTGATATATTAAATGTTGATTAAAAAAGTAAAAATGTATAATTATTTATTAAAAAAATATTACTAACCATTGAAAGATTTATTTAAAAAATAATTAGGAAAATAAACACACATGTTCAAATTATGTGATAAATTAAATGTTGATTAAAAAGTAAAAAATAAACAAATAAAAAAACACATGTATGAAAAACTTGTCATCATATTAAGTCATGTATTTTTTATTTTCACACAAATCTCTTATTGATAATTATTATTTATTGATAACCCTTCTACTAAATATTATTTAGTTTAATCTCTTTTGGATAATTATTATTTAGTTTAATCCCCTCTACTCAATTATATATAATTATTATTTAGTTTAAATTTAATAATGTATACTTCTCATTTATAATAATTTTTATTTGATTTTCCATATCATATTATCTTGATTGTTTATATTACCAAACGTGTCATATAACAACAATAATTTTTAGTTTTATTTTACCTAAATTATTACTTCTTTTTTTACAGGCACCTTCTTTTTTATTGTAATATACAAATTTACTCTTATTCTTTTTGATGATGTAAATATCTCTAATAAACTTTAAACTTTTACCATAGTATATATAATGCTAGAAATAAAATCGAAAAACATTTTGGATTCAATAACTTAAGACACAATATAATTATATGTATAATATGCACTTATTAATAAAATAATACCAAACAAAATTACAAATATAAAATCATTGATTTTACTAACAATAATAAAGTCTTGATTTTTTAAATAATGCAAAAATATATAATTAAAAACATATGACGTTACAATAAAGTTAACCGATTTATCATCATATAACCTCCCAACTATTCAATCATATTTTTTGTTTATCTTATATTAACTGAATAAATAAAAATTAATATTAATTCTATCATACTTTAAATGTCGAATAAAATACTTCTATTTTTCCAATAAAATATTATCTTTAAATTTAAATTGTTAATTTAAGATATTTTTAATAACCAAATTATTTATCACCAAAACCAAACCTTGTATTAACATATGATTTATTTTTATTTTCATTATTAAAAATATTATTATATCGATTTTATTACGTATTTTTTAAACAAATTGTATATAACTTTGAATATTACTTTATATATAAATTTAGATTTATTACGGGTTTTTTTTTGAAATATAATTTATATGTTATCACTCAAATGGCTGCTTATTTGCTTATTGAATAATTTCAATAATCATCTCCTCAATCACCGTATTTTTCGTGTACCGAGTATTTCTATTAGTTTTTTTAAATATAATTTTTTTTTGTTATTTGGTATATAAAATCATATTTATTCAACTCGTTTAATACACGTATGTTTTTTAAGATATAATTTTTTATTATTTGTTAAATAATATTACTTTCATTCCACCCGTGTAATACACATGGATTTAAAGATATAACTTTTTATTATTTGGTATATGAAATTACATTTATTCAACCGTACAATACATATGGTTCTTATATATATAACTTTTTATTATTTAATATATAAAATTACATTTATTTAACCTGTGCAATAAATGAGGTTTTTAAAAACTATATTGCTTTATTAATTAGTATATAAAATTCATTTATTCAAAACGTGTAATACATGGGGTTATACCTAGTATCTAAATAATTAACTCTATATGAATTAGAACCCACCCAAATATTCAAATTCGAATTATATATTTATACAAATACACACACTAATTATATATATTTTTCTTAGAATTCCGTTTATTTTAATCCTGATTTATGTATATACTAGGTTTTTACCCGGGATTGCTTCCCGGACTCGGGAAACTCAGTTATATTAATTACTATTTGTTACTAATACAACCACATTACATTAACCATCTCATTCGATTCAACAACAATGTCTTCAAATCACCGGATTAGATCATGAACTCATATTAGAGGACAAACAAAAGCACAACAGGACCATATGAATAATATCATTTCCACTTTTACTTTAATGCACTTACATGATAGGGTGATTTGGAATTTTGTATAAATCTTTGTTTTTGTACTTCTTTACAAAATAAGATGTTGACCAAATTTCAAACAGATGTTGACCAAAAGTCAATCAGATGTTGACAAATAGTCAAACAGATGTTGAGCTTAAACAGATGTTTGGTTTAAGGCCAAACATCTGTTTATGGCCAAACATCTGTTTAAGGTCAAACATCTGTTTAAGTCCAAATATCTGATATAGAAGGCAAAACATCCGTTTAAGGCAAAACATCTGTTTAAGGTCAAACATCTGTTTAAGGTCAAACAACTGTTTAAGTCCAAACAATTGATATAAAAGGCCAAACATCTGTTTAAGTCTTAACAGATGTTTAACTTACTAAGATCTACTGTCTTCTCACATTGTTTTCCTCTTAAAAAGACTGTTCAACCTAACATGGGTTTCCATTAACTATTGACCAAAAGGCAAACAGATGTTCAAACCACTGTTTGCTATTGAACTTTTTTACAAAACTAGATAGAATTAAAGAAAATGAAACAATGACTTAAAGAACTATAATTTAACACATAATCTAATTGGGCAAATATAAAACATAAAGTGCTAATAACAGTGTTTTATCATCTTAGCCATACATAGCAACAAATCATCAAGTTAATAATTAAAAAAAAAAAACATACAACATCACCATCAAAAAATTCATAGTTATAGTATCTGATATCAGAACAGACTTAAATGTGTTTCTTAAACTGATGTAACTTGATTTAATACAATCTTCTGTTGCGAAGACACGTATGTGAAGTGCAACATATCACCAAACCTCAAGTTATTGTCAGTCATAAACTTTCGCCAACCGTCCAACGCATAACGTGGCTTCAATTCATTTAACTCTGACTTAACATCATAAACCTCCACAACTCCAACCATGTTTTGAACTTTCAAAGGATGAAGATCAAGAGAAATACCTGCTCGTCTGGGTCGAGAGGATGTCCAGAATGATTTTTTGCAGTCTTTGCAATCATATTTCTACGGTTAAGCTTTTTCTGAACGTCGGCGGCTCTCTTCCCCTTGATGAAAAAGTAAACATATACATGTGAATTAAAGGAATGTTGAATATATGCACACAAAAAAATAGTTTATATTACATATAATAATTAACTGGCAAGTATAGATACCTTAACTTTATGAACAGAAGAAGAACATCCAATATGATCACTTGTGTCGACAGGTAAGGCAGCATTTCCCTTAGTCCTAATCTTGACCATATCCTTTCTCTCAGAAGTAACTTTACCTTTCTTCTTAACCTGTTGTCATAGAGCAACTTTAATAACAATAGTAATATAACAATCTTTAAGATGGTAAACTTACATCTTGGGTTTTGTTCAATCGTGAAGACATGCGTCTCTTCGACGTGCATTCGGCATTGATTGGTAAGTTCTTGTAAATAATACATTATTGGATAAATATAACATCAGTAAACAGCATTACTAATAGTTGTAAAAACATTAAATTCTTATATGTGTTAAATTAAAAATAAACAATTTTAATAATTTAGCAAGTACCTGAGTAACGGTTGTACCTTCACCTACAGACACAACTTCTTCATCCTCATAGATGTCCTGGTCAACATTAATGAAATAATTAATATAATGCTAAAAATTAAAACTTTTATTGCTAATGCTAAATACTTACGTACCTTGAATGCATTATCAACATAATCAGCCTTCGATATCTCAAGTACACTATCATCATCAGATTCAGGCTTCTTCAAAAAGCAAATCTCAGTCTCATCTCTATAAACTACTACCTCAAAAACAACATCATCAATTCTGCTAAACACAAGCAAATCATCCTCCAGTATCCCAACATCGTTGCACATTTCCGGCCATCCTCTAGAAAATACAAAGTTGGTATCAACCTTAGACGCCTCAACATTCCAGTATGAACCCTTATAACAGATTTGAAATTTGCCACTTGGTGGGCTGTTTACGTAAAATTGTTTAATGAAGCAGTCTTCAATTACCTGCATAAAATTAAAAATAATGAATACTATACGTGAAGTATGTATCTTATGAGAATAAGTGTTAACACGTTAAAGATGCAAAAGAATTGAAGTTACGATCAATACTCATACCATAAAACCAAATCTTGCATAACGATTAAAGGTGAAATAAGTTTCCCCACACATGCCATTAACATAACATGAAAGTTCAAGTCCAAAATCACCTAACGGTTTGAAAACCAACAAAGTATCCCTCGGTAAATTAAGATCTTTAACAACATTGTCCCAACCGTCATTTATTATCGGCGTTGAATTTTCTGTTCTGACCCTCACAACCCATTTTTACCAGACTCATGATATATTCGCAACCTATTTTTTTGCCAACAATCTCCCCACTTTTGATCAGCAAAGAATATAGGTACATCCTGTACATAATTTTTAAAAAGTGTAAGAAAATATAAACCATAAGAACTGTTAAATATATATCACAATAAAAATAAATTATGTATGTAAAAACATATCATACCAGTTTCAAAGATTATGGGTTATCAAGAAACTTAACAAATGTAGTATACATCATAAAACCTAAATCAGTAAAGATGTTAAAAGATTGTAATTAAAAGGTTGGCTTCAAAAATGAACATTAACTTTTTGTATTAACAGAGTATGTAGTGAAATTAATCATAGAAACAGAGCATGAGTTAAAAAATTTCTGCAAATAATAATTATTTTAACATGTTCTCAACAAATGATTCAAACACATAAGTAAACCCTTCTTGAATGTATAGCAATAAACATTTAAAATCGTATTAGTAGCAAGATAGGATTTAAATTAAGATCGATTAAACAATATAAAGTTCATTACAATAGGAATGTACATACCAGTTGCTGAAGAAAAAATAATAAAACCTCAGGTGATTGAAGTGTAGAAGACGGAGGATAAGAAAATTGAAACCCTAGAAAATGACTGGGAATAAGAGATTTTTGAAAGAAGAGATGATAGATGTTTGATGTGTAATGATGATGAAGAAATAATGACGGTTGTGTTTTTTTCTCTTCCCATATTTTCAACTGATGAAAAATATTTACACATACACCCCTTATTGAATTTGTTATTTACATTTAGATTGAGATACAAGAGTAAAGTAGATGATTAGTTGAATTGATTTGGTATTCAAATTAACAAAGAAAAATAATTTTTCTTATAGCAAAACCATTAACATATCATATACTTTCAATGCTTTAAATCATGTATTAATCATAATTAGGTTATAACATAAGTAAGTTTCATGACCTCGAGAAGCAATGCC
This sequence comes from Helianthus tuberosus, assembly GCA_030545235.1. Classification (NCBI taxonomy): domain Eukaryota; kingdom Viridiplantae; phylum Streptophyta; class Magnoliopsida; order Asterales; family Asteraceae; genus Helianthus; species Helianthus tuberosus. The sequence continues at coordinate 19,477,119 of CM060359.1, forward strand.
GGGTGAAAATCTAGTTTTATCTATTATAAGTACCTTTTAACATAAGTAGTTTGACTTTGGTCAAACAGATTTTGATCAAACAGCGTTTTAACATTGCTGAAACAGTGTTTTATCTGTTATAAGTTGCTTTTAACAAAAGTAGTTTGACTTTGGTCAAACAGACTTTGGTCAAACATCGTTTTAACATTGCTCAAACAGTGTTTTATCTATTCTAATTAGCTTTTAACATAAGTAGTTTGACTTTGGTCAAATAGCGTTTTAACATTGCTCAGAATGATTACAAGCTCGGAAAAACTTCTTTGTAAACAACATTAGAAGTCTTATTTGTTGGTTTTCCATTAGCGTCGAATATTAGTATTTTAACGCCTTCTCTGGTCTTGACCCATGATAATGCAACATACAACTGACCATGAGTGAAGACAGGATCTTTCAAATAAAGACCAACCTTTGATAACGATTGTCCTTGACTCTTGTTAATTGTCATAGCAAAACAAACTGATAACGGAAATTGTCTTCATTGAAATTGAAAAGGTATTTTTTTGTCAGACGAGATCATATTAATCCTTGGAAGAAAAACTCTCGTGCCAATGTTCCCACCAGATATAACTTCAGCTTCTATAACTCGTTTACCAAGAAAAATAATTTGAAGCCTTGTACCGTTACATAACCCTTTCTGTTGATCAATGTTTCGAAGAAGCATCACAGGAACACCAACTTTAAGAACTAATCTGTGATTAGGCAAGCCAGAAATCTTAAGAGCATTCAAATTTTCTGTTGAGTATAAGCTTTCTTGAAAAGAGTCAAGAATTTGTTCAGTTTGACATATACTATCAGAACTCAGATACTCTTTTGCATCACCAGGAAATAACGAAAGTAATCGATCATTAATTGCATGAACTACCTCATTTTTAGGTGCTAGAATTGCTCGCTCAGAAAAAAATCCAAGAATCCTAAATTGTTCAATAATTGAAGGATATACAAAGTCAATTAAACTTTGTATCGGGTCACAAATATCGATGATTAGTAAATCATCTGGTATCTCTATAATGGCGTCACCATCATTATCATCTCCAACGTTTCCTTCACCAATATCAATAAGCCATTTTGCAAATTCTCTGATAGACTTCATATTCGAACTTTCAGCTCCAATAGTTAGACGCATGTTTTTAGTCAGCCGTAAGAGTCTGCATTTTGCCCATATGTATGAAGAGCTTAAAGATGCACTAACAATTTCTTGTCTAGTACCATTAGGAATAATATGTAGTATTTTTCTAAGGTCATCACCAAATACAATAACTTTACCTCCAAAAGGAATATCCGAACGTACTCCTACCTTCCGAAAATACGTCGGTCATCGTCATATCTAAAGCTTTAAAGGCATGTTTGTGTACCATCAGTGCTGTCCCATATGATTAATTGGGTTTCCTTTAATAATCTCACAATATCACTATTTGGCTTAATGTTGCACATTGAATCTTCTGTTAGATTAATGGGGATATGGAACCGAGAATGAGTTGTCCTTCCACGGGAAAGTAATAATGAAGCAATACCACTTGAAGCCACATTTAAAACTATTACATTTCTGCATCGAACAGCTGAAGCCAAAGTCTTCCATAAAAAGGTTTTTCCGGTTCCACCGTAACCATAGACAAAAAAGGCCTCCTTTATGCCCTACAACTGTTTCCATTATTTCGTCAAAAACCGCCCGTTGTTCATCTGTAAGAGATTGATGCAACCTGTTAAACTCAGCTTGTACTTCATCTAGGTCATGTGACAGCTCTTCATTGATCAGACGATTAGAAGCATCACGTAAGGAATCGTCATCAGGGTACGGCATAGTGACAAACCTTCGTAATTATGAACCATTGGAAATTAAATAGTTTTCAATTTTCAACAAAGTAAGGTTCTTAATCTGATATTCAGGAAGCACTAAACCTAGCAAATCAAAAAATTAACATTATTAAATAAAAAATCAAAATGTAGTATGTGAAATAAAAAAAAAATAGATCAGAACCTGAAATATTTGTTTCTTTTTTACGTCTATAAACAATATCATCAGCTAAGTATTTCCACGTATTCTCCCAAACAAATTCTGGCCGAGATAGAGTATTTGACAAAAGCAGGGTAGCAAATAACGCTCGAAGATACCCAGCATGTCCTTCAAAACTTGCTTCTTTAATGGCCTCAACGTATTCATTGTCATCATCTAAGAGTCCCATCGCATAGCAAGCATCTCTAAAAGTCGGGAATAATTGACCGTTAACTGTACGTATCTCCTCGAATGATCTAGGCCCTTTAACTTTATTGAGTAGTATCCTCAAAAAATAAGGTTCTCTCAATGCAGGAGATACAAAATGAATACAGCCAACACACTGGTACATCTTACGTATCTGCCAACATCTATCTTTAAGTATCCAAACAAATTTGGAAGGAAACTCAACATAAGTCAGCTTTCTAGCATCTTCATTTGTCTCATTCAACTTCATCCATTGCACAAATATTGAAGAAGCAACAGAAGGCTTGCTTAAAACATTATCAATATCGTCATCCGCACCATACACAACATTCTGTTGGTCGGGCAAATGAAAGGGAAGCCTCATAACAGCAGGATACCTATAATGAACCTCATTAGAGAATATTCTCCAGGATGCCTCACAAGCTGAAATATATCTACAATCATAATACTCCTTGATCTCGTCTTTTGGCTTTTCTTTGATGGTTGAACTTGTATCACCAGAAACTACCGCAGTAGCCATATCAGGACCTTTGTTAATGTACTTGAACAAATATTTCACTGAACCGGCTTGATTACACCATTCAACATTAATGTGTGCTTGATATATTTTCAAAAGCCTTTTGTTATAAGGAACAACATTTCTGTTGTCTAATCTAACACCAGATTTTATAACTGTATGACCTGAATCTCTTCTTCTGTATACAGGAAAACCACTTGAATCAATAGTTGTATGTGGTGTGAATTTCTTCGGAAAGTTTTTTGAACATCTTTTATCAACCATGCAAGGACAATTCAAATTAGCATTCCCACACGGACCATGAATCATATAATCAGTCATAAGAGAATAAAGTTCAGGATCTTCTTTTTTATCGGGAATCTCAGCAGAAATAAATGGATCTATGTGATCTATGGTTGGAAGTTTGTGATCGACCTTCAGGAATAAGCATATATGTGCATGAGGTAGACCACACTTTTGAAATTATACTGTATAAACAACTAAATAAAAAGGAAAAATAAATAGATTTATTAGTTAATAACATTGACTACAAAATATACATCAGAGGATAAGATGTGAAAACAAAATAACATACCAGCGTTAATCTCACCAAAATACTTGGAATCCTTAAAATCTTTGAGTAAGGAATCAAGCTTCATTTTAAACAATCGACACAATATGTCAGGCCTGTCTTCGGCTTTGATGGTTGAATCTTTTAGAAATCTTTTTACTTCAGGCCACTTAGGATTACATGTTATAGTTATGAAGAAATCAGGGTACCCATACCACTTACATAAGGCCATTGCATCAAGGTAATTTTGTTGCATGAATCTTGCACCACCAGTAAATGAAGAAGGAAGTATAACAGGCTTTCCAGTATCTGTTAAAACTTCCTTACCTTTAGATTTATACTTTTGAAGATTCTAAAATGTTTCAGAGCGAAGGTTCGCTTGTTGCCTACGGATGTACTTTAATCTTTCGCTCAAAATCATTGTGTACGCATCAACCAAAAACGGTTGTAACAACCTTCGCCCATTTAAAATTAAGGAAAAGCCATAAGTTCTATCTTGGATCCTATATGAAAAAAATTCTCTCATTGTGCACTTTGGTTTTATTTTCTTTTGTGTGGACATAAAATCTCTATGAGGAATATCAACTCTATAACCATCATCACCATATGGGAAAAGTAACGGATATTGCAGAGCAAGATACGATGGGTGTAATTCGCTAATACGCTGCAGCATTCCTGACTGAGTCTCGACAACAATATCACAATGGTCTATAGCTTTATCTATGTCTCCGACAACCAAAGCAGCAACTTCAGATGTGGTGGGTAAGTTATATGTCCTGCCGCCTTTTTCTCTTCTATAAATTAGTCGCAGACTAAGGTTGGCATCTGGAGATTGGTGAAAATGGTTTCTGACCATCCTATATGTCTTAACCAACATATTTTGTGAATCTAATAAAGCCCTCAAATACTCTATCATTTCAACATCAAGTTCTTTATCTGTAGGCGATGAAGGTTTGGTTCTTTTGCTGTTAAAAGAAAAACAACAACAAAACATTAACATAACATAACTATTGTAATAAGCAGTGGATAGAGAATCAGTGATTAATAATTAAGTTTACGTAGGAAACTTCAGATTGTTAACAACGAATGTTCGTAACCAATGTCATTGTAGGAAACTTAACTGCGCAGAGCTTATTGTAGGAAACTTCAGTTTACGTACAACAGCTGATGAATTTAGAATTAATAACACAAACTACTGTTAAGTCAAACAGCTGATGGAAAACTTTTAAGCACTGCTAGTGATTAAAACACTGATGGTACTTAACAACTGATAGTGAACTACAGATTGTTAACAACTGCTGCTGCAGTAAACAGTGGATACATACAGAAGCAGGGATTAAGGATTAAGTGTTAAGGAAGAGCAGTGGTTAACATCTGCTGATATCAGCCCAAAACTTATAAAATATGTTGAGAAAAATGCAATTTGCGTCCCTGTGGTATGTGTGAAACATCAACTTGAGCCCCTAAATTCATTTTTTGGTTTTTTGAGCTCCTGATCTTATAAATTCATAACAGTTTAAGTCCCTCCGTCACACTTCCCTCTGTTGACTGTTTGACAATTGTGAAATATCCTTTATACCCTTAATGATAAACATATATAATCCCTAATTCCCTAACACCGATCACACTTCTCAAAAATATCTGAAAATCTCTTCTCCCAACACCGATCATCATCTGCATCTTCATCTTCGTCATCTTCATCTTCATTGAATCTCCTCACCGACCATTTGTTGTTATAACAATCCAAGGTAAAATCACATACCTAAAACATGATCGACACTATGGTTTACCCTCTGTTCTTGTTAGATGCTTGTGTAACCCTATGTAAGTTGATGTTTAATGATGTTTGATGATATCTGATTTTCACCACTGATGTTTTTACATTTCTTATCTGTATATGTTTTTGATATGCTAGAATGTAACAGGTTTTGTGTGAAAATATTGTTTGATTATTGTGGGTTTTTGGCTCGGGTATCAAAACAGAGGTTTGGGTTTTGGTTATTATAAAGGTTTGTTTGTGATGTTTTTGGTTTTCTCTGTTTATTAATACTGGGTTTTTGTTTTTTGGCGTTAATCTAAGATTGTTTTTGTGTTATAGTTTGTTTGAAATGTTTAAAATATACAATCGATTAAAACAGGGTCAGGTTTCTTAAGTATCTGCTGTTAATGTTGAAATATGGGTTTCTTAAGTCTCTGATGTTCATGTTGAAATCTGGGTATGGTTGTTGTTTTGTTTCTCATATAAAGTTGGTTAAAGACTATATGTTTTGGGTTCCTCGTATTGGTCATTTGAATGTGTTTTCTTCATATGAGATCAACTGTGTTTTGGGTTCCTCATATTGGGTTCATCATATATGTATACGTATATGCATTATGAAAGTACTGTATCAGCCGTCTTACTATCGATGTTTTTATTGTACAGAATGGCTGCGGATGTAAAGATACGCAAAACACCAACTACAAAAACATTGGCGAGAATACTTGACAACCTCCTAGAAGTTAGTGCGGTGCACATAAGGAAGTGATTGATCAGAACGATCAATTGCTAAAAGATAAGCTGATTGGTGCATATGAATGAATATAACCCCAGTGGCAGATATGTAATTAGCGAGCTTTGGAATTTCAAGGAAAATCGAAGAGCTACACTAAAGGGGGTTATCAGCTACATTCTGAAGTGCACCACTCACTCCTTGAGTTTTCATCATGAAGAAATTCGAAAACTCGTTGTATGTTACGGTCTTTTGTTATCGAATCTGTAAGTTGCGTCAAGTCTACCAAGTTGGATATCCTTCTATCTTTCTTGGTATGACGTTTTGTGTTCGTATTGTATGTTTAACATAATGAAAGTGTGCATTTATGTTGGCTTTAATTGTAATCATGAATTTAAAATGAATTTAAAATGAATAAAGCAAACTATTGTTAAGTGAAACTACTGTTAAGTGAAACAGCTGATGAAAAACTTGTAAGCACTGCTAGTGATTAAAACAAAGGGTACTTAACAACTGATAGTGAACTACTAATGGTTAACAACTGCTGTTGTAGTAATCAGTGGATATAAATCAGTGATTAAGGATTAAGTGATGGTACTTAACAACTGATAGTGAACTACAAATGGTTAAATTTCTAGTTGTTCTTTAATAGAATAAAAATGGAACTTAGAAATTGTCACACCCTGGCTTTGCGGAAGCGTGGTTAATTTGATGTGACTTCTTAATACCATAGCTTAATCATAACAAAGCTATATGAAATAAAAATAATGCAAGATCATCCATTGAATTAAGTTTTAAAACATAAGTAACACAACATTGTCTTAAGGCGTTAACTCATGCGATAGACACTACAACCTGATAACATAAAAAGAAACGTTATTTGAAAAGACACAACACCAACGTGGAATAAACGCAGTTTAAGGATTGTGACTCGTCCAGGAAAAAGCCACATCTCCTAAACTTGGATGACCTCATAACCCTTATGCAGCGGGAAAACGTAGCATACCATGCCAGATCCTTAATTACCTGAAATACATGTAAGTTGGAAAAATCAACAAAAAATGTTGAGCAAGTTCATGTGTAGTGAGTAAGTAAAACCTTTGTAAGTATAAAATCCTGGTATGTAGCAAATAAGGAAAAAGAGATCACCAATGGTTTGCAAGGCCATTGATATTTGTGAAGTGCAAGTAGGAAGACTCAAACCTAGCAGATTTATGCGTTGGGTACAAAGTCACCCCGAGGTCCGTACTGTTTGGGCCTGGGGCTGGGCTCGCTACACCCAGATAGATCTACCGCTCCTGCCCATCGGTCCTACTATGAGGATTAATAGTCCCAAGTTTCCGCCTACCCACTCACATGATCTAAATAATAACCCTCCTTACGCTAACCATACCATGTAAGAAATATTCGTAATCATAGCAACATGTATTTCACCCCCGAAGTATAAAAACTGAAAACAGTTAAAGAAAAGGGGGAGCATGAACTCACAGTGGTGCGTCTCTACCAAGTATATCTCCTGATCAAGCAGCTGTGCGACGACCTACACGTACTAAGTCTATTAGACGGACGGCCGTGCCTTATCTTAAGGTTTAAGTTTTTGGGAAATAGTTAGACAACTATTTCGTGTTTATGTTTTTGTAAGTACATGGTAATTATTCTCCTTCCCAAGGATGGGGGATTTATTACATGCGTGTTCGTAACATTCGAAATACATTATTAAGTCTCACTTAATATATTTTATTTCTTACTTCAAAATATAATCATTTTCCCCAAAAATATTATATTTTATTTCATACAATTTTCCAAAATAATATTCTTTGACAAATACGCGTTCGTTGGTATTTTCTAAATTGCGTAAGTTACGGATAAAGATCGGGTGGTAATAATTATACCGTTGTAACTCATTATTTATTGTGAAGGCGTTCGTATTATTTTGGAATCGTTAACATTCGGTAATATTATTTTTACCCTAAAAATAATATTCGTATAGTTCACAAAATAATCATAAAAATCTCACAAGTGTTGTTATGAAAAATATATATATATATCAAATATATATTTATCATGTTTTATTTTGTGAAAATCCCACCTCCGATGTTTCGTAAATAAAGTCGTGGCGAAACTTACGTTTTGAAAACAAGTCAAAAATAGATTTACAACACTTGTAGTGAAAATATTCCCAAGTGTTAGGTTTTTAGAAAAATTTCGCCAGAGTTTCCCCTGTAACTGGAGGTGGCCACGCTTTCAAGCGTATCATTTTCTTTTAAAATTCAAATCAACAATTTTCTCAATCAACAATAAACAATATTCAAACCATCAAACTAGTCAAAATAGATGTAAATCGCAAAAATGCATGAACTTGTGGTTTATCTAAAATATGAAGTAAATCTCATTACTTTTAGTGGATCTTTTGTGTAAATCAATCCGGTTTCGTAAAAGTCTTGTTTTTAATGAAATTCCATCTTTACAACTTCTAGACAAAACTAGTTCCTTGTCGAAAATTAGTGTTACACAAGTGTTTACACACTTGTGTGTTTATAAAAATCATTCTTGTTCGTGTAAGAACCGGTTTTAGAAAATAAGATTTCCTTGACACTTGGTCCTTTGAAAATACCGCTTGTAGATCCGTAGATCTACTAGTTTTAAACACTATTTCATAAGTAATATTGATTTTACACAAGTTCATGTTTAGTGTGTGGTAGAGTTTCATCATTTAACCCTTTGTACACTTAAACAAACTCTATGCCATGATTCTTGATCATGACTAATCCGGGTTAGATGATGATCCGAGCTACCACATCATAGATCGGCACTAAATAATCACACAAAACAAATCTTACAAGATTTACACAACCCTTGTGCTATTAACCAACATTTTTAACATTTTAGTAGACTTTTAACATATCATCTTGCATGTTCTTGAGTTTTAACCGTCATATTTCATTTTACCCACTTTAAAATAGATCGAGAGTGTGTTTCAAGCAACTTACTACTAGCTCGAGGCTAGGGAAGAATCTAGTCGAAAATCGAGTGGATAAAAGCAATGTAATGAGGTCCTTCGCAATCCGTAAGCTCCGGGCTTCCTTATACGTGATCCTTCACACTAGTTGATGCTTGAAATAGCTTGATCAAAATTGAAAGGTGGTTGTGGATGGTGCTATGGTTTCGGCCGAATGGAGCAAGGAGGGAGAGAGAAGTGAATTTTTTTTTTGTTAAGTGGATGAAAGTGATGGATGGACTAATGTTGTTACTTATAGACAATTCCTTCAAGATTAACCAAAGGTATATTGGACAAGTAGGATTATTTTAATCTTGCAAGGACAATGGGTGTCACCATATGGTGACCGATTTCGTTGGGGGGGGGTCTCCTAGTTCATTTCCAACTAAACGGTTAAGATCTAGTTAGTTAATTAGGAGGTTAACTTAGTTACTAGCATGTAGTAAGTTGTAACGGGTGTTAGGGTATTCGGAGACCCTAACTGGCTTAGAAAAAGAAAAACAGTGTAGATGGCAATATTTTTATGTTCCGGATAAAGTCCGGTTGTTCGGTTGGATTGTGATCCGTTAAAGTGCTTAACAAAGCTTTAAAGTGTCGTTATTATTATTTTCAGTGACACAACTTATTCCCGACACATTGGAAAGTGTCTAGTAATATTTTTCTCATGTTTTGGCACTTTATTAGGTAGCTTAATGCTGAATTTTAATTAAAGTGCTGAATTTTGTACTTAAAGTATGTTTTAGGCACATCCGGTCACTGTAATCTCATTCCTAGTGACGCAGTTCTACAACCCTTATATCCCTATACTTTCTATTAGTGTAGTAAACTATCTCTGGCTCTTACAGGCCTTAGAGGCAGTGCCTGCTTGGTGCTAGTTATGACAGCACGTTTAATAGGTTATCCGTTCATTGTGCTACTGTGCGTTTGGTACATCAAGGTTGTCACAAAGGTGCTGTAAGCAAAACATGGAGTGTCAGCAAGTAAAGTATGATGCAAGTAAGTACATGTATCAGCATTCAAGTAGCAGTTTATCCACAATTTCAAGTAAGCACAGTAATTAAGCAGTAATTAATTATTAATTAAGTCGTACGGATACCTGGTTTAGTGAGGGTTGTCACAGAAATCACTCGTATCTAAATAATGCCTGTCTGTTTGTTATTTCATTTTCAGTATCATGTATGTATAGCTGACAAAACTTAGCTTCATTTCCAGCTGGAGGTTTGAGACTCCCCATGCAATGATAGTTTTGGCCACCGATACGATATATAAATGGAGCATTGCCCTTGTTGATATTAGAATCAAGCTTTCCACCCTTAGATGTAAAAGAGAACATAGAGTTGTATCGTCTTATATTTTTCAGGAAGAACTTGCTTTTTGCATTTGAGGAAGAAAACAAATTTTGATAAGACGGATGTGCATCCTTTAAAGATGGTAGCTGAACTTTACCATACCCACAACAGATACTATAACATAGCTTATTTAAAGTTAAACGACCTTTTCCACCTTCTGATGTCCATAAGTTTGCTCTACAAAGCTGACATGTAAGCACTTGGTCACCATGGTCCAAATAATCTGTTCACAAATGATTGAGAGTTATATTACAGGTGGAACACAACAATTGTCCTAAAACAATAAAATAGATTAAAACCTTTAGATATCCCTTTATAAGGATCTTCATCAGTGCACAAGAACACATTGTCTTGATCTGAATCCAAGGAGAGCATAGGTACAGGAGTATTATCACGCTTCTTGTGCTCGAGGTTATGTAACACCTCGAAAATTCACGTCCTATAATGTATTGACACGTGTCATAAGCTTGAACGTGTGAAATTATATTTAGAGGGACTAAAGTTGACAAACATGGAAAGTATGTGAATATAAGGGTTCAAAATGTCAACAAGGGATAAATATACTTTACAGTAACCCTACATGATGTTCATAACCTCAACCGAATAAATCATGGATCGTACGAAGCCAATTGTGAAAGAAAGTGAGGAATTACAAACTACAGGGGTTAAATGTGTCAACATGTTTAAAGGTATACCTCTGAGTGACCTTTTAGCGAACCCGAAGCTTTGTAATGCTTAATTATACTCACAAGAATGTGTGATAAAAATTTCACAAGGTTTCGTTAAGGTATGAGAAAGTTATGGCAATATTCGTATACGAGGGGTTAAAAACGTCAACGATTTAATTTCTCGCGACTTTTACGCAACCGACGAACGAACACGCAAACATCGACTACCGATCCTAATTTGCGTATTTTAGTATAAATATTATGCTCTACGATGCTTCCATGATGTTCGGGTGCGAAGACGGGCTTGTGGGCCTTGGGCCCAAGCCCACAAAACCTCCACTATATAAATAATTTCACCCAAAATCCATCATTTTCACTCTCTCTCTAACCTCCCAAACTCTCTCTACTCTCTCTCTCTCTCTAGAAACTTTTCCGGCGACCGGCGACTTTTCCGACGGCCGTTTTCCGGCCAAGGGTACACTTTTTCGACTATATCCGACGTTCCGGATCGCGTGGTGTGGTTAGTTTTAGCTAATTCTTAGCGGTTTGAGCTCTATGGCAACTCCGGCGACATTCCGGTCAAATTCCGGCGAGCCCGTTTTGAACTTTTGACTTTGCAGATGCTTCGATCGGGACTTTAGGAGCATTCCTGCACAGTTTCGAGAAATTCTATTCTCCGGCGAAATCTCGACTTCTGACATGGTTCTGGCGAGTTCCAACCATCAGTTTTCGATGAAAAATATATTTTTGGGCTCCTAGTGACCTGTAGAGTCTATCGAACCACTTTCGACTCGGGTGAAAAATCTAAGTTCGGGACGCTCTCGGGCTCGACTTCTGACATGGTTCTGGCGAGTTCCAGCCATCAGTTTTCGATGAAAAATATATTTTTGGGCTCCTAGTGACCCGTAGAGTCCATCGAACCACTTTCGACTCGGGTGAAAAATTTAAGTTCGGGACGCTCTCGGGCTCGGTTCAACTTGGTCAACAGGTCAAACGTGGTCAAAACTGGTCAAGGGGAAGTTTTGGGTCATGTTAGTGCCTCGGTTCAGTTTTGGGTTCGGTCAAACCTGGTCAACATCGGTCAACCGTGGTCAACTGCTGGTCAACGCAGTCAACACGAGGCTCGGTAAAATTTTATCGATGCAAATTTTGTTATATTATGTGGGCATTAAACCCTTAAAAGGGCACCCTCTGATTCCCACTCTAACTAGGTCAAATGTCGGGTCAAACTTGTTATTAAAAAGTCAACAGGATAATTAATTTCTAATTTATCCATAATTAACAATGTAGAACACATACAACTTGTTTGATCATTAATATAACTTGGTAATTAGTGTCAGAACATGTCTAAACATGTTCAACCCGACAATTTCCTGTTTAGACCCGGTTCGGAACCGAAAGTCACATAGTTTGACTTATACTTTGACTTTCAGTTCTGACCCGTTTTGGTATGATTTAGAAATACCTTAGAGCTCTATTTGGACCAGGTTACATGCTAGTATAATCCTCTGTGATTATACACCATGGTTCATTAGTTAACCAATTAATATGCATGATTCCGTTAATTGCCCATATGTTGACCATTATGCCCTTTTCACCACAAAACGTGATTTTTGGAAATGTAAAAGAGTAAAAACCTTAGTCACTGATATATAAACTTGTACCCAAAGTTAGACTTCAACTTTGAGCTTTTCGGCTTATGTGAAATTACCAAAATGCCCTACGGTGCATAGTTGGGTTATAATTGATAAATTTCACATATATACTTTACCCTACTGTTATAATTTTTAAATGGAGTATTTTTGCTGATTACATCAGACCTGTTACTCAGGTTAATACTTAAACTCTTTTATAAAGTTGAAAATGACCAAACTACCCCTACGGGGCATAGTTTGTATTTAAATTCGTTTCGGGCATAATGAAAGACATCCTACTGATGTCACAACATATTTGAAGCATATTAACTTAGGAAACCTGTATATGGCTCTTTCAAATACCCGTTACGCGTATTACGCGTTTGGTTCGGTTTATGTAGCGAGTTTACATAAAATAGCCGAAACGGGTCAAACCTTATCGGTTTTATCTCAAAATCCAGAATGTGCATGAAGGACCCATATTAAACAAGTCTCTGAACTTGTCGGGTCTAAATCACATTCTATCCGGTCCTCGCTTAATCGTGCGTACGAACCGTATCTTTGAAACTAGCCGGTCTAAGCTTAAGCTTAATTAAAGACCCGTTAGGATTCTAATAGGTTATTAAAAACCTTCGTTCCAGATTAGGAGCCCAGTAAAAGCTATCTGTACTTGCTGATTTGATATACGGCCGGGATTGAATTTATATTTAGCTCAGGTAAATACTTTTAACTTATTTTCCCTATACGGGCTTGGGTTACGGTACATAGCGTACCGCTTGATCGGGCATCAAATCTCCACGCTTAGTGGGTAGTTGAATAATTTGATCGGCTCGTTTAAACAGTCTTGTTTACTTTACAGCCTTTGGGGGGTTAATGACCATGTCCCGGATATCCCTGGCATCATCTTACGAGATGGCCACGACCTGAGCACGGGGTGTAGGCGTACTCCCGTGTATAACTCATTGAAGTGGTGTGTTTATTGATCTTTAACCCGGACTAGATCCGGGCTACTGAACGCATAAGTAACATGTAATTCGTTCACAAGATTATAATATTAAATAATTCTCCCAAGTTAAAAAGATTAATTTTGCCTCTGTGCATTTTAATCAAATTATAAAAGATATTTTGTGCCACGTGCATCCAAATCAATTTTCTTAAAACCATTTTCAAAATGAGTCAGTTGAATGTATTTACCAGTGTAAACTGACGTATTTTCCAAAAAGGCTAAATGCAGGTACTATACGAAATTGGCTGGATATTTCTCCTTAGCATCAGTAGAAGTCTCGCAAGCTTAAGATGCCTAAAAGTCTGTTGAACTATTGTTTCCATTTTATGTTCGATCCTTCTGTGGATAAACTTCCGAGTATTGTGACAATTGATATTACAATATTAAATTCGGTTGTATGATATCTTCTAAATTGCTTCCGCTGTACATATTAAATATTGTGTTGTTTGACTATTACGTTGCCAACCATGACGTCACGATACTCCCCTACCGGGCCCACTGGTGACACGTGGAAATCGGGGTGTGACTGGTTGGTATCAGAGCCAACACTGAGTGAATTAAACACTAACCTTTCGTGTTTAATCTCAGTTACACAATTGCACATATCTAAACTTCTGAGTCTAGACTTAACTTAGGAATATTCTCAATCCTAATCTAGAAATTTTTACTTCCAAATTTTTATTGGATACGTCGCCAAGCGAAGAAGCCGTAATAGGAGTTCTCCACACCCGGAGCCCTGAGATGCTGAGCTTCGTACCGCGGCTAGAATGAAACGAGCATCTGAGGAGAAAGCATTCAGAAATAAAATGAAGAAGAAACTCTTTTTAATGAAGATCGTTTCCTTATTAGTCCTTATGAGGACATAATTATCCTTCAGTCCCTCCGAGGACAACATTATTTCTTTCAAGTCCCGCTTAGGGCAACTTTATACTTTTATTTTTATATAATGGAATGATTAAGTTTAAACTTTCATTCTAAACAAGAAATATTAAATAAATGGAAAATAACATTTCCTTTTTTGCAAGATCTACCATTATAATAAAATGGCAAAATCTTAAAGGACAAGACCTAGCTTCAGGTCATAATTAAGACCGGCCAAGATGGCAGTTCCTCAATTTAGATTCAGATCCTTATTAACATTTCCATTTAGAAATTGTTCTGCGATAAATATTAAAAGAATCTTAAGAGTGAAACCTAGCCTGAGTGTCATTATAAAGACCTGGCCAAGATGGTAAGACTTGTTTAAAAGATTCGTATCCCAGTTAACATCTGAAAACATGTTAACACTCCCGGCAGATGTGATTCGTTAGAAATCACACACGTTATTAAGGATTCTTCAAAAGATTCCTAACCCAGTTTAATGATCTCTAAATCCTGGGTTTACATCATCAATTAAGATGATCATATCTTAACCATACGTGGTAATATAGTGCCTACGGGCCTTGCTCATTCCCACATGAGCCAAAATACAGTGGTAGCTATGACTCCCTGTCAGAAAAAGGTAATGAACTAGGTTCAAACCTCAAATGCTTTGATTCTCTGAAATCATAGCATATAATTTATAAATGTCCTTGTGACTAAGCCTGTTGTGCTAATATATTTAAAGGCCTTGATTCTCTGAAATCATGGCTTATGATTTAAAATTGTCCTTGTGACTAGGCCTATTGTGCCAATATACTCAAATGCTTTGATTCTCTGAAATCCTAGCATATAATTTATAATTGTCCTTGTGACTAGGCCTATTGTGCCAATATACTCAAATGCTTTGATTCTCTGAAATCCTAGCATATAATTTATAATTGTCCTTGTGACTAGGCCTATTGTGCCAATATACTTTCATGCTTTGATTCTCTGAAATCATAAGCTTATAATCTATAAATGTCCATGTGACCAGGCCATTAGGTGCCACTAATAAAACTGTTAATGTTTTATAATTAGGATAAATTATAATAGAAATCCTAAACATAAATGATTGATAAATTAACCAAATATGGTCTCTGTTTACCATGGTTAATGAATTTCCCTAAGGGGCAATTCCGTAATAAACATCCCTTAGATGGGAAGTACCTACGGGCTATAGTTAATGTCCTCTGAGACTAAAGACAGTGGTAGCCTACAGCTCCCTGTCAGGAAAAGGTAATAAACTTTGATTCAAACCTTAATGTCGCGATTCTCTGAAATCATGGCTTATAAATTTAACCTGTCTACGCGACTAGGCCATTTGTGCTATTATTAACTTATGAATTAGGATTTATGATAAAAATCCTGAATAAAATAAATATCCTTCCTTCCCTGTCAATATGCATTTTAAAAAGAATCTTAAAGGTGAAACCTAGCCTACGCGGCCAAGATGGTGAAACCTACTCAAGGGATTCAGATCCTTGTTAACACCTAGGAACGTGTTAGCACTCTTGACAAATGTGATTCGAGAAAATCACAACAGTCATCCTTATATTGGATTCTTCCAATTCCCTTATCTAGCCTAGTGATTTAGGAATCATGGCTTATATCATCCTATAAGATGATCATATTATAAACATCCGTTAGTGATGAAGTGCCTACGGGCTAAACTTGTTGTCCGATAAGACAACGACAGTGGTGGTCTTTGACCTCCTGTCTAAAATGTTGGACTATGTCCAAACATAATAGTCTATATGATCAATGCGATCATGACTAATATCATCTCATACGATGATCATATTATTTAACATCCTTTAGTGATGTTTTGCCTACGGGCTATAATATATTGTCTATTTGAGACATTGACATTGTTATCTTTATGATTCCTTGTCTGAGGTGGTGAGCTATGCTCATGCCAAATAGTCAATATGATTAATGCAATCATGACTTATATCATCTAATAGGATGAAACAATTATAAACATCCATTAGTGATGTTTCGCCTATGGGCCATATTATATCGTCCATGTGTGACAAAGACATTGTGATCTTTACGATTCCCTGTCCAAGGTAGTGAGCTATGCTCAAGCCTAATAGCCTATATGATCAATGCCATCATGACAAAAATCATCAATACGATGATTAAAAATTTTAACATCCTTAATGATGTTTTGCCTAAGGGCTATATTATATTATCCAATTGAGACAAGGCAATTGTAATCTTTTGTGATTCTTTGCCCAAGGGGGTGAGCTATGCTCAAATCCCATAGCCTAAACTATCATTGCGATCCTGACTAGTATCATCAGTATGATGATCACAATATTAACATCCCTCGTGATGAAATGCCTACGGGCTATACTTTATTCTAGTGTCGGTAAGACAAAGATAGTAGTGATCTTTATGATCCCCTGTTCAAAATGGTGTGATTATACCCAAACCTAATAGTCAATATGATCGATGTGATCATGACTAATATCATTAAATACGATGGTTAAATATAAACATCCATTAGTGATGTTGATTTGGCTTACCTTTCTGCCAAAGGAATCGTCTTTCAAAGACGATGACAGTTGTAGTCTATGACTCCCTGTCCAAAGGTGAAGAACCACGTTCAAACCTTGAAGCCCTAATCTAATAAGATTACGGCTAATAAATTAAGGACCTTGGTGATAGACCATCGAGTTATGTTTTAAAGTCATTCATGACAAGCCTATGTGCTATAATTTGTCATTCGTGACAAGCTAACATATTAAATGTTAACATTCCTGGTGACATGCCTTGTGCCAGATTTGATAAATGTCCTTATGACAAGGCCGTTTGTGCCATATCTAAATGACCTTTGCGACAAGGCCTTCGTGCCGTATAATAAATTATGTCCTTCATGACTGGGCTTTATGCCATATCTTTCTACGTCCATCGAGACAGGCTTCTATGCCATATATGTATACATATAATAAAAATCTTGTAAGGCAAGCCTTTGAGCTATTTATAATCGTCCTTGTGACAAAGACAGTTGTGACATTATGGTCCCTGTCAAGCAGGTATTGGACTCGCTCCAAACCTTAAATGCCATTGATAGTCCTTTTGTGACCTAGGCTAAATATAATGGATATACATTCAAATAACATTCACTAGGAATGTTCGGAACAGAATAGCCCATACGGTTTATGAATGCCGTGGCTAATCTAAGTCGGGTCATCAGGATGATGACTAATAATTGTTAAATCTTGGTGATTGGTATCAAGTTTCGAGTATGGGAAACTCGGATGAGGTAGACGACAGTCGCAATACTATTAATGCGACGAAAGTTAATAAAACTACAAACGTAAACCTCAATATTAATGGAGTTAATCTCTAGGCTATGGTTGACGCAACAATTGAAAAGGTCATGAGACAATACAAAGAGCTGAATACTTCTCGCTCTAAATCTCATTCAAAACCATGTTAAATTACTCATGAGGAGAGCTATGTTCACACTTCAAATATGAAGGATGAACCAAAGAAGGAGGATAACTCCCAGAAATCTGAGAAAGAGAGCGAGTACAGGCTTAATAAAAAGCAACGAAAGTCAGTAAGAAGCCCGTATACCTCTGAGACTGCTTCAACATTATTAGATGGATGTTTTGTATCCATTAGGAATCATTTTTCCGATGTCCTAGTTCCGTTAAATATAAGGACTCAATAAAGTGATAAAAATCGATTGGTTGCCTTAAAAATCAAGCCCATATTGTGGGTGATAAGGAGCAATTAATTATCAAGACTCCTTATGAGACAACCCTCGTAATTACACGTATTCGTGCGATTAATAAATATTAAACATAAAAAAATGGTGGAATTGGCCGTCCCCGGAATCGAACCTGGGTCTAGGCCGCACCCTTTCGCGCGCCTAGCCAACTGAGCTAGGTGCCTAGTTTGTGAAAACTTCCATTATTAATTTAATATAAGCACTTGTACAATAAACTTCCTTATCATTTATCAATGATAATTTCTGCTAAGTGTCCTGTTTTTAATACAGGCAATGATAAATCTTCATGAACCATAAACTTAGCAATTTTTTTTTTATTATCATCCACAAGGTACAACTACCAAGGAAACCATAGTAACCGATTCTTCTAGATCGGCAAGGAATCCTTCCGAAAATCAGAGTACTCTTTCTTTGCATAGAGTACGAAAACATATGTTATTTTAATTATTTTCTCATTGTTCTTCTATCGCCTGCGAATGCCAAACTATGTTTGATAAAAGTGTCATATGAGGATTGGCGTATCCTAGTGTGTCCCATAGATTATTTCCATGTCTGATCAGCATGGAGGTTTAATGCATGGAACCCCTGAGATATCCCAATGGTCATATTGTACCAAAGTCGACTAGTAGTATTCAAAGAAGATATCCAGAATGGAATTATCCAAGTAAATGTTCCCGATTAAGGAATTCGTGGACTAGTAACATAAGTGTGTCACTTAATTGACACAAGCAATGATGGATAAGTTGGAGCCTGAGATTTGTAAAATCTCTGTAACCTCCTTGTACCTTAATTATCTTCTCCTAAGATTACCCTGTTTACCCCTGAGGGGCAGGTAGAGTTAAGGTTTATATCCCATTTAAGGCTGTATTATTATGAAATCTCCAAGACGGCTAGCACCATCATTGGAAGAATCGAAACCCTGATTAACTAAGTTTTAAAATAGAGGGTTCATATAGCCTAACTCAATATCCTGAGATTTCGGTATAGTTAATTATGTAAGACGGTTCTTTTTGCTTATGCATTTTTACCGCAACCCTAATTAGGCAACAATTAAGAATTTGCCATCAACTGCCCAGGATCGTCGATTTGTTCGACTAGCTGTAAGGATTAACTATTCCTTAAAATTTGTTAAGCAGTGGTTGGAATAACCATCTCACCTTAAGATAAGCTTTCCTATAATAGTTGATATATAAGTATCAAGGCTACTCCTTTGGAGACCTTGTATAAATGGAATGTTAAACATCTATTGTTAGGACAATAGATTGGTAAGTCTAATTATCAGGATCTGAAAGTTGCATTGGAAACAACAAATAAGATCACGCAAATTCATAATCATCTGTAAGATGCCAGTATTCGGCAGAAAATCAAGGATTAATGAAAATAGCAAACCTCCTAAATTCTTGATTAAGGAATAAGGTTCAACAATAGATATCACCCAGGAAGGGTGTGCCAAATCTGTTAAATTATCAGGCTAGTTAAGCTCTGAATGTATAGAATCATTCGAAGGAAATCGAATGTATCAAGATCAGGTAGCTTATAAGCTAAAACCTATTTAAGGGGCTTGGCGGAGCTCGCAATACATTACACACTAGTGACTGAAAGGTGTGTTTCGCCAATAAGTCAAGAAGCACTATCACATAATGTTATGCAAATTTATGATGTGATGAGCATCCTGTATCGATTAAGGATCGACAGGTTAAGAAGCTCCAAAAAGGATACATGTACCTAATATAGGAGTCACTTTAGGAGCTTGGAAAGACTCCAGATATGTTATGGAAGTTAAGTCTATTATGCGACAAAAAGTACTTCCATCATTTTAGCAAATCTCGAGGTCGAGATTTCTTTTAAGGGGGTGAGGATGTAACACCTCGAAAATTCACGTCCTATAATGTATTGACACGTGTCATAAGCTTGAACGTGTGAAATTATATTTAGAGGGACTAAAGTTGACAAACATGGAAAGTATGTGAATATAAGGGTTCAAAATGTCAACAAGGGATAAATATACTTTACAGTAACCCTACATGATGTTCATAACCTCAACCGAATAAATCATGGATCGTACGAAGCCAATTGTGAAAGAAAGTGAGGAATTACAAACTACAGGGGTTAAATGTGTCAACATGTTTAAAGGTATACCTCTGAGTGACCTTTTAGCGAACCCGAAGCTTTGTAATGCTTAATTATACTCACAAGAATGTGTGATAAAAATTTCACAAGGTTTCGTTAAGGTATGAGAAAGTTATGGCAATATTCGTATACGAGGGGTTAAAAACGTCAACGATTTAATTTCTCGCGACTTTTACGCAACCGACGAACGAACACGCAAACATCGACTACCGATCCTAATTTGCGTATTTTAGTATAAATATTATGCTCTACGATGCTTCCATGATGTTCGGGTGCGAAGACGGGCTTGTGGGCCTTGGGCCCAAGCCCACAAAACCTCCACTATATAAATAATTTCACCCAAAATCCATCATTTTCACTCTCTCTCTAACCTCCCAAACTCTCTCTACTCTCTCTCTCTCTCTAGAAACTTTTCCGGCGACCGGCGACTTTTCCGACGGCCGTTTTCCGGCCAAGGGTACACTTTTTCGACTATATCCGACGTTCCGGATCGCGTGGTGTGGTTAGTTTTAGCT
The DNA here is from genome assembly GCA_030545235.1 of Helianthus tuberosus. NCBI lineage: Eukaryota > Viridiplantae > Streptophyta > Magnoliopsida > Asterales > Asteraceae > Helianthus > Helianthus tuberosus. The sequence goes on from CM060359.1 coordinate 19,497,856, forward strand.
AATTCTTAGCGGTTTGAGCTCTATGGCAACTCCGGCGACATTCCGGTCAAATTCCGGCGAGCCCGTTTGAACTTTTGACTTTGCAGATGCTTCGATCGGGACTTTAGGAGCATTCCTGCACAGTTTCGAGAAATTCTATTCTCCGGCGAAATCTCGACTTCTGACATGGTTCTGGCGAGTTCCAACCATCAGTTTTCGATGAAAAATATATTTTTGGGCTCCTAGTGACCTGTAGAGTCTATCGAACCACTTTCGACTCGGGTGAAAAATCTAAGTTCGGGACGCTCTCGGGCTCGACTTCTGACATGGTTCTGGCGAGTTCCAGCCATCAGTTTTCGATGAAAAATATATTTTTGGGCTCCTAGTGACCCGTAGAGTCCATCGAACCACTTTCGACTCGGGTGAAAAATTTAAGTTCGGGACGCTCTCGGGCTCGGTTCAACTTGGTCAACAGGTCAAACGTGGTCAAAACTGGTCAAGGGGAAGTTTTGGGTCATGTTAGTGCCTCGGTTCAGTTTTGGGTTCGGTCAAACCTGGTCAACATCGGTCAACCGTGGTCAACTGCTGGTCAACGCAGTCAACACGAGGCTCGGTAAAATTTTATCGATGCAAATTTTGTTATATTATGTGGGCATTAAACCCTTAAAAGGGCACCCTCTGATTCCCACTCTAACTAGGTCAAATGTCGGGTCAAACTTGTTATTAAAAAGTCAACAGGATAATTAATTTCTAATTTATCCATAATTAACAATGTAGAACACATACAACTTGTTTGATCATTAATATAACTTGGTAATTAGTGTCAGAACATGTCTAAACATGTTCAACCCGACAATTTCCTGTTTAGACCCGGTTCGGAACCGAAAGTCACATAGTTTGACTTATACTTTGACTTTCAGTTCTGACCCGTTTTGGTATGATTTAGAAATACCTTAGAGCTCTATTTGGACCAGGTTACATGCTAGTATAATCCTCTGTGATTATACACCATGGTTCATTAGTTAACCAATTAATATGCATGATTCCGTTAATTGCCCATATGTTGACCATTATGCCCTTTTCACCACAAAACGTGATTTTTGGAAATGTAAAAGAGTAAAAACCTTAGTCACTGATATATAAACTTGTACCCAAAGTTAGACTTCAACTTTGAGCTTTTCGGCTTATGTGAAATTACCAAAATGCCCTACGGTGCATAGTTGGGTTATAATTGATAAATTTCACATATATACTTTACCCTACTGTTATAATTTTTAAATGGAGTATTTTTGCTGATTACATCAGACCTGTTACTCAGGTTAATACTTAAACTCTTTTATAAAGTTGAAAATGACCAAACTACCCCTACGGGGCATAGTTTGTATTTAAATTCGTTTCGGGCATAATGAAAGACATCCTACTGATGTCACAACATATTTGAAGCATATTAACTTAGGAAACCTGTATATGGCTCTTTCAAATACCCGTTACGCGTATTACGCGTTTGGTTCGGTTTATGTAGCGAGTTTACATAAAATAGCCGAAACGGGTCAAACCTTATCGGTTTTATCTCAAAATCCAGAATGTGCATGAAGGACCCATATTAAACAAGTCTCTGAACTTGTCGGGTCTAAATCACATTCTATCCGGTCCTCGCTTAATCGTGCGTACGAACCGTATCTTTGAAACTAGCCGGTCTAAGCTTAAGCTTAATTAAAGACCCGTTAGGATTCTAATAGGTTATTAAAAACCTTCGTTCCAGATTAGGAGCCCAGTAAAAGCTATCTGTACTTGCTGATTTGATATACGGCCGGGATTGAATTTATATTTAGCTCAGGTAAATACTTTTAACTTATTTTCCCTATACGGGCTTGGGTTACGGTACATAGCGTACCGCTTGATCGGGCATCAAATCTCCACGCTTAGTGGGTAGTTGAATAATTTGATCGGCTCGTTTAAACAGTCTTGTTTACTTTACAGCCTTTGGGGGGTTAATGACCATGTCCCGGATATCCCTGGCATCATCTTACGAGATGGCCACGACCTGAGCACGGGGTGTAGGCGTACTCCCGTGTATAACTCATTGAAGTGGTGTGTTTATTGATCTTTAACCCGGACTAGATCCGGGCTACTGAACGCATAAGTAACATGTAATTCGTTCACAAGATTATAATATTAAATAATTCTCCCAAGTTAAAAAGATTAATTTTGCCTCTGTGCATTTTAATCAAATTATAAAAGATATTTTGTGCCACGTGCATCCAAATCAATTTTCTTAAAACCATTTTCAAAATGAGTCAGTTGAATGTATTTACCAGTGTAAACTGACGTATTTTCCAAAAAGGCTAAATGCAGGTACTATACGAAATTGGCTGGATATTTCTCCTTAGCATCAGTAGAAGTCTCGCAAGCTTAAGATGCCTAAAAGTCTGTTGAACTATTGTTTCCATTTTATGTTCGATCCTTCTGTGGATAAACTTCCGAGTATTGTGACAATTGATATTACAATATTAAATTCGGTTGTATGATATCTTCTAAATTGCTTCCGCTGTGCATATTAAATATTGTGTTGTTTGACTATTACGTTGCCAACCATGACGTCACGATACTCCCCTACCGGGCCCACCGGTGACACGTGGAAATCGGGGTGTGACAGGTTACGTTTACCAGAAGACAGACGTGTAAGCGTAGAGTTACTACCCAATATCGGCTGATTGTTACTGCTAATAATGCTAGAAGTAATGGAATATCGATGGTTGCTATCTAGAGGTGTACCTATGTTAATGCCGTTATATGAACATCCAATATTAAAACATTCATGTTAGTACCGGTATGTGGTTTAGTAATGTATTTATCAAAACAAATAATAAAGAAACAAAATACAAACCTGGTGTAGTTGAAATTAAAGAACCAGTAGCATTTCTAACTGCTCGACACGCAATGGAGTACATATGTTGATCCGTAGTATCAGAACATTCGACCAAATTTGCATTGTCAGAAAAGATGTTACGAACATTCGTTGATGATGACGATGCATTCTTTAATTTCTTATTATCAAGTATTAATTTTTGAAGCTTACGCCTTTCATTCGGTGAAGTAACTAAATAATAGAGAAAGTATAATATGTACGAAACACAAGAATCAGTCCACTTAGAAACATAAAACGGAAAAAAGTATACTTATAATCAAATTCAAGAGCTATTACCATTTGTGATATCTGAAAGAGGAGATCTGTTAGAGATATCTGAAACAGGAGTTCTCATAAGAGGACCTACAAAAAAACTAAGTAGAATTATGATTTTAATCTGAAAGCTGATTTTGATTTGGGAAATGATGAGTTAAGTAGTTATAATTTCACTTACTATGTAAATTTCGTTGAGATGAATTAGCAGCTGTAGAAGATGAACGTGAATTCTTTGACATTGCATACATGAAAGAAGGAGATGCTTTCAAAAGAAGAAAGAGTAAAAGATCAGGAACATTAAAAAAATATAAGAAAACAGTGGTTTTTAAATTTTGAATCACAATATGTCATACATAGGGATTAACATAACCTCAGTAAATTATAATATTCCATTTTATCATTTTGTAATTAAAAATCATTTCATGAAAAGCAAAATAGAATTGTTTCAAATTATTGAATAAATTATTCCAAGCAATCTATTACATTGATAAAAAAACTTAAGAACAAATTTTGTAATCTTTGTGGAATGTAAAGCGGATGTTCATCGGTTAGGTTTATGGTTTATTTGTATATGATTTTTAAAATAAAATATTATTATCTTTATTTAATAAATAATTAAGTTAAACTGTATTTTTTTCAGTTATCCAAATAAACCAAACAAAACAAATAAAATAAAACGTGGATCGATAAACCGAACAAAAAACCAAATAAAATAGGTTTGAATTTACGCTTCATACTTGGTTACGATTTTTCTGAACAACATACTTTGAATGGCTTAGACAAAATTTGAAGTATATAAACAAGCTATTGAATGAGATTACTTAAATAAGTTAATGGGAGAAACAGGCACAAATTAAATATTTTTTATAAACTGTATGTGACACCTGGGTCACTGCGACCATCAAACAAAAACCAAATCAATGAAATTTGTGTTTCATACTTGGGATTTGTATAAATATGTGTATCGTTTGCACATGTCAATTCTTGTTTGATTCCGGGCTTTAAATCGCTTTCTGGAAGGTTATACGCGATCTGATGCGTAAATATAACTAGTTTAATGCAACAAACTCTCTGGAATAGTGACATAGGCTTAACATACCTTAAATAACCTTTACATAACTTAGAAATAAGTTTTGAAGGCTTTGGTATGGCAAAATCAAGTTTAATCGCTTACAGGGACTAAATTCGACAAACTGTGAAAGTATGGCGATTCGTATTGTAACAGACATTCCGGAACATGACCATAAGTTAAACATACCATAAATATCCTTTACATAGCTTAGAAATAGGCTTTTAGGGGTTCGGTGTGCTAAAATAAACTTTTGGGTCATTCAGGGACTAAAAGCGTCAAAAGGTGCACAAGTTTGCATTTTCGCGCATAACTTACATTCTGAATACATCGGGACATCAAAAAATTTATGTAAACATTAAAATATTTTATTTTAGTGTTTGGCATAAGAATAATCCTTTCGTCGCGCAATTTGGACCGTTTTTGCGTCCGTTACGACTTCCGTCGTAATTAACCGAACAACGCAACCGTACGGCCAAACGAACCGACATCTGACATATTTTTGAGCATATTTCAAGTTCCCTATACTTTAACTTCATTTTAGAGCCTTGAAATGGGGTTAACGGGGCTTAAACGTGCAAGAAATGCATTAAAATGCAAGATTCTCAAGTGCAGGGGCTAAACTGTCAACTTTTGAAAGTTGCTGGTCTGCAGACCACATACGGTCCGTAAGGGATGGACCATACGGTCTGTAAGGCATCCCCATACTAGCAGAAAGCTGCTTCCAGCCAATTCCAACTCATTTCTCTCTTGCACATGGTATTTCAAGATACGAGGGGCCATTTTGATGTGCCCATGGTATTGCAAGATACAATGGGTACACATGTAAGGATGAGATTGAAGCTTAATGGTCCTAAGAAATCTATAAATACCCCTCAAGATCACAACTCAAAACCCACACCTTTGAATCTGAATTTGTTCTCTAAGTTGATGTGTTTATCACTTCATACCTGAGAATATTCGGATCAAAACTTCCGTTCTTGGACCCGTTGTAAGTCCTCTTTCGTTCTTTTAGCGTTTTCTGCGTTGACCAGTTTATGGTCAACACGAAGTTCTGTTGAACTTCGCAACGTGAGCGTAATCACGATGGTTATAGTCCCTTGTGACTATACCTACTGATTACCACGTTATCTAGGCTCAGTGACGAGTCGTAGTTTCGTCCAAAATGCGTATTCTTGCGTATTTTGTAACCAAACTACTTTTAGGTATCAAAACCATTTGTTTTGATACCAAACATATTTTCTAACTTAGTTAAGCATGTTTTGGCATGCTTAGCCCGTCACTTATAGTTTAGTGCTTGTCTAGGCTCGTAAGTCAAGCGGTCTAAACCACCGCTTAGACCTTCGAACCCGACCCGTTTGGTCGATCTCTAGGATCCGACCAAATACATTAGGTGACCATAGTTGTATAGGGAATAACCTTCCGAGGTTATACCTTATGGTCACGACGTTTAGTTAGTTGTATGATAGGTAGTTAATATGCCTTAGGTAAATTACCGAAATGCCCTTTTTACGCCAAAATTCATTTTAAGCATATGTAACATAATTTTTTATATCTAAACTGATTTGGCAACAATATTAGACATGTTAAGGCATATTTTACTTATCATAGGACTAGTTAGGCGTTCCGAACGCGTTTTACGCGAACGACGCGTTAAAGTAGCATAAGCTACCTAAACGGGTCGTAATGGGTCGTAAGCACTTAGGTTAGGTTTCATTTTAGTATGTAGGCTTTGTTAAACCATATCATATGAGTTCCAACACTCATTTGGTTTACGAAACCTCATTCTATCCGATCTCCCTATTTAGGTCCGGTTATTAACGGAGTTACCTATATTAGGAGCCGTTTGATCCCGTGATCTTCTAGCTTTGCTTGGTGGTTATCCTAGGACTATTGAGCAATCTCAAGTGAGTACATAGACCCCTCTTTTACTGTTTTTAAACTGTTTTAGGGTGAAACACATGTGCCTACTTGTTACTTTCGTGCTTTTCCATGTTTTCATATCATATGCTTGTTATGTTCATTAGTACACATATAGTACATGATTTCATGCATTTCACACTATGTATGTCCATTTAGTACATACCTAGTGCATTGTTTTACATTACATTTTGTTGCATATGCTCATCCAGCATATGGACACACTGTTTTACATTACATTTTGTAGCATATGCTCATCCAGTATATGGACACACTGTTTTACATTACCTTTTTGTTGCATATGCTCATCCAGCATATGGACACATTGTTCTACATTTTGAACCATTTGTAACCATTTGATTTAGGTGAACCATTTGTAACCTTTTGAATTATGTAAACCACTTGTAACTGTTACCATAGGACTTGACAACTCCCATTCCTGAAATCATGGGTTTGTTTGGACGTAAGGAATGATCGGATCCGAAAACATTTTTGATAACCTTTACTCTAAGGTTATCCTACTATCTCAAGGCTTGGATGTAGACGTTTAACTTACCGCATAAGTGTTTGTATCAGTAAAACATGCAGTTATTTTGCAAAACATGACTTTTGATTATTCAAAATACCTTGTTTTGTACCTTTTTACTTATGGTTCAAGTAGTCTCATTCTACTTATCATACATAACATTGTTTACACATTACATGATTTACATTTGACAATAGACATTTGACCATACATAAACATTTCTACAATTGTTAAACATTACATCTTGGTGGTTGTTTGGGTAAGTGATTTAAGTAACGAGGCGACGTGTAATACGATAAAAACATGGTGGATACGTCGCTGGTACTTCCTATATATAAGTGCTTTTATGGTATTACATATCGTAGCGTTATTTAAACCATTTCAGTTTAGACATATTACATTTACGACACATTTTCACATAAACATCGTTTTACAAATAACTTAACTTATACAAACTCATTTTACTTGGCTATTCACTTAACCATACATTATTCTTTTATACATATATATCATTTGGTTTATTTATCACTTTTCAAATGATTTATGAAAGGAAACACTCAACAAGACTCATAACTACCTTTTTATTTAACAGTTTCTTTAAACCCAAGTCATGAATCCTATTTTCACAAAACCTATGTATCTCACAGGCATTTTTATGCTGACGTACCTATTTTCACATGTGTTTTTAGGAGCTGTGGCATAGGATGTTCGAGACACACTTAGGCGGACCTGTGCCTTAGTGACTTAAAACGAAGCAAGAACTAGTTAAATTATGTTGTGTACTCTTTGTTTCTTATTCTAAGACAATGTAACTCTCTTGTTTGATAATTAAAACGTAACTTTAATTTCCATGGTTGTGAAACAATTAATTCTGTTTCAACACTCCCCGGCGTTTCCACCACGTTTTGTTGTTTTACGTGGTCGGGGTGTGACAGAAAAGTTGGTATCAGAGCCAATGGTTATAGGGAATTAGGTTATTAGTAATGCTTTAACCTAGACTATAACCTTTCTAGGACCCTAACGCGAGAAGATTTGCATTTAGATTTTTTAAAACAAAAACCGTCACCTATCCTTAGGTGATAACCACAACGAGAACATCAATTCCGAATCCGCTTTGAAAATTAATCATCTGTTCTTGGATGATTGATTACTAGGTTTTGAACCCTCTATTGTAAGGTTTTGAACCCTCTGTTATAAGGCTTTGAACCCCTTTGAGTTTTCAAATCTCGTCAAAGTTTTGGGTCCTAAATAGTGTGAACACGTGCAAACTGGAGGAGTGAATGCCTGTAGCCTGGGTTTTCTGTCTAAGGCTAGAGTGTTCGTATAAATCCACATAATCAGACCAGTCACTCTTACCTGGGAACTCTTGGGGTGAGTGTTCACTTATAGGCGAGCATGTCTTCGCGATACATTATTTTTAACCCATTTACTTTGATTAGTCACAATGTGTCGTTTGTTTGCCTTGTGGTAACAAACAAATGACCACCATCTTTGCTTTTGTCAAATTTTGTATCACCTCATCCTTTTCATCTAATCATCTCGCTCGTTTCCTTTCATGTTTCCCTCCTTTTAGAATGCCTCCTCGACGCGACAATCAGATAGCGAATGTCGAACTGGCAGAAATCATCGCGCAGCAAATGGCTGCTGCTTTCCCAAATCTTATTGCTCAACTGAACCAAGCCAACAACAACAATAATGCTCCATGCAATTTCAAGAGTTTCAATTCGGCTAAGCCACTCAAGTTTAGTGGTTCTGAAGGAGCAACTGGGCTCCTACAATGGTTCGAGAGCACTGAGAGTACGTTTCGTCACGTTCAGTGTCCTGATAATCGCAAGGTCGAGTTCGCTTCCAGTGTGTTTATGAAGAGGGCTCTTACATGGTGGAACGGGGTTATGAGAGACCGTGGTGCTGAGGTTGCTTTAGCACAGACTTGGGCCGAGCTTAGGGTCCTTATGATGAAGGAGTTTTGTCCTCGTCATGAACTGAGGGCTTTAGAAAGGGAATTTGATTATTTGAAGCAAGATAGTGGTGAGCATCGGGCTTACACTGATAGGTATGATGAGTTGAGTCTGTTATGCCCGAACATGGTTACACCCTTGGATAAGGCAATCGAAAAATACATTGATGGCCTCCCTGACTCAGTACAAGACATTGTGACTGGTAGCAACCCTACTACAGTTAGACAGGCCATTGAGCTATCTGCAACCTTGACTGAATCTCAGATCAGGAAAGGTAAACTTTTTCGGAAGGGTGACAAGAAATCGATCGAGGAATCGAAACCAAAGGATGAATAGACTGAATCCTCCAAGAAGTTAAAGAAGCGAAAGGCTTCTCAGAACTTCGCCTTAGTTGCTCACAATGATCAAGCCATCCCCAACCAGCCAGCTCAACCCCCTGCTAGAAAGCCATACAACGGAACTGCACCCTTGTGCAATCAATGTAACCTTCATCATCATGCTGGTGTGAAGTGCCGTAAATGCCAAATTTGTGAACTTATAGGTCATACAGCAAGGGTTTGCCCAACCGCAGCTGCACTAAATCAAGCTGGCAACAATCCTGCTCAAGCTCGTTTTCCACCGGGGTCTTGCTACAACTATGGCGAGATGGGCCATTTCCGTAGGAATTGCCCAAGGCTTGCTAATGCCAATCCAGCACAGGGATGAGTATCTGACCGACAGAAGACAACGCTGTTTAGAAAATAATTAAGCCTTGTGTATTATTTTCTTTTGTTGTCACGATCTATGAAACAGTTGTTGTTGTTGTTGTTGTTGTTATTGTTTATAAATAAATCCTTTATTTACATTGCAATGAACAATTATGGTTGCATGAATAAACGACATATCCCCTACGATACCGACAATCAAGGAACCGCATTCCTCCCATCTTTTGATTTCTTGCGATTTCCACGAAGAACCTAAGTACACATTTCTTCCAAAGAAACAAAGTACAAGGCGCAAGTTACAACACTGGACGATTACCCAATATACCACTATAAATCCTTAATAGGGTACCTAAGGGTATTTCCGTAAGTCCTTAATTATTGTGTACCTTAATTCGAATGTTATAATTCCTGGTAATCAGAAATCAAATTTTTGGAAGATCACCCTATTTTCAGATAGATTCTTGAGGACGTTGAAGTCCATCGACTGGGTTCCTGGTGTACCTTGAATACCCATGTTCATATCGACATCAAGTTAATAACAATTAATAACAAGATGATAACAAAATTTATACCCAAGAAAACAATTATGTGCTTGTGTGTTGATGTGTTGACCTAATCATAAGTTGTCCCGACCTTGTTCAAATTCTATCCCCTTCACATTATAAAACAAACTGTGATTACTATGCAAGAAATTACGTAATTATGGATGCATACATAATTATGGAATTTAGTGAATGGAAATCACAGCAAGTTATGTCATGTGTCTAGAGTTAACCCTATTCATTTACATTTCTGATGAAGCATCCGTTGAGGAAAAATGAACTAGCTATTCATTTTTCACTTTTGAAAGAATATCCGTTGAGGGAAATGAATATCCGTTTGTTTAATCCTTCATTTCCAATTCTAAAGAATACCCGTTGAGGAAAATGACTCCGTTTGTTCATTTTCGTTCTGAAGAGTATCCGTCGAGGGAAATGAATATCCGTTTGTTTAATCCTTCATTTCCAATTCTGAAGAATACCCGTTGAGGAAAATGACTCCGTTTGTTCATTTTCGTTCTGAAGAGTATCCGTCGAGAGAAATGAATATCCGTTTGTTTAATCCTTCATTTCCAATTCTGAAGAATACCCGTTGAGGAAAATGACTCCGTTTGTTCATTTTCATTCTGAAGAGTATCCGTCGAGGGAAATGAATATCCGTTTGTTTAATCCCTTCATTTCCAATTCTGAAGAATACCCGCTGAGGAAAATGACTCCGTTTGTTCATTTTCGTTCTGAAGAATATCCGTTAAGGGAAATGAATATCCGTTGGTTATTCCTTCATTCCCATTTCTGACGAAGAACCCGTTGAGGAAAATGAATAATCCATTCATTTTCACTTCTGAAGAATATCCGTTGAGGGAAATAAATATCCGTTTAGTTAAATCCTTCATTTTCCATTTCCGAAGAACCCGTTGAGGAAAATGACTCAGTTCGATCATTTTCGCTTCTGAAGAATATCCGTTGAGGAAAATGACAGGATTATGCCTTGCATATCTTTGATGATCATTTAACACAAAGTCACAGACAGACTCCTACGAATAAATTTCGGGACGAAATTTCCTAAAGTAGGGGAGACTGTGACACCTGGGTCACTGCGACCATCAAACAAAAACCAAATCAATGAAATTTGTGTTTCATACTTGGGATTTGTATAAATATGTGTATCGTTTGCACATGTCAATTCTTGTTCGATTCCGGGCTTTAAATCGCTTTCTGGAAGGTTATACGCGATCTGATGTGTAAATATAACCAGTTTAATGCAAAAAACACTCTGGAATAGTGACATAGGCTTAACATACCTTAAATAACCTTTACATAACTTAGAAATAAGTTTTGAAGGCTTTGGTATGGCAAAATCAATTTTAATCGCTTACAGGGACTAAATTCGACAAACTGCGAAAGTATGGCGATTCGTATTGTAACAGACATTCCAGAACATTACCATAAGTTAAACTTACCATAAATATCCTTTACATAGCTTAGAAATAGGCTTTGAGGGGTTCGGTGTGCTAAAATAAACTTTTGGGTCATTCAGGGACTAAAAGCGTCAAAAGGTGCACAAGTTTGCATTTCCGCGCATAACTTACATTCTGAATACATAGGGACATCCAAAAATTTATGTAAGCATTAAAATATTTTATTTTAGTGTTTGGCATAAGAATAATCCTTTCGTCGCGCAATTTGGACCGTTTTTGCGTCCGTTACGACTTCCGTCGTAATTAACCGAACAACGCAACCGTACGGCCAAACGAACCGACATCTGACATATTTTTGAGCATATTTCAAGTTCCCTATACTTTAACTTCATTTTAGAGCCTTGAAATGGGGTTAACGGGGCTTAAACGTGCAAGAAATGCATTAAAATGCAAGATTCTCAAGTGCAGGGGCTAAACTGTCAACTTTTGAAAGTTGCTGGTCTGCAGACCACATACGGTCCGTAAGGGATGGACCATACGGTTCGTAAGGCATCCCCAGACCAGCAGAAAGCTGTTTCCAGCCAATTCCAACTCATTTCTCTCTTGCACATGGTATTTCAAGATACTATGGGCCATTTTGATGTGCCCATGGTATTGCAAAACCATGGGTACACATGTAAGGATGAGATTGATGCTCGGTTTTCGATGAACGATCTTAACGGTCCTAAGAAATCTATAAATGCCCCTCAAGATCACAACTCAAAACCCACACCTTTGAATCTGAATTTGTTTTCTAAGTTGATGTGTTTATCACTTCATACCTGAGAATATTCGCATCAAAACTTCCGTTCTTGGACCCGTTGTAAGTCCTCTTTCGTTCTTTTAGCATTTTCTGTGTTGACCAGTTTATGGTCAACATGAAGTTCTGTTGAACTTCGCAACGTGAGCGTAATCACGATGGTTATAGTCCATTGTGACTATACCTACTGATTACCATGTTATCTAGGCTCAGTGACGAGTCGTAGTTTCGGCCAAAATGCGTATTCTTGCGTATTTTGTAACCAAACTACTTTTAGGTATCAAAACCGTTTGTTTTGATACCAAACTTATTTTTCTAACTTAGTTAAGCATGTTTTGACATGCTTAGCTCGTCACTTATAGTTTAGTGCTTGTCTAGGGTCGTAAGTCAAGCGGTCTAAACCACCGCTTAAACCTTCGAACCCGACCCGTTTGGTCGATCTCTAGGATCCGACCAAATACATTAGGTGATCATATTTGTATAGGGAATAACCTTTCGAGGTTATACCTTATGGTCACGACGTTTAGTTAGTTGTATGATTGGTAGTTAATATGCCTTAGGTAAATTACCGAAATGCCCTTTTTACGCCAAAATTCATTTTAAGCATATGTAACATAATTTTTTATATCTAAACTGATTTGGAAACAATATTAGACATGTTAAGGCATATTTTACTTATCATAGGACTAGTTAGGCGTTCCGAACGCGTTTTACGCGAACGACGCGTTAAAGTAGCATAAGCTACCTAAACGGGTCGTAATGGGTCGTAAGCACTTAGGTTAGGTTTCATTTTAGTATGTAGGCTTTGTTAAACCATATCATATGAGTTCCAACACTCATTTGGTTTACAAAACCTCATTCTATCTGATCTCCCTATTTAGGTTCGGTTATTAACGTAGTTACCTATATTAGGTGCCGTCTGATCCCGTGATCTTCTAGCTTTGCTTGGTGGTTATCCTAGGACTATTGAGCAATCTCAAGTGAGTACATAGACCCCTCTTTTACTGTTTTTAAACTGTTTTGGGGTGAAACACATGTGCCTACTTGTTACTTTCGTGCTTTTCCATGTTTTCATATCATATGCTTGTTATGTTCATTAGTACACATATAGTACATGATTTCATGCATTTCACACTATGTATTTCCATTTAGTACATACCTAGTGCATTTTTTTACATTACATTTTGTTGCATATGCTCATCCAGCATATGGACACACTGTTTTAAATTACATTTTGTAGCATATGCTCATCCAGCATATGGACACACTGTTTTACATTACATTTTGTAGCATAAGTGTTTGTATCAGTAAAACATGCAGTTATTTTGCAAAACATGACTTTTAATTATTCAAAATACATTGTTTTGTACCTTTTTACTTATGGTTCAAGTAGTCTCATTCTACTTACCATACATAACATTGTTTACACATTACATGATTTACATTTGACAATAGACATTTGACCATACATAAACATTTCTACAATTGTTAAACATTACATCTTGGTGGTTGTTTGGGTAAGTGATTTAAGTAACGAGGCGACGTGTAATACGATAAAAACATGGTGGATACGCCGCTGGTACTTCCTATATATAAGTGCTTTTATGGTATTACATATCGTAGCGTTATTTAAACAATTTCAGTTTAGACATATTACATTTACGACACATTTTCACATAAACATCGTTTTACAAATAACTTAACTTATACAAACTCATTTTACTTGGCTATTCACTTAACCATACATTATTCTTTTATACATATATATCATTTGGTTTATTTATCACTTTTCAAATGATTTATGAAAGGAAACACTCAACAAAACTCATAACTACCTTTTTATTTAACAGTTTCTTTAAACCCAAGTCATGAATCCTATTTTCACAAAACCTATGTATCTCACAGGCATTTTTATGCTGACGTACCTATTTTCACATGTGTTTTCAGGAGCTGTGGCATAGGATGTTCGAGACACACTTAGGCGGACCTGTGCCTTAGTGACTTAAAACGAAGCAAGAACTAGTTAAATTATGTTATGTACTCTTTGTTTCTTATTTTAAGACAATGTAACTCTCTTGTTTGATAATTAAAACGTAACTTTAATTTCCATGGTTGTGAAACAATTAATTCTGTTACAACACTCCCCGACGTTTCCGCCACGTTTTGTTGTTTTACGTGGTTGGGGTGTGGCACTGTAACATATGGCGGATACTTATTAAATCTTAGTGGGCAGGGATAACGGTTAAAACCAATAAAGAACAACCACATCCACTGATAATCCTATATAAATTATGAGATAAGGTAATAAGATTAAAATTGCTTAAAGATTACAAATGTTAGTAGATAAAAAAGTTGTTATTTGGGTTTATACAATATATATTATAAATTGTTGCTCCTATTCATACACATAAATTTTAAACTTAAATATTGACTATTGAACATCTTAATATTTATTTAACAATATACATTATAATATGCAAAGAAAGGTCATAGTCATTATAATATTAGAATATAACAGTATAATAAGCAGATAAGTTTTCAGGAATTTAAAACCACACAATCAGTCGAAAACATAACCCACCAAACACCCAAAAGCAACAAATCGAAAACCATAAGTTCAACATGGCAACAACATATGAAATCAACACGTAAATGTATTTGAAAATACTGAAAAAACTATTACTCAATCTTTGGAATCAAAAGTGTCGAAACACCAGCATCTTCACCCTGACACAGTTCATCACTGATGCGGCGCTTTGTCGAGGAGCAACCTAATGCATCATCCACATCGAACACTTCACGAATATTACGTTTTGTTTCATCTGAAGAGGGATTCTTAGTGCCTACAAGTGCTTGGGATGCAGGGGTAACATTGTCACCACAACATGACATCTCATCCTGATATAAAAAGACAATAAGTACTAACGTTTCAAAAAATTTAGTACAAATAACCAAATTCTCATATTACCTTCATAAGGTCAACAAGAGTAGAAAACTACAGGAATCTGGAACATCCAACGTGTAAAATTATGTAGTAACTTTTCAACACATTTAGTGGATCTTTCCATCTCTAAATACCATCTTCAAATATCAAACTAGTCAAAATATCAATCAACCAATTTCCAATCATCAAAATACCATCTTCAAATATCAAACTAGTCAAAATAAACATAAATCGCAAACACATGAACTTGCAAGTTGTGTAAAATTATGTAGTAACTTTTCAACACATTTAGTGGATCTTTCCATCTCTAAAAATAAAATCAGTTTCCTGAAAACTTTATTTTTAAAGAATATGAAGTTTTACAACTTCTAGTCGGTATTTACGAAAATGTTTCTTTGTTAAAACCTTTTGTCACACAAGTGTTTACACACTTGTCTGTTCACAAAATGCCTTTGTTTCAAGAAAGATCCGACTTTTAAACATGGTTTCATCTTACACTTGGTTCTTCGAAAATACCACTTGTAGATCTATAGATCTACTAGGTTTGAACTCCATTTTACAAGAAAAACTCTTTTTACACAAGTTCATGTTTGTGAATGAAAGGGTTCGTCATCTTGTAACATTTCTACTTTACATAATGCTAGTTCATGTTCCATGAACATGACCTAGCGTGGTTAGATGACGATCCGTTCCACTACTAGCATCCAACAACATAAAATAACCATAACTAAACAAGTTTAACAAGTTTTACACTATTAGTTTCTTTTTATCCACCAAGTTCATCTTCTTTACAAGACTTTAAACTTTGATCTCTAGTGTTTATGATTTTTACCCGTTAAATCTCTTATTAACCACTTTAAACATGAACAAGAGAGTGATTAGAAGCACTTACAACTAGCTCAAGGCTAGGGAAGAAATCAAGCGAAAACAAGGTGGTTAATAGCGTTGTAGAGAGGTCCTTGTGATTTTGTGAACACCGAGCCTCCTTATGTGAACTCTAGCACCTTGATATGTATGTAGAATGCCTTGATCAAAACTCGAAAATGATGATGGATGTGGGTGTGTGTTCGGCCGAGTATCAAGGGAAGAGGGAGAGAGTACGCAAGTTTTGAAGTGTGGTTTGTGAATGAGAGTGATTACCCCCTAAACCTTTTTATAAACCATAAAACCTCATTACCCAATGGATCCTATGTCATCAAGATATAAAACATGTCTACATAAAATAATCAAAAAAATTAGTGGGGTGTCCCCACATGGGACCGATTTTGGTTGCAAGGGGGTTTGGTTTGTTTTGAACTTGATGGTTAGGTGCTAGTTAGCTTAATTAGAAGGTTAAACTAATTACTAGTGTGTAGTGTTATATAACAGGTGTAAGGGTATTCGGGGACCCTAACTAGCTCAGAAAAGGAAAAACTATGTCATTGACAATATTTTTATGTTTCGGGTAAAGTCCGGTTGTTCGGTTGGATACTGATCTGTTAAAGTGGTTAACAAGCATTTAAAGTGTCTTCATTATTATTTTTAGTGACACAATGAATTCCCGACACTTTGGAAAGTGTCTAGTATTATTTTTCCATGTTTTTGCACTTTACTAGTTAGCTTAAATGCTGAATTTTATATTAAAGTGCAGAATTTCGTGTTTAAAGCATGTTTTAGGCACATCCGGTCACTATAACTATCACCTAGTGACGCAGTTTAACAATCCTCACCTCCCTACACTCCCTACTAGTGTAGTAAACTATTCCCGGTTCATACTGGCCTCAGAGACAGTGCCTGTCTGATGCTGGCTATGTCAGCATGTTTACTGGGTTATCCGTTCATTGTGCTACTGTGCTTTTGTGCATCAAGTTTGTCACTATAGTTCTGTGTAAATAATGGAGTGACAGCAATAAAGTATGATGCATGTATGCGTATGTATCAGAATTCAAGTAGCAGTTTAATCACAACTGTAAGCAAGCACAGTAATTAAGCATTAATTAAATAATAATTAATTCGTACGGATACCTGGTTTGGTGAGGGTTGTCACATTCTCCCCCCGTTAAATAAATTTCGTCCCGAAATTTAGGCTCTGCTTCTAGTTGCAGGGGTCTTAGGAAATAGATGGGGGTATTTCTCCTTCATCCGATCCTCATGTTCCCACGTGAATTCAGGCCCATGTCTTGCATTCCAACGAACTTTGACGAGTTTGACACTGTTCCTGCGAGTTTTGTTAACTTTCCAATCCGTAACCTCGACGGGTTCTTCAGTAAAGTGGAGCGTGTCGTCGATATGAACTTCGTCAGCGGGAATGATCACCGTTTCCTGTGTTGGACTCTTTCTCAAATTTGATACATGGAATGTATCGTGAACACCATTGAGTTCAGCAGGTAGGTCCAACTTGTAGGCTACAAGCCCAATCCTTTGCAGTATCTTGAACGAGCCTATGTAACGCGGATTCAACTTTCCACGCTTCCCGAAGCGTGCCACACCCTTCCAGGGTGAAACTTTCAATAAAACCATATCCCCAACTTGAAATTCCAAAGGTTTCCTTTTTGGATCTGCATAGGCTTTCTGCCTGTCGCGAGCCGCCTCGATGCGTTTTCGAATCTGCGCAATCTTGTCTGTCGTCTCTTGGACTATTTCGGGACCAACAAGCTGCCTATCACCTGCATCAGCCCAGCACAGTGGTGATCGACACTTGCGTCCGCAAAGAGCTTCAAATGGCGCGGCTCCAATGCTTGTGTGGTAGCTGTTGTTGTATGAAAACTCGACCAATGGTAAATGATTATCCCAGCTACCACCTAGATCCATTACACATGCTCTCAGCATATCCTCCAATGTCTAAATAGTTCGTTCACTTTGGCCATCAGTTTGCGGATGAAATGCAGTGCTCAAATTTAACTGTGAGCTAAAAGCTTCTTGGAAGGATTGCCAAATCCTTGATACAAATCTCCCATCTCTATCAGAGATAATCAATAGAGGCACTCCATGACGTCCAACAATCTCTCGCATGTATATTTCCGCCAGTTTACTAGTGTTATCCTTCTCTTTGATTGGCAATAAGTGTGCGGACTTGGTCAGGCGGTCAACTATTACCCAAATAGTGTCATGACCTCTGGGCTTCTTTGGCAACTTAGTTATGAAGTCCATTGAAATCTGTTCCCATTTCCACTTGGGAATCTCAGGTTGTTGCAGAAGTCCTGAAGGCTTCTGGTATTCAGCTTTAACCTTGGCGCACGTTAAGCACTTGCCAACATAAATAGCAACATCGCCTTTCATCCTAGGCCACCAATAATAATCCTTAAGATCCTGGTACATCTTATCCGCCCCGGGATGAATAGAGTACCGTGACCTGTGAGCTTCATCAAAAATAACCTTCCTTAATCCACCAAACAGAGGAACCCAAATCCTTTTCATGAAACATAAAGTTCCTTCCTCGTTTGGCACCAACTGCTTCTCCATCCCACGGAGATACTCATCTTCAATATTTCTTTCTTTCAAAGCTTCTCTTTGCGCGGTACGAATGTGTAGAGAGAGATCTGTCTGGACAATTATCTCCAAAGCCCTAACCCTTATGGGCTTGATCCTTTCTTTTCGACTTAAGACGCCGGCGCCAACATTCGCCTTCCCTGGATGATACTTGATCTCACAGTCGTAGTCGTTCAACAATTTGACCCAACGTCTTTGTCTCATATTCAGCTCTTTCTGGTTGAATATGTGCTGCAAACTTTTATGATCCGTAAAGATTGTACACTTCGTACCATACAAATAATGTCTCCAAATTTTCAACGCAAATACCACTGCGCCTAGCTCTAGATCATGCGTGGTATAGTTCTTTTCATGAACTTTCAACTGGCGTGACGCGTAAGCTATAACTTTCTAGCGTTGCATAAACACGCAACCCAATCCTTGACGTGAGGCGTCACAATATACCACGAAATCATCAGTTCCTTCTGGTAGCGCTAGGATCGGCGCATTGCAAAACTTGTCTTTCAGTAGCTGGAATGCTTCTTCCTGTTTGATTCCCCAATCAAACTTCTTATCCTTCTGTGTGAGCGCGGTCAGAGGTTGGGCGATTTTAGAAAAATCCTCAATGAACCTCCGATAATAACCAGCCAAACCCAAGAACTGTCGAATCTCGGTTGGCGTCTTTGGGGTCTCCCAACTCTTGATCGCCTCGATCTTTGTGGGATCAACATGGATTCCATTTCCGTTTACCACATGTCCAAGGAATTGGACTTCGCGTAGCCAAAACTCATACTTCAAAAACTTAGCGTATAATTTCTCCTTCTTAAGTAGATCTAGAATAGCTCTTAAGTGATGTTCGTGCTCGTCCTTTGTCTTCGAATAAATCAAAATATCGTCTATGAACACAATCACAAATTTATCCAAGTATGGCTTGCAGACTCGGTTCATTAGGTCCATGAAAACTGCAGGCACGTTTGTCAACCCAAACGGCATAACTAGGAACTCGTAGTGTCCGTAGCGAGTTCTGAAAGCGGTCTTCGGGATACTTTCCTCCTGTATCCTAAGTTGATGGTATCCCGATCGCAAGTCGATCTTTGAATAATAGCTTGAGCCTTGCAACTGGTCAAATAGATCATCGATTCTCGGCAAAGGATATTTGTTCTTGATGGTCAACTTATTAAGCTCACGGTAGTCTATACACATACGGAAACTACCGTCCTTCTTTTTAACAAACAGAACCGGAGCTCCCCAAGGCGAGAATCTTGGTCTGATGAATCCTTTGTCCAACAGCTCCTGGAGTTGTGTTGACAACTCCTGCATCTCTGATGGCGCAAGTCGATAGGGTGCCTTGGCTACAGGTGCGGGGCCTGGAACCAAATCAATGTGGAACTCAACTTGCCTTTGAGGCGGTATTCCTGGCAAGTCTTCTGGAAAGACTTCCGGATATTCTTTGACGACAGGAATGTCTTCGATCTTCGGCTCGGCGGCTTTCTTATCCACGATGTGTGCCAAGAAGGTAACACATCCCTTTTGTAGGCACTTTCGAGCTTTCAGGCAGCTGATGATTCTTAGAGGCGCATCACGTTTTTCTCCATGAACTACAATCGTTTCTTCATCCGTCAGTGGGATGCGGATGGTCTTCTCATGGTAAACGATCTCGGCTTTGTTGCTTGACAACCAATCCATTCCCACTACCACATCAAAGGTTCTCAACTCGACAGGTAGTAAGTCTAGCGTAAACTCGGGCCCTCCTAGTTCAATCACACATCCTCGGACAACTTCACTAGTCTCAACTAGTTTCCCATTTGCTAATTCGATGGAGTACGGAACGTCTAACTTACTAGGCGTCAACCCAAGTATATTCTTAAATTCTAATGACACGAAGCTATAATCGGCACCAGTATCAAACAAAACGGATGCAAAGCGTTGGTTTATAGGGAACGTACCAGTAACAACATTGGGATCCTGGCGTGCTTCCCTCGCCTCAATGTTAAACACTCTTCTGCGGGCTTGATTCAATCCTGGGCAGTCCCTTTTAAAGTGCCCAATGTCACCGCAGTTGAAACAACCCAATTTTTGACCATTACCTCCTCCGTTCCCCGCTTGATTGTTGTTTTGATTTTGATTCGCGTCCCCAGCTTGATTTGCATTGTTCCCTCGATTTCCATTGCCTCCATTATTCCCTTGTGGACGATTTCCATTACCACCACGATTATTGTTCCTACTACCAAAACCTCCTTGGCCTCCCCGGCCAGCAATAGCCTAGCAAGAATCCTTCAAGTGGCCAAGTTTTCCACAAGCTTCACATACCTTTGGCCTACATCGGCCAGAATGATGACGTTGGCAGGAGTTACACCTGGGATGAGTACCCATATAGCCTTTTCCTTTCCTCCCAGCACCGGTTGCAGCTTGGACCGGTGCGCTTGATTCTCCTTTCTTGCCAACACTGCTAGTTCCCTGCTTGAAGTTCGAGAATTTCCTCTTATTCTCGCCAGACGACTCTACGTGAGTCTCTTTCTTCTTTGGTTCAACGTTTGAAAAATTGTTTAAGCGAATGGCCTCCTCAGTAAGAGACACGCTCAGATCGATAGCCTCTGTGATTGTTGCAGGCTTGGAAGTAGTGACCATACTCATGATCTGCGGAGCTAAACCCCAAATAAAACGCTCGATTCGCTTGAATTCCGGTGTAACCATATAAGGTACCATATGAGACAGGTCGTGGAATCTCTGAACGTACTCAGCAATCTTGGGACCATCCATCCTTAGATGCTAGAACTCGGTTTCCAATCTTTGTATCTCAGCACGAGAGCAATACTTCTTTCGCATTAGCTCTTTTAACTCAGCCCAGGTCAACGCGTAAGCAGCGGCTTCACCAAGAGTTTGCACTTGTAAGTTCCACCAGGACAGGGCTCCGTCCAAAAATAGCCCAGAAATGTAAGTCACTTGTTGGTCTGGAGTGCACTTGCTCATTCGAAGAACAGACTCCGTCTTTTCGGCCCATCGTACAAAAGCAACAGCACCTCCGGTGCCGTCAAAGTTCTCAGGCTTGCAGTCTAGGAACTGCTTGTAAGTGCACCCTGCACATACGTTAGAATATACAAATGGTATTAGCAAACGTGCTAAAAGTATCCAAATGTATCGTAGTTTGTCTCAACGACTTAATCATTACCATGTGGTGGATTGTTGTTGCCGTTGTTCTGTGATGTGCTTCCGCTGGTTCCTCCTTGTGAGGCTGCATACTGCGCTATGGCGGCAGCAATGATTCCTTGAAGTTCTGCCTCGCTGGCAGGCATGCGCGGATCGCGTTTCGGTGGCATCTTCTAAAAGATGATCGTGTTGGTTAGGTCATAGTAAGTAAAGTGTACGTATGTATTCAACAATATCGACACATAACATCTCATGTTATAAATAAATCAGCCACATAACATCTCATGTTATAGAACATAAACAATAAATCAAACATCACAAATGATGAGAATACTGCGATTGCGCTGTCATAAATCAAGACCACAATGTAAGGTTTACAAGTACATAACTGTATCGTACATCATCAGTGACTAAGGGCCACATCGCCCTAGTCCAAAATATCTAGTCAGTGTCAACATCAAATATACAAATCATCAAAAGTCACAATCATAAAAAATGTGGTCTCCAAAAGCTGTGTAGTCTGCACAATCGCGGTCGTCTCATTAAAAGTCTACCCGATTCGTACAAAATGGCCCTAAGCTGATGGCAGTGGAGGAGGGGGAAAACGAGAAAAGAGTAAACATCGCATATGAAGCCAGTCCTCCTCCATAGCACGATGAGAGCGCAGTAAGTATGCTATCTGCTGCTCCGGAGTCCAAAAACGAGTAGCAGAATCAGGTGAAAGTGGTCGAGGAGGGTGTGATACGGCAGATGGAGTCTGGCACTGGCACGGTAGTCGCTGAGCTCTCTCTAGCTCCTGTACGCGACGGGTCAGCGCCTCCTGCTGTATCATGAAAGAAACAAGGACATCCTCGGTAGAAGACCCGACATGATATGGGTGATACGGATCCGTCTGTGGCATAATGGGGGGCGTGGTCCAGAGAAATGGCTCACTAGATGGAGCGAAGGATGGCACAGTAAATGGTGCAACAGTGGGAACAACAGTGGGATGAGAAATCTGAGGTGCAAACTGATCTCCTCCTGACACAAAGGGGTATAACCAAACGGCTGACGAGATGAACCCTCCCCAGGACGTGGGGGAGGTATGTCTTGACGAAACATGATAGGTAAGTCGGTGCAGTGAACACCGGTAGTATGTGTGGGAATCAAAGGAACATCAATAGGAACTGAAATAGGGGCTGTAACGGGGGATACTGGTGGTGTAACTGGTATCACGAAAGGTGGGTAATCATCGTCATCTTCTATCCACCCATTGTGGGTGTGAGCGTATCGTGGATCAATGTGGGTCGCGAAAGGTGCGCGGTCTATCATCACTGGCATAGGATCAGGATGTGGTGCGACAACAGGATCCTCTAGCAATAGTGGAGCATCAATATGAACATCAACAGCATGATCATCCACCAACTGTGGAACAACAACAGGATGATCATCAACAGGTATATCATCAACCAAAGGAGCAACAACAGGTGCATCGGCATGAACAGGGTCATGCTCGAATGCGGGGTCAGGAACAACGCCTGGCTCAGTGGCCACGACCGGCTTCGGATCAACAAACTCCATCTCAAAATCAGCTGGATCAGCAAACATAGGGTCGACAGGGGCTACAGGATCCTCCAAATGCTGGTCTAAGTGTACGAACTCAATGTCCTGGTCTGGATCAAAGCCAGGTGGAAAAATAGGATCTGAATCATCATCAACGTCATGATCGAACTCAAAGCTGTGCGCAGGAACAGGTGCAGCGGATGACGCCATATCCGGGTCGTCATCGTGTGAGTGGTGCTGCACTCCCTGCGCGTGCGAAGGTACGGATGCCACAGACTCAAAGGAGTCTGGAGCAGGTGAATGAACGGGAGCCTCCTCCGCAGGAGCATCAGCAAGAAGTGGGATATCACCGGCAGCAATATGGGCCTCGCCCTCAAGTGGGTCCTCCTCAAACAAGTCAACATCGTCGTCAGAGACAACGTCGAGGGGCATATCAACAACGGGATAAGCGGCAAGGGGTATGGGAGCAGGGATCTCCATGAGTGGCAAATCCCCAACAAGATGGCCATCAGCAGGCGCTGCTATGACATCTGGCAGCGCAAAGGGCTGAAAGTCGTCATCATCCGTGCTGGTCGTATCGGAAGTATACACCTCATGCTCTGATGAAACTGTGTCGTCTGATACTATGGCCATCTCTCCAGTATCTGATGAAGGCATGATGTCTGTAACACAAACACACACATGCACAAATAATCAATCATATAATCAAATAAGCATGTTAGTCACCAATAAGAAATCAAGTAATTCTCCTAGTCCCACTAGTCTAACCTCCCAGCCTCTCAGACTGAATCTCCTAGTCCCACTAGACTAACCTCCTAGCCTCTCAGACTGACCTCCTAGTCCCACTAGACTATCCTCTCAGCCTCTCAGACTGACTCCCTGGTCCCCCGACCAGAACCTCCCCAGCCACCCGGCTGAATCTCCCCAGCCACCCGGCTGAATCCCTGGTCTCCCGACCAACCAAAAATTCTAACAATTATGCTCAACTCTTGTTTTGTAAAATGTTTTGTAACCTGGATCTGGACGTAGTGTATGCAATGAAAAAAATGTTTTCGTGAGAGCCCTAGGGATCATAGTCTAGACTCAAGAAGGAATCCTAGTTCGCTATGATCAACTTTCTGATACCAAGCTGTCACACCCTGGCTTTGCGAAAGCGTGGGTTTATTTGGTGTGACTTCTTAATACCATAGCTTAATCACAACAAAGCTATATGAAAATAAAACCATGAAGATCATCCATTGATTCAAGTTTTTAAAAGTAAAACACCACAACATTGTTTAAAGTTGATACATGCAACGAGTTACAACCCAACAAAATAAAAACATTGTTCATACGATATAACCATAAACATAAAATAAACACCGTTTAAGACTTGCGACTCGTCCAGGTAAAAGTCACAATCCCTAAACGTGGATGACCTCTTACGCAGCGTGAAAACGTAGCATACTTCGCCAGATCCCTAATTCCCTGAAATACATGTAAGTTGAAAAATCAACATAATGTTGAGCGAGTTCATGTAAAGTGAGTATGTAAAACCTTTGTAAGTATAAAATCCGTGGTATGTAGCAAATAAGGAAATAAAGAGATCACCAATGGTTTGCAAGGACATTGATATGTGTGAAGTGCAGTAGGAAGACTCAAACCTAGCGGATTTTGCGTCGGGCTCAAAGTCACCCCGATGTCCGTTCTGTTGGGCCTGGGGCTGGGCTCGCTACACCCAGATAGATCTACCGCCTACGACCCTCGGTCCTACAATGAGGATTAATGGCCTCCAGTTCCCGCCTACCCACTCACATGATCTAAGTAGTAACCCTCTTTACGCTAACCATACCATGTAAAAAGTACTCGAAATCATAGTAACATGTATTTCACCCCCGAAGTATAAAAACTGAAAAACAGTTAAGAGAAAAGGGGAACATGAACTCACAGAAGTGCGTCTCGAAATAGTAATCCCAAAATAACCTGCTGCTTGACGACCTACACGTACTAACTTCTATTAGACGGACGGCCGTGCCTTGGCTTAAGGTTTAATGTTCTTGGGGGAATAGTTAGACAACTATTTCGTATTTTACACTTCTTAATTATTTATAATTATACTCCTTCCCAAGGATGGGGGTTTTTAATACATGTGCGTTTTTATATCTTCGAAATATATTATTAAGTCTCACTTAATAAAACATATTTTAATTCATTTGTCTAAAATACTATACCTCCAAAATATACATATTTTTCCCATAAATATTATATTTTATTCCATACGATTCCCAAAATAATATTTGTCAAAATACACATTCTAGAGTATTTTTCCGAAAAATATGTAAGTTACATTTTACAGTTCGCGTGGTAATAATAATAATACCGGTGTAACTTAAATATTTATTTGTGAAGGCGTTGGTATTATTTTGGAGTCGTGCTTTCACAATGTATTCCAGTTATATTATTTTTACCCTAAAAATAATATATAGTTCACAAAATAATCATAAATTCGCACAAGTGTTTTACTATGAAATATATATTCTAAATATATATTTAACAAGTTTTATTTGTGAAAACCCACCGCCGAATACTTGGTTATATTGTAATAAAATCATGGCGAATTTTTATGTGGAAAAATAAGTTAAAATATATTCATAACACTTGTCACAAAAATATTTTCTAAGTGTTATTTTCTGGAAAAATTTCGCCAGAGTTTCCTTTGTAACTAGAGGTGGCCACGCTTTCAAGCGTATCATTTTTTTTTTAAATTTCAATCAACCAATTTCCAATCATTAAAATACCATCTTCAAATATCAAACTAGTCAAAATAAACATAAATCGCAAACACATGAACTTGCAAGTTGTGTAAAATTATGTAGTAACTTTTCAACACATTTAGTGGATCTTTCCATCTCTAAAAATAAAATCAGTTTCCTGAAAACTTTATTTTAAAGAATATGAAGTTTTACAACTTCTAGTCGGTATTTACGAAATTGTTTCTTTGTTAAAACCTTTTGTCACACAAGTGTTTACACACTTGTCTGTTCACAAAATGCCTTTGTTTCAAGAAAGATCCGACTTTTAAACATGGTTTCATCTTACACTTGGTGCTTAGAAAATACCACTTGTAGATCTATAGATCTACTAGTTTTGAACTCCATTTTACAAGAAAAACTCTTTTTACACAAGTTCATGTTTGTGAATGAAAGGGTTCGTCATCTTGTAACATTTCTACTTTACATAATGCTAGTTCATGTTCCATGAACATGACCTAGCGTGGTTAGATGACGATCCGTTCCACTACTAGCATCAAACAACATAAAATAACCATAACTAAACAAGTTTTACACTATTAGTTTCTTTTTATCCACCAAGGTCATCTTCTTTACAAGACTTTAAACTTTGATCTCTAGTGTTTATGATTTTTACCCGTTAAATCTCTTATTAACCACTTTAAACATGAACAAGAGAGTGATTAGAAGCACTTACAACTAGCTCAAGGCTAGGGAAGAAATAAAGTGAAAACAAGGTGGTTAATAGCGTTGTAGAGAGGTCCTTGTGATTCTGTGAACACCGAGCCTCCTTATGTGAACTCTAGCACCTTGATATGTATGTAGAATGCCTTGATCAAAACTCGAAAGTGATGATGGATGTGGGTGTGTGTTCGGCCGAGTATCAAGGGAAGAGGGAGAGAGTATGCAAGTTTTGAAGTGTGGTTTGTGAATGAGAGTGATTACCCCCTAAACCTTTTTATAAACCATAAAACCTCATTACCCAATGGATCCTATGTCATCAAGATATTAAACATGTCTACATAAAATAATCAAAAAAATTAGTGGGGTGTCCCCACATGGGACCGATTTCGGTTGCAAGGGGGGTTTGGTTTGTTTTGAACTTGATGGTTAGGTGCTAGTTAGCTTAATTAGAAGGTTAAACTAATTACTAGTGTGTAGTGTTATATAACAGGTGTAAGGGTATTCGGGGACCCTAACTAGCTCAGAAAAGGAAAAACTGTGTCATTGACAATATTTTTATGTTTCGGGTAAAGTCCGGTTGTTCGGTTGGATACTGATCTGTTAAAGTGCTTAACAAGCATTTAAAGTGTCTTCATTATTATTTTTAGTGACACAATGAATTCCCGACACTTTGGAAAGTGTCTAGTATTATTTTTCCATGTTTTTGCACTTTACTAGTTAGCTTAAATGCTGAATTTTATATTAAAGTGCAGAATTTCGTGTTTAAAGCATGTTTTAGGCACATCCGGTCACTATAACTATCACCTAGTGACGCAGTTTAACAATCCTCACCTCCCTACACTCCCTACTAGTGTAGTAAACTATTCCCGGTTCATACTGGCCTCAGAGACAGTGCCTGTCTGATGCTGGCTATGTCAGCATGTTTACTGGGTTATCCGTTCATTGTGCTACTGTGCTTTTGTGCATCAAGTTTGTCACTATAGTTCTGTGTAAATAATGGAGTGACAGCAATAAAGTATAATGCATGTATGTGTATGTATCAGAATTCAAGTAGCAGTTTAATCACAACTGTAAGCAAGCACAGTAATTAAGCATTAATTAAATAATAATTAATTCGTACGGATACCTGGTTTGGTGAGGGTTGTCACAATAATAACATCAAGCAACCTTGTAATGCTTTAAACGTCAAAATGCAACAACTTAATAAAAAGAACTCACTCAAGGTCTTCAAGTCTAAGATTAAGTCTCTTGCCCTTGCTCCCATCCTTCTTTGATGTATCCTCTAGATTGAAACATACATCCACATAACCAATCCAATCTATAAACAAAAATATATTGTTAAAAGAAAACAGCATTAAGAAGAGATAACAAACAAAAAAAAAAAACAATAAGACAAAACAATAGATATATATCATGTAGTGATTTACATACCAATAACTGTATTAACTTCAATTTTATTTTTAACAACATCCTTGAGGATAACGAAATTAAAACGGTATTTCGGTCCAGACCAGTCAAGGCATTTCTCAACAGAAGTATAGAAATACAGTGATATTTTGTCATTTCCATTGGTATACTTAGCAGAGGACTTATTAGTAGCAAGAGACGGTTTGGTGATAAGAAGACATTCATCCAACTGAAGGAAGTCTTTTAATTTTCCTAGCATCTTATGCAAACAGCTGGCTTGTATCATAGTTCCCTAAGAATATGAAACATCCGATTAAATAAAAAACGTGTTATATAACATTTGGATATTCATATGTCCAAAAAAATTATAAGAAAAATATATACGGTACCATCTCATCCATGAAGATCATATCAAGACGATATATTTCATTTTTGTTATCATTCATCATCTTCTTCGAAATGCTAACAATCTTCGCTATAATAGAATAGTTGTTTGAGAATGTATTAAGATCGTTAAACATGCTAACATTTGCAACCTCCATTTGAAGACTGTACATAAAAAAAGAATAAACAAAATATAACTATTGCTAAATGTAATATGATAATACAATAAGCATAAATGTTCTTAAAAAATATCAAGATTGGAATTCAAGCTTACCGATTCTCCAATAAAAAAATTAATTGAATGCAGTGGCAAATGTAATTTCAAAGGTAAGGAGTGTATACCCTTATATGCTGCTTTATTAAAGTAATTAAATATTAGAAATGATATGCAAAGTAGGAAAAAAAGAGAAAGAACGTCAATTTTAAATTACCATTTTGTATATTTTGAATTTCAAAATTACTGATCTAATCAGTAATTATTGACTTGATTTCAAAGCAATTGTCATAATCACTTTTCTAAATTTTATTTTAAATTTAATTTAGAGATAATAACCGTCAATTTGAAATTCACATTTTGCTTAATTCAAATGTCCAAAGCTCAAGAAATTAGCATTGATTACTGATTTGATTTGCAACAAATAGTCATCAAGAATTTTTTTTATTTTTTAATTTAACTTTAAATTTTATCAAGAAAACAATGTTGGAGGAACTCTTATGTCATTGGAATGTAACAATTAGGTAAAATGGTAATTTGATTGTAATTCTAGTTTTCATCTGATAATTTCAACCTATCACTAATTAACAACATGAATAAATCAAATGTGAGCAGTGACTGTTTTTTAGGGAAACCGCTAATGGTCAATATCAGTGGATGTCAACAATAAAAAAGTGAGCAGTGGCTATTTTTTCCTATCAGTGGATACCCAAAAGTTTTTGAAACACTGATGTTTGGTCAGTCAGTGGTCAACACTCAACACGGAGTTTGAAGAAACAGAGGTTCTATTTCAGCAGTGGATAACTTTTAACAATCAAATGTTTGAACCACTTTCAAGAATACTATACCCAAACAATCAAGATGAGGAGCTTAATAATCATCCAAGTGTATTTTGATTTTTATTTATTATTATAAAGATGAAACAACTGTTCAATTAATAGTACATATCAAACCATTGAAGTGATGTGATAAATACTGTTACATATAAACAACTGTTATGATAAACATTGTTACATATAAAGACTGATGCCATAAAAATGGTTACATATAAAACACTGAGGTGATGACATCTAACAACCTAATAGACTATAAAACACTGTTAACATAAACAAACATAGAATAACTAAAGTTGATGCTGAACCACTGTTGTTGTTTGACACTGTTGTTGGACGTCATAAATTTCAGATTTAATTTCAAAGGTAAGTAGTGGATATTCTTATATGCTGCCTTATTAAAGTAATTAAATATTAGAAATGATATGCAAAGTAGGAAAAAATAAAAGAGAGAACGACAATTTTAAATTACCATTTTGCATATTTTGAATTTCAAAATTACTGATATTATCAGTAACTACTGACTTGATTTGAAAGCAAATGTCATAATGACTTTTTTAAATTTTATTTTAACTATAATTAAGATATAATAACCGTCAATTTGAAATTCAGATTTTGCTTAATTAAATGTCCAAAGCTCAAGAAATTAACATTACTTACTTATTTGATTGGGAACAAATAGACATCAAGAATATTTTTTATTTTTTAATTTAACTTTAAATTTTATCATGAAAATAATGTTGGAGGAACTCTTATGTCATTGGAATGTAAAGATTAGGTAAAATGGTAATTTGATTGTAATTCTAGCTTTCATTTGATAATTTCAATATATCAATAATTAACAACATCAATAATAAAAATGTGAGCAGTGACTATTTTTTAGGGAAACCGCTGATGGTCAATATCAGTGGATGTCAACAATGTAAAAGTGAGCAGTGGCTATTTTTTCCTATCAGTGGATACCCACCAGTTTTCGAAATACTGATGTTTGGTGAGACAGTGATCAACATGGAGATTGAAGAAACAAAGGTTGTATTTCAGCAGTGGATAACTTTGAACAATCAAATGTTTGAACCAATTTCAAGAATACTATACCCAAACAATCAAGATGAGGAGCTTAATAATCATCCAAGTGTATGGGAATTTTATTTATTAGTATAAAGATGAAACAACTATTCAATTTATAGTACAGATCAAACCACTGAAGTGATAGGATAAATACTATCACATGTAAACACTGTTGTGATAAACACTGATGTCATAAAATTTGTTACATACAAACCACTGAGGTGATGACATATAACAACCTAACAGACTATAAAACACTGATGTGAAAAACACTGTTACATATAAACACTGTTAACATAAACAAACATAGAATAACTAATGTTGATGCTGAACCACTTTTGTTGTTAAACAATGTTTCACATTTAGTTGATCAGTGCTTGTCTTCAACAGGACTTTGGTCTTAATCAGTGGTTTCGTAATTGAACAGTGGATGATGTTCATCAGACTTTATGTACAACCATCGTTATATCCAACAGTTGTTAGGCAGATCAGGGTTTTGCCATATTAACTTGTTATAACCACTGTCCTTGTAGGAAACTTAGCTGGGCAGTGCTTATTGTAGGAAAAACTTCAGTTTACCTACAACAACTGATGAAATTATAATGAATAACGCAAACTACTGTTAAGTCAAACAGCTGATGGAAAACTTTTAAGCACTGCTAGTAATTAAAACACTGATGGTGAGTAAGAAAACTACGTTTAATTGCTCAAATTGAGATGACGGGAGATCTGCAAGGGATTACAAATGAATCAATGCACCAATAAACGGTAAATCAAAACGTTACAAATACCAAAAAATAAATCACACCAATTGAAGTTACCTTGGTGTTGTGCAATCACTTTGATGTCCATGACAAAAGCACCTTCTTAAAAGTGGGAATGTAAAGGAGTACCATACCAAAATCAAATACATGACTAAGACAACCTCATTGAAAGTGGGAATGTAAAGGAGTACCATACCAAAATAACAAAAAGGGATGAAGCATAAACTTTTGCGCTGGTATCACCTATCAACAGACCTGGTATCACCTTTCACATTTCCATCTCCTCAACAACCGTCCGGCAGAGGTAGCTTCTAATCAACAAACTCTATAAATGAACAAAAAAGCTTGGGAAAGACATAAACTACAAAACATATCAAAATAAATCTACTCATAATCACATGATACAACAAAGCAAGCATCTGAATAAACAATAACAAAGGAAAGACAAAATCAAAAGCTACAAACAGAGTTATTTATAAATTTCAGATATATACAATAATAAAAAGATTATTAGAACATACCAGAGTCACCGATTAAGAGGAGCTTGTACAAAAGCGTTCATCGAGTACGATAAGAAACCCTAGGAGATCTGCTTCTTCTTCTAAGGGTACAAAAGGGTTCACCGTGCTGAGTATGAGAAAATAGATAAAACGAAATAAAATTTCTGAATGAAATAATAGATCTTACATGATTATTCTCTTCTTCAACCACTCGACGGTACATGATTTAGGGTTTCAAACGCAGATGTATCCAATAGAAGTAACCTCTGTCGTACGTTGTTGAGGAGATGAATATGAGAAGAAGAAGAAGGATGAACATCAGAGAGAAAGAGGATCTGAACATCGATCGGAATAGAGCAGAGCAGAGGGAGAGAGAAAGCAAGAAGCCCTAAATGAGTAAATGAGGGAGGATATAAATAGAAGAGGGCAGTGGTACTGTTGGGCGGGAAAAGAGGAAAAACGATGCCCTAATTAAGTGACACGTGGCCCAAATAACTTTCATTTATTATATACTAGGTTATAACCCCGTGTATTACACGGGTTAAGTAAATAAAATATCAAATAGTTAATAACGAAGATTTAACAATTATAAAACGATATTTTAAGACACTTTTCTCATATCCGAACAAAAATTTGTTTTATGTATGATCAAAACTTGTGATGTTTGTCAAGTTTATAAATATGAAAGCATTTGAACCATCGATTAGAAGACAAACTGTATAATCGACTTTCTCACGACGTGAACCCAAGTTTTATTTAAATAACAGTTGTCATAATTTATTATTTCTAAAAATACTGTTGAAATGTTTAGATTAGGCATATAGCAATTAGCCAATTAGATAAACTTATAGCTACAAAATAATATTTAAATTAATTAGATAAGTATAAATTATCGGTAATTATTAAGTTATATAACTTTAAAATTTAAGTATATGCACTTGAGCTGCATCTTAAAAGGATGGTTGTTTTTTAATAGATTTATTAGTATGATAATAAATGTAGTTATTATTCTTCTTGTATTTTAAATATATTAAATAAATAAATTATTTGTTAAGCAAGAAAATCGTTCCCTCCACCCTCATTATGAAAATGGTCGATATTTGTTACAATTATTAAGATATAATTTCTAACCTAGTAATTCATATAAATAAGAAAATCGTTCTCTCCACCCTCGTTATGAAGTAATTCATATAAATAAGAAAATCGTTCCCTCCACCCTCGTTATGAAAATGCTCGATATTTGTTTCAATTATTAAAATATAATTTCTACCCTAGTAATTAATATAAATATAAATAAATAATAAGATAATTTATGAAATTTTATCCGTTCTACCCTAGTAATTAATATAAATATAAATATAAATAAATAATAAGATAATTTATGAAATTTTATCCGTAATTTCTTAAATGTTTGAAACAAATAATAATTTTAATAATTTAAATTAAATAATAATTATCTACAATTAAGTAAGAGTAGATGGTCTAGAATAATAACCTAGTAATTAATATAAATAAATAATAAGATAATTTATGGAACTTTATCCGTAATTTCTTAAATGTTTGAAACATATATTAAATTTAATAATTTAAAATAAATAATAATTATCTAATAGTAGATGGTCTAGAATAATGACAAGTGTCCTTTTATTAATTTCTTTTATTATATGTAAGATAATAGATTTCTTAGAATTCCGTTTATTTTAATTCAAACTTTTAAATTCGAATCGGTTTACAATTTCTAATTCAAATTTGGATCTCTAATGAATAAAAATATAAATAACCCAATTTCTTTTATGAACACCCTTTTTATTTAGTTTGGTAAGGTGTAAGATGTAGATTATTCCACCTCGTCTACTATTACAACGTCCCTAGCTTTCAAATATCTGTTAGAAAGGGCCCCTCAACTATGTATTTTTTTCATCATACATCATGGAAGTCGTCTCTCATGTCACAAATCGATTTTCATCACTCCTTAATATGCATATTGTTTTGAATTGTGATACAAATCGATTTTCCTAATCTTGCAAGATTTATTATTATCGTGCAAGTCAGATAACTGAGAAGAAATTTCATTTTTCCCTTTTTGATACAAATTTATGCATTTCGTACCTAACTTTTAATTAATTAAACTGGACATCCGTCATGTTTAATATTTGTCATATGTTTTGTCTATTTTGTCAGTGCATATATGCCTAGACATATATTTTTGACAACGTTATAAATGCCTAGACATATATTTTTGACAACGTTATAAATAGACACACGTGTGTCAAATATCACCTTAAGATATTTGTATGTTTCGCTGCTTCAATACCTTTCAGTCCTACAATGCAGCATCGCTCTTTCGATCCATTACCCTAAAATATTCAATTTGGTGTCACCACTACCCTAAATCTTCTTTTTCCTTTTTTATTTAAAAATTAATTAATCATTTTAATTTAAAATATATATAACATTTAACTAAATAAAATAAAAGTTGTATAATTAAAAATATTGTAGACTAATATGGTTTGATAATAATTAATAATACATTGTTGATATTGAGCGGTGGAATGAAAATTCATCTTCTTGAAAATCAAACATTGTATAAAATGTTGGGAGGATTAAAAGTTTTGAATAGAAATGAGAGTGTTGATAGAAATTGTATTAAAACTAGTGTTAAGCTACCCGTTTTGCGGTGTGGGCATAAAACTGTTGGCCCGGTTGGGTTTTAACGGTCACTTATCACATTCAATTTACTGGCTTTCACTACCTAAACAACGTACCTGAACGATTGACGTAGGTGTTGCCAGTCGGGTATGGGCTATTGAAAATGGGCAAGTGGCCTCACCCCCTTACAGGTGAGCATATCTATAATTAGTTTTACGGTTTTACCAGTGCCATACTGAGTTTTCGTAAATTTCCGAAACATAAATCACTTTCAAACTTAAACTTGTCTCTCTATAACTATTAGAATCACTTTCAAACATAAAGTTGTCTCTCTATAACTATTAGAATTGTGTGGTACCTATTAATTAATATTAAAAAAATATATTAAAAATAAAAAAAAATATTCTCAGCATGTGATATTTTGACTCCAAAAGTGAAAAAGGATTTCCTATATATTTAATTATTTATGAATATTCGATAACAAAATACTATAATAACTAGTGTTTTTCAATGACGCGCGTTGCGCGAAAGGCATTGGTGTTTTCGACCGACATCATTCTTCAAACGATTCGAGATAAACGATGCGTAACCAGCCATATCCGGCATCGTGGAGTGTATTAAAAAGGGAGCAATTGGACGATTGGATGCTGGGCTAGGTGTTTCTTGGAATGCCCACGGATTGTTCGGGTCAAAACCACGATTATGAGGATTCATTTTTCGTATTGTGGTTGGATGAGAATTTTTTTTTTAAAAATAAGATAGAGATGATTATAGAAGAGGTGGAGTAGTTGTGGTAAAAAAAGGAATAGAAGTGTGAATATTTATAGTGAATAATTTTTTTTTTAAACACATAGCCGTTGGCCAACGGCTAGCCCAAACGGCTACTTGTCTTGGCCAATGAGATCCTGCCATGTCATCTTGATAGCCCCGTTCAACGCCCGGACTGAAACCCCCGCCCAAGGGGCCACGCCGAAACCCAAGCCCACCCAGGGTGGTGACTTGGGCGTTTGTACCCAACCCACGCCCCAGGCTGAAACCCCCGCCCAAGGGGCCAAACTTTATTGAAGTTTAGAGGTTTCTAACTTTCTATAACTTTCTTAAAGTTTTAGGTGTAAGAATGTAAATTGGTAAAAAAAAAACTAAAGTAAAATTCAAAGAGTGTAAATGAAAGTTCCCTAGATAACAAAAGAGCACTATTCATCAACCTACACATTTTAATATATAGTCGCCGAAACCCAAGCCCACCCGGGATGGTGACTTGGGCGTTTGTACCCAATCCACACCACAACCCCGCCTCATACCCCCTAAATTCACTGTTCATTTAGTTTGATTTTTATCATGAACTAGGTTTATACCCATGCGCGCGTTGCGGCGCGCTTGGGTTTAACTAAGACAACAACATGAGTATTTAAGCAATCAGATTCAAATAGAATGAAGCTATCAAAAACGTAATAAACCATTATAGAACACGAACAAAGCGACTTTTCTCTATATACATTACCATAACATGAACAAACACATGCACTGCACTGATTAATACTTCATGCGAGTGAGAAAATTGAGTATGAGTTGATTAACCTATCTTGGGAACTGTTCGTGAACAAAATGACTTTCGGATCATTTACACCTAGTTGGTAGGTATATAATTTCCATATTTGGCACATACTTCTTAACCTCCCCACTCTTCAAGTATTCCTCGATTCCTGGGAACTTGAGCACGTAATTATCTTCGCTCATGGTCGACAGTGGTGGAACTTCAACTTTCGGATCATTTACAGCTTGTTGTTGAGTTCCAGTTTTCTTTGCAAATGACCTACAACAGTTAAGAATATTGACTTATTAGTCCTAGAGAAAAGATAAAAAGAACTCATATTCAATGAGCATGCATTAAAACTATATCAAATGTTGAATAAAATTACTTGTACACGAGGCAACCAAAGGATAAGTGTACCGAATATCATATATATTTGGTACATGGAAGGGGGTACTTGTTGGGCCTAAATACATTCCTCTGTGGCGTCATCACACTATTTACAGATTCAATACCATGCTATCACAAATTATATATAATCCATGTAAAACTTAATTATTATACTTTAGAAGATCAAAATCCTTAGATTGAAATGAGCAATATTCCCAAGTAATGAGTATTGTGTTCAAGTTCTTTATCTAGAATTAATTTACCTAAAACTGGTTCAGGGCATGGCGGATATTTTTGTACGGGTCAAACTGGGGCAGGTTTGGGCTACCTGCACATGTAAAGGGGATTTAGTAGAGGTATTATGAATTGAGTATAGTTTAGACGACTTTTAACCCGGTTCACCTATGTATTAGGGGTGTTTTTTGTTTAGTTCTCAAATCTTCTAGTTCAACAATCAACACATATCGTCTGGGAACCCCAAAAAACGAACACATTTATAGACTTTTTTTTTTGAAAGGCAAGCGAGGATCAATTTTATTTTTATTTTAATATATTAATTTTCTGGAAAAAATAAATATATATATATAAATTCGAGTTAAACGGGTCGTGTTCAGGTCAACCCGTTAAATTTCGGGTTGTGTTTGGGTGTTCATATGTATGACACGATTTTTAGGTTTGGGTTGTGTTCGGGTTCGTCTAGATTTTTTGGGTTCAGGTCGGGTTGAACCTGCCAACCTATTTTTTTTAAGTAAACTTAGCAAACTAACTATTGATTAATAATAAAGTATTCTTTTTGGGAAAGAAAGGAGTTGAGCCAACCCCTATCCATATCGACTCGTACCAAAATGCTACTTGGTTTGACTATTCAACCTAAAGCCGTTTTAACCAATTTCTCAATCTGTTGTGACCTGTCCATTTTTATACCTTTATCAATAACCATTCCAAAAATTCCACAAAAGAAAGATTGTTTTTTTAAATAAAAGAGGCTTTCTGTATCTATTTGACACACCAACCATTTATTAGAAAAAGTTTAAATTTTCAGACAGAAAGCGTGT
Organism: Helianthus tuberosus; assembly: GCA_030545235.1. NCBI lineage: Eukaryota > Viridiplantae > Streptophyta > Magnoliopsida > Asterales > Asteraceae > Helianthus > Helianthus tuberosus. The sequence goes on from CM060359.1 coordinate 19,535,279, forward strand.
CGACTTGTACCAAATAAAAACACCCTTACCAGTTTTGCTTTGTACCAAAAAATTCCTGTTGTGACCCAACCCCATTTGACATGTTATTACCCAAACTACTTGACGTTCCATTTTAATGCATTTACTAACAACTATTTAAAAAAGCATCATTTAAAATAGTTCTTTTTACCTGTAAATAATCAAAGACTGCTAAGTGTGACCAGCATGCACCATATGTTGGTCTAAATCATGAGGCAAGGGCAGAACCCTAGGTAGTATGAGAACCGGAGGATTATAAACAACATTTTCGGCAATGGTGGTACCTGGCCGACTATTAGAAGGGTTCTTGCCACTCGGATCTGGTGATCCCGATGATGGCCAGAATTAGCTAGGCACTTGTACAGCCAATCGGGTTCCATAGGCATGCTGAAAAGAAAATCTTTTATGATAATTAGTTAATTACAGTATTCATCAACATTGGGGTGGCAATTTGTGACAGGTTCAACCAAACCTGAACACGATCCGTTTACTTAGTCGTATCGAAAATTTGAACCATAAACCGGATATGACCCGTACATGAGCTGAGTAAACCGGTTATATAAACAGGTTGTCGAGTTAAGAGATTTGGGTGTAAGATACTGTTTAGGATTCTCAATGACGGATATTCATGCACGATCAAATTGTGAGAAAGGAGTATATTGACTTTCATAAGTATAGCAATGAACAAAGGAAATGGAGACTTTGGTGAGGGTAGTAATAAAGAATAGTATTGAAAGAACCTTAGATGATGGTAGTTCGGTTATATTTGATTGCACAAATGAGCACTCCATAACATCTGGGACCCCATTAAGTCCTTTCAAACATGCATAGCAAATATTGTTCCTGCATTACAAACAAAAAATCGACACTTTCTTAAGCTCATGTTGTCGATTTCATATTCCAAAATAGAAAGGTCCAGCGAGAGAAGGCAAGGAAAAATAACAACATATATTGGCTAAGACGCAACTACTTGAGCGAAATAATCATCTAGTTTGCTGCTGCAAGTTCAATAAGAAAACAAAACGACATTATAATACACATCGGTTTGCAACTCACACTTGAGTCTTCAGCAAAATAAGACTCAATAAACAAACATGCAGCAACGAATAGAAATAAAAATCCGTTAGGACTTACGCCATTGAGAGTGTAACAGAACCCTTTCCAGCCTTTGCCTCCAACCTCCGTGCCACCATCTTGAGTTCTTTTTGTTATAGCAACTATCTTTTCATTTGATAAGTTATTTGCTTGTGGTGTAGCCTTCATTTAAAAGCATTCATGAGTACCACAAACCAACAATTTATATACAATGTATCCATGTTCACAAGCACTACATTTGGTTCTTGTGTACACTTACCTGTGAAGATGAACCAAGAGACTTAGAACCCTGTGATACAACCTTAACAGTCTCTTCATAAAAAAACATGCGTATGAACAAAGCAAGCTATGAAAATATCTTATGAGGGAAAACGAAATAGGTACCAAGTTAGTTCAAAATCATCCGCCTTGATTGTTTTGCAAACGCTGACTGTTGTCAGCGCGCCGACCAATATATCTCTTCTTTCGATCCAAAACGCTGATTGCTGCTTGCATTTCCACAGCTTATAGATGGGAAGAGGTGGGGCCCATGTAAATTGGTGTTCTGTAAATATAAATTTGTTTAACGAAAGAATGTAAGGGCTCTAGATTAAGATTAGTAGATTTTAAGAGAGAGTTCACAACCTGCCATCAATGTGTTTAGATTGTTGGATAAAATTTGAAGTTTGTTCTCTGATGAATTTTTCATTCCAATGGCCTGTTTATTTCACAAAACAGTTAGCGAGTACGATCATCAATAAGAATTATAACCATTATAACTGTAATAAGAATTATTCATATTAAAATTGATGTGTTCGGTTGGAGATCAGTGCAGAACAGATCCTAACAAAAGTTGAACTGGTAAAAAGAAAAGTTCCAGTTGACTCTCAAGTTTGCGGTATGTGTGGTGTGGATGATGAGACGACTGACCATTGCCTCATAAACTGTTTGTATGCAAAGAAAGCATGGACTGGTATTTGCGACTGGTATAGCATTCCTAGGCTATCTTGTTACACGGTAGTCCTGGTATTGGAGTTTCCAAACCAGATTTACATTGATGTAATGATTATAATATGATTTGTAAAATATATTGAAAATAAACTTGTATCAAACGCATATACTATTTTTTATCCAATTTATATACAGGAAATGGGAAGTTGAAACGAACATATAATAAAATTGAAAGAAAAAGTAAACAGACCATTCTTTCACCCATCTTTGTAGGCTTTTCAACTTCTACAACCAAACATTCCAACCCTGTTTCATCATTTACCCACCACAGCCACCTCCAACGCAACAACCATCATCACCCGCACCTCGAAGCTTATCGGGGTCGTCGGATTAAAGCAAGCCGGCGTACCATCTGGCCTATCCTCTGATCGTGAAATCATGCAACCCGTTCACCGACTCGTGTATCGATTTGAAACCGGAGTGGGTTCCAACATAGGAATCTGTGCTGAACGGTGGGGGGTGGTGCGAGGGTTTTGAGATGAAATTGTGGTGGGGGAGATGGTGGCCGGTGGCGGTGCTGAACGGTGGGGGTGGTGCGAGGGTTTTGAGATGAAATTGTGGTGAGGGAGATGAGAAGATGATTGTTTGTACGTGTTTAGGTGTTGACAAGAAAGGATCTCTTATCAACACGTGTTATCAACAAAGCATATCCAGCCACCTAGGTGTGTGGCTGGTAGGTTTAACTATTCATTCACTTGAGCTATTAATAGATATTAATAGATATTAATATTAATAATTTCCAGCCCATTTCCCCCTCATTCTATTCGACAACAAAATACTATAATAATTTCCAACCCATTTCCCCCCTCCCTCTAAAGCGATGTTTGTGGAATCTATAAGAAAAAAAAAGGTAAAACATAGGAAAAACTATGGAAATTACGATAAGATTCAAAAGAAAAGCCTAAGAAATTAAGTTCATACGACAAATTGCAAAAAAGTGCTTCGATAAACAATGACTTGCTTTTTCTGTCAATTGTATGTAGCTGATTTTTCTAACTAATAATAAGAAAAAAAAAAGTATTTTAGTTCTTATATAACTAGGAACTTTACCGGTCGCCAGTTGCGGTAATGTCGAAACGTATAGTAATTTGAATTTATACCATCGAATGAAAATGTATTCTAGTTGACCCTAGTTGTTTTTGAACAAAATCTACGTCGAAAGATAGACCAAATGAAATCGTTCATAAATATAAGCATGAAAACGCATTATTTTGACTTGACTTTTTTCCGAACAAAATTTACGTCGAAAGTTAGACCACTGTAAACGTAGTATTATATCTGACCCAACTTGTTTACGAAAAAATAATTATGTCGAAAGATAAACCAACTTGAATTTAAATCATCGCGTGAATATAAATTATCACGTAAGAAAATAGTGTTTTTAGGACCAACTAAAACGTACATAAAAATAAGCATAAAACGTTTTATACGTTTTATGCATGCAACACATCATAAAAATATAATTACAAAATTGTATATTTAAAAACACGAGAACACACAAACAAGTTGTAGGAACCGTTCGCGTAATTTAAATAAAATAAACAAATTTTATTCAAACGATTACAATACAGAAATAAGAAAGCTAAAACTCTAGTACAAAATACAACTGAAATAAACCAAAATACAAGAAAGAGTAGAAACAGAATGGCTGAGGCACGTGTCTTCACGCTTCCCTTAAAACAAATTCCGAGTCTCCCAAGAGTACTCGTTTTGTTTCCCAGGGTACAACAGCCGGAGCAGTAGTACTGCCGGAATTCGCCTACAACCCGAAGGTTACCTTGAAAACTTGCTGGAGAAAGATCAGAGTATGTAGAGAGGGAATGTTAAGTATGCTATTGTAGCTGGTCATTTCTTCTGCTGGGTATGGAGCTGTATTTATACAGCTCCCAAGTTGAAACAGTCAAAAACGAATTAAAGAGAGGTTTAAATTGCATTAAACGTCTTTAATGCAATTTAATACGTCAGTTAATTCACTCTAGTACAAAATACAACTGAAATAAACCAAAATACAAGAAAGAGTAGAAACAGAATGGCTGAGGCACGTGTCTTCACGCTTCCCTTAAAACAAATTCCGAGTCTCCCAAGAGTACTCGTTTTGTTTCCCAGGGTACAACAGCCGGAGCAGTAGTACTGCCGGAATTCGCCTACAACCCGAAGGTTACCTTGAAAACTTGCTGGAGAAAGATCAGAGTATGTAGAGAGGGAATGTTAAGTATGCTATTGTAGCTGGTCATTTCTTCTGCTGGGTATGGAGCTGTATTTATACAGCTCCCAAGTTGAAACAGTCAAAAACGAATTAAAGAGAGGTTTAAATTGCATTAAACGTCTTTAATGCAATTTAATACGTCAGTTAATTCACTCTAGTACAAAATACAACTGAAATAAACCAAAATACAAGAAAGAGTAGAAACAGAATGGCTGAGGCACGTGTCTTCACGCTTCCCTTAAAACAAATTCCGAGTCTCCCAAGAGTACTCGTTTTGTTTCCCAGGGTACAACAGCCGGAGCAGTAGTACTGCCAGAATTCGCCTACAACCCGAAGGTTACCTTGAAAACTTGCTGGAGAAAGATCAAAGTATGTAGAGAGGGAATGTTAAGTATGCTATTGTAGCTGGTCATTTCTTCTGCTGGGTATGGAGCTGTATTTATACAGCTCCCAAGTTGAAACAGTCAAAAACGAATTAAAGAGAGGTTTAAATTGCATTAAACGTCTTTAATGCAATTTAATACGTCAGTTAATTCTCAGTCAAAGCCTGTTAACTCGTCAGTTACGAAGCTGGACTGAAACTGCACTGTCATTCAATGCTGGAAGCTTCTACGCGTGCGCGGTGCGTCCTCTTGGCTCAATGCCATGCGCGCGTGTGCCACGTCACCGTGTGCGGTGCGTCCTCTTGGCTCAAGTCCATGCGCGCGTGCGCCACGTCACCGTGCGCGGTGCGTCCTCTTGGCTCAAGTCCATGCGCGCGTGCGCCACGTCACCTGTGAGCCTATACGAGCGCGCCACACAGTCGCGCCGTATTGGCTCACTCTGGTGCGCCGCGCACGACACAGCAGGACCCATGCACCATGCGCTCAACCGCGTGCCTCCGTGCCATGTGTACTCGCGCGCGCATGCGCATGACTGCCACGTCATGCGCCGCATCACCTACCACTTGGTCCTTGCAACCCTTGTGCTCCACCACGCGCACGTGGTCAAAAATACAAAGGCGGCTCTCAAGCGGCTCGCGGTGATGCCACATTGCGCCTCAAAGTGCGCCATCAAAGCGCCACATTGCGCCTCATCGCCCACGCCACGCGCGCGAGCGTGCGAGTGCGAGTGCGAGTTGGGGTGCTCCGCACCCTTCGCGAGGACACTAGTGTGTGCTTCCATGAAACAATAAGGATGGAGAGTTCCACCTTAAATACCCATTTAAGTTCCATCTCTCATCCGATGTGGGACAAGGTGCTACTTTCCCTTTTGTTTCAGCATTGAATGTTCCAAACACCCAACTTTGAGCATCGATATCTCATTCATCTTAGCTCCGTTTTGAACGCGGTTTAGTTCGTTGCGAAGCTCTCCCAACATAGAACACAAACCCACAAATAAATATATAAAACCCGCTCATTTTATTATATTTATTTCTAGTCCAAAATAGGAAAAAAATCATTTTCCTATATTTGTGAAAAATGCTATTTTCACCTATTTTTCCAACACAAGTGAACACTTTCATGCAAACACAATTCAACACACACACATTAGATATACATGACACAAACGATCAATGTTGAAGGAACATATGGATTCGGGTATTGGATTTTGGATTTTGGATTTTTTTTTTTTTTTGGGTAAATGAGCTTTCGCCCGGCAAACTTTTATAGATAAAATTGATACACGAGATTAAGAGGGGGCATACCCCCCCGTGGGGCCAACCACTTGGTCTCCCAAAACAAGCTTTGGGGACCACCAAAACGAAAACCATACAAACCCAACTACAATAAAAATTGTAGTTGGAACCGTATCCTTTTCTGAACTAACTCTAGACCAAACCCGGAGATTAAAACCCGGAATGAGAACCCGAGGGATAACAAGCCCGGAAAAAAACCCCGGACAGAAATACTGTAATAAAACCCGGCCCTCAATGCAAACACGGAGCCTATATATCAACTCCGTATCAAACTTCATCACAAAAGACAAACAGTATTGCCCCAGACTATTGAACCCAGTATTGCTGCAGTAAAACATGACCCAGCGACCAAAAAGTATCAAGCAAAAGGTCCCGAACAGCAGAAGCTTGTGAGAACAACACAAAACCAAACGAAAAACGCAAAAGACTAAAACCAAATCCCAACAACACACCCCTTCAAACAAGAAAAGAGAACTCATGGATCACTTACGTTTGGGAGGCTTCGCAACAACGGGATCAAAGTATTTACCCGACTTCGCGAGTTGAGATATAAACTGGGCCGAACCACTCTCATCCTCGTAAACATCCTCAACGCAAAAATCCGGGTCTAAACCGAGTTCTATGCATTTGTCGTAGAAAAAATCCCATTCCCCATCAACCCACTCTTCTTGATCCGCCGCTTGAACTGCTTTCGTTTCACCCCGAAGGGCATCAAGGATACGTTTCTTCTGGGCGTCTGTGATGCCGTAATCTTTGTCAAAAATTCTGTTTAAAGACTCCGAAGGGCTGAAACGACTCCATTCAGGAAGAACCCGACCCGGGTCAATCACGTTTTGCTTTTTTATGGTACACCTATCATCGCCAATACTTTCCTGAGAATAGAGGTCCACAGGTTCACCCACAAGACTGTTGGACTTGATGCTTGCTTCAAAATCCATCACTGAGAACCCATTTGTATCAAAGTGGTTGCTAGCTTTTACAGTTTTAATAGTTTCAACTTCATTGTGATTAGCGAGTGCAGCAAACCTGTTGATACTTGATCCGGGCTGCTGATTTGCAGCAGTTTTGTTAGCTGTTACTGAGGGTTTCGGAGTCTGTTTCACTGCAGGTTTTAATTGACTCGGACCTTGAACTGCCCGGGTGAAGTTAAACCCCTTACCCCCTTTCTTTGTACCACTAGTTCCCACCGATCTCGCATCTGTATTCACAGATTTTTGGAGAACATTACCAGCTGATTGAGGCGTTTCCTTTATATTCACTGTTGCTTTACCATTAACATTAGTGTTAGGAATAACAGGGCCTTTACCTTTATTGCTATTACGTGGTTGCATACCCTTCCGATTAATCCGAGTATAACCATCCTCACACACACCTGGGGCAGTAGGCTTCACCACATCACTAGGTCTTGTCTGATTAATTGGCTCCTGGACGCTCACACCCTTATCAACTTCAGATCTAGGCCTGGCTCTGCACATATTAAATGTGTGACCAAACACTTTACAATGGGAACACACCGGGGGTTTCCATTGGTACGTGACACCCAACTTACCCACATGAGCACCCTGATTTGAACCTTTTGGGAATTCAACTTCAACCTCAGAAGGTAAGTTGAACTCTGCCTTTGCTTCAACCAGCACACGAGCATAACCCAGCTTTCCAGATTTTCCTAAAACTCGCTCTTGAGTGACTTTATCCATGAGAAGCGGTTTGCCAATCCCACTAAAAATTTTACTCATGCCTGTTTCCGTCCATAGTTCTAATGGGATATTGTGGACAGTAACCCAAATGTGGAGGGTGCTGGGTTCAACTTTTTCAAGACAGGGGCCTGGCTCCCATTTGTTGATGATTAACGGCACATTATTCACCATCCATGGTCCATTTTGAAGAACTTCATCCATACCATGTTCACTATAAAATTTGAAATAATAGAAACCACCACTACTTTTTGAGATTTCAGCAATGTCATACTTATGCCAAAGACGTCTTAGACACCGATTTACCACATTAAAATCCATTGAAGTTCCCATAAAATATCCATACAAGTGTAAAGAGAATACCTTTGCAGATTCTAGCATATCCTCATTAGACATAACAATGCGACACTTACCTTCCGGAGTTATGACAGGAGGAATGTACTCCAGACGGATCTTACCCGAGCTAGAATTTAGCTTTATTTGCTCAGCAAACGACATACCATTCCTGCCCTGATTAAGCCACGCATTCTCGACCACCTCACGACCCACCTGACCAGTGGTTTTCCCATCACTCTGGTTCCCATAATCGGCAGATTGAGGCACATCCCCTACAGGCATGGTGGAACCATCTCGGACAGTAGCTGCATTAGTCTGTGTTTCAGGCCTGTTTTCCTTGGATTGAGTGGCAACTTCAGGCCTACTAGCACCATGAATCTGGACCATTGATTCAACATCTTCTTCCATACGGGTAGGGGGTTCATCCTTCTCTATCTCTTGAGCTCCATGATTGCCGCATAACTCATCAGCTTGATGCACATTCATCTTTTCAGCAATAATCTTTGCACACTTTGCAGATTTAACTTTTGATTTCGCTGTTATTCTTTGTGTTTCCTCTACAAAGCCTTTAATTCGCAGATCAGAGAGGGCAGGGCTATATTTCACAGCCGGTTTGGTTCTGCGAGGATTCCGAAACCCCTTGATTTTAACCGAAACCTTTTTAGGGTTTGAAGAACGAAGACCACCAGGTGGTAATCCAGCCTCGCACATGATTGCATGGTCATGTGCAACAGAGGCTGCCCTAATACGGTCCAAATCAACATCACCAGAGCTTGAAACTAACCTGGGGGAGCGATTCACAGCTCTATGGGGACTAGTACGGTCAGCTAGAACACTCGCAGCTATAGGATACGAGCTCGACACAACAGGAGAGGCCAGATTAGGGGCTTCTTGTTGCTTGGATGCGGCAGCAAGCGACGAACACAGAGTTCCATCTTGAGGCGGCGGCTGCAATAAAATGTTATCACTTTGTACCACACTAACAGCCGTAGCTTCATATGAGGATAAGGGACAATCAGGAGGTCGATCAGGTGGAATTAGAGGCATTGGCGGTGGGATACCACCACCATTTGAGGGATTTTCGGGCATAGTCAATATTTAGTATACATGTATATACCACAAAACTATATGCATATTTATGGGTATTTGAGATGAGGATATAGTAGAGGAATCAATAGATTCTTCTGCGGGGAGAAAACTATATCTTTTTTCGAACGGCGAAACTTCTATATAACAGAATATAGAAACCATACCAGCAAAAAATTGAAATCCGAAGGATTACAAAATAGCGTCACAAATATTAAAATCTAATTATTTAGCCCAATTAATATATGTATATTTATGGGTATGTGCTATGTGTAAACTCATGAACGTGTTTCATTATAAACCTCATATATCCAAGTATAGTTTACTTTTTAGTATTTTCACGTGTGGTATCCGTATATTTAAAAAATAAAATACAGTCTGGCTGGCTGGTGGCAGCCGGCATAGAAATGGAGGCAAGTTGGTCACGTAGTGGTTGTTTAAATATTGTATGTGTATGTGTAATATCATATATTAATAGTTATTATACTCTCTTATTTTATACAATGGTTATATTAATTAAAAATTGTATATTATTTAAATATGAACTATTTATCGAATGACATTATACCGAGATAGAAGGTAAACAGAAAATAAGTTGTGTCCTTACCTCTTTTTAAATATTAAAACTAAGTCTTTTAAAAACTATATCTATAGATCTCGGGGTCATAACGTTATTGTACATGACCTTTTAAACTCGACTAAGTAGGTCTACAGCCTCTGGCGCAAGGAACAAAAAATATTAAAAGTAAATGGGATAAACACGTGCTAATTGTCAAGACACGCTTTCTCGTATTTGATCACTTTACCTGAAGCAGCTTTTAAAACAGTCTAACCCGCCATGAAAACATTATATCCACACAAGATGTTTTGTATTTGCTTTTTCGTGTAGTGAACAAATCCATTTTGCAAGTATTACGTGTGATGACATGTTATATAAAAATATAATGAAATGATGAGGTGTTAATAGTTTTTTTTTTGAATCGCTAACGGAACTTCATTAAATGAAAAAGAGTGCATACGTGTCGTGTTTACAATCCAACCAAGAATCCCATTAATATATTGGTTGGTGTGATTTCATTTCAACCGTACACATCCCCGATTTTCCACATATTTTACTATGTGTTACATATCCAAATGATTATATGGAATTGCGTGTTTATATTCATTAACTAGTATAAACCCCGCGTTACGGTGAGGGTGTAAAACCGTGAGAAATAGCATTAATGCCACACCACCGACAAAGACCACCAATACTGAAGTTGCGGTGTGTTAATGTGAAGAAATTAGATCGAAACTTAAAGTATGGAAAGTAACAACTAAGTCAATTTAGAACCCGCGCATTGCGACGAACTTGTCAAACAGGAAAAAATAGACGACGTAAAAACGTTGAACCCCACACGCACGTTGCGTCATATTAAGTCACAAAATTTAGAAGAAAACGTAAAAACATTGCACGTTGCACCGTGTGAACTCGTAAAATTTCGAGCGAAACATAAACAAAAACCTTGCAAAACATGAAAAGTAGAAGACCAAATTTGAAAGTAAAAAAGTTGTGAGGTTAAATTTGCAAAAGATGAATACTGTTGGACTAAAAGTAAAAAAAAAAACCAACTACTTTTTAGTTAAAAGTATAATATCAAATTTATTTTGAAAACTCCCCTAAGCCTCTAGTACAACTCCTTTTGCATAACAATATATTAGTATAATATCAAAATTATTTTGAAAATTCCCCTAAGCCTCTAGTACAACTACTTTATGCATAACAATGTAGAAAATTTATAATGTGGAAATAATAATAATAATAATAATAATAATAATAATAATAATAAAATTCAAAGAGTGATGGGCGGGGAGAGAATATCCATTCTATTCTATTATATTAAAATTTAAATTCAATCAAATCCCTATATTTATATAAAAGTTAATGTAAACTAAAACCTATTTATGTAAAAGTTACTGTAAACTAAAACCTAAATATATATTAAACGGTTGAATTGAACTCGCATTATTTGGTGTGTACTGCCTAAACCAGATGATTGATTTGCAACCGGATCGGGACTAAACCACATAGAGGATTACTGGTTAGTTGTCAGTTTTCCATTGAATCAATATTCGGTCCGGTTTTCATCTTAAAATAAACCAAATGAAACCCGGTAGAACAATATTCATAATGGGCCATGTTATCACAGAATTAAGATTATGCATGTGGTTAAAATTGTTACAACATGAATACTAATTATGGAAGAAATTCTACTGCTCATAGTCTTGCAGCCCACTAGTTGTATACTTGTATTATTATTATGCTTGCCTATTTGGGTCGGCCCAATAGGGTATTCTAGATTGCAACCCAGACCGATAAACCAATAGACGGGTAGAAAAATAATTTAAGTGGTAAAGACATGCGGAAAATTAAAAATAGAATCGATCCATTATTCCATTACCCAAATACTTTTTTTTTAACGGCAAATTTGGATCACTGACGAACCACTGGAGTATCATCTTGTTACCAGCGGAATCACGGTGATTGGATTTAAATCTCCTCAATAATAGCTTCAACACCCGGCACGTTTAAAATTGGATTTAAAGCGGCGGCACATAGAAAAACGGGTGGTAAATCCAAAAAATATTTTTAAAATTTTTCAATCATAGGTTTCAACATGTTCCTCAACATGTCGCTTGAATTTTCAAAGTTTTTAAAGTTCGTTGCTATCAAATACAATTCGGATAAAACTCTAGAACTTGTAGGATAATACACACCCGAAATCACCGTTGTTGATGTTTTAAAAACTTTTAAAAAAGTACTTAATGTTTTAATATTTGACCAAGCGGGAAAATGGTCGACTTGGTAATCATCACTTTAAAGTTGTATGAAATGTTTTTAAAGTGCCCATTTGTTTTAAAGCCATTTCAAACATATGACAAGTTGAATTCCAACGAGTTGGTATATCCCAATTAGGTCCAATCATTTTTTGGTTAACATCTTTACAAAGTTTTTTATAATCTTGATATCTTTCTTTTCCACTTTTGAAAACATCTTGTAGCATAACTCTAAAAGCTTTAATAAAATCCGAAACAAATTTATCTTTTAACCCGGTTTGCACAACTAAATTAATAATATGTGCAACACAACGAGTGTGATAAAATGCACCATCAACAATCGGTTTATACTTCAACTTTAATTTTTCGATCGCCAGTGTGTTGTTTGAAGCATTGTCAAATGATATTGAAAAAAAATTATCTTCTAAAGAATATTTTATTATTGTGGTGTTTATAATTTTATAAATATTTTCTCCCGTATGAGGAGAAGGAAACTCGTCAAAAGCAATCGTACGCTTCATCATTTGCCGTGTATCTGGATCTACCCAATGGGCGGTGACACAAATGTACGATTCAGGTAAACCATGTGGAGCCGACCACACATCACTAGTTAAGTTAACACTAGTTTTTAAATTTTTAAAACAATCAATTAAATCTTTTCTAGCATTTTCCCATAACTTCAAACAATGGCGTTTTAAAGTACGACGACTTACGTGTTTGTAGCGTGGTTGAAGCGTCTCTCTAATAAGATTGGTAAGATCGGTGTCGTCGAAGTGTCTAAAAGGCAACGCTTTTTTAATCACCAACTTGGCCATCCTATCGCGAGTTACGTTATGTTCATAACGGAATATCGTACCGTCTTTTGAGAGTTGCACTTGACCGGGTGTCGCCTCCTTTAGTGCCTTACAATACTTCTTAACATGCTTGGTTAACGTTGAGTTAGAGTCCTTGCTTAACAAGGAGCCACAATGTTTGCATTGGGCCTTTTGCGAACCATCACTCAACTCGACCAAGTCCCAATTACACCACACCTCAATATTGCGATTGTGGGATAATGTTCCAACGAAAAATGGAGCGGATTGATCACCATTGTTGACGGATTTGGAGTTTGTAACTTTGGAATTTTTGGTAGCCATTATAGAAGAATAAGATAGAAGAATAAGCTAGTAGAAGAAGATTAGGGAGAATTGATGTGTGATAATCTTGAAAAAATTGCAAACTTTTTATAGGCGGAACCGGTTCCAACGGTCAGAAATCGGTTCCAACGGTCAAATTTGTATTAAATGTTGATTATGACCGTTAGAATCGATTCCAACGGTCAGATTTACTAAGAACTGGGTACGGGACTACAGGCTGAATTAAGTGATAGTCTCTTGATCATGTGGGCTTTGCTTGATGGGTCATGGGCATTGGGCTCTGTTTGTAAACTTGAAGCAATCAAGCCCAACTTTTATTAAACTTTAAAAATTAAAGTGGCACCGGGTACGCATGCAAACTGGGTACGGGTAGGAACCGGGTACGCATGGACACCGGGTACGGGTAGGAACCGGGTGCGGGTTGGAACCGGGTATGGAACTTTTTTTTATAATATGGAACCGGGTAGGAACCGTCGGGTTTTTTAAACCCGGAACCGGGTATGCTTTATACCGGGTTGGGACTGGAACCGGTTACGGGTAGGTTCTAACGGGTCGGGTTTGGAACGGGTTATTATGTCCATCTCTTGAATCACCTGATCATATTCATCTCCACTAGGCAATAATGCTTTACCCAGTAGAAAAAAATTAACTATTTACTAAATTTGACACAAATGTAAATTTAAATAGATGATATAAAGCTAAATAAGTATAGATACCGCTATCGATATCGATGATAACAATTTAAATAGATATAAATATAGGTAACTCTATCTACATTTTCTCATATTAAAATCACAGTCAAATCATGTTGCCTAGGAGGCCTGGACTAGAGTTTGGGCCTAGGGAGAAAGATTGGTTTTGCATTAAGCCCAATATCAGGGTCTTTATAACCCCGTCTGATGAACTATGATAATGGTTAATGGCAATTCAATGTTAGTTTAGATCAGTTTAAAGCCCAAAATTTCTACCTTAGGTATAACGCGTACCCCATTTTAGGAACTAAGGGTAGGCGGTATGGTATCCGTGAGTGGTGTGGGGGAGTGGAGTCACCTATCGGTGACCACACCGTGGTGATTGAGTTAGGGTGTTTGAGTAGGAGAGAGGAAGAGAAATCGGTGAATAGTCACAGAAGGTGGAGAAGAGTGATGGAGGAGAGAGAGAGAGAGAGAGAGAGAGAGGAGAGAGGAGAGAACAACCAATCAAAAAATATATAACTCAAACACCCTAGAGTGATTGACGATACCTAGTGATTGAGTGCAAAATGGGGAGTGGAATGGGGAGTTGACATGACATAATATTATTGGGTAGATAATCACTCAAACACCCTAGAGTGATTAACCATACCCCCCACCCTAAGAATTGGAGTTGAGTTCACGAGTCTTCTAACATGGTTTCCCCGACTCTTAACCAATGTTTTAAATACCGGTATAAACTAGCTGGTTATACTGGTTAAACCGGATACCGGACACAGGCCCGGTATGATAAAGGTCACTAAAGCCCGAATACGGTATGTCTTATGTACCAGCGGTAAATCCGGGTTTACCGGTTAAAATCATTAAACCGCTTTGCATTATCTTAAAACTTGATTTTTTTTTAATTTTAATAAAATATGATATTAAGGTAATACTAACATTCTATAATTCCGGTAATTAACCTAGTGTCTTCCACTCCAATATTTCATCGCTGTTGAAACCGTTACCCACGTCATCCAATGTAATATTGTTTATAAGTAATAAAAATGCTTAATATCTTACAAGAAAATAGTTGTTTTTAGATAAAACCATGACCAGACACATAAATTCTGAGATGAATTTTTATTTTATGGAATTATAATGTTAACTAGTAACCAGGTTGAACTGCTCGGTACAACCCGGTTGAATCATTTCAGAGCCCAACCCGCCACTCGATATGATTTAAAAACTGGCTTTTAAAACATTGCTTGCATCTAATCATATGTTGATGCCATCGGCAAGGTAGCCCCATATGTGCAAATCTTTGCAATGGACACCAATAAGTAGTTCAAACATACATAAAAATACACCATATAAATAGGAAACTATAAGAACGACATGTAGTTAAGAAAACATACAAGTTCTAGATAAACAAGTAAAAAGAGAGACATAATATAACACACAACTATGGATGTGCAAACCTTTGTAATTTTGAAATGAACATCATCACTCTTACGTAAACCCAATCTTTGAAGCTATAAAGAAAGTGGAAAAAAACATACCTCCAACGACGATTGAGAAGTAAAGCACCACATGCCATCCAAAATCCAGTTACAAAGCCACTCGCCCCACCAATATATAACCATCTTTTAAGTTCATCTATGCCTTCACCACCACCACCACCACCCCCACTTTGACTAACTAAGGGTGGTACATTTGTCTCTTTATCTCCGGAGCAATCTTTGGTTAGTGGATGCCCACAAAGTCCTACATTTCCGATGTATGTCGAAGATTCAAATGACTGGAGTTGAGTGCCAGATGGAATTCTCCCTGATAGGTTATTATATGACACGTCTAGATAATTTAAGAAGTTCATTTGAGACATGCTTGATGGTAACTGTCCTGAAATATTGTTTCTAGATAGATCTAAATGTTGAAGATCTTTCATCTGACCAATTTTCGGTGGAATCTCCCCAAGTAGAGCATTGTTCGATAAATTTAGCACAATCAGTCCATAGAGAACTGTAAATTCATATGGGATTTGTCCAGTTAGACTGTTGCTTGATAAATCAATGCTTCTTACCAATTCTAGAGTGCTAGTAAGTTCTTGTACATTTCCTTGCCACCTCATCAATGCACAGTCAACATATTCACGTTGATCGCTAAAAATGCTAACCCAATGGTAATGGTGAATATTTTGGTTCGGTGGGTGTCTATCTTGAACCATCATAGAGAGATTACTTAGACATGAGGGAATGGTTCCGTTAAGGTTGTTCATTGACAAGTCTAGAATCTGTAGATTTACTAATTGACATAATTGTAAAGGGATGGTTCCAAAAAAGTTGTTTGATGATAGGATAAGAGCATACAAGTTTGATAACTTTCCCCCAATCCAAGCAGGCACGTAGCCAGAAAACTTGTTAGACCCCAATTCCAAAAAGGATAATGAAGTGCAATTCTTTAATGACAAGGGCAATTCTCCTGAGAAGTTATTGTTGAACAAATACAAAGCCTCGATATTGATCAAATACTCAATAGAAGCTGGAAGACTTCCATACAAATTGTTTTTTGCTAGATTAAGAACTCTTAGTTCTTTAAAATGCCACAAACAATCTGGAATTTTTCCTGTGAATGAGTTGTGTGAGAGATCAAGAAAGGCTAAAGTGCCATCAACGATTTGGCACAAAAAGGATATCCCTCCATAAAATTTGTTTTTGGAAAGGTCTAACCATGACAAAGAAGAAAAAACATCCGATATAACACCATAAAAGTTGTTGGAGCTCAAATCTATTGCTGTAATAAGTCCACGATTGAAGTTTGACGACAAATCTGTTACTTCCCCTGTAATATTATTGGAAGAGATATTCAAAATCTCCAACTGAGACGGCCACATGTTCCAAAACTCCACGGGAATAGTGTCTGAAATTCTGGTATTGGCAATATCAAGATAGAGAAGATTCCTTAGTGCTTGAATCCATTTTGGGAAACGAGGCCCTAGCTTGCATGAGCTCAAGTTAATGCTTTCTACACTAGAAAGGTTTGACATGTGAGCTTCAGAAGGAACTCCTTTAAACATGTTATCTGAAAGATCTATAGTTAAACTCTTTGTCTTTCCAATGTTTTCAGAGATCACACCTGTAAGAGAATTAGAAGAAACATCTAGAATTTCAAGATTGGGTAGGAGCCATATTTTTTCACTTATAGTTCCATTTAACTTATTTTTAGACAGTTGCAGAAACCCAAGGGATGAAAACCTTTGGATATCATCAGGCAATGACCCAGTGAATTGACTTCTTAAAGCATTTAATTCTTCTAACGTAACTGATGTGCATCCAGAAATATTGTTCAAGAGATCAGAAAATTTGATAGTCACTGAGTTGTTTTCTAAATGTAATTCTTTCAACCCGCATAGATTTCCAAAATATTTGGGAATCCCATGTAACTTGTTGCCAGAGAGATCAAGAATTGCCAGTCTGTTGGTAGTTAACGGGAACATCCAATGAAACATGGATGAGTTGAGATTGTTGTTTCCGAGACCAAGGGAAACAATAGACAGAGAAGAAAAGTTGGCAGATGAACTAGAATATGGATGCATGACCTCAGATAGGTCACATTCATCTAAAGATAAAAAAGATAGTTTTCGAAGACTTAGAATCACATTTACCCAGTTATCTGCTTTGCCCAAAGAAATACCATCCATTGTAAGATCCTCCAATTGAGACATGTGATATAACCAATCTAGGTTTTCAACTGTACAATTGTTGAGGGATTTAAATGAAAGCACTTTCAAGTTCGTGAGGTTTCGAATTTCTGGAGGAATGGTTCCATTTAAAAGAAAATTGTTGCTAAGGTCAAGATGCCTTAATTCACTCAAAGTGCCTATGGACCTAGGAATGGTTCCATAGAAAGAATTGTTGGAAAGGTCAAGATACCTTAATTTGGTTAATGAGCCAATGAACATGGGAATAGCTCCATGAAAGGAATTATGGGAAATGTCAAGAAGTTCCAAGTAGCTTAAGTTAAGCAATGAAGGGCTAATCTTACCTTTAATCACCATAAAATTCAAGTCAAGGCTTGTGACATGACCTGTTTGTTCATTACATGTGACTCCTTGCCATTTACAACAATCATTGGTTGCTTTCTCTTCTTTGGTTGTCCATGTAGGAAGGGGATCATTGTGGATTTGATTAATATATGCTTTGAAATAAAGAAGAGCGCGTCTCTCCTCATCGAGACACTTACCACTACTAGCCTTCCCTCCTCCTCCTTCTACCAGTTGATGATTAAAGGAAGTGGAGGTTGTAGTTTTCAACCAACCCAACCCAACAACAAACAGAATAAATAAAACAAGATTCATGAATTTCCGGAAAGTATTCGTCATTAGTTATGTTGTATCAAAATGTGCTTGATCTTATATGATATATAAACACAAGTTCAAGAGTTCTAGATGACGAACTTTAGTAGCTTGGTGACCTCACATTGGATGTGATATCAACAAAATGTCTTGGTCAATTTGTATGTATTAGAGGATTTCCCTATCTTATGATATATTTTGTTCTCAATAACGCAATCTAAAAATAAAAAATAGAAACATATAAAACGAAGTTTGTTGAATGGTTCAAACTTAATTTGCTACGCATAAAAGAAGTTGCTTTTCTTTTTGTTCTCATGTGAATGTTTGTAAACAATACTTACAAGACAAATCTTGGAATGAATGTATGTAAACAATACTTACAAGACAAATCTTGGAATAATTTTATTGTGCTAAATTTGTATAGTCGAAAGACTCAAGTTTTAGTGATTTATTTTTTTGTTAGATGTACATTTCAAAGACAAACTAACCGGCCAAAATAAATCAATTAACTCATTAAAATAACAAGATAGTAAGTTTTATAATAATACGATATATCTACACACAAAAAAAACCGTACTCGCTAACCGGCCTGCGACACCCTCGCTTTAGAACGTCGCATGAGGCAACAGCTCACGGTTCTAAAGCCAACCAAAGGATGGGGTTTTGAACGGTGAATTTTTGGTACCCTTTATTAGATATTAATTATAATACAAATGCACTGATATTAGTCTAAGATGTATCAATTTTCATTAGTTTATGGGGATGATAGGTTATAAAGAAAAGAAGTTTAATATGGTAACTTTATAATTATTATAATAACAATAAATTTATGAAAAAGCTTACAATTTGAAAAGCAAGTTTAGACAATGCGTAATTAGCATTATAGGGTTGTGAAAGAGATTGGTAACACCACCAACACCATCCGCTAGGGCATTATATGAGCATGAGGGGGGGGGGGGGGGGGGGGGGGGGGGATTACTAGTTTAACGTCAAATGAGGAGAAAAAAGTTTGGAAAAGTAATGGTTGAAAGAGCATTAAGTGGCGTTAACCGTTACACATTTTTTAAGAGTCGTTATGACGCCGATGTGGCTAAAAATGGCCCTTAAAAGGCATTAACCATTACGAATGGTGTTATAATTGTTAACTATCATTAATGATCAAATGGGGACATTTCGCTAATGATGAGTTTTGTGGTCATGTTATCTAATAAACAGTTTTCCATGAAACTTTTTTTTAAAGAATTATGCAAGTGGGTCTGTGTAATAAAGCATGGGTTATGAGATTTCAGTTAGATATCTTAGTATGTGTTAATGTACATGAGATCGATTGTGCCCTTATAGAGTTAAAAGGACGAGGTGAGTGACGTTTAGAGAGGTTGTGTGGTTAATCCACGAGAATGTGATGTTGACGAGATTCTAGGCAATTGTGTGTTTTAGGTGATTATATGTGAGAAGTAGTATCCTTGTGATGTTGATGATGTAGATAGTCGTTGTGAGGCAGCGTAGCGTCTTGATGATGTAGGCAGTCGTTGTCTTTATGGCTTCGATGAGATGAGGCTGTATGCAGTTGTTGTCCGCTAAAAACGATGCATTTTGGTCACATTTTTGTTATGTGACCGAATTATGTGTTAAGTTTCCACCTCATGTGATGTACGTGTTTACCAGTGGAATGTGATAAACGAAGGTGGTTATAATGTTGTTTCGTTGACTACTCAACCTTGTTCATGTCAGGATAATTCTGGGGTGTCTACTGATGTAGGATGTCGGTTCTAGTTGTGCATTTGTATCTGATGTTACATGATATGCAATGGGAACGAGCGGGTTATGCGTAACGAGGAAGTGGGTTAGTAACTGGTCGGGTTTGTTGTAAATTCTTGTATGGGTGGTTGTTGGATTGGGTATAATGTGGACGAGGGTGTCGTTGGTTATTCGATGTTGGGCTTGAATGTTTTGAAATAAAGTGTCTTTTCAGTCTATACATTTCAAAGTTAATTGTTATAATTTTACTCAGTGAAGTTGGCAAACAACCATTATTCAAGGCAGAAACATTATTGATGGCCCTCTAATCCCGAAGGAGATTGTATCATGGGCGAAGAAGCAAAAAATGGCGTCTTTTTGTTTTAAAGCGGATTTAAGCAAGGCTTTCGATGGTCTTAGCTGGGAGTTTTTGGACTTGGTGAGGCCCATATCTTTCAAAATATTTGAAGAATATATTCTCTCGTGAAAACTATATATCTTTTCAGGGCCGTCTTTGAGGGAGGGCGGGGTGGGCGACGGCCCAGGGCCTAGTCTCCCCGAGGACCCAGATACATATTTTTATAAAAATTATATTATATATATACTAAATAAATTAATAATTATATTATATATATACTTAATAAACTAATAAAAATACCTTAAACTAACAACAATACCATAAACTACTGCAGCCTAGCTGGTAGATTCCTTACTATTCAAAATTAGGCCCTGCGTTCAAATCTCAGTCCTTTCTTTTTGTCTCTATACTTTTTCAATGAGTGACATGATATAAATAAAACAAGTCTTCTTATATAACTCCAGCCCAAATCTCAACATAACATGCTGCGAGCCCCAACCACATAAACCATCATATCATTCGATTCATGACAAAAAGCAATTCTACCATATGCATTAAATCTATTATAAATTACAATCTTCTTCTTAACTTGAAATTGATTAAATTGTAACTTATTATTTTTTGAACATGTTACTTCTTAAGATTTGATGTTTTCTGAAAGAGTTGGTTGAACTTATATAAGAGACATTTTCATATCTATATATAATATTTGTTGTCTTTGGGTTTATAACAACTATTGTCGCATTATAGACTTTTTATATATGAGTTATTGACGTTATATTATAGGGGCCCAGTTTTTTTTACTCGTCGTGGGCCCAATTTTTTTTGAGAATTCTCAATGAGGGCCCTATATATTTTACTATCTTTTGGACCATGCTTCATGATAGAATAAAAATGGAATCTTGAACTCTAATCAAAGAGTCAACTAGTTTGATGAAAGCATCAAAATATGTTTCATTTTTATTTCACTTAGCCAAGTTGCTGCTGAACCAAACTCAAATCTTTACACTTGTACTCAAATTCTGATAAGGTTTGATAAAAACAAATGGAACCATGTGATCCGGGTATATATACTTTCAGCAAGCAAAGATTTGATCAAATAGCCGAAGTCAACTTAACGTACTTATTTATGAGATTTTGGCCATTAAACGAAGAACATTTCTCACTTTAATCTTGGTTATATTCGCTTTGTGTTATGTCAACAAGTATAAGTTCATCACTTGCTTACGAATCTTGTAGGTATCGTTATCTAAACAAGTGTAGATCGACATGTTTATGTGAAGGTGGAATATATGTTAAGAAGTTTGAAAATATTAAAATGAAATGACATGTGATATTACATACATTGTCTATAAATAGATGGTTAATTTCCTACACATTGCAACATGAACCGAATAAATCAATAAATGAATATGACGAGAGGTTCATACATGAAGAGAAGAGCGTTCTTATTAGGTAGCCAAGGATGATTTGTCTCATGACAACATACTCAAGGTTTTCGAAAATGACATCGTTAAGTTTTTGGTTTATCAGGCAATCACTCCTTAGCTAACTTAATACGCTTTTCTATCTCATGTTAGACCTTCTCATCTTCCTACCGGAGCATACGTAGCATTCAAGATATCAAAAATATTCTTAGGTCATACAGTTTTATCTGTCATTTTGAAATTATTTGTGGTCATAATAAATTGATCAATCCGAACCCCTAGCCCAGTTTTATCTGTCATTTTGAAATTATTTGTGATCAATCCGAACCACTAGCCCAGTTGGTCTCATGTGGTGGGGTTGGGCCGGTTCCTCCTTGGAGGTCACCGGTTCGATCCACGGTTGCGGCGTTATGGGGGGAGGACGTCCCAATGATGGATCGTTCCTACCGAGGCATGGTGCGGTCCTGAGGGCAACCCGGTCTTACCCAGCTGTTACCCCAGCGAGTCTCTCGTGTGGGGGCAGTATGGTTTCCGGGCGAAGGTCAGTCAGAGCGGCAGCCGGGGCCCGATCGAACATCGCGTCTGAGAATGCTGGGCTGACGGTTAACCGTCCTTGATGGGGACCCGGTGACCAATGGTCCATGTAGATATTGAAAGTCACCCCTCAAAAAAATAATAATAAATTGATCAATATATGGATTCAAAGTTTTGTAATGATCATCAAACATTTCAGTTAAGCTATTATTGTAGTTGTTCTGCTCCTTTAACTTTTTTCATCTATTAAAATAAACACATGTGCGTGTGACTTACGACAGGTTTGGTACGTGTGACTTACTACAGGTTTGATTTGATCAATATATATTTTTGAGAAGACAACTTACTATTTTATTTATTAATTATTGCATTTATTCCTTCAACTTTTTTCATCTATTAACATATACACATGCGTGCGTGACTTACTTACGACAGGTTTGGTGCGTGTGACTTATTATAGATTTGATTTGGTCTCTCTCAAACGGGATCTGGAGAAAACGCTCAAAAGTGTGAGAACGGTGAGAACGCTTCCTGGTCCAACACGTGTCACGCCGCTTAGAAAAGGGCGGAGGGGCTTTTTTGTCCTTTCATCTTCTGCTTTTCCAGTTTCGCTTTTCACAATGTTGTTTTAATTTTTGGTTTTTAAGATTTTTGGCGTTAACCAAATTCAATAACTAATGGCGTTTTAATGGTTTCATTGTATCAACATTTTGGCGTTTATGGCGTTTATTCACATCGTATGCCATTGGAACCCAAGGGGCTGGAAATCTATTTGAATGGCGTTTTCCAAGGCGTATTAAACAAGATGGCCTATTGATCTATTTTTTTTATAAACATTTTGGTGTTTTACTATTGTTAAATTATATTTCAACCACAGGAAAAAAAATACAAGGGAAGGAAATAAATTAAAAATCCTAATCGGATCTCTTTTCTCAATCTTCATTGTCATCAGTCTCTCTCTTCTTTAATAGTACAAGAACTGTCACCAAATATATGACGTTTTACGTAAAATTTAACACACCCATCGGTTTGATTTTTTTTGCCTGCTCGTCTGTTGAACTGGCTTTTTTTTGTGGATGTTTGGGGAGATAGATCTATGGCGTGTGAGTGGTTTTTTCGCTTTTTGATAAGCTGGATCTTCATCTTTATAGTGAACCCACTCTTCAGTGTCATTGACCTCTTCTCCTCATCCAAACATTCTTCAAGAACAAAAAATACAAAATGCCATATGACTGGCATCAGTATCTTTTTCTTGAAATTTTGTCCATCTCATGTAGCAAAATCTTTCTGAGTTACTCCCCTCTGAAAACAATTCATTCAGTTTATTTGTTGGCGTTTTACAGTTGGTGGTATTTAGTAGTATTGGCGTTTGTTTTTTTGGTTTGATCAAATGTAAGTTGCTGAGATGTATCATTCTTATAGGGTGTCTTTTTGGCGCCTAAATTAGGCGGTACATTATTATAATAAAGTATTTGTCTTTTCAGTTACTGTTTTGTAATTAATGTTTTTGATTAGCTTTATATCTGAAGTCTGTAAGACGTCCCCATCTTTCAAGTTTGGCATTTTAGATTCTTCAGTTTTTACTGATTTTGTATTTACTGTTTCTAGTTACATTTTCAAGTTTGCTTTTTATTTTATTTTATTTGGGGTTTTTATAATAATTTTTCAAAGTAATTTTATTATAGTTTGGGAGTTTTTTGGTGGCGTTTAACTTGATGATATCGTTTAAACAAGCATTTTGGCTGTTTTGGCGTTTTTATTATATAACAATTAACTGAAAATGAAAATAAAAAAAAGAATACATAAACAATTGATCTTCCAAATCTTCTCTGTCTCCAGTCTCTTTCTTCTCTTTTTGAATCATGTTAACTGGCTGGTTCGACTTTCGTATGATTCATTTTGTTTTTTTTGTTTTTTCAAGTAGTTTTTTGTGTTTCTGTTTGGAAGCAAAAAGTCTGACATCAGTATCTTTTTCTTGAAGATTTGTCCATCTCATGCAGCAAAATGTTATTGAGTTTATATCCTTCAGCCAACAATCTTGAATTTTTACAATCAACGATGTTTGATTTTTTAACTTTTTTGGCGTTTTACCGATAAATAGAACGCCAAGAAATAAGATCACCTTAAACCTCAAATTTTGATCATGCTAAAATCAATAATGTTTTGTTGTATGAGATGGACAACATTGTTAATCCTCGGTTAAGAAAGATAACTGACAATGTTGTCCACCCATACAGCTAAACTTTATTGACAACAAACCTCAATAATGTTTTTGTATGTTTTGGGCATTATAAATTGGATGGAAGTTTAGGATAAGTCAATGAGATTTTACTCAATGAAATGGACAATATCCTCACTTAAGGATTTTGTCTATTTCATTGAGCGAAATCTATACTGACAGCCAAACTGAATTTCAAAAAAAACGTTTTGGGGTACAAGATATTTGATGTTTGGGTTTTTTGGCGTTTCTAAGGCGAATGGGTTATATGAAAAATGGCGTTTGGGTTTTTGTGTGTGTTTTTAATTAAAGGTCTGAGATGTTGTATATATAGGATTTTTTTGGCGGTTTTTTAGGCGGGATTTTACTATAATTAAGTTTGGCGTTTTATATTTAATGGCGTTTTACTTAGAATAGTCTGTGATTTTTGTTTTTGGCGTTTTATTTCATGATTTGGCGTTTTGTGTGGGGTAGTCAAAAGACCCTTTTACCCTTAATGAAGCGCGCCACGTAATAAAATTGATGTTATTTACGAAAACGCCACTGCGCCAATCTAGCCCATAGATTGTTTTGATCGGACGATCGTTAAGCGTTCTCACCGTTCTCACACTTTCTATCGTTTTCTCTAAATCCCGACCCTATATATATATATTAGAAGATTTCTATTTTATTTATTGATATTGCATTTATTAATATATAAGTAAAGTAGCTGATAAAAGCATACTCATTAAAATCTCTATTTCTGTCTCTTAAAACTCACCTTTTGTTTAACCTCTTATCACATCACATTCCTCATCTCTATCTCTATATTCTATTTTTTTTAATCTTAATTTGAGTTACAAAGCGAAATGCATGCTTAATTGAGATACAATCTTTAAATATTAGAGATGTGAATAGTGGATCTTTATATATAGATATTCATCATAGAAAATCTTTATATTTAAAGATGGGGATAAAGATTCGAATGTAGAAGAAAAATTGAAGTAATCCTTAAAGTTTAAAGATTGTGCTCAAAATCGTCTTTCATTGGCTACCTTTATTTTAGTCCAACAGATGTTAATTATATTTCTTGACACGTAATGTTTTAAGCATATTTGGGGCCCAAAAGTTGGCCCATTATGTAGTACCAATTGATCGTAGCTTGTAATGGGCTAAGAAAACTGGCAAGTACAACCAAATCTCAATAACAAAGGTATTTTTATATATCAAGATAGTTTAAGATCTCGTGTGTTATACGGACTATATAAAGAAAATATTTTTTTATAAATCTATTGATTTGGTAAATTACACATAATTGTAGATGCTACTATGCTCACAATTGGTTCCCATGTTACGATTATTAACATATTTGTAACACCCCATACTCTTTAACACGAAGTTGCTTCTCATTAACAAATATATACAAAAAAAAATCCCAGGTCGTTTTATATAATATATTTACTTTATATAATATATAATATAATTCATTTATAATAAAACAAAATGATGCATTAAATATGGGAAAAAGTTAAACTACAATATAAAAGTTTTTTTTTCTGTTCTTTATTATTTATGTTGTATGTGAGACTTGAAGTCTTGAATCTAAGACGTTCAAATCTAAGTGTACCTAAAGGCTGTTATCTTTGTCAATGGGTCACCAACCTCATTAGTAAGTAACAAACAAAGAAGCAATCTACAAATCTCTAATAGATCTTTGTACACCACATTTGTCGTCTTATTTGTCACATTTTTCATCTTTGTCTAATAATAGTAACTTGACTTTGTGTCTTCTTTTTATTCTTGATAGTGTCACATACAAGTGTCATGGGCAAAAACCGATTCTTTTAAGTTCAATCCAACCTTTGGTAGTCATTTTGTTTGACTTTTATAAATAATCATTTACTAAAAATCAAATTATTGTTTATTTATAGGAAAAACTACAAGTT
Source organism: Helianthus tuberosus (assembly GCA_030545235.1). Classification (NCBI taxonomy): domain Eukaryota; kingdom Viridiplantae; phylum Streptophyta; class Magnoliopsida; order Asterales; family Asteraceae; genus Helianthus; species Helianthus tuberosus. Next base: position 19,561,559 of record CM060359.1, read on the forward strand.
TTGTCCTTTATCTTAATACCACTTATGAGGCGGTGTCATTTTCGACGAATTTTGACAGGTTTCGCCGTTTGTAGGGATTATTGTTGCACGTCTTGTCCTTTAGCCCTAACCCATTTAGATTTTTTTGTTAAATCTGATCATGTGCAAGGCATATGAGGGCATTCTTGTAGTTTTACCTGAAAGGACTAAATATGTAAATAACTTAAATTCTCAACCATTTTAAATAAATAAAAATGTTATCTCTCTATCACTTAGACCACCCACCACCACCACCACCGCCATCTCCCACCGCCACCACCACCATATGTCGGTGTTTCCTCATCGACACACCTCCGCCACTGCCAAAAACCCCTAGCTGCAATGGTATTGTTGGAAATATAGTGATTTTTTTTACTTTACAGATTTATAGATCAAAATACCAAATCAAACACAACTGACAAAAACACATAATCAAAATACCCAATATCAAAGCGACAGAAACTCCTAAGCCGATTCCGACGCGTGAGGTTCACGCGTCGTAGGGTCCGCCGATCCGGACGACACACTAATCGCGAGAGCCAGCTGCATCTGAATCTCCTCCTCGAAGAAGCTAAATTCAACGTCAGAACAGTTTAAGTCGTTGTTAATATTCGCAACGGAAACCGTATCAACTGCTCCGGTTGCAGGTGACGGAGACGGAGGTTGCGATGACGTGGTGGTTAGGCGGGCAGACGGAGATGATACGCCAGATCTATGGGGTTGTTGGTGGTCAGATGAGGGAGGTGCGATGGAGTTGGTGGTTGTCACCAGGTGTGGATTGTGGTGGTCTACAGGTTAGGGTTGAGGTTGACAAAAGAAAAGGGCCATGGAGGTGGTCCGATGGGGTTGGTGGTAACGGGTTGTGGAGGTGGTGGCTGGTGGACTAAACTACTTAGAGATAAAAATAGAGAGTACTGCGTGTGTTTCACGTGTTTAGAGAGTGATAGATTTTTGATTTTATAAAGATATTAGTTTTAAAGGTTTTTGGTTTATTTATTAAACAGTTTCACAAATAAATGGGTAGAAAGACTAAACTACCCCTGTTTGACCAGATTTAACAAGAAATATTAACTGGGTTAGGGCTAAAGGACAAGACGTGCAACAATATTCCCTATAAAGGACAAAACCTATCAAAATTCATCGAAAAGGACACCGCCTGATAAGTGGTATTAAGATAAAGGACAAACCGTGTAATTTTTCCTTATTTATAAGATATGCAAACATGTTAAATATGGAAGTGATGTTTAGTTATCATTCAAGATTTCATTAAAAAAACAATATTATCGATACATAAAAGGTAATAATTATTATATTAATTTATTTAAACATAAAGGCAGTTTAAACTATATTGATTTTGTAAATTATATATTATAATTTTTACAAGTCTGCTTATATTAGTTACAATTATAGATTATATTTTAAAAGGTTATTGTATTTATTAAGTGTATTTATTAAAATTTGTGATTTACAATCATATTCAAAAGGAAATGATACGCACAAAAAGGAAAGTCTAATTACTTTTAAATTTATGAGAAAAGAAGACCAACAAAAGTCTTTTGTTTTCCCTTGTAAAGCAAAACAATAAAAAGTAGAGAAAATTACGAAAATAGTAAAGACCAGGGTTGAATTACGAAAATAGCCACCTCATGCGTCCTTGGAGTGGCGTATCACGGATTCAAATGCGCGGGATGCGTCTGGAAGTCTTGGGATGCGTCTTTGGAGCGAAACCCAATAGAAAATGGACACGTGGCGGCAGACTCCTCCAAGGGGTCAGGCAGATTCTTCCAAGGGGTCAGACAGACTCTTCCAAAGGGTCTGGCAGACTCTTCCAAGGGGTCAGGCCTGACGCCTTGGATTTCACACTCGGAGGAGTCTGCCTGACTCATTGGAGGAGTCTGTCTGACCCCTTGGAGGAGTCTGCCGCCACGTGTCCATTTTCTATTGGGTTTCGCTCCAAAAGACGCATCCCATTGTTTCCAGACGCATCCCGCGCATTTGAATCCGTGATGCGCCACTCCAAGGACGCATGAGATGGCTATTTTCGTAAGTCAACCCTGGTGTTGGCTATTTTCGTAATTTTCTCTAAAAAGTATAATAGTGACACGTGACAATTAGTGGCTTAAGAGAAAATCATGTGGCCTAAGATGGTTTTGATTTATTATAATTTATAGATTATAGATATAGATTATAGATTTAACTAGTGGTTCTATGGTCGGCGAAAATCTAAGTTTGAGTCTCTAAACTCTTTTTTATCATTTACGACTATAGTATTCTTAACTAGTGGTTCTATGGTCGGCGAAAATCTAAGTTTGAGTCTCTAAACTCTTTTTTATCATTTACGACTATAGTATTCATTTGTTCTCATCTAAACTTTATTATCATTTACGACTCTCTATAGTATTAATTTCTTGTCATTTCAATGCATGAGATTAACATCTTACATTCTACTATTAAATGAAAGAGACTCTTTACATAACTTACTCAAATTAATATAAAAAAAAAACAATTAAAACCTAACCTCATCTTCACCACGAGTCCACCTTCTTGGTGACCAAATCTTCGATTGAAACCTCCTAAATCCGAAACCTTGGCGATGGGGGCAAGAGTGGATCGATAGTTTCTTGATAAAAACGATAGGGTGAGGTTTTGGTTCAGATCTTTGTAAGTACAGAGTTATGTGGTCGAGTACTGGTATAGTATTGTTTTGGTTTCCATACCGGGTACCATTTAATGTAGGGTTTTGAGTTTAGATTGGTGATACTTTCAAACAATACCTTCTTCTCATAGAACCTATGGACAAATAAAGACCGTTTGATGATGATTCTCACAACATTTGTTGCTTTATTTCTTGAATCAATTTGTCATTATGACAAGTTAGGACTCGAGGTAAAGATTTATATAATTCTTGACTATCGCCGTTGTTATTTGTAATTACTACGATATGAATTACCACACCTTTTACTATGGATATCATACTAATCTTGATTATATGTACATTTTCCAGGACTACTTTCTTCTTCAAACACATCAATTTGGGTTTTTTTTTTTTAAATAATGAAGCACTCTTATAATTGTTGTTGTGAGTGGTTGTAGCAAGTAGGCTCTTATGAGACTTATGGCGTTGCTTAACCATTGACATACTCATCGACTTGATGCCCAGAGGCGCATGATAGAAGGGGTCGCGGGGGGGGGGGGGGGGGGGTTCCTCTGGACTTTTCGCTCAGTAGTGTCCAGTATGTAGTTTTTGTATAGAATTTTTAAGGTATATACGTTTTCGACCCCCCCTGGTTTTATAATTTTTTAGGTATATACGTTTTCGACCCCCGGCCGGAAATCTCAAGTTTCGCCATTGTTGATGCCATAAAATTCCGGCGTTTTTTTATTATAAACACTTGAAGGTATATGTATTACATACCCTAATTTTTTTTTATAAAGGATACATTGTTTTAGATAGCGTTACTTAGGCTAAAGGGTGTGGGGTTCATGGTTGGGACATGATTCGGCACCTAGGAACATGAATGGAAGACTACACCACCCCCTTGCTTGATCCACCATGGTTTGCATGGATTAAACCATGGCAACCATGTTCCTTCTTTCCATTTTTCAAGAAATCATTTCCTTTTTCTTTAGACAAAGATAAATTAAAATAAGTAAGGGGCTAGTGGTTTGGGTCATGACCACACCCTTAGGGTAGTGGTTTTGAATGGTGGATTAGAGGTGGGTTACATGGCACTGACGTGGAAGGTCATGGTAGTCACGAGGGTCATGACCATACCCTATAGCCTTAAGAGTTATATAGGGTTTTCAAGGTTTTCTCATCTCAAGTGGATTTCCTAAGATACATATATGTATATATTACGAGGGAAAAGATCAAATAGGAAGTTTATTTTGGCTAGGAAGTGTAGGAAGCAATAGGATTAGGACATGTGGCAACATTTAAAATAAAGAAAAAGGGCATTTTAGTCAATCCAACCCTTTCTTCTTCATTTTCAATACCCAGTAACTTCAAAACCCACCATTTTCAAAACCCACCATCTTCAACCATTTCTTCACTTTCTATCTCAATAATCACTACATTATAGTGCGATTTTCATCACCAATCAATGATTCAAACACCCGATCAACATGTTCTTCAGCTTTTTTAAAGAAAACCCAGTTTAATTTCATACAAAATCTCGTTTTTTCGGGTGATTTTGAAGATAATCACTCGATCCGTTCGATTCGAGCGCTGATAAGTGTTTCAATCATTCAAAATTCGTCAATTGTTGAAGAAATCACTTCGATCCATGTAAGAAATTCTTTAATTTCATTTTTACGATCTGGGTTTTTGATTTAGTCATTGCGTTTTACAATCTTGGCAGGGGTCCGGGGGCAGCGCCCCTGGCGGGGTCCAAGGGGCAGAGCCCCTGGCTGGGGTTGAGACAGTTCACAGCACAGACAATTCACAGCACAGACAAAACTATTGTCATGGTTCAATGCGTTTTAGAGAGAACACTTTCTTTGGTGTTTTTAGGCATTGCGTTTTAGAACTAAAACATTTTTATGTGTTTTCTGGCCATTGCGTTTTAGAAAAACACATTCTTGAAGTGTTTTTGGTGCATTGCGTTTTAGGTAAAACACCTTTTTAGGTGTTTTCAGTCCATTGCGTTTTACAGAGAACACTTTCTTTTGTTTTTTAGGCAATTGCGTTTTAGAATGAGTCATTTTAAGTGTTTTCTAGCCATTGCGTTTTACAAATAAGACATTTTTTTTGTGTTTTTGGTGCATTGCGTTTTAGGTAAAACACTTTTTTATGTGTTTTCAGTCTATTGCGTTTTAGAAAACAGACATTTTAAGTGTTTTCTGGCCATTGTGTTTTAGAAATAAGACATTTGTATGTGTTTTTAGTCAATTGCGTTTTAGAAATAAGACATTTCTTTGTGTTTTTTGGTGCATTGCGTTTTAGAAAAATGTCATTTTTTAGGTTTTTTTTTCATTGCGTTTTACGTAACTGGGGGTTTTTCTATTGCGTTTTACGCAACTGGGTTTTTATTTTTTTTTTTTGAAAATATAGCAATAGTATACTCGTTTTAAAGATAAAAAAACGCTCGTTTTTTTGGTGCAATTTTTATAAAAAAATAATGTCGTATGAAAGAGTTATTAACGTTTAAAAAATGGGGGGGAATTGGAGGAGAGAGAAACTATTGTCTTGCATTGACTAGAATACCCCTAAACAAACTCACGCGTCTCTTTTTCTTCCCTTCAATTTCCATCATTTAATCTTAGCCCTTGATTAACTAAATGGATGGTCAAGATCACTTCCTAGCCTTCTTAGCCAAATAAACTTCCTATCGTATCTCCACCCTATATTATGAATCTACATATATTGAAAGTCTTGAAGAATTTATATTAATATTTAATTAGACGGAGAATAGAGGAGAGGGAAAGTAATTATTAATTGTTTAAATTGAGAGCGAAAGATTGAATATATTACCTTATTTTTTGATTTTTAAAATCATAAAAGAATAAGTGTTTCACATTAGGTACATTGGATCTATAAATTCCTGTTGGTCTTCTTAGAATCCTATCATATATAGGTTAATGATAAATCATATGGTTTGGACGAAAACGAAAAAAAATTTACTTATAATGGTTTATGTACACAAATGTTGTATGATGTAACCCAAAATAAAGTCGTATTTTACGTTGATAGAAAACCAAAAAAAGAATTAGGGCTACAAACGAACTGAACGAACACGAACAAGACCTTGTTCGTGTTCGTTTGTTAAGAAATATATGTGTTCACGAACACTTATCAAATAAGATTTTATGTTCGTGTTCATTTGTTAAGAAAATGAATTTGTTCGTGTTCGTTTGTGTTTGTTTGTTAATTTTAGGCAACGAACAAAAACGAACGTTGACGAACACAAATAGAAACAAACAAACACAAACAATCGTTCATGAACAAAATATATAATACACTAACACTTATTAGATATTTAATTTGTCGAAATTTTAAAGTATTTTAATAAATATAAAAACTAAAAACACTAATGAACTATCGAACACAAACGAACACGTTACCGAACGTTCACGAACATAAACGAACGAACACGACCTCTGTTCATGTTTGTTCATTTAATTAAACGAACGAAATTTCTTGTTCGTATTCATTTGTTTAGTAAACGAACAAACACAAACGAACTTCCCACCGAACGGTTCACGAACTGTTCGCCGAACGTTTGGTTCGTTTGCAGCCCTAAAAAGAATACCAATAACGGTTATAAGTACCACGGTCCGGATCGATAACGGTATCGTTGTTACAAAATTTGTGTACGTATAATGTCGTGTTTTACATTGATCGAAAACCATAAAAATAAATACCGATAACACCTATACCGGTTCCGATAACACCAATATTGGTAACGATATTGTTCTGTTACTGTATTGCTCTTTCGAATATGATTCTGTTTTATATAATATGAATAGTAATTTTAGTATTATAATAATATATAGTTTTTTATACTTTTATTATTTTAATATTATAATAATAGTTATTTTCTTTACTTTTTAACCTTAATCATTTTTTTAATATCACGGGTTGGGATAAGCTTGGTGTCAACTGGTATCGAGTCAGTACTGATATCGAAAATACCGGTATGGTCCCGGTTCGGTATCAGTACACCAAGGTAAAAACCGACACTAATACAGAAAACACCAAAAGTTGGTGCCGAATTGATATTGCAAATCTTTTGGTTCGGGAAATTCAGTGCTGCTACCCGGTACCATTTGCTCATCCCTGATCACGGGTACCGTACGAACAACAACGGTATTGTACAACTGTTTTTTTTGTTTCAAGGGTAGGGATGAGCTCAGTGCCAACCGATACAGAATCGGTATTGATACCGAAAATACCGGTTACGGTACCGGTATATGAAGGTAAAAAACGGTAGTGAACCGGTACCAGAAACGCCAAAAGTCGGTACCGAATTGGTACTTAAGATCTTTCGGTTCAGCAAATTTGGTGCCGGTACCTAGAATCATTTGCTCATCTCTGACCACGGGTTTCATACGAACAACATCGTCACCGTACAACTTTTTTGGTTGATTTTTTTTCGGTTATCTTTTAGTGTTTTTTTTTCTACATTTTCTTTTTATTGTTGTCAGCAGTTTCGTTCACAGCGCACTGGTAGTGATTTCAAAACACATGTAAACATAGACTAAATAACAGCAGAAATTCGCCGCAACGCGACGAACTTCTTTAAACCTAGTTTCCAGAGAAAAAAGAGTGCTCAAAGTGTAAAAGAAAAAACTTTGATGGACAAATTAAGAACACCAAAACTTATTTACTATTCTTAAAGTGGAACCAAATTAGAAAAAGCAAAATACTACGAAAACCTTAATGGCCAAATTAGGAAAAACAACACCGTATCTATTCTCAAACTGAAAAGAAAAACCTTGGCAACGAAACTAGAAAAACCAAAAGATTATGTAAAACCCTGGTGGCCAAATTAGTAAAATAAAATTTTGATATAATTCTCATTGATTAAAAACGTCGATGGCCAAATTAGAAGGAAGTTTACTAGTCCTAAAGTTTATTTATAAAAAATAGTTAAATTAAATTTATAAACGTCTTTCTATTGTTACGGTCTCAATGCTGAATAAAGAAGATTTGTTACACTAATAACTTTTTTAAAAAGGAAAAAAAAAAAGCATCAAATTTTAATTTTGCTTAAAAACCGAACATAGAATTGATTGCTCCGCCTTACTTAATATACAACAGGTTCTTCAATAAAATGTTTAATCTACATTACAAGTGTTTTAAGTCAGTAGTTTGAATGAACACGTCATATTAAAAAGATAAATAAGAAACATGGTTTATAATGTATGTAAGTTGCCACAATAAAACCATTTTAAGTAATGAGGGTGACGATGAATTTGCAACTAGCTTATGAAGTGGGAGACATGGAAAGGCTAGAAGAAATACAAAGATGCATTAGAATTTCAAACCATGATGATTTGAAGCTAGGTACGAGCGTGTGAATACGTGTTTGAGTCTATATCGATTACACCCTCCATTCGAATATAGTTTGGCATCATTTTAGAAGAAACGTTTGTCAAAAAAGCCCTCCTGATTATCTGAAACCAACCAAAGAATGAAGAGAGATTGAGATCACTTGTAAGTAATACTTGAAATGTGATAACGTATTGTGATTGTTAAGTAGGGTTACAATAGGTGGCCTCTAATATAGAAGATGTTGGTGCGTATTTAGTGAGACGATAGATCACTTCAAGTTATAAATGAAACTAGATAAAAAGTGATTCTAGCTAGTAATGCTTATACACAAAAGGCGAATTTAATTAGTATCGCATATACATAGATAGCGATGCTAAGGGACAATTAGGGTGTAATATTCATGTAATTGAGTTTGGGGCTACAAATAGATTAGCGAGCTTGTATTAGGTTAAGACTTAAGACTTTTGTCTACGAGTTTAAGAGTTCATGTTTTAAAGAGAGAAAGTTAGGGTTTGCATGTAAACAATATTCTTGATATTACAAGATTTAAATTGATATTTACATCTTGATTCTTGTAATTTCTTGTTGATTGTTACACAAGTTTAACGGATCATCACGTTAAACTTCAAATATCAATCTCACCCGCATCACTTAACTAGTTTTCCACTTCAAAATCTATCTCACCTTCCTCAAAATCCTTTAAAGCGTCAATCTTTTCAACATCATCATGTTGTCTCTCACCACTATCACTTCCATCTTTACCGGTCTCCCCTTGTTTGCTAGACTCCCCCAGACTACTAGCAGTAGTTCTTGCATTGCATCATTTACCGATAGATCCGTAACGTCATAGGGACCTACAAGAGACAATTACAAAACTAACCCTAAACCATCACCTATTACATATTTGGTCTAATACTCGTAATGGAGGTGCTTGGAAACTAATTAAAAGAAATTCTCTCTTCATATGTAATATGTGATTTGTTAGTTTCAAGTCATTACCCTATCTATATTTAGGGGTGTAAATGGGCTGAGGCTTAAGTTGCTTGTATCTGGACGACTTGATAATAATTCTTTATTCATGGTTTTTTATGACATTCAAAAACCTCCATTCATGGACGCGAAGAAATGGTTTTAGATAACTCGTATATATTCCCATCATATCTACAATAACATTTTACATTCCTATCTAAATATTTCGGGAATATATTCTCTATATATGAGTTATATGTCTTTCACTTTTGTTTTTTGGACTATGCTTGATGATGGAATAAATATGGAATCTTAAACCAAGTTAAAGGGTCAAATAGTTTGATGAAAAGCACCAATATGTATTTCACTCAGCCAAGTTTCTGTTGAACAAAACTCAAATGCTGATAAGGTTTGACAAAAACAAATAGAACCTTGTGATACGGGTATATATACTTCCAATGGGCAAAATTCTATCAAATAGCCAAAGTCAACTTAACGTACTTATAGGTATATTTGAGATTTTGGCCATTAAACAAAGAACATTTGCCACTTTAATCTTGGTTATATTCGCTTTGAATCACGTCAACTAGTTACGAATCTTGTAGGTACCATTGTCTACCAGCATAGTTCGACATATTCATGTGAAGGTGGAATATATGTTAGAAGTTTGGAAAACATAGAAAGGAAACGACATCGCATGATATCATATACATTGTCTATAAATAGATGGTTAATTTCCTACAAGTTGCAAGTAACATGAATCAAACATAGTATAATGAATACGACGAGAGATTCGTACATGAAAAAAAGAATGGTTTTATTAGGTTGCCAAGGATGATTTGTCTAATGATAACACATGGAGTTTGAAAAATTTGCAACTCCAGTGTTGAGTTCATCAGACAGTCATCCTTAGCAGACTTAATTCGCTCTTCTAGCTCATGTGATATCTTCTTATCTTCTCGGTGTAACATATGGTCGTTCAAGATTCTCAAAAACATTTTTGCGTCGTTTGAATTTCTCATTTTGAAACTATTTTGTGTCATTATAATTTGATGATATTGATTGTTAACTTTTGTGGTCATTTTCACTACAAAGCAGGTATGAATTATTTTCTTTAATTGCAGTGAAATTGAAGATTGCAAGATGTTAGAAAGATGGAGTTGTTCTCGTATTATTGTTAGCTTAGCCCATTATATATCAACTTGATTGGTGCTCCACTCCAAATGGGCTAAGAAAACTGGCAAGCCCAATCAAAACTCTATAAAAAAACATACTTATACACCTTTTCTTTAAATATCAAGAAAAAAAAATATTTTATAGAACGACAATTCACACTCTCTAAATCTACTACTAAGCAGCACCTTATATGTTCACTATGTGGATTGAGCACTCACCAAGTTAAAAGCCAAAACATTATCCAACTCTTTGAAACCGCCAGGCTAAAGGCCTTTTGTTCAAATAAAAAAAATACCATCTATTTCCTTTAGTAAACGTTTACAAAATAAGGATGAGAATTATTACAGAACATTAAATATTGCGAGAATAAAAAGAAACAACTCTAAATCACTAAATTTTAGGATTTAAGATTCATATTGTTTAAATTTTATGTTTCTTACAATCATATGTGTATTATATACATAAAAAACCATATGTTTTTACCTACATTTAGCCTGCATACATGTATGTAATTTTACATACTGATAACCTACATATGTGTAGGTTATATGAAAACAGAAAATTTTTCATATTTTGTTTTGAATTATATTTTGAGAAACAATAAATCTTACATTTGTAACATTCTCGTTACTTTTTAGGTTTTTAGAATTGAAAAAATGGATGATTCGTTTTGTTTTGCTTGTTCTCGCAATATTAGTGTTTTGCATAAACTTCCCCTACAAATAACTTATACTAATACATTACTAACCAATAACATCAGCTAAAAGATAATTTATTATAACCAGGTAACCTCAAACGCTCAAACAATCCCTATTATTTTTAAATTTATAGGTAAACTAGTCATTGTACTTCAAAAGTTTTTATATATTGATATGGTCATATTATTGGCACACTTGAGGTCCTTAAATCGACACCAGCAATACGGGTTGTATAAGCCTATACGACCCGTATTATGCAATTCTAATTCTCAAGGTCAGTCAAAGGCTGACAATGTCTTCCCATGCTTGCCTTATTTGAGTCGTATAGGCCTATACGACTCATATTGCTACTAGGTTGTCTTTCAACCCTGACAGATATAGTTCACATGCAAACCCTATATGGGTCGTATAGGCATATATATGACCCGTATCATGTATGAGGTTAGCTTTCTGTCACTGTTGAGTGACAGAAAGTGATGGATGGAACATATGTCAGCCCTATACGATATGACCCGTATTGGTCCAACAAATTTGAAATCAACTTTCTGCCTTTATATTCGACGAAGCAGACGAAGGAAATCGAATTTCTTCTTCTCATTCTCTCGTTCTTTTCTTGATCAATTCCACTATGTCTTGGTTCAACCTCAATTACGTTTTTGGCGAGTCGTCCAACAACAACACGAGCACGTTTATTCCGGAAAGCATTATGGTACAATATTCATTAACTTGTTTTATTTGTTTTGCTTATGAAATACTTACCATACCGTTGTTTTAGGAGGGGTCTGATGTCCCAGATTCTTACAATGGGAGAGTAAATGGTGATCACGAGGAGGAGGTCGTGTCCGGCTTTCGTTCCCTTTAAAAGGAATCGTTGTTGTCAAACCTGAACGAGGTAAGCATTTATCCACTTATTTTGTATTTGGGGTTAAATTTACCTTTATCTTTTACCCGTTGTTTTTTTAGCTTGTTGTGCCTCGCGAACCGTTGTTGCCAGACCTGAACGAGGTAAAATTTGTTTACTTATTTTTAATTAGTTGTTAGATTTACCGCCATCTTTTAACCGTTGATTTTTTCCAGGTTGTTGTGCCTAGCGGTGATTACGGTTATGGGTGTCCGGATTATGAAGACGGTTATGGTGCCGCATCCAGATAAGAAAACTATGACAATAACTTTTTCTTTAGTGATGCCTCGTACGTACAACAAGACGTTGGTGAGTATTCTTACGCCCAAGAGTCATTGGGTGGCGAGCAACTCACTTACCCGGAAGTTTCGTACAAAACTGATCAGGTCTGAACGATAAAAATATAATAAAAATTATAAAACCCATAAAAACAAAAATAACCAACAATAAACACCAACCACACCCAAAACACTATAATTCCATCTCAAAAAAATAAGATCTACAATACGGATCGTATAGATCTATACGATCCGTATAAGCCCAACCACCAGACAAACGCTGACCCTGTCAGTCTGTCATGTCTAAAACTTAACCAATATATATATCGTATAGACCTATACAATACGTATTAAACCAGTCAAAGTGTGAAGATAAATGAGCCGGTGTGCGGTTAGAATTTCCCATATTAATATCGATTTTCTTGTTCATTTTGTTCTATAGCGTTGATGAATAATCGAATGTTATTATAAGCGCATATTCTATTTGTACAATGTAGATTACAATGAGTACATCAATTTGTCATATACCTCGTTTACTTTCTTGCCATCTTGTTTTTTCTTTTAGGGAATATTTCACAGAATAGTAACCAAGTTTTAAAAGTGTTCTAATTAGGTCACTGGTGTCGTTTTTGTTTCAATTAGATAACTTAACATTCAAATCGAGCCATGTCATTTTTTACACGTGTCAAGAAAAAAATGAAGCATAAGATGTTACCGTCGAATTATTTTAATATATGAAATTATATTTATTAAAAATAAAAACCATTTAATTACATTAAAAATTAAAAAAACAAGTTACAATCCACGTCATCACTCGACGTTAGCATCAAATAAAAGAGAAAAAAGAATCAAAAATCAACATCACCACGGTTACATATGAAATTGATGAAAAAACCCTTAATTTTAATGAAGAATGAATGTTGAGTGACCTGATTGGAACACTTTTAAAACTTGAGTGACTTAATTAGAAGAGTTTTAAAACTTGGTTACTATTCTACAAAGTTACCCCTTTATTTTATGAAGTCGCTTATTATATATTAACATTATATTCTTTCGTTAAATAACGACAAAGAAGAACTCTAGAGATGTCAGATGGGTAATCTTCGTTATTAAATTGGCATATTAATAACTATTTTAATTTAAGTAAATAAGTAATTAATCATATAAAAATAGCATTATTTATAATAAAATGAGTTAATTATTGTTTTCGTTTTGTCAAAAATCACTATTTCACTCCATTAGTTTAAAAATTGCGATTTCAGTCCCTGTGGTTTCACTTTCGTAATCATTTCAGTCTCTGTGGTTTCAATTTCGTAACCATTTCAATCCATTTATTCTGTTAGTACAGGGATTGGAATTGTTACGAGGTGGACTGAAATGGTTACGAAAGTGAAAGCACATGGACTGAAATCGCAATTTTTAAACTAATGGACTAAAATAGCGAATTTTGACAAACCATAGGGACGAAAACAGTAATTAACTCTAATAAAAAATAACCAGTGGTATTAATTAATTAAGACCGTGGGGTATGGTGGGGCTTGGGTTGGGTTTGGGTTGGGGCATAAGTTGACACCTGGAATTGGAGCCCCCCCACCGCCTAGTGATGTGTCCGTGGGGTATGGCGGGGCGTGGGTTGGGCTTGGGTTGGGTGCACCGCGTGGCAGATTATTAAAAAAAAATTACAAAAAATTTATAAAATCCACACAACATTTATAAAAAAAACCTACAATTTCATTAAAATTTTAAAAATTACATAATTCCTAAAAATTACAAAATAAAAAACCTAGAGCGTTAGGTAAATTTCAAAAAGGGCGATCTTGTCGAACGCCTTTCGCTCCTTGCCTCGAAACTCTATGTTCGCCACCGCCACCCGGTCCTCGTGGCTTAACTCGCCGCTCGGAACGGCTTCGTAGTAAGCCTTGAAACGATCGAGCTTGGGTCGTAGCTCGCGCCATTTATGTTGGCACGCGATGAGGTTGTGGCGGTCGTTTCCGACGTTATGTTAAGTTTCCAGTTCATGTGATGTACGTGTTTACCAGTGGAATGTGATAAACGAAGGTGGTTATAATGTTGTTTCGTTGACTACTCAACCTTGTTCATGTCAGGATAAGTCTGGGGTGTCTACTGATGTAGGATGTCGGTTCTAGTTGCGCATTCGTATCTAATGTTACATGTAGGAAGTGGGTTAGTAACTGGTCGGGTTTGTTGTAAATTCTTGTATGGTTGGTTGTTGGATTGGGTATAATGTGGACGAGGGTGTCGTTGGTTATTCGATGTTGGGCTTGAATGTTTTGAAATAAAGTGTCTTTGCAGTCTGTATATTTCAAAGTCAATTGTTATAATTTTATTCAGTGAAGTTGGCAAACAACCAGTATTCAAGGCAGAAACATTATTGATGTCCTCTAATCCTAATCCTGAAGGAGATTGTATCATGGGCGAAGAAGCAAAAAATGGCGTCTTTGTGTTTTAAAGCGGATTTAAGTAAGGCTTTCGATGGTCTTAGCTGGGAGTTTTCGGACTTGGTGAGGCCCATATCTTTCAAAATATTTGGAGAATATATTCTCTCTATGTGAAAACTATATATCTTTTCAGGGTCGACTTTGAGGGAAGGACGGGTGGGCGACGGCCCGGGGCATAGTCTCCCCGAGGGCCCAAATACATATTTTTATAAAAATTATAATATATATATATACATATATACTAAATAAACTAATAATTATGTTATATATACTGAATAAACTAATAAAAATACATTAAACTAATAACAATACCATAAACTATTGCAGCCTAGCTGGTAGATTCCTTACTATTCAAATTTTAAGCCCTGCGTTCGAATCTCAATCCTTTCTTTTTGTCTCAATATTTTTTCAATGAGTGACATGATATAAATAAAATAAGTATTCATATATAACTCCAGCCCAAATCCAACATAACATGCTGCGAGCTCCAACCATATTAACCATCATATCATTCGATTCATGACAAAAATCAATTCTACCATATGCATTAAATCTATTATAAATTACAATCTTCTTCTTAAATTGAAATTGATTAAATTATAACTTATTATTTTTTGAACATGTTACTTCTTAAGATTTGATGTTTTCTGAAAGAGTTGGTTGAACTTATATAAGAGACATTTTCATATCTATATATAATATTTGTTGTTTTGGGTTTATAACAACTATTGTCGCATTATGTTATAGGGGCACAATTTTTTTCGAGGATTCTCGATGACGGCCCTATATCTTTTACTACCCTTTTCTGTCACACCCCAACCGATGGCGGAATCATCGGGGCATGGCACTGAGCGAAACAGATTGTCCAGAAGTTTCCATAACAATTATCAATACCATTCAATTTAAATAATACGTCCCATACCGTATCTCAAACAGTAAAACAATTATTACAGACAAAAATCTAGGCAAATATTTTGTTCCGACAACTCAGATTTCAAAATAGAGCAATTGTTTATCTGCTTCTAGAGACCCTTAGTTTGACCACTACAGACAACTATTTGTTGGGCTCTAAAGCTTTATTCTAGCTTCAAATTCCTACCAAGTGTGCGTCCTAAGCACCTGTCACATACGTTAAAATAAAAGTCAATACATATAATGTAAAGGTGAGCATACAAGTTTGAATATAGCATATAGAGTTCGAATTCGTTTACGCATAACCAGCACGTACACATAGTGAAATGAAGCACGTTAGTTATCGACATAGATCCGTCGATACCAATGACTGCGGGTTGACTGCCCGAGGCAGTTCGCAATACATGATTACCACCGTAATCCATGCAAGTAATGATCCTTAACAACCCCCGTGTGAACGGGTGCTGAGTCCAAACTATAGTACTATCGTTGCTAAGGCAGGTAGACAGCATTCCATGTGTAAACATAACAAACAAGCATTCATAAGCCACGTATAACATGCATTAACGGTTAGCGTTCAAATAGTATTGAGTAGTGTGTTTGATGTGATTTGAATAGTTGTAACGTATGTAACACCCAAAAGTGCTTAAAGCAAAAAGGGATCGAGTATACTCACAGCGATTAATGGATTGAAGGGAGCGCTTAGCGAGTAAGGTTAGCCTGAATAGATTAGATTGTATAACGATAAGTGATGCGTGAAACGTCACGAAGTGTGAAAGGGTCGGATAGTGGTTCGATCGGATGGTAATCCGATCGGACAGCAATCCGTGCGGATAACAATCCGTTCTGGTGGTCATCCGGTCGGACAGTGGCCCGGTCGAATGGTGATTCGAGTGGATTGTTTCTTCCTATAAAGAAAATGTGTTTGTGTATGATGGTTTGACTTTGAAGTTTTCGTTGTAGTATTTTGAAAACACGGAAGTATCTCTATCCATCAAGTCGGTCGATCGGATGACTGGTCGTGCGGATGACAATCCGTTCGGATGGTCATCCGGTCGGACGGTGGTCCGGTCGGACGGCGACTTAGTGATGAGGTTACTTACTGAAGGCAAGTTCACTTACAGAAGTGTCATTCGATCGGATGGCAATCTGATCGGATGGCAACCTTGTTATTGGACATGCTGAAAATTGTTTAAGTCTTTAAAGTCTTAGTATCTCATGATCCGAAGAGTAATCCAGTCAGATGGTCGTCCGATCGGATTGCAATTCGTTCGATACTCAAACTTCAGCTAAGATTGTTTTATGGGTGGGACCCAAGTGTGATCCGTTCGGATGACCTATCCGATCGGATTGTAATCCGGTCGGATAGCAATCCGTTATGGTTGTTCCGTTCGTCCTACACTTGGTTGTTTTGATGGTTTGTCATTATGTCGAGACACTTTGACAACGTGTCAGCCAACAGAACCCTTAGTTCGACCCAGATGACCAACCCGACCAGGAATCACCCTAGTCCGGCCGGTTACCGGCTCGAGACGGTTGGTCTTGGCTAACCCGAAATAGGTAGTCTCGTGAGTAGAATCCGGATCTTGAGCTAGTACAACACTACAATCGAGTAGAAGACTAAATCAGGGTCGGGTCCTATCGGTTTTGAGTACTTTGAGTGCAAAAGAGTCGAAAGAAAGTTTAAGACCATCTTTCAATCCTTTTTCACCATTCTTGTGTCGAGATCTTTACAAGATCTTTGTATGTTTGCAGGGAAATCGGTTAGATCTCGGTTGTTCTTGGTGGATTGAAGTCAAAACATGAAGTTCTTGAAGAACGCATGATGACGTCACCCTAGAACACCCGAAATCCGGTGATTTCACGGTTAAAAGTTAGGATTTAAAAGATAGAAAGGTGTAGGAGTGCGTGTAGATCAAGAAAGTACAAGATTTAGGGCGATATCTTACCTGGATTGAGATAAATCGAAGAAAAGGTGAGGAGCACGAATGGTTCGGACAGAGAGTTTCCAGAAATGGAAAGAATGACAATGACAGGGGTATTTATAGGATTCCAAAAGAGGAAAGGGTTATCCGATCGGATGACACACCGCTCGGATGGCTTATCCGGTCGGATGACTCCTGACCTGAGGCACAGTGGCTATCCGGCCGGATGGCACTTGATTCGATTGTTGACGCGACGATTTTTGGTGTTTCGATTTCGATTGCGAGCGGTTCGTCACGATAGGGTTTCCTAGTCAAATTACTTTTAGTCCCAACTACTAATTATCATAGTTTCGATTTCGATTCGGATTCGAGTTCGATTACGTTTCGAGTTTCGATTGAGTTCGATTGATTTCCACAATATATATATATATATATAACACACACAAGTAACACATAAGGCACACACACACGTATAATAACCAAATTAAGTCGAGTTGCGGTTCGTATCACGATTCGATGTCGAGTAGCATAGCTTGATTATTGATTAATTAACTTTATCGCATTGTTACTTTCTATAATTCACAGTCGTAAGTCGATTAGATAGCGATTAACACACATCGATTTTAGCAGTTAACAACACTTACTCCACATAATACAATTAAAATAAAGAAATCACTATAAGTCAAATTCGTATAATCGGGCGTTGACTTTGACTAGTGAAAACACGGGGTGTTACATTTTGGACCATGCTTCATGATAGAATAAAAATGGAATCTTGAACTCTAATCAAAGAGTCAACTAGTTTGATGAAAGCATCAAAATATGTTTCATTTTTATTTCACTTAGCCAAGTTGCAGCTGAACCAAACTCAAATCTTTACACTTGTACTCAAATTCTGATAAGGTTTGATAAAAACAAATGGAACCATGTGATCCGGGTATATATACTTTCAGCATGCAAAGATTTGATCAAATAGCCGAAGTCAACTTAACGTACTTATTTATGAGATTTTGGCCATTAAACGAAGAACATTTCTCACTTTAATCTTGGTTATATTCGCTTTGTGTTATGTCAACAAGTATAAGTTCATCATGTGCTTACGAATCTTGTAGGTATCGTTATCTAAACAAGTGTAGATCGACATGTTTGTGTGAAGGTGGAATATATGTTACGAAGTTTGAAAATATGAAAATGGAATGACATATGAAATTTACATACATTGTCTATAAATAGATGGTTAATTTCCTACATATTGTAACATGAGCTAAATATAAATCAATAAATGAATATGACGAGAGGTTCATACATGAAGAGAAGAGCGTTCTTATTAGGTAGCCAATGATGATTTGTCTCATGACAACATACTCAAGGTTTTCGAAAATGACATCGTTAAGTTTTTGGTTATCAGGCAATCATTCCTTAGCTAACTTAATACGCTTTTCTATCTCATGTTAGACCTTCTCATCTTCCTACCAGAGCATACGTAGCGTTCAAGATTTTTAAAAATATTCTTGTGTCATACAGTTTTATCTGTCATTTTGAAATTATTTGTGGTCATTATAAATAGATCAATATATTGATTCAAAGTTTTGTAATGATCATCAAACATTTCAGTTAAGCTATTATTGTAGTTGTTCTGCTCCTTTAACTTTTTTCATCTATTATATATATTGATTTCGAGAGACGATGAATAGTAAATTTATTTTTATAATAATATATATTTTTTTATTATTTAATATATTATAATAATTTATTATTATATTTACTTTTAATAACATATTTTTCTTTTTTTTAAAACATCTATTTCCTTTACTTTTTTTAATATTTTTTTCTTTTTTAACATATATTAATTTATCGATTAATTTGATACTTCTTTAATAAATTACGTTTATAACTTTTTTTTGAAAAACTTAAGTACGTAATTGTGCTTGATTTCTTTCCCTGACATTCCGTTATAAGTTTTGCTAAAACGGGGTTACACTCAAAATAAAGTATTTATTTGGTATCATAAAACGGTATGATAATAAATTAAATCGTTCTAATCTTTTGACTTTCTAAATAATATGTTTTATTTTCAAATCACGTTTATTTTACATTATCATTTGCTCGGTTTCGCCGCAACGCGCGATATAAAAAACTAGTTAAAATAAACACATGTGCGTGTGACTTACTTACGACTGGTTTGTATTTATTAATATTAATATATAAATAATGTAGCTGACAAGAGCATTCTCATTAAAATCTCCATTTCTGTCTCTTAAAAATTACCTTTTGTTTAACCTCTCATCACATCACATTCTTCATCTCTATCTCTATATTTTTTCTATTATTTCTTTTTTAATCATACTTTGAGTTACAAAGCGAAATGTATGCTTCATTGAGATACAATCTTTAAATTTTAGAGATGTGAACAGTGAATCTCTATATATAGATAATCATCATAGCAAAGCTTTTTTTTTTTTTTTTTTTTTTGAACGGCAAATTTTTGGATCACTGACGGACCACTGGAGTATCATCGTGCCACCAGCAGAACCACCCGATCATATCCATCTCCACTAGGCAATAATGCCTATACACCAATTCAGGAGGAAACCCAATAAATCTGGGAAAACCCCCTTTGTGGGAATCGAACCCATGACCTAATGGGTCATAAGTCTTATCCCACCCCCAAGATACCACTAGGCTATAATGCCATGGGTAGCAAAGCTTTATATTTGCAATGTGGATGGAGAGTCAAATGTAGAAGAAAAATAGGGGAAATCCGTAAAATTTAAAGATTGTACTCATAATCGTCTTTTATGATTCATCGGCTACCATTATTTTAGTCCAACACGTAACTTTTTGAGCATATTTGGGGCCCAGAAGTTAGCCAATTATATACTTATATAGTACCAATTGATCGTAGCTTGTAATGGGCTAAGGAAACTGGCGAGCCCAGCCAAAACTCAATACATTTACTAACTAGTGTGTAACCCCCGCGTTGCGGGTGCGGGGGTCGTAAAACCGTGCTAAGTAAAGTAGTGTAAGAAAAGACGATCAAAGCCAGAAAAAATCGTAAAACAAAAAGGTCAACGTGACGTAAAATGTAGATAAAGACAAACGAAAATTTATACCGCAAGCTATTGTAAAACGTAGATGAACTTTAAATTATAACAAAAATGTTTTAACTTATAAAAGATATTAAAGAGCCAAAAGTAAAATATAAAAATTTGAGGGAGAAAAAATATGAAGCACTTTAGTACAAGACAAAAATAATAATAAAAAACAATAAACAAAAACACAACTTAAAAAAACAGAAAAAATCACTTAAAAAAAACTAAAATCACTATATGACAAATAAGTTACTGTTCTTAAGAAACTACCTCATTTGTTATATATAGTAATAGTAATAAGAATATTGGATTTTAATAATCTCAACTATTTTTGTTTCGTCACCAATAGTCCTAACTTTAAAAATAACTACTGGTAGTCCCAGCTATTGACATATTGGCCATCAATGGACCCTAACTAACAGAACCCTAACGCCGTTAATCTCTGGTCGCCAGAAAACCGTTTTTGGCCGGAAAACTCATATTTGGCCAGAAAACTCAACATTTTCGTCCCAAACCTCTTTGTAACCTTATTACGGACCTTTAGGAACCTTTTTTTAGTAAAAACCTAATTATTTAAGTCACCGGAAAACTTTTTTTTCACCGGAAAACTTCTTTTTCACCGGAAAACTTCTTTGTGGCCAGAAAAGTCAACTTTTTAGCAGGAAAACTCAACATTTTCGTACCAAACCTCTTTGTATCCTTAGATCGGACCTTTAGAAACCTTTTTCTGGCCAAAAACGGGTTTCCGGCGACCGGAGACTAACGTTGTTAGGGTTCTGTTAGTCAGAGTCCAATGGTGGCCAATAGTCACTGTAAGTAGTTATTTTTTAAGTTAGGACTGTTGGCGGCCAACGACGAATAGTTGGGATTATTAAAATCCAATATTCCTTACTAATAATACATTTACATTTACCATGAGGGGGAATGCCCGGTACCATTTAATGTAGAGTTTTGAGTTTAGATTGGTGATACTTTCAGATAATACCTACTTCTCATAGAACCTATGGACAAATAAAGACCGTTTGATGATGATTCTCACAATATTTGTTACTTTATTTCTTGAATCAATTTGTCATTGTGACAAGTTAGGACTCGAGGTAAAGATTTATATAATTCTTGACTATCGCTGTTGTTATTTGTAATTACTACGATATGTACCTTTTTCCAGGATAGACTTCCGACGCGGGATGCTTTGGCTGCGCGAAATATAAATGTGCAAGCCCGTTTTGTTGTCTGTGTGGTGACTTCGTGGAGTCTAGCGACCATATTTTCATGGCGTGCCATTTTGCTCAATCAGTTTGGCAAAATGTTGCAGTTTGGTGTAACCTCCCCCATATAATAGCCTTTGACATCTGGAAGACGCGTAACGACGCTATTTTTAATCACTCCCAACCGTCGGTTGTTAAAGTCCTGGATGAAGCCAGGTCGTTGGGTTTCCTTTGGGTAAAAAGTCGATCGCGGGAAGCATGTATGTCGTGGCAGAACTGGAGCAATTTTCATATCTTTGCTTGATGTATTGTGTTGTGAATGTGGCTTTTGGCCTTTGGTCTGCTGTTCCTTTTCTGGTGTGAGATCTGTTTGTCTCCATTTTGAAATTCTGGTGTCTAGCGACTTGCTAGTTTGGAATAATATTTTCAGTCCGCCGTTCAAAAAAAATGAAGCACTCTTATATAATTGTTGTTGTGAGTGGTTGTAGCAAGCAGGCTCTTATGAGACTTATGACGTTGCTTAACCATTGACATACTCAAATCAATCGCCAACGTAATCAATGCATCGGTCACAAAAGTTATTACAAAAGGATAAAACCACGAAGAATAAAGTTTGATGCCATAAAATTCCTTCAGCGTATTTTTTACTAGAAACACTTGAAAGTATGTGTATTACGTGCCCTCAAATTTTTATAAAAGATACATTGTTTTAGATAGTGCTACATAAGAGTCATACAGGTTTTTTTAAGGTTTTCTTAGGGGGTGGGGTGGTCATCACTCATCACTCACTCTCACTCACAACACTCAATCAAGTTCCGCCATGTCATCAACCATTTTTCCGTCACTCATAACATATTTTAGTGGCAATGGTCATCACTCACAACACCCAACAATAAACCCTCACACCCTCTCACATCCATTTATCACTCACAAGCCCGTCACTCGTTGATTTTATCAAGCCAACCTTCCATCACTCGTTGATTTTTCACAGTCCCCTTATCTCAAATGGGTTTCCAAAAGAACCTTTCCTAGGAACATGATACATATATGAAACTCTTGAAGAATTTAAATAACAAGATACATATATGAAACTCTTGGAGAATTTAAATTAATATTTAATTAGATGGAGAATAGAGGAGAGGGAAAGTAATTAATTATTTAAAATGAGAGCGAAAGATCGAATAGATTACCTTATTTTTTAATTCTTTAAATCATATAAGAATAAGTGGTTCACAATGGATACATTGGATCTCTGAGTTCTCAAATTCTCGTTGTTCTTAGAATCCCTATCACATATATAGGTTAAATGATAAATAATATGGTTTGGACCAAAACAAAAAAAAGTTTATTTACAATGGTTTTACAACACAAATGTTATATGACATAACCCAAAATAAAGTTGTATTTTACATTGATGGAAAACCAGAAAAACGAATACCAATAACGGTTACAAGTACAACGGTTCCGGTTCCGATTTCCGGTTCCGATAACACTGATAACGGTATTGTTGTTATAAAAGTTGTATGACGTATATATAATCAATACCAATAACACCTATACCGGTTCTGATAACACCGATACTGGTAACGATATTATTCTGTTACCATATTGCTATTTCGAATACGATTCCGTTTTATATAATATTTATATTGGAATTTCGAGAGAAAAAAGAGTGCTTAAAAGTGGAAAAGAAATGGCCAAATTAAGAACACCAAAACTTATTTACTATTCTTAAAGTGGAATCAAATTAGAAAAAGCAAAACACTACGAAAAGCCTTAATGGCCAAATTACGAAAAGAGTAAAATGCCTTATTGCTTTTCTCAAAGTGAAAAAAAAAAACCTTGCCGACGAAACTAGAAAAACCAAAAGATATCCATGGCTTTACATTTTGGGGGTGGGATAAGTCTTTTGGACCAATCTGGGTTTGATTCTCACAAGGGGGGTTTTTTCATATTTATTGGGTTTCCTCCTGAATTGGTGTATAGGCTTTATGCCTAGTGGAGATGGATATGATCGGGTGGTTCCGCTCGTGGCACGATGATACTCCAGTGGTCCGTCAGTGATCCAAATTTGCCGTTAAAAAAAAAAAAAAAAACCAAAAGATTATGTGGGCGCCAATGATGAAACACTCTTCCGTCATCACGCTTAGGTGGGCGCCAATGATGAAACAATGGCCTCCAACCTAAACACGGGCCTAGGGCCACCAAAAAATAAGGGCCTCCAAGTTTTTAGAAAGTTTTTATATATAGTATATGTATCAGGCCCAAATAAATACGTTGATTTCAAAACTAAACTAGTTTTTCATTGAAGGAGCCCAAAGTATACATTGTTTAGCAAAAAAAAGGTCCAGTTTTAAAGCCCATTTCGCAATAATTTCCAGCTATTACAACACAACAACCATCGACCTAATCATCATTATTGAGCGGCCTAAAGCTCCTAAAATACAGACGCAGTCATCGTTCCCACTTCCCATCGCAGCTTGCTTTCAATTTCTAGGCTACCGGCTATCACTAGACGAAAAAAGTAACTGTAATCACCCATGGCGACGGTTCATTGGGATTGGAGAAGAGTTTATGGGTGAAATTAGGGCCCCCACTTCGTAGTTTATTTAGGGTCTCCAAAAACGTTGGAACGACCCTGTTGGTGGCCAAATTAGTAAACTAAAATTTTGATTAAAAACGTTGTTGGCCAAATTAGAAGTAGGAAGTTTACTATTCCTAAAGTTTGTTTATAAAAAGTAGTTAAATTAAATTTACAAACATTTTTCTATTGTTACGGTCTCAATGCTGAATAAAGAAGATCTGTTATGCTAATAACTTTTTTAAAAAGGAAAAAAAAAAGCATCAAATTTTAATTTTACTTAAAAACCGAACATGGAATTGGTTGCTCTGCCTTACTTAATATACAACAGGTTCTTCAATAAATGTTTAATTTACATTACAAGTGTTTTAAGTTAGTAGTTTGAATGAACACGTCATATTAAAAATATAAATAAGAAAATACATGGTTTATAATGTATGTAAGTTGCCACAATAAAAGCATTTTAAGTAATGAGGGTGACCATGAATTTGTAACTAGCTTATGAAGTGGGAGACATGGAAAGGCTAGAAGAAATACAAAGATGCATTAGAATTTCAAACTATGATGATTTGAAGCTAGGTACGAGCGTGTGAATACGTTTCGTAATCATTTCAGTCCCCGTGGTTTCAATTTCGTAACCATTTCAATCCATTTATTCTGTTAGTACAGGGACTGGAATTGTTACGAGGTGGACTGAAATGGTTACGAAAGTGAAAGCACAGGGACTGAAATCGCAATTTTTAAACTAATAGACTAAAATAGTGAATTTTGACAAACCATAGGGACGAAAACAGTAATTAACTCTAATAAAAAAATAACCAGTGGCAAACAACCATTATTCAAGGCAGAAACATTATTGATGTCCCTCTAATCCTAATCCTGAAGGAGATTGTATCATGGGCGAAGAAGCAAAAAATGGAGTCTTTGTGTTTTAAAGCGGATTTAAGTAAGGCTTTCGATGGTCTTAGCTGGGAGTTTTCGGACTTGGTGAGGCCCATATCTTTCAAAATATTTGGAGAATATATTCTCTCTATGTGAAAACTATATATCTTTTCAAGGCCGTCTTTGAGGGAGGGCGGGGTGGGCGACGGCCCAGATACATATTTTTATAAAAATTATATTATATATACTATATAAATTAATAATTATATTATATAATACTGAATAAACTAATAAAAATACCTTAAACTAACAATACCATAAACTACTGCAGCCTAGCTGGTAAATCTCAGTCCTTTCTTTTTGTCTCTATATTTTTTCAATGAGTGACATGATATAAATAAAACAAGTCTTCTTATATAACTCCACCCAAAATCCAACATAACATGCTGCGAGCCCCAACCACATTAACCATCATATCATTCGATTAATGACAAAAAGCAATTCTACCGTTACATTAAATCTATTATAAATTACAATCTTCTTCTTAACTTGAAATTGATTAAATTATAACTTATTATTTTTTGAACATGTTACTTCTTAAGATTTGATGTTTTCTGAAAGAGTTGGTTGAACTTATATAAGAGACATTTTCATATCTATATATAATATTTGTTGTCTTTGGGTTTATAACAACTATTGTCGCATTATAGACTTTTTATATATGAGTTATTGGTGTTATATTATAGGGGCCCAATTTTTTTCGAGGATTCTCGATGACGGCCCTATATCTTTTACTACCCTTTTGGACCATGCTTCATGATAGAATAAAAATGGAATCTTGAACTCTAATCAAAGAGTCAACTAGTTTGATGAAAGCATTAAAATATGTTTCATTTTTATTTCACTTAGCCAAGTTGCAGCTGAACCAAACTCAAATCTTTACACTTGTACTCAAATTCTGATAAGGTTTGATAAAAACAAATGGAACCATGTGATCTGGGTATATATACTTTCAGCAAGCAAAGATTTGATCAAATAGCCGAAGTCAACTTAACGTACTTATTTATGAGATTTTGGCCATTAAACGAAGAACATTTCTCACTTTAATCTTGGTTATATTCGCTTTGTGTTATGTCAACAAGTATAAGTTCATCATGTGCTTACGAATCTTGTAGGTATCGTTATCTAAACAAGTGTAGATCGACATGTTTATGTGAAGGTGGAATATATGTTACGAAGTTTGAAAATATGAAAATGAAATGACATATGATATTACATACATTGTCTATAAATAGATGGTTAATTTCCTACACATTGCAACATGAACCGAATAAATCAATAAATGAATATGACGAGAGGTTCATACATGAAGAGAAAAGCGTTCTTATTAGGTAGCCAAGGATGATTTGTCTCATGACAACATACTCAAGGTTTTCGAAAATGACATCGTTAAGTTTTTGGTTTATCAGGCAATCATTCCTTAGCTAACTTAATACGCTTTTCTATCTCATGTTAGACCTTCTCATCTTCCTACCAGAGCATACGTAGCGTTCAAGATTTTTAAAAATATTCTTGTGTCATATAGTTTTATCTGTCATTTTGAAATTATTTGTGGTAATTATAAATTGATCAGTATATTGATTCAAAGTTTTGTAATGATCATCAAACATTTCAGTTAAGCTATTATTGTAGTTGTTCTGCTCCTTCAACTTTTTTCACCTGTTAAGACCGTGGGGTATGGTGGGGCTTGGGTTGGGAGCATGAGTTGACACGTGGAGTTGGATCCCCCCACCGGTGAGTGACGTGTCCGTAGGGTATGGCGGGGCTTGGGTTGGGGGCGTGGCTTGGCAGTTTATTAAAAAAAAAATTAATTCAAACACCCGCTATGACATGGCGGTGAACAGCGAATTGGAGGCCGCCACATCGGATCTCAAGCCCGCCCCACGCCCGGCTTCAAACCCAAGCCCCAAGGGCCACGCCCCAACCCAAGCCCCAAGGGGTGGTGGCTTGGGCGTTTTCCCCCAACCCACGCCCCAACCCAAGCGGCCAAGCCCCATACCCAACAGTCTAAAATAAATACATGGGTGTGTGACTTACTTGCGACAGGTTTGGTGTGTGTGACTTACAGGTTTGATTTGATCAATATATTTTTTTTGAGAAGACAACTTACTATTTTATTTATTGATTATTGCATTTATTCCTTCAACTTTTTTCATCTATTAAAATAAACACATGTGTGCGTGACTTACTTACGGCAGGTTTGGTGCGTGTGATTTACTACAGGTTTGATTTGGTCTCTCTCTCTCACTCTCTCTCTCTCTCTATACATATATATATATATATATAGGGTGGGGTTCTAGAGTGAACACTAATGTATTTGCGAACTAAGTGAACAAATCCTGGCCATTAATCTACACACGTGTATGGCCAGGATCTCATCATCAAATCGTAAAATACACTAGTGTATTTCAATATCAAATCCTGGCCATTGATCTACACACGTGTATGGCCTGGATTAGTTCACTCAGTTCGCAAGCTACACTAGTGTTCACTCTTGAACCTAATCCTATATATATATATATATATATTAGAAGACAAATTACTATTTTATTTATTGATATTGCATTTATTAATATATAAATAAAGTAGCTGATAAAAGCATTCTCATTAAAATCTCTATTTCTGTCTCTTAAAACTCACCTTTTGTTAACCTCTTATCACATCACATTCTTCATCTCTCTCTCTCTCTATATATTCTATTTTTATTTTATTATTATTTTTTTTAATCTTAATTTGAGTTACAAAGCGAAATGCATGCTTAACTGAGATACAATCTTTAAATATTAGATATGTGTTATATATAGATATTCATCATAGAAAATCTTTATATTTAAAGATGGGGATAAAGATTCGAATGTAGAAGAAAAATTGAAGTGATCCTTAAAGTTTAAAGATTGTGCCCAAAATCGTCTTTCATTGGCTACCTTTATTTTAGTCCAACAGATGTTAATTATATTTCTTGATACGTAATTTTGTAAGCTTATTTGGGGCCCAAAAGCTGGCCCATTATGTAGTACCAATTGATCGTAGCTTGTAATGGGCTAAGAAAACTGGCAAGCACAGCCACATCTCAATAACAAAGGTATTTTTATATAGGGTTAGGATATGATAGAAAGTTTATTTGGATAGAAAGCCTAGGAAGTAATCTTGACCATCCATTTATTTAATCAAGAGCTAAGATTAAATGAGTGAAATTGAAGGAGAAAAAGGACGCGCGTGGGTTTGTCTAGGGCATTCTAGTCAATCCAAGGCAATAGTTTCTCTCTCTTCCAATTCCCCCCATTTTTTAAACGTTAATAACTCTTTCATATGACATTATTTTTTTATAAAAATTGCACCAAAAAAACGAGCGTTTTTTTATCTTTAAAACGAGTATGCTATTGCTATATTTTCGAATTTTTTTCGAAAACACAGTTGCGTAAAACACAATGGAAAAGAAAAACCTAAAAAATGACATTTTTCTAAAACGCAATGCACAAAAAACACAAAGAAATGTCTTATTTGTAAAACGCAATGGCCAGAAAACACAAAGAAATGTCTTATTTCTAAAACGCAATAGCCAAAAAACACAAAAGAAAGTGTACTTTCTAAAACGCAATGGACTGAAAACACATAAAAATGTGTTTTACCTAAAACGCAATGCACCAAAAACATAAACAAATGTCTTATTTCTAAAACGCAATGGCCAGAAAACACTTAAAATGTCTGTTTTATAAAACGCAATGAACTGAAAATAGATAAAAATGTGTTTTACCTAAAACGCAATGCACCAAAAACCCAAAAAAATGTCTTATTTATAAAACGCAATGGCCAGAAAACACTTAAAAATGTCTCATTTCTAAAACGTAATGGCCTAAAAAAACAAAAGAAAGTGTTCTCACTAAAACGCAATAGACTGAAAACACCTAAAAATGTGTTTTACCTAAAACGCAATGACTAAAAACACTTCAAAAATGTGTTTTTCTAAAACGCAATTGCCAGAAAACATATAAAAATGTCTTAGTTTTAAAATGCAATGGCGTAAAAACACCAAAGAAGGTGTTCTCTCTAAAACGCAATGGCCTAAAAACACCAAAGAAAGTGTTATCTCTGCCCCTTGGACCCCGCCAGGGGCTGCCGCCCCTTGGACCCTGCTACCAGGGGCGCTGCCCCCGGACCCCCGCCAAGATCGTAAAACCCAATGACTAAATAAAAAACCCAGATCGTAAAAATGAAATTAAAGAATTTCTTACATGGATCGAAGCCGGTTTCTTCAACGATTGACGAAATTTGAATGATAGAAACACTTATCAGCGATCGAATCGAACGGATCGAGTGATTATCTTCAAAATCACGGGAAAAAACGAGATTTTGTATGAAATTAAACTGGGTTTTCTTCAAAAAAGCTGAAGAACACGTTGATCGGGTGTTTGAATCATTGATTAGTGACGAAAATCGCACTATAATGTAGTGATTAATGAGATAGTAAGTGAAGAAAAGGTTGAAGATGGTGGGTTTTGAAAATGGTGGGTTTTGAAGTTACTGGGGAGAAGAAGGAAGAAGAAAGGATACGATTGACTAAAATACCCTTTCTCTTTATTTTAAATTTTGCCACATGTCATAATCCTATTGCTTCCTATCCTTCCTAGCCAAAATAAACTTGCTATTTGATCCTCACCCTTTTTAAATATCAAGATAGTTTAAGATCTCGTGTGTTATACGTGCTCTATAAAGAAAATATTTCTTATAAATCTATTGATTTGGTAAATTACATATAAGTGTAGATGCTACTATGCTCACAATTGGTTCGCGTGTTACGATTATTAACATATTTTAACACACCTGCTCTTTAACACGAAGTTGCTTCTCATTAACAAATAAATACGAAAAAAATCCTAGGATGTTTTATATAATATATTTTACTTTATATAATATATAATATAATTCATCTATAATAAAACGAAATGACGCATTAAATATGGGAAAAAATTAAACTACAATACAAAAGTTTTTTTTTTTGTTCTTTATTATTTATGTTGTATGTGGGACTTGAAGTCTTGAATCTAAGACGTTCAAATCTAAGCGCACCTAAAGGCTTTTATCTTTGTCAATGGGTCACCAACCTCATTAGTAAGTAACAAACAAAGAAGCAATCTATAAATCTCTAATAGATCTTTATACACCACATTTGTCGTCTTATTTGTCACATTTTTCATCTTTGTCTAATCTTAGTAACTTGACTTTGTGTCTTTTTTTTATTCTTGATAGTGTCACATACAAATGTCATGAGCAAAATCCGATTTTTTTAAGTTCAATCCAACCTTTGGTAGTGATTTTGTTTGACTTTTATAAATAATCATTTACTAAAAATCAAATTATTGATTATTTATAGGAAAAACTACAAGTTTTTTCCTTTATCTTAATACTACTTATCAGGCGGTGTCATTTTCGACGAATTTTGACAGGTTTCGCCCTTTATAGGGAATATTATTGCACGTCTTGTCCTTTAGCCTTAACCCAGTTAGATTTTTTTGTTAAATCTGATCATGTGCAAGGCATATGAGGGCATTCTTGTAGTTTTACCCGAAAGGACTAAATATGTAAATAACTTAAATTCTCAACCATTTTAAATAAATAAAAATGTTATCTCTCTATCACTTAGACCACCCACCACCATCACCACCACCGCCATCTCCCACCACCACCGCCAACACATGTCGGTGTTTCCTCATCGACATACCTCCGCCACTGCCGAAAACCCCTAGCTGCAATGGTATTGCTGGAAATATAGTGAAAAACAATTTTTTACTTTACAGATTTATAGATCAAAATACCAAATCAAACCCAACTAACAAAAACACATGATCAAAATACCCAATATCAAAGCGACAGAAACTCATGAGCCGATTCCGACGCGTGAGGTTCACGCGCCGTCGGCTCCGCCGATTTGGACGATACATTAATCGCAAGAGCAAGCTGCATCTGAAACTCCTCCTCGAAGAAGCTGAATTCAACGTCAGAACAATTTGAATCGTTGTTAATATTCGCAACGGAAACCGTATCAACTGCTCCGGTTGCAGGTGACGGAGACGGAGGTTGCGATGACGTGGCGGTGGCAGTTAGGCGGTCAGACGGAGGTGAGACGCCAGACCTGTGGGGTTGTTGGTGGTCAGATGAGGGTGGTGCAGTGGAGTTGGTGGTTGTCGGCAGGTGTGGATTGTGGTGGTCTGTGGGTTAGGGTTGAGGTTAATAGAAGAAAAGGGCCATGGAGGTGGTACGATGGGGTTGTTGGTGGCGGGTTGTGGAGGTGGTCCGGTGGCGGTGGTGGCTGGTGGACTAAACTACTCAGAGATAGAGAGAGAGTACTGTGTGTGTTTCATGTGTTTAGAGAGTGAGAGATTTTTGATTTTATAAAGATATTAGTTTTAAAGGCTTTTGGTTTATTTATTAGAGTAAATTACAAAACTCGTCCTTTATGTATGTATGTTATTGCAAATCATGTTCTTTGTCTTCAATAATTACATTAATCATACCTAATGTTTACAAATCCTAACATGTTATACCCTTTACCCCAAACCCAGTTAATTTTCTCGGCTAATTATAGTCACGTGGGGCCCACATAAGGGCATTAATGTCTTTTAACCTACCTACCTCTTTCCCCTCTTTTAAAACCCCAACTAACCCCAAACTTGCACGCTTCCGCTGGTGTCGCGAAAATCCCATTTCCAAAAAGATCGCCCCTTATCAATTTTGTGGTGACCATGTGCTTCAATTGAACATTAGATTAATATTTGCCTCCGAAATTCGTCTATATGAATAAGCCCTCTAGTACTACCAAAACAAGACAACTAACCAACATCTGACATACCTTGGTGTAGTTCTGGAAGTTGGATTTAAAAATGCGTTACACACTAATAGGATCGGTGATATAGACTTCACTGTGTGTTGGTGTAACAAAACAGAAGGTGCGGTGCTTCTTGGAAATCATGGCGATATAACCGAAAAGGCCGTTAAAGAAAAAGATAAATATACCCCTTCTTGCTTTTTCTCGCCTTTACTAATCCTTGAGTATGAGCAATGTATCCTGGTCTATCTTAATCTCTGTACTTAACTGATTCAGTAAATTTAATCTTCTCCATCATGATGTCAGCTGATCCTTTTATTGAAAACTCATAAAAATTTCCATCAACTTCAATCAGGCTGTTGTCGGGTGTATCTTTCTTAATTCCTCTTTCATTCATAAGAACCCTAGTATTTCCCAAATCATAAAAATTTACCAGCCTTAGCTTGTATATAACGCGACATAAAAAGCATGATTAGGCCATGTGTAGTCATAACCCCCCTTTGTGGGCGTTATGCGACACGTGGCGCGCCACGTGTGCGGGTGGGCGTTATGAGGCTTTATGCATTTAAGCCCGTAGTCATAAAGCCCCCACCTAATCATTACCTATTTAATAATTTTCAATTTTATTAATTAATATAAAAAACATTGCTTTATTTTGATTGGTGGAAAGTTTAAAAGCAAACCTCATAACCCCGCTATATATATCGCGCTGCCTAAGATTTTTTGCCTCATAACCCCCCCCCCCCCCCCCCCCGTAGTGGTGTTCGGGGGGTTATGGGGGGGTATGTTGGCACATGGCGCCCCACTACGTATAACCTTAAAGATGCTCGGTTTGGTGAAATCCAGACTTGGAAATAAGGGTTATTTTGGGTTTTAAATAAGGGGAAAGAGATGAGTAGGTTAAAAGACATTAATGCCCTCACGTGGGCCCCACCCGACTATAATTAATTGATAAAATTAACTGGGTTTGGGGTAAATGATATAACATGTTAGGATTTGTAAACATTAGGTATGATTAATGTAACTATTAAAGACAAAGGACATAATTTGCAATAACATACATACATAAAGGACGAGTTTTGTAATTTACTCTAGAGTTAAATGCCATTTTAGTCCCTGTGGTTTGGGCCATTTTGCCAGTTTAGTCCAAATGTTTCATTTTTAACCTGTGGGTCCAAAAAGGTTTCACAGTTGCCATTTTAGTCCACTGGGTTAACTTCATCCGTTTTTTCTGTTAATGAGAAGGCCAATTCGGTTATTTTATATGGCTGAATTGCCCTTTTAGTTAACAGAATTACATACAAAATGACCAAATTGGCCTTCTCGTTAACAGAAAAAATGGATGAAGTTAACCCAGTAGACTAAAATGGCAACCGTGAAACCTTTTTGAACCCACATGTTAAAAATGAAACCTTTGGACTAAACTGGCAAAATTGCCCAAACCACAGGGACTAAAATGGCATTTAACACAGGGACTAAAATGGCATTTAACTCACTATTTATTAAAAAGATTCACAAATAAATGGGTAGAAAGACTAAACTGCCCCTATTTGACCAAATTTAACAAGAAATATTAACTGGGTTAGGGCGAAAGGACAAGATGTGCAACAATATTCCCTATAAAGGACAAAACCTATCAAAATTCATCGAAAAGGACACCGCCTGATAAGTGGTATTAAGATAAAGGACAAAACGTGTAATTTTTCCTTATTTATAAGATATACAAACATTTTAAATATGGAAATGATGTTTAGTTATCATTCAGGATTTCATTAAAAATAATATTATCAATACACAAAAGGTATTAATTATTATATTAATTTATTTAAACAAAAAAGCAATTTAAACTATACTGATTTCGTAAATTATATATTATAATTTTTACAAGTCTGCTTATATTAGTTACAATTCATATATATATATTAATTCAACACATAACTGATGAATAGTGAGTTAACGGTAACGTCGTTAATATGTTGATATTGTCTACCGTATAAAACCTTAAACCCTGCTTTCTCTCTCATC
Organism: Helianthus tuberosus; assembly: GCA_030545235.1. Lineage (NCBI taxonomy): Eukaryota > Viridiplantae > Streptophyta > Magnoliopsida > Asterales > Asteraceae > Helianthus > Helianthus tuberosus. The sequence continues at coordinate 19,595,562 of CM060359.1, forward strand.
AAAACACTCAACGGCTTCAACACAATCATCCACCGCCAGACCACCGTGGTGATGGGAAGGGCAAAGCGCATTCATTGATGAGATTGGCCAGAGGATTCACGCGACCGAGAGACGGTGTGTCTTTGGTGTAGACGAAGAGGAAAGGAGACGGCTGGGGCGATTCCTGAGGCTGAAGAAGACGACGACAAGAGGAAGTGCGGCGGCGCGCTTAGGTTCATCTGCCTCTACAGCAGACATGAAATCAGATTTGCGCTCAACCACCATCATATTCTTTATCAATCTTGAAGGTTTTCTTACTCCGCAAGGTAATGTTTTTGTCTGATTTGAGTCAAGTCAATTAATCATCAATTCATCATTGAAAACCCTTGAATCTGAAAACCCTTTTTTATTCATCTCAATTATAAGGATCTTGACTAAATCATATACATTGATTAGATTCATATCCCTGTTTCTGCGTTTGAATTTTATCAGATCCATATAGGTTCTATTTCTTCCAATAGGACCAATACTGAAGATAAAATCCTTGAATGCAAGAGGATTGCTCATCAGAATGTTAAGAAGAGGATGGGTAAGTGTTTCTAAACCTAGAACTTGAAATTTCATTGATGATTTCGTAATACATGAGGAATGTGTGTTTTATTTTTAGAAATGTATGTAAGTGTAAATGAAAGTTGATTACTTCTTATTTGGATTGTGTCAAGAACCCCTAAATTACAATTGTTGATATTGGAGTTCATGTATGAACTGGGGTTTTTAGTTCAATTAGTAGAAACTTGAATCCATGACTAATAATGATGTATATACACGGGTTATAGTATGATGTTAAAAGTAGAGTCCACTGTTCTTATGTTATCTAAGAGAAATTGGCTTATTTGAGTGTTAGCGACCATACGTAGGTAATTATGTGAACGAGGTTTAACATGCATACCAAGTGTTCGACAAAATGTCTTAATGAAGTTTTTCTACTAATTTGGTTGAAACTTATTGGTATAAGGTTAGCTCGTGTTTAACTTACTAAAAAGAGAAATTAAAGTGCGTGTTTCATTATATGGATGTGTATTATAGTGAAAGTTGTATTATGAAACTTGACTAATATATATTGTCTCATCTGCATGTAATTTGTGTTTTTAATCCTGCTATTTGAAATGGAAGTTTGCATGTGAAAAAGTTATTATGTAGCTGAATTTGTTGTTTGTTTGTCATCGAGTTTGATTCTATCAAACCCTAGCTGGACGAAATGATCTAGAATTTAAATACGTGATGTATTGATCATCTGAAGTTGATAGTGCATGTGCTCATGGACGATTCATTTTGAGAGACAAAAAGTCCTAAATCAACTCATTGCCTCATTTGAATGGTTGTATTGGAAGTTATGTATATAAATATTAGTAGCTGAACCTGAAGGCCACTGTCCTCAGAGGTTTAGTATTTAGGAACACAGATCAGGGGAAGGGATTTTTTTTATTTATTTTGTTTTTAGTTTGCATTGAACAAGTATAGATAAATATAATATAGCCAGCGTTGTTTCAAATTCAAGACTGCAATAATTCACTTACAATACGTTGCTGATTTTGGTATTGGGCGGTCGGTATATAATATATGATATCATATCAACTCTACTTTCTACTTTTTAAAATATCTAAAAAAACTCAATATTTATATTAAATCTTCATGTATCTTAAATTGACATTTAACTTTGAGCTTTGAAGAGTCTTGTAATACTTGCATCATGCTGTAATTTGTCAGGGCAAAGCAATGGCGTTATGGAGATTGGATGTGCACTAATTGTGACAATCACAATTATGCATCCCGATAATGTGGTCATAGAAGATGCCACCCACCAACAACTTCCTGCCTTTTACCAGGTAATTACTTACATTAAGCATCTTTTAATTTCAAATGTTATCACTGAACATGTTGTATGCCTAACCTACATGTGATTCAACTTTTTCATTATCAGTCATAATTGCTTGAAACGATCGAGTACCCGCGCATCGCGCGGGGTAATCACACTAGTTATAGATTATATTTTAAAATGTTATTGTATTTATTAAATGTATTTATTAAAATTTGTGATTTGCAATCATATTCAAAAGGAAATGATATGCACAAAAGGAAAGTCTAATTACTTTTAAATTTATGAGAAAAGAAGAGCAACAAAAGTCTTGTGTTTTCCCTTTTAAAGCAAAACAATAAAAAGTATAACAGTGACACGTGACAATTAATGACTTAAGAGAAAGCCATGTGTCCTAAGATGGTTTTGATTTATTATAATTTATAGATTATAGATATAGATTATAGATTTAACTAGTGGTTCTATGGTCAGCGAAAATCTAAGTTTGAGTCTCTAAACTCTTTTTTATCATTTACGACTATAGTATTCTTAATTAGTGGTTCTATGGTCTGCGAAAATCTAAGTTTTAGTCTCTAAACTCTTTTTTATCATTTACGACTATAGTATTCATTTGTTCTCATCTAAACTTTATTATCATTTACGACTCTTTGTTGTATTCATTCTTGTCATTTCAATGCATGAGATTAACATCTTACATTCTACTATTAAATGAAAGAGACTCTTTACATAACTTACTCAAATTAATATAAACTAAAAAAAAACAATTAAAACCTAACCTCATCTTCACCACGAGTCCACCTTCTTGGTGACCAAATCTTCGATTGAAACCTCCTAATTCCGAAACCTTGGCGATGGAGGCAAGTGTGGATCGATAGTTTCTTGATAAAAACGATAGGGTGAGGTTTTGGTTCAGATCTTTGTAAGTACAGAGTTATGTTGTCGAGTATTGGTATAGTACCGTTTTGGTTTCCATACCGGGTACCATTTAATGTAGGATTTCTGGTGATACTTTCAAACAAATCCCTTCTTCTCATAGAACCTATGGATAAATAGAGACCGTTTGATGATGATTCTCACAGCATTTGTTGCTTTATTTCTTGAGTCAATTTGTCATTATGACAAGTTAGGACTCGAGGTAAAGATTTCTATAATTCTTGACTATCGCTGTTGTTATTTGTAATTACAACGATATGAATTACCACACCTTTTACTATGGATATCAAACTAATCTTGATTATATGTACCTTTTCCAGGACTACTTTCTTCTTCAAACACATCAATTTGTTTTTTTTTTGTTGAAATAATGAAGCACTCTTATAATTGTTGTTGTGAGTGGTTGTAGCAAGCAGGCTCTTATGAGACTTATGACGTTGCTTAACCATTGACATACTCACTGACTTGATGCCCAGAGGCGCATGATACAAGGGGTCGCAGGGAGGGGGGGTCCTCTGGACTTTTCGCTCAGTAGGGTCCAGTATGTAGTTTTTGAATAGAATTTTTAAGGTATATACGTTTTCGACCCCGGTCGGAAATCTCAAGCTTCGCCATTGTTGATGCCATAAAATTCCAACATTTTTTTATTATAAACACTTGAAAGTATGTGTATTACATACCCTTATTTTTTTTATAAAGGATACATTGTTTTAGATCGCGTTACTTAGGCTAAAGGGTGTGGGGTTCATGGTTAGGACATGATTCGGCACCTAGGAATATGAATGGAAGACTACACCACCCCCTTGCTTGATCCACCATGGTTTGCATGGATTAAACCATGGCAACCATGTTCCTCCTTTCCATTTTTCAAGAAATCATTTCCTTTTTTCTTTAGACAAAGATAAATTAAAATAAATAAGGGGCTAGTGGTTTGGGTCATGACCACACCCTTATGGTAGTGGTTTTGAATGGTGGATTAGAGGTGGGTTACATGGCACTGACGTGGAGGGTCATGGTAGTCACGAGGGTCATGACCACACCCTATAGCCTTAAGAGTTATATAGGGTTTTCAAGGTTTTCTTATCTCAAGTGGATTTCCTAAGATACATATACGTATATATTATGAATCTACATATATTGAAAGTCTTGAAGAATTTAAATTAATATTTAATTAGAGGGAGAACAGAGGAGAGGGAAAGTAAGGCTAGAGGGTATGGTGATGGTCCTCAAAGGGAGGATGATCCGCCACGTAGGCGCCACGTCATATTCCTCCCAAGGATGGTCCATCCCACAAAACTAGAGGGTATGGAGGATGGTCCTAGTCATAGTCCTCCCCACCACTTTTATATGTTTTTTTTAATCTTCTACTTTTTTTTAACATTTAACAAATAAACTAACACAATATTTTCATTAATATTAAAAAATATTACTGAGATAGGAAAAAGTGAAACGTACTGTATCAGATCAATTTAATAAGAACATCTAGGTACTGAGATAGGAAAAAGTGAAACGCACTGTACCAGATCAATTTGTTATGTGAATCGAACATTGAATCTGATCGTCTTCAAAGGGATCACTGTATTGCATCGGGTATTGAATCGTCTTCAAATTGATCAATTTGTTTTGTGATGTACCTACCATCATAATCACATATCCAAATTCAGTGCAATAATAAGATCATGAAAGAAATGTATTAAGTGTAGTGTCTTATGTTGATAATATAAGACAATAAATTGGCCACGGGCCTGATTCAAAGTCTAGACTCTAGATTTCCCTTCAAAACCGCATCAAATATTCCTTATTGTGATTCTACACGAAATAGCAAAATAAGCATCCGCAAAGCTTGTTTCAAACTTTCAATGTAATCCATAACACACAGTTTATAACACATATATTTACCAGCACAAAATGGAGGTACGCAACTTAAAAGTATGTAAAGTATCACTCAGAGTCTCAGACTGTCCTTACATCTGCTTCTTTTCCATAGAACCATAACGCTTTCTCACAAAGTCTCATATAGGGCATCAGCTAATTGTTAATAATCAGGTGAAGAACTTTTGAACTTTATAATTGTTAACAAAACTTACACTTATAAACACATACACACATAATAATGCTTCTAATATATCATTCAACGTTCCAATTCCTACACCACTAAGCTTACTCTATTAGCCTCTACTAGTGAATTTGATGAACCCTACAATCTGTAGCTTAGCGTTTTTTTTTTTCGATTGACTTTCGCAGCCCTAAAATTGTCATCAATACAACAAAACTACAGTTAATTTCATAATAGATCATCGTTTTAAGGTAAATTATAGCGTCGTAATCCAGTTTGCCACATTCTAGTTAAAAAAACATAACCACAGTAACTTCGAAACCGAAGAAAACACAACCAAAGTAACTTCAAAACTGAAGAGTAATACACTTAATTGAGACATGAAATATGAACCGAGTACCTGTTCGACGTGATTGGCAGGCAAAACAACAAGAATACAAATAAAGCGATGGCAATCAATACTCGAGAGAATCGTTCTTCATGTCATCGATCAGATGTAGAATTAACCAAAATTGAGCAGATTGATGATTCAATTGTTCTTCGAAGATCTACAAATATCCATATAGTAAAACTGTAGCAGTTCATAACATATAAAATCCTTGATCCATACAATTTTAAACCAACTTAACACTACTTCAACAATGCAGAATCATAATCATAACAACAATACAATTACAAACAGAACCTGATGCGTGTGAAGTGTTATATATATTAGGTGTATATTTTAATCCCCTTTAACACTTTTTAGTCAAGTTTTAAATTTATAAAACACGATATTTACTAACACTAGACACACATATGGGCAAGTGCACCCATCGTGAGCGTAGTATAGTGTTGGTAAGATACCGAGGTCGTCCAAGGACACAAGAGCTTTTAGTACCGGTTTATCCTCAGCGTCTAATCAAATCAAAAAGTTTAGAAAAATGTTTTAACTAAGAAAAATAAAAACTAACTAAAAATGCTGAAAAATAAAAATAAAAATAAAAACAGATAGACAAGATGAATCACTTGGTTCTGACTCGTATCTAGTGTAACCTTTTATTATTTCCGCACTTTTACACTATTTTAAGAGATTATCTTAGTTATTGTAGTAGGCTCCTCTTTTGAAGGTGACGTTACCCTCACCCCAGTAGTTTGAGTCAGCAAGGATACAATCCTAAAAGGGTGGATTATTGGAAGATAATTAATTAAGTTATTAATGCAAATTATGGTAGGCCCCTCTTTTGGAGGTGACGTTACCCTCGACTAAGTAGTCTGAGTCAGCAGGGATACAGTCCTAAATAGCCGGGTTATAGTATTAATAGTAGTTAACTTATGAGGGGATCAAAGAGTTTGGACCCCCGCCATCCAATACCGTTAAGTATTGAAGGAGGTCCTGCTAAATTTGACCCAGGTCCATTGCAGGACCTCTAAACGCTGAACAATGGCAAGACCTTTACCAAACCATTCCCTTAACCCCCGACCAGGTAGCCAACATACCTCCATATAGACCGTGGAGATATGAATGGTGAAAATCTTTTATTTTATATAGACAGTAAAATAATGCAAAGACACCATGACAAACGATAAGGAAAGATCACCTTCAACATAAGCAACTAGTTATTAAAGTCATTAATACAAAACCAAGTAAAAAGTGCGAAAAGATTAAAAATAAAAAGTATTACACTAGACACTTTGTCTTCACCAAGTGATGTAAGAGACTTAGGCAAACATGGCCTTGATTGTCAAGAACTCTTACGATCAATCTTGGATCCCGATATGACTCACACATTCTACGATGGACAATGGATGATGGTGTTATGGTGGTGGTGGGTGGTGGGTGAAGTGTGAGAGAGGTGGTGTGCCAAGGGATGGTTTGAGCTTGAGCCAAGCACTTCTATTTATAGGCTGAACAGAAGCTCGGGCACGGCCCCGTGTCCAGTGGGCACGGCCCCGTGTCCACATCCTTCTCTTTCTTCATTTAATGCAGCTTGTCTTATTAGTTGACCACGCCCCCGTGTCCGCTGAGCACGACCCCGTGGTGCAGAAGAATCTTTGTACTATGAAGATTTGCTGGATTGTGCGAATCTTATAGTTGACCACGGCCCCGTGTCCGCTGAGCACGGCCCCGTTGTCACAACCCGAATTTCCACGTGTCACCGGTGGGCCCGGTGGGGAGTATCGTGACGTGGTTGGCAACATAATAGTCAAACAACACAATATATATGAATGCACAGCGGAAGGAAAAGATAAATTTATATTACAAATCCGAATTTAAAGTAATATCCAGTATTACAACGGAAAGTAAAGGATCCACAGGCGGATCTTAAAATATATCATTTGTTCAACAGACTTTAGACGCCTAGAACTTGCAAGATTCCTTATTAGCGCCCTGAGCTTCCAGCCAATTTCGTTCAGTACCTGTCACTTAACCTTTTTGGAAAATACGTCAGTTTTCACTGGTAAATACACTCAACCGACTCATTTGAAAAGAGTTTAAGAAAATTGGTTTGAATGCACGTGGCTCAAAATATCTTTTATAATTAGATTAAAATGCACAGAGGCAAAATTAACCTTTTTAACTTGGGAAAATTATTTGTATATAATCTTGTATACAGTTTTACTTATTTGTCGTCCGTTAGGGCCGGTTTGTAGGGCCGGACTAGATTAACTGACACACCACAGGTATAATGCCCACAGGCTATCATCCTCTAAGTGGATTACCAGTTCCAGTATAATGCCCACAAGGATGATACCTCGGAGTGGATTACCAGTTTTTACATAATGCAGCTGTCAGGTGTATGCCTACACCCCGTGCTTAGGTCGTGGCCATTTCGTAAAATGATGCCAAGGATATCCGGGACATGGTCATTAACCCCCAAAGGCTTTTATTTCAAACAATACAGATTAAAGCGGGTTACCTCAATAATTTAATCACAATACAATCAAACATTCAATACCCGACCAAGCGGTATTATTATAATACCGTATCCCAAGCCCGTATAGGGAAAATAAGTTAAGAGTATTTACCTGAGCTAGCTCCTGTCTTAAATAGCAAGAATCTAATAACTCAGCCGTATTCACTTAAGTAAGCGTAGGTACCATTTACCGAATGCTCTAGTCTGGAATGATGGTATAAATAACCAATTAGAATGCTAACGGGTCTTTACTTTAGCCTAAGCTTAGACCGGTTAGTCTTAAGGGAATATACGGTTCAGACGCATGATTAAGCGAAGACCGGAATAGAATGTGGTTTAGACCCGAAAAGTTTGAAGACTTGTCTTAAATGGGTATTTCATACACATTCTGGATTTTGAGATAAAACCAATAAGGTTTGACCCGTTTTGGCTAATTTATGTAAACTTGTTACATAAACCGAACCGTACGCGTAATAAGCGTGACGGGTATTAATGAGAGCCATATACAGGTTTCCTAAGTTAATTATGTCTCAAATATGTTGTGACCTCAGTAAGATGTCTTTCATTATGCCCGAAACGTATATAAACACAAACTAGGCCCCGTAGGGGTAGTTTGGTCATTTAAAAGGTTATAAAAGAGTTTAAGTATTTACCTGAGTTACAGGTCTGATAAAATCAGCAAAAATACTTATTTTAATAAGTTATAACGGTAGGTTAAAGTATATATGTGAATTTACCAAGTATAACCAAACTATGCACCGTAGGGGCATTTTGGTAATTTCACATAAGCCGTAAAGCTCAAAACTGAAGTCTGAGTTAAACAACTTTTGCTTACTGTTAAAATATTATAATTTGCCTCAAATATCAGTAGGTATCACCCTTGGTATGTTTAAAATAGTTTTAGTACATACTATGCGTTAATAACGCTTAATTAGGCGATTAGAAGCCATTTCCGGGTTCGATACATAAAGCTGATATTTTTATACTTCCAGGAGGCTTAAAATAATTTATTTAACATATCTAATCAGTAGAAAAAGGTTTGGAGTCGTTTAGATATGTAAAACTCATTTTATGGCCCGTAAGGGCAAAACCGACAATTACCGGATTAAGCCTACGACTACTAGTTATGCTCAGCCTAAAATTAATTAAAAATATTCAAAAATCCCAAAATAATATATTACATCAGTGGGTATTAAGTTTGATACCAAAAAGTAGGCTTAACTAGGCTATACGCTAATTTCGCCGTTTTATTAACATAAAGCGTTCATTTTACGCTAACGAGCATAACTCTTAATCTACACCTCAAACTGATGTCAAACTTTGCATACAAGTTTATATATCAGTAATTAAAGTTTCTACTCTTTTATATTTCCAAAAATCACGTTTTAAGATAATAAGGGCATAATGGTCAACATATGAGCAATTAATGGAAACGCGTAAACGAATGGGTCAATCAATGAACCAACCACAGAGGGTTGTGCTAACATGTAGCCTGGTCCTAAAGAAGCTCTAAGACATTTTCAAATCATACTAAAGCGGGTCAAAACTGAAAGTCAAAGCGAAAGTCAAACTATGCGACTTTCGGTTCCGAACCGGGTCTCTACAGTAAATTGTCGGGTTGAACATGTTTAGACATGTTCTTACACTAATTACCAAGTTCTATTCATGATCAAACAGGTTGTATATGATCTACAATGTTAATTATGCATAAATGGCATTTTAAGTATCCTGTTGACTTTTTATGAACTAGTTTGACCCGACTTTTGACCTGGTTAGAGTGGTAATCAGGGGGAACCCTTTTAAGGGTTTATTACCCATATAATTACCTACTTATATCTACTTTTAATTCGAGATATGACTGAGCCATTGTTGACTAATCTCGAAGTCAAACCGTAATTACGATGGTTTGACTTTTAGCTAAAATACTAAGCTAAACTCAATTAAAGAAAGACTAGCAGACTTACAAGAGTCCTATGCACGAGATATGATCAGTTGAGGCTGCTTGGGAGCTCCAGAATTGATCAGGTATGCACTTGAAGGTGTGAGGAATGTTTGTGAACTTGAAGGCCTATTTATAGTGGATTTAAGCACCACAATTGATTGACAAACAAGTCTACTAGTGCCCACAACTGATCAACACTTGTTACTAGTGTTTAGGGGGTGCTTTAGGGGTCAAGTGATGTGGAGAATCGAGTTAGAATCGCGCACAAAGGCCATGGCAGACAAGATCCAACAAAACACACACATTCTGATCTGGTGAGGCAGTCGCGTAGCGCGACGCCCTCAGCCATATGGCTCGCGCTACGCGAGCATGAGGGGTCATCCAACAAAACTTTTATAATTTGCAGTTTTGGTCCCTGGCCCTTCTAAAGGTCGTTTTCATGTCTTGTTTTGCACATTGAGCCCTTGAAATTATCATATAAGGGCTTTAAGACATTTTCCCACTTTGTTAAGTCCCCGGTTAACTTAATTGTTACCCGAAAAGGTCTAACTTTCAATGTTGACGCTTTAACCCCTCGTACACGAATTTGATCATAACTTTCTCATACGTTGACGAAACTTTATTAAATTTTTATCGTGCATTCTAGTGAGCATAATTAATCGTTACAAAGCTTCGGGTTTGTCAAAAGGTCACTCAGAGGTATAAATTAAACATGTTGACACATTTAACCCCTGTAGTTTGTAATCTCTCACTTTTAGCTTTGTATGATCCATGATTTATTCATTTGAAGGCATGAGCATCATGTAGGGTTAATATACAGTATATTTATTCACTGTTGACATTTAGAACTCGTATATTCACATACTTTCCATGACTGTCAACTTAAATCCTTTTATAACATTCTTTCACACGTTTATACATATGACACGTGTCTACACATTATAGGACGTGAATTTTCGAGGTGTTACATCCTCACCCCCTTAAAATAAATCTCGACCCGAGATTTACTGAAATAAATAAGGGTACTTTTCTTTCATCGTGGATTCAACCTCCCACGTATATTCGGGACCTCTACGGGCATCCCATTTGACCTTTACAATAGGTACGTGCTTCCTTCGAAGCTTCTTTACCTGTCGATCTTCAATCGAAAAAGGTTTTTCCACAAACTTTAAGCTCTCATCTATATGCACATCTGTATGCGGTAATACCAGTGATTCATCAGCGAAGCACTTTTTCAGATTGCAGATGTGGAACACATTGTGAATTCCACTGAGCTTTTCCGGTAAGTTTAACTTATAGGCAACTGACCCGATACATTCGATAACCTCGAAAGGTCCTATGTATCTCAGGCTTAGCTTGCCTTTCTTACCAAACCGCATCACTCCCTTCCAGGGTGATACTTTAAGCAACACTTTATCACCTACTTCGAAGTGAAAAGCTTTACGCTTCGGATCTGCGTAGCTCTTCTGCCTATCCCGGGCAGCCTTGAGACGGTCACGAATCTGGACAATCTTGTCCGTTGTTTCGAACACTATCTCTGGTCCTGATAATTGGACATCTCCAATTTCCGCCCAACACACGGGCGATCTACATTTTCTACCATATAATGCTTCAAAAGGCGCAGCCTTTATGCTGGTGTGGTAGCTATTGTTGTAGGAGAATTCGATTAACGGTAGGTTCTTATCCCAACTACCACCCAAATCGATCGCACATGCACGTAGCATGTCTTCCAACGTTTGAATAGTACGCTCACTCTGACCGTCAATCTGAGGATGATAGGCCGTACTAAAATTCAAACGTGTGCCCAAAGATTGTTGGAAACTCTTCCAAAAATGTGACGTGTATCTAGTATCTCTGTCAGAGATAATAGACACAGGTATGCCATGTAAGGCTACAATCTTATCAACGTATAACTGGGCTAACATATCGGAGCTATAAGTCTCCTTGATGGGTAGGAAATGTGCTGATTTAGTCAGTCTATCAACTACAACTCATATTGTACCATTTCCTTTCCTGGTCTTGGGTAACTTGGTAATAAAATCCATAGTTACCATTTCCCACTTCCATGTAGGAAGTTCAAGCTGTTGTAGCAAACCTGACGGTTTCTGATGCTCAGCTTTGACTTGCGCACAAGTCAAGCATTTAGCTACATAGGTGGCTACCGACTTCTTCAAGCCTATCCACCAATAATTTGCCCTTAGATCCTGGTAATTGAACTTACCAATCTATTGCCCCTACAATAGATGTTTATCATTCTATCTTTACAGGGTCTCCAAGGGAGTAGCCTTGATGCTTATATAACAAATATTATAGAAACGCTCATCTTAAGGTGATATGGTTATTTCAACCATTGCTCAAAACTAAACTTAAGGAATAGCTAATCCTTGCCGTTAGTCGAACAGATCGACGATCCTGGGCAGCTGATGGCAAATTCTTAATCGTTGCCTAATTAGGATTGCGGTAAACAATGCCTTAGCAAAATGAACCGTCTTTCATAATTTACTATACCGAATTCTCAGGATATTGAGTTTGGCTTTATGAACCTATATCTTAAAACTTACTTAACCAGGGTTTTCGATTCTGCCAATAATGGTACTAGCTGTCTTGGAGATTTCGTAATAATACAGCCTTAAATGGGATATGAAACTTAACTCTACCTGCCCCCCAGGGGTAAACAGGGTAATCTTAGGAGAAGATAATCAAGGTACAAGGAGGTTACAGAGATTTCCATATCTCAGGCTCCAGTTCACTCATCATTGCTTGTGTCAAATAAATGACACATTTATGTTACTAGTCCACGAATTCCTTAATCGGGAATAATTACTTGGAAAATTTCAATTTGGATATCTTCTTTGAATACTATTAGTTGACTTTAGTACCATATGATCATTGGGATATCTTTGTGGTTCCATGCATTAAACCTCCATACTGATCAGGCATGGAAGCAATCTATGGAACTTATTAAGATACCAATCCTCATATAGCGTTTTTGTCATACCATTTGGTATTCAAAATCAGTAGAGATCAAAGAGATATCCATTTCATATGATGATGTACTTTATCTGGAGGGAGGGTACATTAGGACTTTCTACGGTTTACTATTGTAGTATCAATAGCATGCGTCGCATCATCAATGGCACGATTGACGGTTGTCTTATCCGAGTTTATCATACTTGAGATTTTGTTCCTATTACCAGATGAATCCTTTACTTAGTTGCAATCCAACATCTGCTATTCATTACTCTGATGGCCTTAACATATACTAACCATGGTTTCATCAAACTATACTGGCCAATAAGGCATTAACATTCTTAATGAATGTTATTTTAAAAATATATCAATCTCACTTAGCCTAGGTCACAAAAGACCATCAATGGCATTTTAAGGGTTGGACCTAGTCCATCACCTCTTTGACAGGGGATCAAAATGTCACATCTGTCTTTAATATACTGATGAATTTGGATAGTTTGAAAGTTTGCCATAAGGGTATCCGAAAAGAGTGATTTCTAATAGATATTAAATATCAATATAGGATTTGTTGGAGCATTTTCTAAAGTATCATCGGTCAATTTCTACCTCGCATTAAATGACCGGAGTCTTAATCAGGCGGAGACAACAGTTCTCAACATTTATCATTCATTATAGAATCATATGTGCCAGTATCAAATAAAATTCATGCATAAACTGTTTGATATGAAAAGGTATCTGCTATATAGTTATCATTCTGCATCATCTCCTTGGCGTTCGTATGGAAGACTCATGCGTTTGCTTTCTTGGCCTCTTCAGTCTTCTTCGCGTACTTAGGGCAGTTGGTCTTTATGTGCCCTTTCTCATTGCAATTGTAGCATGTGGCATCTTTAATCTTCTTGCAATCAACAGTCTTGTGCTCCTTAGACTTGCATAACCCACATGCAGGTGATTCAGACTTAGAATTAGATTCAGATCTGCACTTTCCAAAGTGGCGTCTTTGACAAGTCGTGCACTTTGGCTTCTCCTCTGTTCGCTGACTGTTCCTTCCAAACCCAGACTTCTTAGAATCAGTGTTTCCTTTGTGCTTCTTCTCTGACCCTCGTGAGTTATCATCCTCACGATTCCTCTTACTTTCTTCAGATTTCTTTAGCGATCTCAATCTGACCGCATCTAAAGTAAGGGATAAGGAAATGTCAGCTACTGATCTAAAAGTCGCTGGCTGAGAGGCTTTTACGCTTGCCTTGATCTCGGGGGCTAAACCACCGATAAAACGAGCTATCCGTTTTGGTTCCGGGGTTACCAGGTATAGAACCAACCGAGACATAGTGTTGAAGCTCGTTAGGTAAGCTTGACAGTCGAGGTTTGTCATCACCAAGGATAGAAAATCGGACTCTATCTTCTCCACCTCATGCTGAGGGCAGAAATTTTCCCTGATAAGGGCAACAAATTGATCCCACGACATATTGTACATTGGGATTTTCCCGGTGGCTTGAATCAGAGATCTCCACCATGCTAAAGCTTCACCCTTGAAAGACTGCGACACAAACTTGACCACGTCTCGCTCAGCGCATCCGCTGATATCAACAACCGTATCCATCTCATCCAGCCATGTCATACAATCGATGGCTCCTTTCTCCCCAGTGAAATCCCAGGGTTTGTAGGAAACGAAATATTTATAGGAGCAACCCTTAGCAAGGGGCCCTTTATTTAGTATGACCTGCTGAGATGGAGCACTGTGGTTTGAGGAGTGTCGGTCATCATTTTTCTTCGGGTCGTCGTTATTGGACGGTGGCTTTGAAGGCTGTGTAGATAGGGTCCTACTACGAGTCCCACTATACTCATCATACTGCCTTTCCAAAGCCTGTGTAACTGCGCTGTCTATGATCGCTTTTAATTCCGCACCAGTTAGATTAATTCGGGCGTCATTATTAACCTCCGCTGGATGACTATTACCCTCGTCTGAGTTAGCCATTACAATTGAACTGTTGCAGAAAACAAGGACAATAGTTTATTTGGGAGTTTATTATGGAATTGCCCCTTAGGGTAATTCATTAACCATGGTACACAGAGACCATATTTGGTTAATTTATTAATCAAATTTATTTAGGATTTTTATAATAATTTATCCTAATTATAAAACAGTAACTGTCTTATTCGTGGCACCAAAGGCCTAGTCATATGGACAATTATAAATTATATGCTAGGATTTCAGAGAATCGAAGCATTTGAGGTTTGAACCAACGTTCATTACCTTTCCTTGACAGGGATTTGTAGGCTACCACTGTCTTTAGTCCCAGAGGACGTTAATTATAGCCCGTGGGCACTTCATCCATAAGGGATGATTTATAAATAAGGGATTTTAGAATAACCCAAAAAAAATGACTTATGTGATTTTTATCGCATCACACTTTGTCAAGCATGTTAATATGCTTTCAAATGTTTAATAAGGATTTGAATCTCTTGAATAGGTTCTACCATCTTGGCCTTGTCTGCAGTGACACTTAAGCTAGGTTTTACCCTTTAGATTCTTTTTAATAATTAACGCAGAAAATTTTCTAAATTGAACTGTTAACAAGGATCTGAATCTAATTGTGGAACTACCATCTTGGCCCTGTCTTAATGTGACGTATGGCTAGGTCTCGTCCTTTTTAGATTTTGCCATTTTATTATAATGGTAGATCTTATAATATAGGAATGATATTTTTAAACATAATCGTTCCTTTAAAATTTAAACAAGTATATGGTTGCCCTAAACGGGACTTCTGATAAAATGACTTGCCCATGCAAAGGCTAATCAGAAAATAATCAAGGAAGTAGTTAAAAGACAATGAAATTGGAATTTGTCCTATGTTCTTGTCTAGACTCAAGAATGTGCAATTGTGTAACTGAGATTAAACACAAAAAGCTAGTGTTTAATTCACTCAGTGTTGGCTCTGATACCAACCTGTCACACCCCGAATTTCCACGTGTCACCGGTGGGCCCGGTGGGGAGTATCGTGACGTGGTTGGCAACATAATAGTCAAACAACACAATATATATGAATGCACAGCGGAAGCAAAAGATAAATTATATATTACAAATCCGAATTTAAAGTAATATCCAGTATTACAACGGAAAGTAAAGGATCCACAGGCGGATCTTAAAATATATCATTTGTTCAACAGACTTTAGACGCCTAGAACTTGCAAGATTCCTTATTAGCGCCCTGAGCTTCCAGCCAATTTCGTTCAGTACCTGTCACTTAACCTTTTTGGAAAATACGTCAGTTTTCACTGGTAAATACACTCAACCGACTCATTTGAAAAGAGTTTAAGAAAATTGGTTTGAATGCACGTGGCTCAAAATATCTTTTATAATTTGATTAAAATGCACAGAGGCAAAATTAACCTTTTTAACTTGGGAAAATTATTTGTATATAATCTTGTATACAGTTTTACTTATTTGTCGTCCGTTAGGGCCGGTTTGTAGGGCCGGACTAGATTAACTGACACACCACAGGTATAATGCCCACAGGCTATCATCCTCTAAGTGGATTACCAGTTCCAGTATAATGCCCACAAGGATGATACCTCGGAGTGGATTACCAGTTTTTACATAATGCAGCTGTCAGGTGTATGCCTACACCCCGTGCTTAGGTCGTGGCCATTTCGTAAAATGATGCCAAGGATATCCGGGACATGGTCATTAACCCCCAAAGGCTTTTATTTCAAACAATACAGATTAAAGCGGGTTACCTCAATAATTTAATCACAATACGATCAAACATTCAATACCCGACCAAGCGGTATTATTATAATACCGTATCCCAAGCCCGTATAGGGAAAATAAGTTAAGAGTATTTACCTGAGCTAGCTCCTGTCTTAAATAGCAAGAATCTAATAACTCAGCCGTATTCACTTAAGTAAGCGTAGGTACCATTTACCGAATGCTCTAGTCTGGAATGATGGTATAAATAACCAATTAGAATGCTAACGGGTCTTTACTTTAGCCTAAGCTTAGACCGGTTAGTCTTAAGGGAATATACGGTTCAGACGCATGATTAAGCGAAGACCGGAATAGAATGTGGTTTAGACCCGAAAAGTTTGAAGACTTGTCTTAAATGGGTATTTCATACACATTCTGGATTTTGAGATAAAACCAATAAGGTTTGACCCGTTTTGGCTAATTTATGTAAACTTGTTACATAAACCGAACCGTACGCGTAATAAGCGTGACGGGTATTAATGAGAGCCATATACAGGTTTCCTAAGTTAATTATGTCTCAAATATGTTGTGACCTCAGTAAGATGTCTTTCATTATGCCCGAAACGTATATAAACACAAACTAGGCCCCGTAGGGGTAGTTTGGTCATTTAAAAGGTTATAAAAGAGTTTAAGTATTTACCTGAGTTACAGGTCTGATAAAATCAGCAAAAATACTTATTTTAATAAGTTATAACGGTAGGTTAAAGTATATATGTGAATTTACCAAGTATAACCAAACTATGCACCGTAGGGGCATTTTGGTAATTTCACATAAGCCGTAAAGCTCAAAACTGAAGTCTGAGTTAAACAACTTTTGCTTACTGTTAAAATATTATAATTTGCCTCAAATATCAGTAGGTATCACCCTTGGTATGTTTAAAATAGTTTTAGTACATACTATGCGTTAATAACGCTTAATTAGGCGATTAGAAGCCATTTCCGGGTTCGATACATAAAGCTGATATTTTTATACTTCCAGGAGGCTTAAAATAATTTATTTAACATATCTAATCAGTAGAAAAAGGTTTGGAGTCGTTTAGATATGTAAAACTCATTTTATGGCCCGTAAGGGCAAAACCGACAATTACCGGATTAAGCCTACGACTACTAGTTATGCTCAGCCTAAAATTAATTAAAAATCTTCAAAAATCCCAAAATAATATATTACATCAGTGGGTATTAAGTTTGATACCAAAAAGTAGGCTTAACTAGGCTATACGCTAATTTTCTTCGTTTTATTAACATAAAGCGTTCATTTTACGCTAACGAGCATAACTCTTAATCTACACCTCAAACTGATGTCAAACTTTGCATACAAGTTTATATATCAGTAATTAAAGTTTCTACTCTTTTATATTTCCAAAAATCACGTTTTAAGATAATAAGGGCATAATGGTCAACATATGAGCAATTAATGGAAACGCGTAAACGAATGGGTCAATCAATGAACCAACCACAGAGGGTTGTGCTAACATGTAGCCTGGTCCTAAAGAAGCTCTAATACATTTTCAAATCATACTAAAGCGGGTCAGAACTGAAAGTCAAAGCGAAAGTCAAACTATGCGACTTTCGGTTCCGAACCGGGTCTCTACAGTAAATTGTCGGGTTGAACATGTTTAGACATGTTCTTACACTAATTACCAAGTTCTATTCATGATCAAACAGGTTGTATATGATCTACAATGTTAATTATGCATAAATGGCATTTTAAGTATCCTGTTGACTTTTTATGAACTAGTTTGACCCGACTTTTGACCTGGTTAGAGTGGTAATCAGGGGGAACCATTTTAAGGGTTTATTACCCATATAATTACCTACTTATATCTACTTTTAATTCGAGATATGACTGAGCCATTGTTGACTAATCTCGAAGTCAAACCGTAATTACGATGGTTTGACTTTTAGCTAAAATACTAAGCTAAACTCAATTAAAGAAAGACTAGTAGACTTACAAGAGTCCTATGCACGAGATATGATCAGTTGAGGCTTCTTGGGAGCTCCAGAATTGATCAGGTATGCACTTGAAGGTGTGAGGAATGTTTGTGAACTTGAAGGCCTATTTATAGTGGATTTAAGAACCACAATTGATTGACAAACAAGTCTACTAGTGCCCACAGGTGGCTGAGCATGTTGACCTATTGTGGGTGAAAGAAAGACAGAGTTTAACACAAAAGTTGGTTCACGAGAGTAGGATCTAAAGATCCTAGAATGAGTTTGGACTGCAGGATATACCTCCTGCGTGTGCAGCTGCAAGTGCTGCAGCAACTCGTTCGTTAATCAGAGCCGTCAACTGGGCTTGAGTCATGTTAACGCGTCCCTACATGATCTTCACATCAAGGGAAACATGAGTGAGAGAGGTTCGCGAAAGTGCGATGGCAGAAGGGAGTAAGTACACACGTGTTCAAGCAACAGTAGTTATACTAACCAAGCATACCATGAGCAATGTAGTATGTAACTAACAAGTAGGCAATATATACACAGATCATATCACCTAGGATGTCGAGCCTTGCATGTGGAGTGAAGCGTCGTTGTGGACCGTAGAGCACTGTATAGGTTATAGTCTGATTTTAATAAAACTTTTTCCCTTATTAAAACCAAGTTCACTATAACCAATGGCTCTGATACCAATCTGTCACACCCCCAAAATCCACCTGCGGAATACCACCGCTTGGAGGCGTGACTGACCAGGATCCAGCCACCAATCATATTGAACAAGCATATAAGTGGTTATAAAATCCAACCAATACAATTGATGTCCAAACAAATACATAGTTAAGTTGCAAGCGGAAGCATAACGTTTAAAACCAAAACATAAGTTTAATTGTTTCAAAGTTTAACATGGCACACAGCTGTCCATGTCCCACAACGACCCTCTTCCATGCAAGCTCCAGCTAAGTACCTAAAGACCTGCAAAGCATGTAGTAACGAGTCAACAACAAGTTGAGTGAGTTCACGGTTGGGTGTTCATTTTTAAGTTGTTCCAAAAACAGTTTCCTTTAACTGGCATCCTGCCGTGGGGGTTACCCCATAGTTGAAAACGTGATTTGTTTACCCATTTATTCTGGCAATACCGCCGTGGGGGCTACCCCATGTTAGTTAGCTGGCATTTCGGCCGTGGGGGCTACCCCATGTATACACTAGACTCGTTACCATATCGACTGCTGACTGTAGTCATGTTTATGTGCCCTGAACTGTCAATGTCTATCATCATTGACGTGCCCAGATCCATTAGTTCACGCCCGTCCTCTGCGGCACGGTGTGAGGCTTGTCAGACCTAAATAGCGCTATCTAACTAATGACCCGCTCGCCATTGGCCCGGCGATTAAGTCGATATAAAAAGGAGGGACTTCGTGATAGAGTTTTGGTCTAGTACGAGTTATCTGTCCATGAGGACGAGGAATTACATTCCTGAACCAATACTGTCCTACCCAAGAAGGACGAGGAATCCACGTTCCTTAACCCCATTCCCAACCCAGGGAATCCCATGCTTTGTAGAGGGTGTGAACTCACCTTGGTTTGCTCGGCAGATACACAGAAAGGTCAATCAAGCTATATTGTGGTCAATCACGTCCTAACATAGTTGTACCATACAAGTCAGGTTCATATTCAAGTGGTGCACGTATGTTCTACACGTATTGTACACAAGTAACGATCATGGCATACATGACTAGTATGGCAGTTCAACAACAGTTCGTAACAAGTTCCACAGTAACATTCACGTAACAACCAAAGTCTAAGTGTGCGGCCCAACTACTTAAGCCCATAGCAGTGTGTAAGTCCAAACATTATGTACGGGTGTTATGGTCTCGAGTCGAGACTAGGGATCTCGAGTTACAGCCTATGAGTTCTCGAGTCGCAACCGTGGAGGTCTCGAGTCATGCATGTACTAGTCGAGACCAGACGGTCTCGAGTCGCAACCGGACTCGCAACCGTGGTCTCGAGTTATGCTGCTTGTGTGAGGGGGGCTGTGGTCTCGAGTCGAGACTAGGGGTTCTCGACTCGCAACCGCTGATCTTGAGCTGGCTTATAGATCGTCTCGAGTCGAAACCAGGGGTCTCGACTCCTAGCACCTGCTGATTCTGCATAGTGTACTAACCAATAGAATTTCGATTTCATGATATGATGTACTATCCAACCACAATACTCAAACATGTTTTCTTGTCTAATTACTAATCAAAATAGATCAAACAATCAGATTTCAAATATTCATAACATGTTCATATCCTATTCATGTTGTTCATCTTTGAGGGTTTTTATCACCTTATTCATATAAACCTTAATCAAACAAAATCATGAGCAACAACTTATCAACACTTAGACGTATAACAGGATTTTTGTTCTTGATTACTAACCTGCATCCTATGATATCAACATAATGAATCATCCTAATCGTAAACATACCACAGCCGACTACAAGCATTCGGTTTCCATTCATCAATCAATCCAACTAGTATCAACATCCAAACCCTTCGGATCCAAACCCATATAGAGCCGATAACACTCATTCATAGTCAAGCATATATTATTCATCCTAACATAATTAATACATTATCATATAATCATCATCAACCGATTTTAAACACATAACATGAAACACCTATGAACCGATTACTTGAACACCAACTCATCATGTATTGTTTACGAATCAATGTATAAAATCACATAAACCAAAACATCATTTGACAAAACACCAAATCATAAATCACTAACCGGTTCGAGAAGTATTAGTGAAGGATGAAGCTTCACTTGGTATGCACAAGCTAATCCGAGAACCCTTGTTGTCACCGGTTTGGTCCGAGAGAAAGGAGAGAAAGTTTGTGCTTCTAGGGTTTTAGTGAGAGAGGATGTAGGAGTGTGTGTGTGTGTAGGTTGCCCCAAAAATGGCAAGGTTGGCTATCATCAAGGATTATATACTTGTTCTAAATTGGTGCACCCTAATGGGCTTTCGGGTAAACTAAAGGGGGTGCATGGCACAACCGGCCCAACTGTTGCACTGTTCACTCGAGACCGCATGGTCTCGAGTCGGGTCCTTGTGTCTCGGGTTACATAAACACACGCATACATACAAGCACAACACATAATCACATAAATTCACTTATATCATTCATTAAACCAACAAGTCAATTAGTCACATAACGTTCAAGCATGTTACATCGAGATACAATGAAAGGTTCTAAACTTCGAGTTGTCACATCATCCCCAAGTTGAAAGAAATTTCGTCCCGAAATTTGTTAAGCACTCACTGAGGAAGCTAGTTAAGTTGTATGGTTTTCCCGGTTTTCTTGGGGTGTCACATCCTCCCCCCGTTGATCTGGAATTTCGTCCCGAAATTCCGTAGCTTCAGCCTCAGCAGTGGTTGTACTGTTTGCGAACAGTTGGGGATACTTCTATTTCATCTGATCTTCGCGTTCCCAGGTGAACTCTGGGCCGCGACGTGAGTTCCAACGAACTCGAACGAGAGGTATTCTAGTGTTCTTGAGGACCTTAACGTCCCGGTCCGTGATTTCAACTGGTTCCTCGACGAATCGTAACTGCTCGTCGATTGTGAGTTCATTCAGAGGAACTATGTGGGTCTCATCTGACAGGCACTTCTTCAGATTCGACACGTGGAAAACGTTGTGAACTGCACTGAGTTCTGCTGGTAAGTTTAGTCTGTAGGCCACCCTGCCTATTTTCTCGATGATTTCAAAAGGTCCGACGTATCGTGGGTTAAGTTTGCCTCTTTTACCAAAACGAACCACACCCTTCCAGGGTGAAACTTTGAGTAGTACCCGCTCCCCAACCTGGAGCTCTAGTGGTTTCCTGCCCTTATCGGCGTAGACTTTCTGACGGTCACGAGCTGCCGCCATGCGTTGTCGAATTTGAGCAATTCGTTCGGTTGTGTCTACCACATGTTCCGGACCAGTGATCTGACTATCCCCCACCTCTGCCCAACAGGGAGGTGACCGACATTTACGCCCATACAATGCCTCAAACGGAGCAGCTTTAATGCTGGTGTGGTAGCTGTTATTGTACGAGAATTCCACAAGTGGCAGATGCTTTTCCCAGCTGTTGCCAAAGTCGATTACACATGCACGAAGCATGTCTTCTAAGGTTTGAATAGTGCGCTCGGACTGCCCGTCCGTCTGAGGGTGATACGCTGTGCTCATGTCCAATCGTGAGCCAAAGGATTTGTGCATTGCCTGCCACAGTTCTGAAGTAAAACGTGCATCTCGATCCGAAATAATAGAGGTGGGCACCCCGTGCCTCGAAACAACTTCCTTGAGGTACACTTCTGCTAGAGTGGAGAACTTATCGGTCTCCTTGATAGCCAAGAAGTGAGCAGACTTTGTGAGTCGATCCACGATCACCCAAATAGTATCATTTCCACGCTGGGATCTAGGCAGGCCGGTAACGAAATCCATGGAAATTTGCTCCCATTTCCATTGTGGTATCTCTGGTTGTTGGAGTAGGCCTGAGGGTTTCTGGTATTCCGTCTTGACTCTTGCACAAGTCAAACACTTGCTGACGTAAGTTGCTATGTGGGCCTTCATGCTAGGCCACCAGTACGTAGTTTTGATATCGTGGTACATCTTATCCGAACCAGGGTGTACCGAGTAGCGAGACTTGTGTGCCTCATCCATCACAAGCTCTCGTAAATTGCTATAGAGTGGGACCCAAATACGTCCCGTTACGTAGTAAGCACCATCTTCCTTTTGTTCTAAGCGTTGCCTTGAGCCGCGTAGGGCTTCAGCCCTGACGTTTTCTGGTTTCAATGCTTCTACCTGAGCGTCTCTTATTTGGGAAGGAAGACTAGAATGTATAGTGAGTTGCAAAGCTCGCACGCGCTTAGGCACGGTGTCTTTTCGACTGAGGGCGTCAGCCACAACATTGGCCTTGCCCGGGTGATACCTGATCGAGCATTCGTAGTCATTCAGTAATTCGACCCATCGTCGTTGTCGCATATTCAGTTCCTTCTGTTTGAAGATATGCTCGAGGCTCCTGTGGTCGGTGTAGATGGCGCACTTGGTACCGTACAGGTAATGTCGCCATATCTTAAGTGCAAAAACAACAGCTCCCAGCTCTAAGTCGTGCGTAGTGTAGTTTCTTTCATGAACTTTGAGTTGGCGTGAGGCGTAGGCTATGACTTTATCTCGTTGCATCAATACACAACCAAGACCTTGAATTGATGCGTCGCAGTAAACCACAAAATCGTCTGTGCCCTCTGGCAGTGAAAGGATAGGTGCGCTGCAAAGTCTATCCTTTAGATGCTGAAATGCTAACTCCTGTGCATTTCCCCACCGATAAACAACACCTTTCTGCGTTAGTGAGGTGAGAGGCTGTGCAATCTTAGAGAAATCCTTTATGAATCTCCTGTAGTAACCTGCCAAACCCAAGAATTGGCGAATTTCCGTTGGTGTACGAGGCGCAGGCCAGTTCTTAATTGAGTCTACTTTGGATGGATCAACGTGAATCACATCTTTGTTCACTACATGGCCTAGGAAATGGACTTCACGAAGCCAGAAGTCGCATTTCGAGAACTTTGCGTAAAGCTGTTCTGTTCGAAGGAGTTCCGGAATAAGTCGTAGATGCTGCTCGTGTTCCTCCTGACTCTTGGAGTAGATCAGGATGTCGTCGATAAAGACTATAACGAATTTGTCCAGGTAAGGCTTGCACACTCGATTCATCAAGTCCATGAAAATCGCAGGTGCGTTTGTCAGCCCAAAAGGCATGACCAAAAACTCGTAGTGTCCATAACGAGTTCTAAAAGCTGTTTTGGAGACGTCCTCTTCTCGGACTCTCAGCTGGTGATAACCCGATCTCAAATCAATCTTTGAATAGTAGCTCGACCCGTGCAGTTGGTCGAACAAGTCGTCAATGCGTGGTAGAGGATAACGATTCTTCACGGTCACTTTGTTGAGTTCCTGGTAGTCGATGCACATTCTGAAGGTACCGTCTTTCTTCTTCACAAACAGCACTGGAGCTCCCCATGGCGATGAGCTAGGACGAATAAAACCCTTATCCAAGAGTTCTTGTAGTTGCGTAGAGAGTTCTTCCAACTCTGATGGAGCTAAACGATAAGGTGCACGAGCTATAGGCGCAGCTCTAGGATCTAGTTCAATCTGAAACTCGACCTGACGATGAGGCGGGAGACCAGGTAATTCTTCAGGAAATACCTCAGGATAGTCACGTACAATTGGAAAATCTTCTATCTTCTTTTCTTTCTCTGAGGTGTCGGTAACAAGAGCCAAAATGGCAGTGTGGCCCTTTCGCAAGCACTTCTGGGCCTTAAGAAAAGAGATAACGTTCTCAACAGCGCTCCTCTTGTCGCCACGAATCATGAGAGGTTCACCACCGGAACCAGGAATACGAACAATCTTCTCGTTGCAAAGAATCTCTGCTCGGTGTTGGGATAACCAATCCATCCCAATGACAACGTCGAAACTACCCAAGACGATAGGAATAAGGTCGATTGAGAAGGCCTGGTTAGCGAGAATAAGTTTACAACCCTTGCCTACGTGTGCGGCCTCTAAACTCTTACCATTAGCTAGCTCTACAGTGTGCTTGTTGTTCAAGGGTGTTGGAATACGCTTAAGCATTTGACTAACTTCTGGTGACACGTAGCTAGTATCGGCGCCCGAATCAAACAAAACTGTAACATAAAAGTCGTCGAGAAGGAACTTACCCGTCACAACGTTGGGGTCATTCCTTGCTTCACCTTGGCCAATTACGAACACCCGCCCCCTGGCACCATTGTTGTTGTTGTGGTTCCCATTGTTACCATTCCCCTGATTGTTGTTGTTGTTGTTGTTGTTGTTGTTGTTGTTGTTGTTGTTGTTGTTGTTCTGGTTCCTGTTCAGTTGGGGACAATCTTTCTTGAAGTGGCCTTCAGCTCCACACTGAAAGCACCCTTTGTTGTTACCTTGCTGCTGCTGCTGCTGGCGTGGATTCTGTTGAGCTTGTTGTTGCTGACGATTCTGGTTTGCGGGGTATAAGCTTCTGCAATCCTTGGCGGCGTGGCCTAGCTTGTTGCATCGATGGCAGTTACCCCTGGTACATGGCCCGCTGTGGTGTAGGTTGCAGCGATTGCATTTGGGGTGATTCCCCTTGTACCCACCATGACTTTGACCACCAGATGATTGCTGACTCTGGCTCTTGTAGTCATCAGTCTTTCTCTGCTGAGACTGAGATTGCACAGAAGTTGATCCCTTGCTTGAAGCTCCCTCCCATTTTCTCTTGTTGTCACTAGGAGCATCCGAAGTAGCTGTAGCACTTATACGCTTTGGTAACCTGTTCTGCTCCACCGCTTGATCTGTAAGACGGTGAGCCAACTGAACAACCTGCTGGATAGTGGCGAGGTTTGCTGAAGTCACATGACTTTGGATCTCTGGCACCAAGCCCTTGAGAAAGAGTTCAGTTCGCTTAATTGGTGGGTCCACCATAGTAGGACATAGTAAGGCAAGCTCATTCGATCTCTTAGTATACGCCTCAATTTCTGACCCCGTCATCTTGAGGTTGTAGAACTCGACTTCCAGCTTATGAATGTCATCACGACTGCAGTATTCCTCCTTGATCATCTCTTTAAAAGTTTCCCATGAGGTGGCGTTGGCAGCAACCAACCCCAGCATTTGAACTTGAGCGTTCCACCACGTGAGAGCCAAACCCTCGAGAGTACCGGTAGCGTACTTCACCCTGCGCGCCTCAGGGCATTCACACATTTCGAAAACTGACTCGAGCTTCTCAAACCAGTGGAGGAGACCTACAGCTCCTTCAGTGCCGCTAAAAGTAGTTGGTCGGCAGTCCATAAAAGTTTTAAAGGTGCACACAGGTGGCTGAGCATGTTGACCTATTGTGGGTGAAAGAAAGACAGAGTTTAACACAAAAGTTGGTTCACGAGAGTAGGATCTAAAGATCCTAGAATGAGTTTGGACTGCAGGATATACCTCCTGCGTGTGCAGCTGCAAGTGCTGCAGCAACTCGTTCGTTCATCAGAGCCGTCAACTGGGCTTGAGTCATGTTAACGCGTCCCGACATGATCTTCACATCAAGGGAAACATGACTGAGAGAGGTTCGCGAAAGTGCGATGGCAGAAGGGAGTAAGTACACACATGTTCAAGCAACAGTAGTTATACTAACCAAGCATACCATGAGCAATGTAGTATGTAACTAACAAGTAGGCAATATATACACAGATCATATCACCTAGGATGTCGAGCCTTGCATGTGGAGTGAAGCGTCGTTGTGGACCGTAGAGCACTGTACAGGTTATAGTCTGATTTTAATAAAACTTTTTCCCTTATTAAAACCAAGTTCACTATAACCAATGGCTCTGATACCAATCTGTCACACCCCCAAAATCCACCTGCGGAATACCACCGCTTGGAGGCGTGACTGACCAGGATCCAGCCACCAATCATATTGAACAAGCATATAAGTGGTTATAAAATCCAACCAATACAATTGATGTCCAAACAAATACATAGTTAAGTTGCAAGCGGAAGCATAACGTTTAAAACCAAAACATAAGTTTAATTGTTTCAAAGTTTAACATGGCACACAGCTGTCCATGTCCCACAACGACCCTCTTCCATGCAAGCTCCAGCTAAGTACCTAAAGACCTGCAAAGCATGTAGTAACGAGTCAACAACAAGTTGAGTGAGTTCACGGTTGGGTGTTCATTTTTAAGTTGTTCCAAAAACAGTTTCCTTTAACTGGCATCCTGCCGTGGGGGTTACCCCATAGTTGAAAACGTGATTTGTTTACCCATTTATTCTGGCAATACCGCCGTGGGGGCTACCCCATGTTAGTTAGCTGGCATTTCGGCCGTGGGGGCTACCCCATGTATACACTAGACTCGTTACCATATCGACTGCTGACTGTAGTCATGTTTATGTGCCCTGAACTGTCAATGTCTATCATCATTGACGTGCCCAGATCCATTAGTTCACGCCCGTCCTCTGCGGCACGGTGTGAGGCTTGTCAGACCTAAATAGCGCTATCTAACTAATGACCCGCTCGCCATTGGCCCGGCGATTAAGTCGATATAAAAAGGAGGGACTTCGTGATAGAGTTTTGGTCTAGTACGAGTTATCTGTCCATGAGGACGAGGAATTACATTCCTGAACCAATACTGTCCTACCCAAGAAGGACGAGGAATCCACGTTCCTTAACCCCATTCCCAACCCAGGGAATCCCATGCTTTGTAGAGGGTGTGAACTCACCTTGGTTTGCTCGGCAGATACACAGAAAGGTCAATCAAGCTATATTGTGGTCAATCACGTCCTAACATAGTTGTACCATACAAGTCAGGTTCATATTCAAGTGGTGCACGTATGTTCTACACGTATTGTACACAAGTAACGATCATGGCATACATGACTAGTATGGCAGTTCAACAACAGTTCGTAACAAGTTCCACAGTAACATTCACGTAACAACCAAAGTCTAAGTGTGCGGCCCAACTACTTAAGCCCATAGCCGTGTGTAAGTCCAAACATTATGTACGGGTGTTATGGTCTCGAGTCGAGACTAGGGATCTCGAGTTACAGCCTATGAGTTCTCGAGTCGCAACCGTGGAGGTCTCGAGTCATGCATGTACTAGTCGAGACCAGACGGTCTCGAGTCGCAACCGGACTCGCAACCGTGGTCTCGAGTTATGCTGCTTGTGTGAGGGGGGCTGTGGTCTCGAGTCGAGACTAGGGGTTCTCGACTCGCAACCGCTGATCTTGAGCTGGCTTATAGATGGTCTCGAGTCGAAACCAGGGGTCTCGACTCCCAGCACCTGCTGATTCTGCATAGTGTACTAACCAATAGAATTTCGATTTCATGATATGATGTACTATCCAACCACAATACTCAAACATGTTTTCTTGTCTAATTACTAATCAAAATAGATCAAACAATCAGATTTCAAATATTCATAACATGTTCATATCCTATTCATGTTGTTCATCTTTGAGGGTTTTTATCACCTTATTCATATAAACCTTAATCAAACAAAATCATGAGCAACAACTTATCAACACCTAGACGTATAACAGGATTTTTGTTCTTGATTACTAACCTGCATCCTATGATATCAACATAATGAATCATCCTAATCGTAAACATACCACAGCCGACTACAAGCATTCGGTTTCCATTCATCAATCAATCCAACTAGTATCAACATCCAAACCCTTCGGATCCAAACCCATATAGAGCCGATAACACTCATTCATAGTCAAGCATATATTATTCATCCTAACATAATCAATACATTATCATATAATCATCATCAACCGATTTTAAACACATAACATGAAACACCTATGAACCGATTACTTGAACACCAACTCATCATGTATTGTTTACGAATCAATGTATAAAATCACATAAACCAAAACATCATTTGACAAAACACCAAATCATAAATCACTAACCGGTTCGAGAAGTATTAGTGAAGGATGAAGCTTCACTTGGTATGCACAAGCTAATCCGAGAACCCTTGTTGTCACCGGTTTGGTCCGAGAGAAAGGAGAGAAAGTTTGTGCTTCTAGGGTTTTAGTGAGAGAGGATGTAGGAGTGTGTGTGTGTGTAGGTTGCCCCAAAAATGGCAAGGTTGGCTATCATCAAGGATTATATACTTGTTCTAAATTGGTGCACCCTAATGGGCTTTCGGGTAAACTAAAGGGGGTGCATGGCACAACCGGCCCAACTGTTGCACTGTTCACTCGAGACCGCATGGTCTCGAGTCGGGTCCTTGTGTCTCGGGTTACATAAACACACGCATACATACAAGCACAACACATAATCACATAAATTCACTTATATCATTCATTAAACCAACAAGTCAATTAGTCACATAACGTTCAAGCATGTTACATCGAGATACAATGAAAGGTTCTAAACTTCGAGTTGTCACATCATCCCCAAGTTGAAAGAAATTTCGTCCCGAAATTTGTTAAGCACTCACTGAGGAAGCTAGTTAAGTTGTATGGTTTTCCCGGTTTTCTTGGGGTGTCACAGTCAACATATGAGCAATTAATGGAAACGCGTAAACGAATGGGTCAATCAATGAACCAACCACAGAGGGTTGTGCTAACATGTAGCCTGGTCCTAAAGAAGCTCTAAGACATTTTCAAATCATACTAAAGCGGGTCAGAACTGAAAGTCAAAGCGAAAGTCAAACTATGCGACTTTCGGTTCCGAACCGGGTCTCTACAGTAAATTGTCGGGTTGAACATGTTTAGACATGTTCTTACACTAATTACCAAGTTCTATTCATGATCAAACAGGTTGTATATGATCTACAATGTTAATTATGCATAAATGGCATTTTAAGTATCCTGTTGACTTTTTATGAACTAGTTTGACCCGACTTTTGACCTAGTTAGAGTGGTAATCAGGGGGAACCCTTTTAAGGGTTTATTACCCATATAATTACCTACTTATATCTACTTTTAATTCGAGATATGACTGAGCCATTGTTGACTAATCTCGAAGTCAAACCGTAATTACGATGGTTTGACTTTTAGCTAAAATACTAAGCTAAACTCAATTAAAGAAAGACTAGCAGACTTACAAGAGTCCTATGCACGAGATATGATCAGTTGAGGCTGCTTGGGAGCTCCAGAATTGATCAGGTATGCACTTGAAGGTGTGAGGAATGTTTGTGAACTTGAAGGCCTATTTATAGTGGATTTAAGCACCACAATTGATTGACAAACAAGTCTACTAGTGCCCACAACTGATCAACACTTGTTACTAGTGTTTAGGGGGTGCTTTAGGGGTCAAGTGATGTGGAGAATCGAGTTAGAATCGCGCACAAAGGCCATGGCAGACAAGATCCAACAAAACACACACATTCTGATCTGGTGAGGCAGTCGCGTAGCGCGACGCCCTCAGCCATATGGCTCGCGCTACGCGAGCATGAGGGGTCATCCAACAAAACTTTTATAATTTGCAGTTTTGGTCCCTGGCCCTTCTAAAGGTCGTTTTCATGTCTTGTTTTGCACATTGAGCCCTTGAAATTATCATATAAGGGCTTTAAGACATTTACCCACTTTGTTAAGTCCCCGGTTAACTTAATTGTTACCCGAAAAGGTCTAACTTTCAACGTTGACGCTTTAACCCCTCGTACACGAATTTGATCATAACTTTCTCATACGTTGACGAAACTTTATTAAATTTTTATCGTGCATTCTAGTGAGCATAATTAATCGTTACAAAGCTTCGGGTTTGTCAAAAGGTCACTCAGAGGTATAAATTAAACATGTTGACACATTTAACCCCTGTAGTTTGTAATCTCTCACTTTTAGCTTTGTATGATCCATGATTTATTCATTTGAAGGCATGAGCATCATGTAGGGTTAATATACAGTATATTTATTCACTGTTGACATTTAGAACTTGTATATTCACATACTTTCCATGACTGTCAACTTAAATCCTTTTATAACATTCTTTCACACGTGTATACATATGACACGTGTCTACACATTATAGGACGTGAATTTTCGAGGTGTTACACCCATGGTGGGCAATAGAAGCTTCTACCACTTTGTCCTTTCTGCTTACACTTGGGCACGCCCCCGTGCTGGCTGAGCACGGGGCGTGTGACGGGTGGTCCGTTGGACAACCCTTAAGTGCTTTAAATAGAATAAACACCCATATTTTATCCGGTTATTTGTGTGAATTAGGTAATCACAAGATATTGATGATGCAGGTGTTAAAGTGTTCAAGATGAAGGTTTTAGGAGGCACGAATGGATGCTAGAGGTTGAAGAATCAAAGTGTTGAAGAAATCAAGTTTTGATAAAGAACAAGAAGAATTATCATGCTCAGCACCGTAACCTACGGCTCCCAGCCGTAGGTTACGGCCCTCATAATCATTCCAAAAGACAGCCGTAAAACAGGGGATCAGAACCATAAAGGAATGGTGCCAGCCGTAAGTTACGGCACCTAGCCGTAGCTTACGGCTCTGTGTTGACTTTCTGGGCTTATTGACTGCCGTAACCTACGGCTGGGAGCCGTAGGTTACGGCTCCGACTGATGTTGTCATGTAACCTCCGTATTAAATACGGTTTTGAAGTGGTTTTATGGTGGCTTTTCACTTGTTTTCGGTTATCAATCATTGGGGACTCAATGGTGGAAGCTAGTTAGAGACTTTTGGCAAGAAAAACATTACCGGAATCATTAGTTTGGTGTGCTTTGATCCGTATGAACAATAATATCTTTGTTATGATGTTGATTCGAGCCATGTGTGGCTAAACACTTTATGATCGTCCTAGATTGAAGGTTTGCTTGAGACATTTTGTATTTGATTTCCTAATTTCTAGAATAGCAATCCTTTTCTTTATGGTTGGTTTGTTATGGTGTGTGATTGTTTGTTTGTAACTTGTGAATTCTTATATTAATCTAGTTTGAAACCATACGTTCTTGGTGCCGTTGGCAATCGAGATATCATGGGTAGAATTAGAATTGGGTAAGGGTTGATTGATCATCGGGTAACAACCTCACGTTCTAGGAATCTGAGTACTTAGTTCCCTTTCATCACTGCAAGTAATCACACATGAGCTATGTCTATGTAGTTCTTTCTAGTGGAATAATAATATGAATGTCGAAACAAACCGGAAATCTAGGATGGTCATTTGTCACTAATTTGCTTACAACCAAACTTTTCTCTTGCAATTTAATTAGTTTAATTTAGTCTAAAACCAATTCACTCACATAAACTCTTGAATTTTATTTCTCTTGCAATTAGATTAATTTAGTTAAATTAGATAAACTTTCAAATAACACATATTCCACAAACTCCCTGTGTTCGATACCCACTTACCGCTAACTATTTAGTTGTATTTGGATTAAATTTGCGTGACCACGACAATCACGTCAAATTTTGGCGCCGTTGCCGCGGAGTAGTGCGCAACGTGTGTTATTTTCTTTCTTTTTAAGTTTGTTATTTTTCTGGTTTACGCTGGGTGTGTTAGTGTGCAGGTATTGACAGGTGCATGCGTACTAGGAGCTCTCACAAGCTTTCACCATTAGCATTTGATCCGGAAATCGAACGAACTTTGCGAGCAAACAGAATTTTGTTAAGGGAAAACACAATTAGCGGTTCACTAACAACACCAACATCACCACTGAGATACATGGATCCACCACCACCACTACCCACTACGGGTGAACCTACTCCACCTTTCATACCGTCATCCACTCAACCTTCACCAAATACCACCATGCCCAGTTCTACTACCGCATTTACTTCACCATTTGATATCCCATCACCCAACACTACATTACCTACCAATACTCAAACTGAACCTACCATTACCTTTAGCCCTGCTTCTACAATTCCACCACTTACCCATTTCTTCCCAGCTTCAGGTCAATCATCATCCTCCTATACATTACCACAAGGCTCAACTGTTGTTCATGCTACTTCATCATTTGGAGTACCAAACCAGTCCGGTTTTCAATACTCATCTATTCCATTTGGGCCATCATCGGGGGGTATAGAAGGAGATGGATATGAAGAAGGATATGAAGATTTCGAGGGTTATGAGGAAGAGGGTTACGCTTATGTGGGTAGTGGAGATCAAGGAGAGTTGACTTATGTGCCTGGTCAAACTCAAAGAATGTCAAGTGTTGGTGGGATTCCACAACAACAACTCATACCACAACACGTTCGGCCGAGGCCACAAGGGCCACCAATGCAACGCCCTATCCCTTTGCAACACATTCGGCCACAAAATGTACAACCGCAATTTCAAAAGCCGATTCAATACCCACCGATGCCCCAACAACAATTTCAACAACCAATCGCACCACAAGGGCATATACCAAGACCTATGGGTCCTATTCGTCCAAGGGGTCGAGTGGGTGTTCCAAGAAGGCATCTTAGGGAACAAGCACGGGGGATAGAAGCACATTTCAGGCCAATCATTACTCAAAATCCTTCACCGGTGGTTATCCCTCACAACAACCAAGGGAGAACTTTTGAAGTAAGAACAAATTCGTTGCAAAGTCTACCGAAGTACAAAGGGCTAGCAACGGAAGAGTCGTATTTCCATCTAGAGGCCTATGACTCAATTTGCAACACTTTTGGGAGTCAAGGTTTTTCGGCTGATGATGTCAAGTTGGTCTTATTTCAGTTCTCTTTGGAGGATAAGGCAAAGAAGTGGTTTTACACTTTGCCTTCAGCATCTATTTACACATGGGGAGAGATGCAACAAACTTTCCTCGATGAATTTTATACCGCCCAAAAGACAAACGATGCTAGAAAGGGATTGAGAAGCTTCCAACAACAACATGGTGAGATGTTCCATGAGGCATTTGAACGTTTCAACATGATGATTAAAAATTGCCCTCACCATGGAATTGAATTGTGGGAATTAATGAATGCTTTTCACGAGGGGTTGAGTGCTGAAGATGCTCGTGATCTCATGTCTATTACCGGTGGGACTTTCGGTACAAACTACGAAAATGATGATTGGGAGTTTTTGGAGAACATGGCCACTACATCAAAAAGAAAAGCTCAAGCATCTAGGAGAGCCCGACCGGCCATTGCCCGACCTCAAGTGCACGCCATAGATGATGGTAATGTTCAAACTACTAACCAAATTTATGATGTTTGTGCTTTGTGTAATGAAATAGGTCATGCGGCTGAAAATTGCCAAGGGTTGATGGAAGGGCAATATGAAGAGGTGCATGCAGTTCAAGGTCAAGGTCAAGGTCAAGGAGGGGGTGGTAGAAATTACAACAACATGAATTCTAACACTTACCACCCCGGGTTGAGGAACCATCCGAATTTTCGCTATGGGAACCCTTCGAATCAATCAAACCCGAACTTTCAAGGTAGCCAAGGAAACTATGGTTCGCGCCAACCTTATAACAATCAAGGTGGATATAGAAGTGGGAACAACCAAGGGTACCAAAGGCAAACGGGTCAAGAACAAGGGGGGTCTTCGGGTGGAAATGAGATGATGGATATGTTGAAGAGCATGCAAGCGGAGATGCAAAAGAGAAACCAAATGGATGATGCTCGTATACAAAAGGATGAGGCTCGAGATAAGGCAATTCAAACTTTGACCACCCAAATGGGTCAACTTGCAACCGAAGTGTCAGAATTGAAGAAAAATAAAGGTCAATTACCAAGTGACACTAAGGTAAACCCATCTCATGGTACTTCAAGAGGTAATCATGTTCCCATTCACCATGTAAGTGTTTTGAGAAGTGGGAAAGAGTATAAAACCAATCCTTCACCGGATTTGGTTGATGGGGTGGTTGAAGATATAACGGGTCAAGATAGTGAGGAAGAAAATGAACCACTTATTATTTCTTCTAAAAAAACCAATTTTGAAAAACCCAAAATTAATAAAGAAAACGAACAGAAAAATGAGGGTGAGGGATCTAGTCAAGTACCATTTCCCTCGGCTTTATTAGATCCGGGTAAGAAAAATTTCATTTCAAAACGGGGGCCTCAAAAAGAGGAAATGTGGGAGGTTTTTAAACAGGTTAAAATCAATCTTCCGTTACTTGAAGCTATCAAACAGGTACCCGCTTACGCCAAGTTTTTAAAAGAATTGTGTACCCAAAAGAGGCAACAAAAAGAGCCTAAATTGGTTGATTTGAAGGAGCGGGTAAGCGCGGTTTTGAAAGGAGATCTTCCTCCTAAGCTACAAGATCCGGGAACGCCTCTTATAAATATTCAAGTTGGAAATTTTCAAACTGCAAGGGCGTTATTGGATCTTGGAGCCGGAGTAAGTATCTTACCGGGGGGGGGGGGTTATACGACCAATATGATTTTGGTCCATTGAAACGGGTTGAGACAACGGTGGTATTAGCCGATTTGTCTCATAAACTTCCTCGGGGTATTGTACGGGATGTGATAGTTAAGGTTGATGAGTTTTATTATCCCGTGGACTTTCTTGTGCTCGACTACTCATCCGCGGACCCAATTCAACAACAAAATATTATTTTGGGTCGGCCGTTTTTAAACACCGCACATGCTGTTATTGATTGTCGATATGGTACGGTTGACATGACATTCGGTAATAGAAAGATGAGAATAAACGTTTTTACTAACGGTACTAATGTTTATGGTGATGAGTGTTTTGTAGCAAACTTCATAGATGACTATGACCCAAAGGAGTTCGAGGAAGAGATTTTGGGTTCTTGTGTTCGTGGTGTGTCTTTGCAGGTGCACGCATGTGATTTGGAAAAAGAAGAGAAAGAGCAAGAGGTTCTTGCGGGGAAGGAAGGAAGACCGCCATGGTC
This sequence comes from Helianthus tuberosus, assembly GCA_030545235.1. Classification (NCBI taxonomy): domain Eukaryota; kingdom Viridiplantae; phylum Streptophyta; class Magnoliopsida; order Asterales; family Asteraceae; genus Helianthus; species Helianthus tuberosus. Next base: position 19,631,198 of record CM060359.1, read on the forward strand.
CCACCAAACGGATACTTTACCGGTGGGAATTGATTCGGGTACAAAGCCGTCCTTGGAATGTCCACCAAGTGTGGAATTGAAAGAGCTACCAAAGCATCTAAAATATGTATTTTTGGGGGACAATGACACTTTACCGGTGATCATTGCTTCTAATTTGGAGGTAGCTCAAGAGGAGGAGTTGATACGGGTGTTGAAGGCTCACAAGGCGGCAATAGGGTGGACAATAGCCGATTTAAAAGGTATTAGTCCTTCCATTGTAATGCACAAAATCATTACAAGTGAGGATGCAAAGCCGACACGTGAAACACAAAGAAGGTTAAACCCGAATTTGAGAGAGGTGGTAAAGAAGGAAGTTATCAAGTGGTTGGATGCGGGGATCATATATCCTATTTCGGACAGTGCGTGGGTAAGTCCGACTCAGGTAGTGCCTAAAAAATCAGGCATTCAGGTAATTAAAGATGAGCAAGGTGAGCAAATCGCCACCCGCCCGGTAACCGGGTGGCGAGTTTGTATCGATTATAGAAAATTAAACGCCGCTACCTCCAAAGACCATTTCCCGTTACCCTTCATTGACCAAATCATTGAAAAACTTTCCGGTCAAAAATACTATTGTTTTTTAGATGGGTACTCGGGATATAACCAAATTGCTATTCACCCGGACGACCAACACAAAACCACGTTTACATGTCCATATGGTACATTTGCTTTTCGGCGGATGCCATTTGGACTATGTAACGCCCCCGCCACATTCCAAAGATGTATGATGAGTATATTTTCGGACATGGTGGGGGAGTCTCTTGAAGTGTTTATGGATGATTTTTCCATTTTTGGGCCAAGTTTTGACTCTTATCTTGATGAGTTAGAAAAAGTTTTGAAAAGGTGTGTGGAGACAAACTTGGTCTTAAGTTGGGAAAAGAGCCATTTTATGGTTCAAGAGGGTATTGTGTTGGGGCATGTGATTTCGGACCGGGGAATGGAGGTAGATAAAGCAAAAATTCGGGTAATTTCATCTCTACCCCCACCAAAGAATGTTAAGGGGGTGAGATCATTTTTGGGACATGCGGGGTTTTATAGAAGGTTTATTAAAGGCTTTAGTGTAATTACAAAACCTTTATGTAACTTATTATTAAAAGATGTTCCCTTTGATTTTACTGACGAATGTTTGCAAGCGTTTCATGTGTTGAAGGAACAGTTGGTGAAGGCTCCTATCTTGCAACCACCAGATTGGTCGAAACCGTTTGAAATTATGTGTGATGCTAGCGATACGACCATTGGAGCGGTTTTGGGTCAAAGAGTTGATAAGAAACCGGTGGTGATCTACTATGCAAGCATAACTTTGTCCGAGGCGCAACTGAATTACACCACGACCGAGAAAGAATTATTAGCGGTGGTGTATGCCTTGGACAAGTTTAGAGCTTACATTTGGGGGAGCAAGGTGATTGTGTATTCGGATTATAGCGCGGTCCGATATTTAATGGAAAAGAAGGATGCAAAGCCCCGGTTGATTCGTTGGGTGCTTTTGTTACAAGAATTCGATATCGAGATTCGGGACAAGAAAGGGTGTGAAAATGTTGTTGCGGATCATTTGTCCCGAATCCCATTGGAAGGTGTTGACGACCCGAGTGAGATTAATGAACGGTTTCCCGATGAACAATTGTTAGCCGTTTCTACTTTTGTTGCACCTTGGTACGCCCATTATGTGAACTATTTGGCCAAGGGTGCAATTCCGAATCATTGGACGAAGAAGAGACGACAACAATTCTTGAGTCAAGTTAAACAATACATTTGGGATGAACCGGATTTGTTCAAGATTGGACCCGATCAAGTGATAAGGAGGTGTGTTCCCGAAACTGAAGTTTTAGAAATTTTGACCCATGCTCATTCATCGGCATGTGGTGGGCATTTTAGTGGGAACAAGACGGGTTACCGGGTGCTATCATGTGGGTTTTACTGGCCCACAATTTTCAAAGATTCTTGTGAGTTTGCCCGGAATTGCTTAAATTGTCAAAAGGTTGGAAGTATATCGAAGCGGGATGAAATGCCTTTACAACCGATTTTGGTGGTGGAGGTATTTGACGTTTGGGGGATAGATTTTATGGGTCCGTTTCCTAATTCGATTGGGTTCTTGTATATATTGGTTGCGGTAGATTATGTGACAAAGTGGATAGAAGCCATTGCTACAAGGACCAATGATCATTCTGTGGTGTGTAAGTTTGTGCAATCCAATATATTCGCTCGTTTCGGTGTGCCAAGGGTGATAATAAGTGATGGCGGTTCACATTTCAAAAATTTTAATTTTGCAAAATTGCTTAAAAGATATAATGTGAACCATCGTATGGCGACACCGTACCATCCGCAAACAAGTGGACAAGTTGAAGTGTCCAACCGTCAAATTAAGGAGATTCTCATGAAGACGGTAAGAACGGATCGGAAAGATTGGTCAAGTAAACTTGATGATGCGTTGTGGGCATATCGAACGGCCTACAAAACTCCAATCGGAACCACCCCTTATCAGATGGTGTATGGGAAGGGGTGTCATTTACCAATGGAGTTAGCACATCGAGCGCATTGGGCCATTAAAACCGTTAATGCGGATTATGACGAAGCGGGTCGAACAAGGAAGTTGCAATTGAATGAGATCGAGGAGATAAGAGATGAAGCCTATGAATGTGCTTCCGCATACAAAGACAAACTGAAGAAAGTTCATGATGCAAAGATAAGGAAAAAGAACTTCGAAGTGGGTCAAAAGGTGTGGTTGTACAATTCAAGGTTGAAGATGTTTGCGGGAAAACTCAAGAGCAAGTGGATGGGTCCTTACATCATCCGAAGAGTGGGAAAATTTGGTGATGTTGATATAGAAGACGAACAATCCAATAGGCAACAAACGGTGAACGGGCATCGACTCAAACCGTACTTGGAAGGTAACGACATTAACCATATTGATCTCGACAAAGTGGGCTTCATTTTACGCCCATTGGATGATGAGGAAACTTGAAAGAGGCCCAGGTTTGGTATTTTGTACATATTGTAGTTTAGTTTTGTGTTTTGAATAAAGTCCCGTTTAGAACCGGTGTTTGAAACAAGTGTGGGGAAATCCTTGCGAATTTCCCGAGCATAGTGTTGAGGACAACACGGGTTTTTAACGGGGGGTAGGGTTAAATTTTCATGTTTTCATAATTATAAAAAACTATAAAAATTAAACAATTCTGAAAAGCTTAAAAAAAATTTAAACAATTCATAAGTCAAAATTTTGGTTTATTCATAGTTGCCCAGCGAGGGCCGTAAGCTACGGTATATAGCCGTAGCTTACGGCTAGTATCAAACAAAAAGAGTCTTACGGTTCCCAGCTTCTGTTTTACGGTGACTCATTTTTGCCCAGGTACCACCGTAACCTACGGCAGGGAGCCGTAGGTTACGGCTCGCAGTAATGTGATAAGGACCCTCCTTCTTGTCGTTTATATAAAAAAAATTAGTAAAACCGAAAATATTAATAATAATAACTATTCTAATAAAAACAAAAATAACAATTACCCCAACCACACATTCTCATTAACTCCCAACCACAACTTTCATCTTCTTCACTTTCATCTTTCAAGAACCCTAGTTCTACCATCTTCAAATCTTCACAACTCTCTCAAAACAAGTCCGATTTCAGTGATTTTTGGGTCCATTTTGGGTGAAATTTCACAAGGAATTCAGATTTACTCTTGTATCTTGAAGATTCCTTTGTTTTGGGGGTCGGATTTGAGCCTAGGGGTGCCGAAAATTTGGGACTTTTTGTGGGTTTTTGTGTGAACTTCAAGTTTTTGTGATTCTCATCTCCTACAACACCAAGGTATGCAATTTCTTGTCATTATTTGATGTACATTAAGGTTTGTAAGTTTTCATTATAGTTTTTGCTTACACACTTGCTTGTATGAGATAGATGATAGGATTTTTGTAAGCCATTGAATGTTTGGGTGTAAATGTGTTTGATGTCTAGTGAAAAAATTTTTATAGGGACATCATGCCAAAATTTTGTTTGAAAGAATGAAGCTTTGATTTTTGCACATCTACACCCATAATATGAAGCAAGTGTGGGGAAGATTTGGGAAAAATACTAACTTGATTTGTTTGTGTGGTTTTGAAGGTGTGTAGGTATGGTGACGAAAAAAGGGAAAGGAATTGCAAGTTCTTCTAATGCGCCTCAAGAGGAGCAACAAAAGAGGAGGAGATTGACTCGGGTTGGTGACCCGGACTCGGAGGAGGATGCACCTCCAAGGGGTCCGAAGCCGGATTGGACAACCGGTTCTTTGCTAGACCAGCCTGAGGAATGGAGAGAGGATCTGTTTCATGAACAAATGAACAACTTAAAACAAAGGGGTGAAGCGTTTATCTGTGAGAAGGAGATCAAAGAGGTTGATTTCGGGCCGTTCGGGATAACGGACAAGTTCAAAGCTTTGGGTTGGGGTGCAGCCTTGAAGTGTTATGACGGGGAAGTGAAGAAGATGTACGACAAGCAGATTCAAGAATGGGTAGCTTCACTTGAATGTCCCTCGTATAAGTCCCCAGGCAAGATGAGACTCGTTGGACAGTGTAACGGGGTGAAAGTAGAAATGTGTTATGATTCTTTGCGCAAAATAGCAAAGTTTGACGATATATCCGCAAATGAGTACATTCACCCGAGTCTCAAATATCTTTACCACGAGCCCAAAGAGCATCCGCAATGGCAAAATATGCTTGATTACCTTTTCCTTCCGGGCACAACACATGGGAAGTTATATAGAAGCAATTTGAAAATGGAAGCGAAATTGTTGTTGACATTGTGCATATATAATGTGGTTCCAAGGCGGGGTGATAAATGGAAGTGCGGCATCAGGAAGTACCGATTTTATATATGTTGATGCATGGATCTCCCAAGGTCCCTTTCCGGTTTCTTGTGATGAATAACATCTGGTTGAGCAAAATTAGTGGAGAAAGAAAGATCATACCTCATTGCCGGTTGATTACGGCGTTGTTAAAAAAATATGGGGCGATTAAAGGAGATGAAAAAGGTTCTTACAAGAGGTTTAAACCATTCGACCTTAAGAATCTTGGGCCAGATTGGATTTACACAGAAACGGAGAGGTATCATAGGTTAAAAACAAATGGGAGAAGGTGGAGAGCGTTGAAGGTAGATGCGAGGCCGTTACGACCGGGTGAGGCTGAGGAGCCCGAAGTAACCGATGAAGAGGTAAGTGGAGATGAGGATTACCGCGAAGATGCTTTTATGGTTGATGCTCCAGTTCAAGGGGCCGGTGTGCAAGCTGGTTATGTGGAGGGTGCATTTGATTATGCACAGCAAGCCTATGATCCTTATTGGGCCCACGCGGGAGATATGGGTCAAATTATTGAACAAAGGCGGCCTCCCACTTTTGGAGGATGGAGTGAACCAAACCAAGTGCTTTTTGATCAACAAACTTTCATGGGGGCAAGTATAGAAAGGGCGTTGAAGCGGAGCTATGATAGGAGTGAGCACTGGAATCGTGCTCATATGTATGCCCATGAAGAAGAAGTGAACAACCGCTATTTAGATGATCGTCAGAGACGCATGCATGAACAATATCAAGCAGGTCAGCCAATTGTAGGAGATCCGCCTGTTGTGGACTACACCACATTGCCACCAAATGATGGTAGTGTGTTATACCCCACCCCACCATTGCATCATTCTCAGTGGGTGGATCCACATGCTATGAGTTATCAACAGGCGAATCCGAGTGGTGATCAAGGAAGCAGCAGTAGCGGTGGAGCATTTGGCTTTGGCGAATGGAAGGATATGATGACATCCATCTTCGGGCCTCCACAGCCGAAGTACTACTAGTCAGGTCGTATCTTGCTCCTTTGTACATTTTTGTATATTTTTATGTAGTTTGTTTATGTTATGGTTGGGAGGTAGGGTGGTGTTTTGATGTTGATGTGTTTGTTGGGTTGTGAAAGTTGGTGGTGTTTTTAGATAAAAAAAAAACAAAAAAAAAACAAAAAGAAATTTGGGGTTTGAGAGTATTAGCGAAAGCTAATGTTTTTGGGTAAAAGCGATCTTTCCCTCAAAGCCATACATTGGGACAATGTATCCCAAGTGTGGGGATGGGGGAAATTTTTGAGAGTTTTAAAAATTTTGTAAATCCAAGTGAAAATTGTTAAAATTTGAAAACTTGATATTGTGTTATTTGACGCATCGACACCCATTCCTAGTCTTTTCTTGGTGAGGATTTGAGCCACACATGATTGTTATTGATATTTCATTGTTTGAGTGGCGGTGTGTGTTGTGTGTTAATAGAACATGCTTTTGGAAATGATAGGGGATTTTTAGGAAGCCTCGTCTAGATGTGTGAAGAGTGTGGGAATTGGTGGGTTGGACCTCATACTTTACATATATGAGCTTGGTATTGTGAGGGGTGGGGGTTTGGTCTTTAGATTGCCACGTTTGAGCCTTAAACTGTTCGGTTGTGATCCAAGCCTACTTCCTACAAAATTTTACCGACTGAGATGACCCGGTTTAGGAATTTAGTTTGTAGTGTTGATGTTCTTGTATTTATTCTTGAAGTTTATTGTTGAAAAAAAAAACATGAGAAAATTACAAAAAGAAGTATTTAGTTGCAATAGTAGTTGAGAAGTTGAAGATATCTTGTATATAGTTGATGGTTGTTTTGCTTAGTAGTGAAAATAAAAACCGGGTCAAATCAAATTAGCTCTTATATATATGTTTCACCATTTTCCTACCTTTGCACCTAGCCACGTTACAACCCGTAAGTCTCTCTTGATTCATAAGCATGCTAGATATTTGTTAGGAGGAAACTTGATTCTTATACAAGCTTATTGTCGCACACACACATACACGCATTGAGTGGTTTTGCATTACATGCTAGTAATTCTTGTTGCCGAGAGTTTGGCGAGGGGTGTGTATTATGGTATGGTTGAAGGTTAGTAAAAGGATGGCATGATTAGCTTGGTTTGCATAATTGATTGTTGCGTTTGTGAATAGTTTTGAATGGGTTGCTTGGGACAAGCAACGGGTAAGTGTGGGGATGTGACGGGTGGTCCGTTGGACAACCCTTAAGTGCTTTAAATAGAATAAACACCCATATTTTATCCGGTTATTTGTGTGAATTAGGTAATCACAAGATATTGATGATGCAGGTGTTAAAGTGTTCAAGATGAAGGTTTTAGGAGGCACGAATGGATGCTAGAGGTTGAAGAATCAAAGTGTTGAAGAAATCAAGTTTTGATAAAGAACAAGAAGAATTATCATGCTCAGCACCGTAACCTACGGCTCCCAGCCGTAGGTTACGGCCCTCATAATCATTCCAAAAGACAGCCGTAAAACAGGGGATCAGAACCGTAAAGGAATGGTGCCAGCCGTAAGTTACGGCACCTAGCCGTAGCTTACGGCTCTGTGTTGACTTTCTGGGCTTATTGACTGCCGTAACCTACGGCTGGGAGCCGTAGGTTACGGCTCCGACTGATGTTGTCATGTAACCTCCATATTAAATACGGTTTTGAAGTGGTTTTATGGTGGCTTTTCACTTGTTTTCGGTTATCAATCATTGGGGACTCAATGGTGGAAGCTAGTTAGAGACTTTTGGCAAGAAAAACATTACCGGAATCATTAGTTTGGTGTGCTTTGATCCGTATGAACAATAATATCTTTGTTATGATGTTGATTCGAGCCATGTGTGGCTAAACACTTTATGATCGTCCTAGATTGAAGGTTTGCTTGAGACATTTTGTATTTGATTTCCTAATTTCTAGAATAGCAATCCTTTTCTTTATGGTTGGTTTGTTATGGTGTGTGATTGTTTGTTAGTAACTTGTTAATTCTTATATTAATCTAGTTTGAAACCATACGTTCTTGGTGTCGTTGGCAATCGAGATATCATGGGTAGAATTAGAATTGGGTAAGGGTTGATTGATCATCGGGTAACAACCTCACGTTCTAGGAATCTGAGTACTTAGTTCCCTTTCATCACTGCAAGTAATCACACATGAGCTATGTCTATGTAGTTCTTTCTAGTGGAATAATAATATGAATGTCGAAACAAACCGGAAATCTAGGATGGTCATTTGTCACTAATTTGCTTACAACCAAACTTTTCTCTTGCAATTTAATTAGCTTAATTTAGTCTAAAACCAATTCACTCACATAAACTCTTGAATTTTATTTCTCTTGCAATTAGATTAATTTAGTTAAATTAGATAAACTTTCAAATAACACATATTCCACAAACTCCCTGTGTTCGATACCCACTTACCGCTAACTATTTAGTTGTATTTGGATTAAATTTGCGTGACCACGACAATCACGTCAGCGTGTTCAGTCTTCTGTTATCTTGTTTTGCTTGGGAATATGCTGTCGTGGGGTTGGGCATGTCACATCTTGTTCCTTTTCTTGTATTTATGTTAGATTTTGATGTCTTTTTGCTTCTTTTGTTAATTTGAGCTCATTTAATCCTGAAAATACAAAAGGAAGACAAAAGCACACTTTTTCCAACATTAGTATTAAAAAAGGGTTAGTTTTATGCCACAATTGATGAAATTTATATGTTGCATTTTGCACACATCAAATACCCCCACACTTGAATCTTTGCTTGTCCTCAAGCAAAACTCTTTATAATGTGGCTATTACACTCCCAAATGGAATGGGAGAGAAGAAGGTTTTCGGGCTTGTCGTAGAGTGTCGGGATTTCCAAGATTCTTTATTCAGTTTTATTTTTATTTATTTACAATCCTATTCGTCATGATTTATTTAAAACTTTTCATAAGATAAATTACTTATTAGGGCATAACATGCCTCTTTAAAATTCTATTTATATACAAGTTCACATACCTCACGGGGATCACTCAACACTCGGCCGAAAATGTATTTTTGTGGATCACTCGAGAGCGGCATGGAACTTACTCCTACCATAGGCTTGCCAAGCAATCAATCCTCCTCCTTTTTAACTTATATACCTTTGTAAATATCAAGAGGACTTTTTGGGTGAAGGGTTAGGCTTGGGTTAAAAGTAGGTGGTTGGGTTAGTGGTTAGTAGAAAAAGGGCGAAAAGCGTAACAAGCGTCGGTTTTCGTAAGACTTTCTATTTTTTTTTGTAATTTTTATTTCGATGAAGCAATTATTCAAACAAAGTTATTTTTGATGAACTTGTTTGTTTATTTTCTTTTGCTTCATCATCAACATACATAAAACTTTTTTTTTTTTCAAAAAGTCATATGAAAAACCGAACTTGTTACTAAAACAAAGGGTAAAAAATTGAAAAAGGTTTTGGTGGGTAAAAGGGTGTTTGGTTTGGGTTATGAAATGAAAAGGTTTAGGCTCAAAGGGGCTAACTAGGGGGATTTTGGGTAGGTGGTAAAAAAAAAAGAAAAATAATGGTGTAGAAATAAAAAGGGTTAGTCCTAATGCCTCCATCATTTACTTACTCGGGTTTAAGTTGGTAAGGACCAGGAATGTATTGTCATGGCAAGTTCTAGAGTCGTAAGAACCAAGCGGCTATTCACACAAGAAACGAAAAATGAGCATTTAGTCTGATGATATGTAATTGTATGCTCAATAAAGGCTCAAAACTCACTTTTGTGGGAATGGGTTTTTATGTGATCAAGTATATATAATCAAATATTAACTAAGCTTGTCATGCCTTTTCATAATTTTCTTATGTTGGTTCTTTTTATCACGACGCTATCAGTTGTAAATTCGTAAGAATAAAACCTTTTTAAGAACTTGAATTTCCCGAGTTAAACCTAGACAAGTAAAAAAAATGAAGTGATTAGCGGTTCCAATAGAGTTTTGTGTAAGGCTTGTATTTAGGACTTGCAAGATTCAAGGTTTTAGCATCCCCCCACACTTAAATTACACTGTGTCCTCAATGTGTCCCAAAAATAAGTTTTTAGGTTGATTGAATGTGTAAAAGGTGTGAAAAAAGCAAAAATTTTGTGTTACTGGGCGCTGAACACGGCCCCGTGTTGTCCGGGCACGGCCCCGTGTTCAAGTGCCAGTAACAAAATTAAATCAAGAGAAACAGAAGCCTGGACACGGGGGCGTGTTGGGTGAACACGGCCCGTGTCCAGTTACCTGAACTGGGTCTTTTCTGCAGACCGTGCAGCACGGGGCCGTGTTGGGTGGACACGGCCCATGCCGAACTTACTGTAAACGAAGAAATTTGTCGGACGGTTCTGTTTTTCCTGCATGGAGTGCTGGTTCAAGTTTCCCTTGTATCCTTTGCCATCTCAAGTATGTTTTATTCCTGAAAATTAAAACTAACTAGAAAACATGAAAATTAATCTAAACTAAACTAAGGATAGTTCCGCGGAATGCCTCCGTGGTGCGCCACGTTTATAAGGGTCCTTGGCTAGACCCAAAGTGTCACACCCTGGCTTTGCGGAAGCGTGGTTAATTTTGGTGTGACTTCTTAATACCATAGCTTAATCATAACAAGCTATATGAATTTTAAAACCATGCAAGTCATCAATTAAGTTTGAAAATATCATACAATACCATTGTTTGACGAGAACATACTTCAACAACAATAACCTTGTTCAAAAGACATAACAACTACAACATAACATAAACGTGGTTTAAGGACTGTGTCTTGTCCAGGAAAGAGACACATCCCTTAAACCCTGATGACTCCATGACAAATGCAGCGGAAAAAACGTTCCATACCGTGCCAGATCTCGTTTAATTTCCTGAAATACATGTGAGTTGAAAAATCAACAATAATGTTGAGCGAGTTCATGTGCAAGTGAGTAAGTAAAACACTTGTAAGTATAAAAGTTTCCTGGTATGTAGCAGTGTAAGAGGACTTGTGATCACCAATGGTTTGCAAGGCCATTAGCATGTTGTGAAATGCAAGTAAGTAGACACAACCCTAGCTGATTTTTGCGTTGGGCAACCAAGTCACTCCAGGTCCGTTGTGGTTAGCCTCAGAGAGGTCCGTTTGGCCTAGAGCTGGGCTCGCTACACCCAGATAGATCTACCGCTCGAGTCCCTCGGTGTTCTAACTACCCATTCACATGATCTAAACCTCCTTACGTTATTCATACCGCGTATAAAGTACTTGTAAACAAAGTAACATGTATTTCACCCCCGCAGTTAAGAAAACTGAAAACAGTTAGAGAAAAGGGGGACATGAACTCACCGTGAGTGCGTATCTCAATCAAGCGTCTCCAATATAGTAAGCTGTGCAACGACCTACAAGTGCTAATTCTATTAGTCGGACGGCCGTGCTTTAGCTTTACAGTTTATGTTTGCGGGAAATAGTTAGACAACTATTTCGTGTTACATGTCGTATATGCTTGGTAGTTATCTTCCTTCCCAAGGATGGGGGATTTAATACATGTGCGTAAGTTACGTTTTATCAAACTTGTGGTAATGTAATTACCGGTGTAACTTATATGTTTGTGTAAGCGTTCGCAAAGTTTTGGAATCATTAATGCTTGTAAATATTATTTTTACCCTAAAATAATATTTATGTATTTCACAAAATAATCATAAACAGTGTTGTGACAAATATATTTATCACGTTAATCTTTGTGAAAATCCCACCTCCGAATATTTAGTAAAATATAGTGCTGGCGAAATTTATGTTTTGAAAACATGTCCAAAGATAGTTCTAACACTTGTTGTGTAAAAAGTCTAAGTGTTAGGTTTTTAGAAAATTTCGCCAGAGTTTCCTCTGTAACTGGAGGTGGCCACGCTTTCAAGCGTATCATTTTCTTTTAACAAATCAATTCAACAATCTTCTTTATTCAATCAAACAATTTCCGACACATCAAACTAGTCAACAAGTATGTAAATTTGCATAATCGCATGAACTTGCAGTTTTTCCGCATCAATAATGTAAATCACCTTCATATATGTAGGTTTCTATATAAAGTAACTTTAATCTTGTAAAAACCTCGTGTTTAGAGAAAACCGTCTTTACAACTTCTAGTAACAAGTGACAAATACACTTCTTTGTCGGATCTCTTTATTTCACAAGTGTCTACACACTTGTGGTTTATAAAATCATATTTATTAGTGCAAGATCCATCTTTAGAAACACATGATTTCTTTAAAGTGTGGTCTTTCAAAAATACCACTTGCGGATACGTAGATCCGCTAGTTTTAAACATCATTTTACCGGTTAAATCACTTTTACACAACTAAAATATTTTCACACAAGTTCATGTCTCTAAAATGTGGTAGTGTTTCACCTTTAACCCTTGTATCTTTCAAAAACAAGCTTATGTGATGATACGTGATTTTACAAAGTCGGGTTAAACGAAGATTCGAGCTACCACATTATAGATCGGGTCTAGATAAACACAAATTTCAAGTCCTACGACTTTTACACAAGTTATATGCTATTAACCACCATTTTTGTGATTTTACTAGACTTTAAAGATTCAAAACGCGTGTTTACGATATTTAACCGACGAAAGTTCTTTTAACCACTTTAGATGAGTGTAAAAACAAGTTTTAAAGGTTATACCTCTAGCTCAAGGCTAGGGAAGATCTTTGACGAAAAACGCGTGGATAAAAGCCAACAAACGAGGTCCTTCGCGTTCCACTTGCACCAAAGCTCCTAAAACGTGACCTCGGATGTTCGTATGATGATGGAATGATGAAGACAAGATCGAAAAGTGGGTGTATGGGGCTGGGGTGTTTCGGCCGAGAGTGGGAGAGAGCAAGAGAGATGAGTGAGTTGTGGTGTGTTAAGTGGTAAGCTCTAGTGATTAGTGATGGTTTATATAGGCAAAATTAGTGTTATTGTCCAATGGATAACATGTCCTAAAGATATTAGGCAACCTTGGATTTAACAAGATCTCAAGGTACTAGTGTGTCCCCTAGTTTGAGGGGCCGGTTACGAGAGCAAGGGGGGGGGGGTATCTAGTTCGATTTTAATTAGATAGTTAGGAGTTTAGTTAAGGTTAACTAAGTTAGTTTAGGTTTTAAACTCCGTTAGTTATAAGTAGCGTGTTATGACGGGTGTTAGGGTAACCAGGGACCCTAACTGGCTCAGAAAAAGAGTAATAATAAAAATAGTATTGTTTTCATGTTCCGGGTAAAGTCCGGGTGTCCGGTTGGATAGTAATCCGTTAAAGTGTTACAAAAGACTTTAAAGTGTCGTTATTACATTTTTAGTGACACAATTTGTTTTCCCGACACTTTAGAAAGTGTCTAGTGATATTTTCTCATGTACTGGCACTTTACTAGTCAGCTAGAAGCCGGTTAAATTGTTAAAGTGCTGTGTTTTGGTACTTAAAGTACGTTCTGGCACATCCGAATCAGTGTATCTTATCCCCTAGAGACGCGGTAACACAACCCTTATATCCTACACTCACTACCAGTGTAGCCAAAATATATGAGGCTCTTAACAGGCCTTAGAGGCAGTATCTGCCTGATGCTGGTTATATCAGCATGTTCACTGTGTATCCGTTTAGTGCTACTGTGCTTTTTGTGCATCATGTTTGTCACTAGGGTCCAGTATGTAATCAATGTAGTGACAGCAAATAAAGTATGATGCAAGTAAGTGCATGTATCAGTATGCAGGTAGCAGTTTATCAGCTAGTTCAATCAAGCACAGTAATCAAGTAGTAATTAATCATTAATTAAGTCGTACGGATACCTGGTTTTGTGCGGGTTGTCACATTCTCCCCCCGTTAAATAAATTTCGTCCCGAAATTTAAGTTCTGCTTGTAGAAGCAGGGTTCTTAGGAAATAAGTGGGGGTACTTCTCTTTCATCCGGTCCTCACGTTCCCAGGTAAATTCAGGACCATGTCTGGCATTCCAACGTACCTTGATGAGTTTGACACTGCTCCGCCGGGTCTTGTTAACTTTCCAATCCGTGACCTCAACAGGTTCTTCAACGAAGTGGAGCGTGTCGTCGATATGAATCTCGTCGATAGGAATGGCAACGTCAATTTGAGTTGGACTTTTCTTTAAATTGGATACATGAAATGTATCGTGAACACCATTCAGTTCAGCAGGTAGGTCCAACTTGTATGCTACTGTCCCAATTCTTTCCAGAATTCTAAAGGGACCAATGTAGCGTGGATTTAACTTTCCTCGCTTTCCAAAGCGCGCTACCCCTTTCCAGGGTGAAACCTTTAACAACACCATTTCTCCGACTTGGAAGTCCACATGCTTCCGGTTTGGATCCGCGTAGGCCTTTTGCCTGTGGCGAGCGGCTTCGATGCGTTTAAGTACTTGCGCGATCTTATCTGTCGTCTCTTGGACGATCTCGGGACCAGCAAGCTGCCTATCACCTGCGTCAGACCAACATAGTGGTGATCGGCACTTGCGTCCGTATAGGGCCTCAAAAGGCGCAACACCAATACTGGTGTGGTAGCTGTTGTTATATGAAAATTCGACCAACGGTAAGTGTTTATCCCAGCTACCTCCTAAGTCCATAACACATGCCCTCAGCATGTCTTCCAACGTTTGTATTGTTCGCTCGCTCTGGCCGTCAGTTTGCGGATGGAACGCAGTGCTCAGATTCAATTGTGAGCCAAAAGATTCTTGGAAAGATTGCCATATTCTTGACACAAATCTTCCGTCTCTATCAGAGATGATCGAGAGTGGTACTCCATGTCGTGCTACGATCTCTCTCATGTAAATTTCCGCAAGTTTACTAGTACTGTCTTTCTCCTTGATTGGCAGAAAGTGTGCGGACTTTGTTAGTCGGTCAACAATTACCCAAATCATATCATGGCCTCTTGGCGTTCTTGGCAGTTTTGTAACAAAATCCATTGAGATTTGTTCCCATTTCCACTTGGGAATCTCAGGTTGTTGCAGAAGTCCCGAAGGCTTCTGGTATTCTGCCTTGACCTTAGCGCACGTCAAACATTTGCTCACGTAGACAGCAACGTCGCCTTTCATCCTAGGCCACCAATAGTAATCTTTAAGATCCTGGTACATCTTATCCGATCCAGGGTGGATAGAGTACCGTGACTTGTGCGCTTCATCGAAAATAACTTCCCTTAATCCACCAAACAGGGGAACCCAAATTCTTTTCTCAAAACATAACGTCCCTTCCTCGTTTGGTACCAAAAGCTTCTCCATTCCCCGGAGATATTCTTCCTCAAGATTTCCCTCCTTGAGAGCTTCCTTTTGTGCAGCGCGAATGCGCGAGGAGAGATCGGTTCGTATGATCATTTCCAAAGCCCTAACCCTTATGGGCTTGATTCTTTCTTTACGACTTAGGGCATCGGCAACTACATTCGCCTTCCCTGGGTGATACTTTATCTCGCAGTCGTAATCGTTCAATAACTCGACCCATCGTCTTTGTCTCATATTCAACTCCTTCTGGTTGAATATGTGTTGTAGGCTTTTGTGATCTGTGAAGATTGTGCACTTCGTACCATACAGGTAGTGTCTCCAGATCTTTAGTGCAAAAACCACTGCGCCAAGCTCTAAATCATGGGTGGTATAGTTCTTCTCGTGCACTTTCAGTTGACGTGATGCATAAGCAATGACCTTTTGGCGTTGCATCAACACACAACCCAATCCCTGACGTGATGCGTCGCAGTATATCACAAAATCGTCGGTACCTTCCGGTAGAGCTAAGATTGGCGCGTTGCAGAGCTTATCTTTCAATATCTGAAATGCTTCGTCCTGTTTGATTCCCCAATCAAACGTCTTATCCTTCTGGGTCAGGAGTGTCAAAGGTTGAGCGATTTTCGAAAAATCCTCGATGAACCTTCGATAGTAGCCAGCCAAACCCAAGAATTGTCGAATCTCGGTTGGCGTTGTAGGCGTCTCCCAATTCTTGATTGCCTCGATCTTTGTGGGATCAACATGAATTCCATCCCCATTAACCACATGTCCAAGAAACTGGACTTCGCGTAGCCAAAACTCGCACTTGGAGAATTTGGCGTACAGTTGTTCCTTCTTTAGCAGCTCCAAAATGGTTCTAAGATGTTGTTCGTGTTCAGCCTTCGTCTTTGAGTAAATCAGGATGTCGTCGATGAATACAATCACGAACTTGTCTAAGTATGGCTTGCAAACTCTATTCATTAGATCCATGAATACCGCCGGTGCGTTTGTCAAACCAAATGGCATCACGAGGAACTCGTAGTGTCCGTAACGAGTTCGGAAGGCTGTTTTCGGGATACTTTCCTCCTGTATCCTTAGTTGATGGTATCCAGATCGAAGATCGATCTTAGAGTAACAGCTTGAGCCTTGAAGTTGATCGAACAGATCGTCGATTCTTGGCAGTGGATACCTGTTCTTGATCGTTAGCTTGTTCAGTTCTCTATAGTCAATACACATGCGGAAACTTCCGTCTTTCTTCTTGACAAACAAGACTGGAGCTCCCCAAGGCGAGAAGCTTGGTCGGATAAAACCCTTATCTAACAGCTCCTGGAGTTGTGTTGACAATTCCTGCATCTCTGATGGAGCAAGTCTGTTTGGTGCCTTAGCTACAGGCGCTGCGCCTGGAACTAAGTCAATGTGAAACTCCACTTGCCTCTGAGGTGGTAATCCGGGTAAGTCTTCTGGGAAGACTTCTGGATACTCCCTTACGACAGGGATGTCTTCGATTGTTGGCTCAGCAGCCTTCTTATCTATGATGTGTGCCAGAAAAGCAACACATCCTTTCTGTAAACACTTCCTTGCCTTCAAGCAGCTGATAAATCTTAGCGGCGTGTCACGCTTCTCTCCGTGAACCACAATTGTCTCACCCTCGTCAGTTGGGATACGAACAACTTTCTCGTGACATACTATCTCCGCCTTGTTTCCGGATAACCAATCCATTCCTACTACCACGTCGAAGCTTCCCAATGGGACTGGTAGTAGATCCAGAGTAAACTCGCGTTCTCCCAATTCTATCACACAACCTCTGATTACTTCGTCGACTCCAACTATCTTTCCATTAGCTAATTCGATCGAGTAGGGTATGTCTAACTTATTAGCAGCTAACCCAAGCATGTTCTTAAATTCTAGTGATACGAAGCTATAGTCGGCACCAGTATCAAATAAAACGGATGCATAGCGTTGATTGATAGGGAACGTACCGGTAACAACATTTGGATCTTGGCGTGCTTCTCTAGCTTCGAGCTGGAACACTCTACCACGGGCTTGATTCAGTGTTGGGCAATTCTTCTTAAAATGCCCGATTTCCCCGCAGTTGTAGCATCCGAGTCTCTGCCCATTACCATCCCCATTTCCAGCTGGGGTGTTGTTCTGGTTGGCATTGCCAGCCTGATTTGCATTGTTGCCTCGGTTTCTGTTTCCTCCAAAATTTAGGCGGTTTCCATTTCCACCACGGTTATCATTCCTATTTCCATATCCTCCCTGGCCTCCA
Organism: Helianthus tuberosus; assembly: GCA_030545235.1. Lineage (NCBI taxonomy): Eukaryota > Viridiplantae > Streptophyta > Magnoliopsida > Asterales > Asteraceae > Helianthus > Helianthus tuberosus. The sequence goes on from CM060359.1 coordinate 19,648,499, forward strand.
CGACCAGTACCAATCCAACAGGTGTCCTTCAAATGACCACGTTTCCCGCATACTTCGCATACTTTTAGCTGACATTGACCCGAATGGTGGCGTAGACAGGTATTGCATCTGGGCTGGGTGCCCATGTATCCTCTTCCTTTCCTTCCACTGCCAGCTGCACCCTGAGCTGGCGTGCTTGGTGCTCCTCTCTTACCATCACCGCTAACACTTTGTTTGAAGTTTGAAAACTTTCTTTTGTTATTTCCGGACGACTCAACATGCGTCTCTTTCTCCTTTGCCTTTACATCACCAAACTTGTTTAAACGAATCCCCTCCTCGGTGAGAGCCACGCTCAAATCGATGGCTTCAGTGATAGTTGCTGGTTTGGAGGAGGTTACCATGCTTATTATTTGGGGAGCCAAACCCCAAATGAAGCGCTCGATTCGCTTGTATTCTGGCGTAACCATGTAAGGAACCACTTGAGATAGGTCATGAAACCTCTGAACGTACTCTGCTACTTTCGGACCATCCATCTTTAAGTGCCAAAATTCAGTCTCCAACCTCTGAATTTCTGCGCGTGAACAGTACTTTTTGCGCATCAACTCTTTCAATTCGGCCCAAGTCAGGGCGTAGGCGGCAGCTTCGCCTAAGGTTTGGACTTGTAAGTTCCACCAAGATAGGGCTCCGTCGAGAAATAGCCCTGAAATGTATGTGACTTGTTGATCCTCAGCACATTTGCTCATGCGTAAGACGGAATCGGTTTTCTCAGCCCAGCGGGTAAAGGCAACTGCACCTCCCATGCCATCGAAGTTAACTGGTTTGCAGTCTAAGAACTGCTTGTAGGTGCATCCTGCACGTATGTTAAAACATGTGTTTGGCATTAGCATCACCGCTAAAATCTCCAACTAGTTCATGGTAGGTTCGAATGGCGTAGTATTACCGTGAGGTGGATTGTTATTGCCTTGATTAACACTTCCGCTCCCTCCTGGCTGAGAAGCTGCATACTGCGCTATGGCAGCAGCAATGACTTGTTGTAGCTCTTCCTGAGTGGTAGGCATAGGCTGCTGTTGTCGTCTTGGCGGCATCTTTTTAAAAGATGGTTTAAGTTGGTTAGGCCATAGAAGGCTCCGATGTTACAATACGTAAGTCAGTTCGTAATATAGTGTACGTATATAACGGTAGTAATAGTATAATCACACAGCCTCTCATGTTATCACATATCACAAATATCAATCACACAACATCCCATACCATAACAATGCAAATAAGTAATCAAGCGAATCCAAATATGGTGAGAAAACTGCGATTGCCATATAAATGAGACCACATCGTAAGTGTATACATACAATCATCAATCACTAGGGGCTACATCACCCCTGTCAAAAACTACATCAGTATCAATACAACATCAAGTACATAACAAAAGTCAAGTCATAAGTAGTCTCCCAAAAAGCTGTGCAGTCAAAAAGCAATCGCCGCCTTATCACCTCGCCTACCCAAGTGGCACCGATGAGCTCTAAGCAGATGGTGGTGGTGGAGGAGGAAAACGGGTATAAAACAAACGGCGCAACTGTAACCAGTCCGCCTCCATCGCCTGCTGTGTACGAATAATGGAAGCAATCTGCTGCTCCATAGTAGTAAGACGAGCAGCAAAGTCAGGGGGTAATGGTCGTGATGGCTGCAACGGAGAGGGTACCCGGCCATGGCACTGACATGGCTGCAGACGGGCTCTCTCCAACTCCTGTAGTCGCTGCTCATGCGACTCGTGCTGGTGTACAAATGACATCAATACATCCTCGATAGTGTGTCCTACGTGGAACCTGTGGTACGGATCAGTGGGTGGCATAGGGGAAAACGGTGACCACAGCAGTGGCTCACGTGTGGGGTCAAAGGGTGCCATCCCAAAAGGAGCTGTAGTGGGTGGAACAAAAGGAATCTGAGGCGTGAAAGGCATGGGCATCGGTACATGCCCATCAGGGTGTGCTGAAGAGCCCTCTCCAGGCCCTGCTGGAGGTATAAACATAGGGACCTGAAACGAAAAGTCAACATGTGGTGCAACAGAAACCTGTGGAGGGAATGGGGGAACGTCCTCGTCTGCTGGTATCCAGCCATGCTGGGCAGACTCGTCCGGTGGATCCATATGAGCTGCGAATGGTGCATGTCCGGGCTCTATGGGAACGGGATCAAATAAAGGGGCTACAACAGGGTGAACGGGTGCCAAGTGCTCGATAGGGGGGTCAACTGGTATAGCAACAATGGGTAACGGATCAATGGGATCAACAGGAACGTCAATGTGGTGATCATCAGCAATGGGCTCAAAAGGTACATCAGCATGCGCAAGGTCATGCTCTGGTAACGGATCAAGGGCAGCTGCCTGCTCAAGAGCAATGGCAGGCTCAAAGTCATCAAATGCCATGTCAAAATCGAAATCAGGATCAATAGGATCAAAAGGGTCATCAGGATCTGCTGGATCCTCCATAAACTGGTCCATCGGGACAAACTCCAAGTCACGATCAGGGTCGAACCCTGGGGGAAACATAGGGTCGGAATCCTCCACGTCCTCGTGGTCAAAAGTGGGACTGGGGATGGGGGCGACAGAAGATGCATGATCAGAATCTGACTCGTGAGAGTAGCGCTGCGCACTCGGGGCATGTGAGGGTACAGAGGCCACAGACTCAAAGGAGTCCGCGACTGGGGAGTGAGCAGGTGACTCCGCGGCAGGAGCATCTGCGATCAACAAGGGATCGGCGGCAGGAAGGGCCTCGCCCTGAGCATCCTCCTCAAAAGGCTCCTCATCGAACATATCGATATCATCCTCCTCATCATCAATGGGTAAGTCGTAAGCTGGGTACGCGGCCAGCGGTATAGGAGCAGGGATCAGTGCCAAGGGTAGATCCCCTGCGATAGGACCATCTGCGAGCTCGCCAGCACCGTCAGGTAGTGCAAAGGGCTGGAAATCGTCCTCATCTGTGCTCGTGAAGTCGGACGTGTAAACCTCATGCTCTGACGACTCCAGGTCATCTGATACAATACGCCTGGGGTCGGTGATGTCTGAACCACCTGAATCAGCCGAATCCATGTATCTGTAACATAAACACAAGTATGCACAAATAGTCAATCATAAATCAAGTAATCACATAAGTCATCAAGTAAGGCATCACGTAATCCTCCTAGTCTTACTAGCCAAAACCATCCAGTCTACCAGACTGCTCTATCCTTCACTTAAACCAAACCTCGATCCTCCAGATCGAACCTATAACAAATCAACGTGCTCAACTACCTTAATCAACTCGATCCTCCAGATCGATCCTCAGCCCTCCAAGCTGAACTTATAATTAATAAAATGTGCTCAACATTTGTTTGTAAAAAGTTGTGGATCTGGACTTAAGTGGTATGCAGAAAAATGTTTTCGTGAGAGCCCTAGTGATCATAGTCTAGACTCGAGACAGAATCCTAGTTCGCTATGATCAGAGCTCTGATACCAAGCTGTCACACCCTGGCTTTGCGGAAGCGTGGTTAATTTTGGTGTGACTTCTTAATACCATAGCTTAATCATAACAAGCTATATGAATTTAAAAACCATGCAAGTCATCAATTAAGTTTGAAAATATCATACAATACCATTGTTTGACGAGAACATACTTCAACAACAATAACCTTGTTCAAAAGACATAACAACTACAACATAACATAAACGTGGTTTAAGGACTGTGTCTTGTCCAGGAAAGAGACACATCCCTTAAACCCTGATGACTCCATGACAAATGCAGCGGAAAAAACGTTCCATACCGTGCCAGATCTCGTTTAATTTCCTGAAATACATGTGAGTTGAAAAATCAACAATAATGTTGAGCGAGTTCATGTGCAAGTGAGTAAGTAAAACACTTGTAAGTATAAAAGTTTCCTGGTATGTAGCAGTGTAAGAGGACTTGTGATCACCAATGGTTTGCAAGGCCATTAGCATGTTGTGAAATGCAAGTAAGTAGACACAACCCTAGCTGATTTTTGCGTTGGGCAACCAAGTCACTCCAGGTCCGTTGTGGTTAGCCTCAGAGAGGTCCGTTTGGCCTAGAGCTGGGCTCGCTACACCCAGATAGATCTACCGCTCGAGTCCCTCGGTGTTCTAACTACCCATTCACATGATCTAAACCTCCTTACGTTATTCATACCGCGTATAAAGTACTTGTAAACAAAGTAACATGTATTTCACCCCCGCAGTTAAGAAAACTGAAAACAGTTAGAGAAAAGGGGGACATGAACTCACCGTGAGTGCGTATCTCAATCAAGCGTCTCCAATATAGTAAGCTGTGCAACGACCTACAAGTGCTAATTCTATTAGTCGGACGGCCGTGCTTTAGCTTTACAGTTTATGTTTGCGGGAAATAGTTAGACAACTATTTCGTGTTACATGTCGTATATGCTTGGTAGTTATCTTCCTTCCCAAGGATGGGGGATTTAATACATGTGCGTAAGTTACGTTTTATCAAACTTGTGGTAATGTAATTACCGGTGTAACTTATATGTTTGTGTAAGCGTTCGCAAAGTTTTGGAATCATTAATGCTTGTAAATATTATTTTTACCCTAAAATAATATTTATGTATTTCACAAAATAATCATAAACAGTGTTGTGACAAATATATTTATCACGTTAATCTTTGTGAAAATCCCACCTCCGAATATTTAGTAAAATATAGTGCTGGCGAAATTTATGTTTTGAAAACATGTCCAAAGATAGTTCTAACACTTGTTGTGTAAAAAGTCTAAGTGTTAGGTTTTTAGAAAATTTCGCCAGAGTTTCCTCTGTAACTGGAGGTGGCCACGCTTTCAAGCGTATCATTTTCTTTTAACAAATCAATTCAACAATCTTCTTTATTCAATCAAACAATTTCCGACACATCAAACTAGTCAACAAGTATGTAAATTTGCATAATCGCATGAACTTGCAGTTTTTCCGCATCAATAATGTAAATCACCTTCATATATGTAGGTTTCTATATAAAGTAACTTTAATCTTGTAAAAACCTCGTGTTTAGAGAAAACCGTCTTTACAACTTCTAGTAACAAGTGACAAATACACTTCTTTGTCGGATCTCTTTATTTCACAAGTGTCTACACACTTGTGGTTTATAAAATCATATTTATTAGTGCAAGATCCATCTTTAGAAACACATGATTTCTTTAAAGTGTGGTCTTTCAAAAATACCACTTGCGGATACGTAGATCCGCTAGTTTTAAACATCATTTTACCGGTTAAATCACTTTTACACAACTAAAATATTTTCACACAAGTTCATGTCTCTAAAATGTGGTAGTGTTTCACCTTTAACCCTTGTATCTTTCAAAAACAAGCTTATGTGATGATACGTGATTTTACAAAGTCGGGTTAAACGAAGATTCGAGCTACCACATTATAGATCGGGTCTAGATAAACACAAATTTCAAGTCCTACGACTTTTACACAAGTTATATGCTATTAACCACCATTTTTGTGATTTTACTAGACTTTAAAGATTCAAAACGCGTGTTTACGATATTTAACCGACGAAAGTTCTTTTAACCACTTTAGATGAGTGTAAAAACAAGTTTTAAAGGTTATACCTCTAGCTCAAGGCTAGGGAAGATCTTTGACGAAAAACGCGTGGATAAAAGCCAACAAACGAGGTCCTTCGCGTTCCACTTGCACCAAAGCTCCTAAAACGTGACCTCGGATGTTCGTATGATGATGGAATGATGAAGACAAGATCGAAAAGTGGGTGTATGGGGCTGGGGTGTTTCGGCCGAGAGTGGGAGAGAGCAAGAGAGATGAGTGAGTTGTGGTGTGTTAAGTGGTAAGCTCTAGTGATTAGTGATGGTTTATATAGGCAAAATTAGTGTTATTGTCCAATGGATAACATGTCCTAAAGATATTAGGCAACCTTGGATTTAACAAGATCTCAAGGTACTAGTGTGTCCCCTAGTTTGAGGGGCCGGTTACGAGAGCAAGGGGGGGGGGGGTATCTAGTTCGATTTTAATTAGATAGTTAGGAGTTTAGTTAAGGTTAACTAAGTTAGTTTAGGTTTTAAACTCCGTTAGTTATAAGTAGCGTGTTATGACGGGTGTTAGGGTAACCAGGGACCCTAACTGGCTCAGAAAAAGAGTAATAATAAAAATAGTATTGTTTTCATGTTCCGGGTAAAGTCCGGGTGTCCGGTTGGATAGTAATCCGTTAAAGTGTTACAAAAGACTTTAAAGTGTCGTTATTACATTTTTAGTGACACAATTTGTTTTCCCGACACTTTAGAAAGTGTCTAGTGATATTTTCTCATGTACTGGCACTTTACTAGTCAGCTAGAAGCCGGTTAAATTGTTAAAGTGCTGTGTTTTGGTACTTAAAGTACGTTCTGGCACATCCGAATCAGTGTATCTTATCCCCTAGAGACGCGGTAACACAACCCTTATATCCTACACTCACTACCAGTGTAGCCAAAATATATGAGGCTCTTAACAGGCCTTAGAGGCAGTATCTGCCTGATGCTGGTTATATCAGCATGTTCACTGTGTATCCGTTTAGTGCTACTGTGCTTTTTGTGCATCATGTTTGTCACTAGGGTCCAGTATGTAATCAATGTAGTGACAGCAAATAAAGTATGATGCAAGTAAGTGCATGTATCAGTATGCAGGTAGCAGTTTATCAGCTAGTTCAATCAAGCACAGTAATCAAGTAGTAATTAATCATTAATTAAGTCGTACGGATACTTGGTTTTGTGCGGGTTGTCACACAAAGCCTGGTCATATGTTACCCAAGTGGGATGTATTGCATCCCATGTTACACCGTCGGAGAGCGTCATCCAAGCTTGAGTCTATGACCTTCATGTAGTTGACCGGGTCTTCGTCCTCTACTCTTTTTCCACATTCAAATTTTACCTCCTTGTCCCCAAACTTAAATGTTAACGTTCCGTCATTCATATCCACCACTGCTTGGGCGGTGGCTAGAAATGGCCTTCCGAGGATGAGAGGGACATCGGTGTCTTCTTCCATGTCTAGGATTACAAAGTCGGTTGGGAAAACGAAGTTGTCAACCTTGACCAATAAGTTTTCAGCGACACCTTGTGGAAATTTGACGGATCTGTCGGCGAGTTGTATGCTCATCTTTGTAGGGCTTGCTGCTCCCAGGCCGAGTCGTTTGAACATTGATGTGGGCATGAGGTTAATGCTAGCCCCAAGATCGGCTAATGCATTACGAACGGGGGATTCCCCAATCGAGCAAGGAATTGTGAAGCTTCCGGGATCAATTTTCTTTTGTGGAAGTTTGTTGAGCACTAAGGCAGAGCATTCTTCGCCTAAGTTAACTAATTGCAATGATTCAATTTTCCTTTTGTGAGTGAGGAAATCCCTCATGAATTTTGCATACCTAGGCATTTGGGTTAGGACCTCAATAAAAGGAATATTAACATGCAATTGTTTTAGTAAATTTTCGAACTTTGCGAATTGCTCATCGGTCTTTTGACGATTTAACCTACCGGGGTACGGAATTGGGGGAGTCTTGGTGGGCTCTTGAATTGGTGAAGAACCCTTTTCTGGTTGAGGTGTGGGTGAAGTCGTGCTTTGGCTGAGTTGACTTCCTTCAACCGGTGGAAATGGGGCATCCTCGGGACCCACGGTTCGGTTTCTCAATGTGATGAGGTGTACTTGCGCCTTTGGGTTGGTTTCGGTATTACTTGGTAACGCGCCTTGTGGTCTCTCGGAGAAATTTTGAGCTAGTTGATTTAATTGTTTTTCAACGTTTTGAATGCTAGCTTGTTGATTTCTAAAATTCGATTCCAATTGTTGAAATCGATCCGAGTTTTTCTTTTCGGTGTCGGAGATGAGGCGAGATACAGTATCTTCAAGCCTTTCTCTTCCACCTTGTTGTTGAGAAAAATTTTGTGGTTGTTGAAAGTTAGTTCGTTGGTTTTGTTGGTTACTACTATTGCCGGGATCTCTCCAACCAAGGTTTGGGTGGTTACGCCATCCTTGGTTGTAGGTACCCGTTGGAGGACCCGACGGCCTAGGTCTGTTATCAATGTAGTTTACCGTTTCTGTTTGTTCATCTAATTCTTTCATACAACTCCAATTTTCATGTGGCCCACCACACCCTTCACAAGCTATAACCGAGGCCGTTTTTGTCATTTCTAGCTTTTTTATTTTCGAAGAGAGGGCCTCGATTTGGGCTTGTAAAGAGGTGCTTTCATCAACCTTATGGGCGCCCGGGGCAATAGATTTATTACCTCGGGGAGTGTGCCATTGAAAGTTGGTTTGAGCAATTTCCTCAATTTGATTATATATTTCATTTGGGCGACGATTACCTAAAAGTCCCCCGGAGCTGGAATCAAGTGTTTGTCTTGTGTGTGGCAACAACCCATTGTAGAAAGTGGATACTTGTTGCCATACCGCAAGACCGTGATGAGGACACTTTCTCAGTAGCTCCTTGAACCTTTCCCAAGTTTCATATAAGGATTCCCCATCCTCTTGTGAATATGTATTAATTTCAGTCATTAATTTAGCCGTTTTAGCCGGAGGGAAATACTTATACAGAAACTTTTGGGCTAGTTCATCCCAGGTGTTTACCGAGCCAACTGGGAGGGTGTTGAGCCAAGCCTTAGCTCGGTCTTTTAGTGAAAATGGAAACATCCGTAGGCGAATGGCGTCGTTTGATGCTCCATTGATCCGAAAGGTATCACATATTTCCAAGAAATTAGTAATATGTAGATGGGGATCCTCGTCCGCAAGCCCATGGAAGGTTGCGGAGTTTTGAAGCATTTGTATCAAATGCGGCCTAAGTTCGAAGTTGTTGGCTTCGACATTCGGTGCATTGATAACGGCGCCGAGATTACCTACGGTGGGCCGTAGGTAATCCATGAGGGTACGTTGGTCCGCCATTGGAAGTGAGTCCCCCGAAACTTTCTCTTGATTTTTAGCTTTAAGTCTTTTTCTGAGAAAGCGTTCGGGTTCTTCTAGAGGTTCTTTTATGTCTCTACTAGAACTGGAGCTCATGCACTACGTAGGAAGTTCAAATGTGGCACCTGGGTTCCAAGTCCTGCAATAAAAACAGAAAAGAACGTTGGTCAGAATGTTCACCACGGCCCCGTGCTCAGTGAACACGGCCCGTGGTCAGGTTAACAGTAATTGTTCTCCGGATCCCTGTTACTGGGAGTTGGACACGGCCCCGTGTTGCACCGACACGGCCCCGTATTCAGCCCTCTGTAACTCAGAAAATAAAAACTGCCAGTGATGATGCTGGGCACGGCCCGTGTCCGACCAGGCACGGCCCGTGCTGAGCTCTGCAGAAACAGAAAAACTAAAAAAAAATCCTAAAAAATGAAAAATAAGAAAAACGATTAGGCCGTTGATTCCTAACTTTCTTAAAATCCTTGTGTCCCCGGCAACGGCGCCAAAAACTTGATGCGTGTGAAGTGTTATATATATTAGGTGTATATTTTAAGCCCCTTTAACACTTTTTAGTCAAGTTTTAAATTTATAAAACACGATATTTACTAACACTAGACACACATATGGGCAAGTGCACCCATCGTGAGCGTAGTATAGTGTTGGTAAGATACCGAGGTCGTCCAAGGACACAAGAGCTTTTAGTACCGGTTTATCCTCAGCGTCTAATCAAATCAAAAAGTTTAGAAAAATGTTTTAACTACGAAAAATAAAAACTAACTAAAAATGCTGAAAAATAAAAATAAAAATTAAAACAGATAGACAAGATGAATCACTTGGTTCCGACTCGTATCTAGTGTAACCTTTGATTATTTCCGCACTTTTGCACTATTTTAAGAGATTATCTTAGTTATTGTAGTAGGCCCCTCTTTTGAAGGTGACGTTACCCTCACCCCAGTAGTTTGAGTCAGCAAGGATACAATCCTAAAAGGGTGGATTATTGGAAGATAATTAATTAAGTTATTAATACAAATTATGGTAGGCCCCTCTTTTGGATGTGACGTTACCCTCGACTAAGTAGTCTGAGTCAGCAGGGATACAGTCCTAAATAGCCGGGTTATAGTATTAATAGTAGTTAACTTATGAGGGGATCAAAGAGTTTGGACCCCCGCCATCCAATACCGTTAAGTATTGAAGGAGGTCCTACTAAATTTGACCCAGGTCCATTGCAGGACCTCTAAACGCTGAACAATGGCAAGACCTTTACCAAACCATTCCCTTAACCCCCGATCAGGTAGCCAACATACCTCCATATAGACCGTGGAGATATGAATGGTGAAAATCTTTTATTTTATATAGACAGTAAAATAATGCCAAGACACCACGGACAAACGATAAGGAAAGATCACCTTCAACATAAGCAACTAGTTATTAAAGTCATTAATACAAAACCAAGTAAAAAGTGCGAAAAGATTAAAAATAAAAAGTATTAAACTAGACACTTTGTCTTCACCAAGTGATGTAAGAGACTTAGGCAAACATGGCCTTGATTGTCAAGAACTCTTACGATCAATCTTGGATCCCGAGACGACTCACACACTCTACGATGGACAATGGATGATGGTGGTGGATGATGGTGTTATGGTGGTGGTGGGTGGTGGGTGAAGTGTGAGAGAGGTGGTGTGCCAAGGGATGGTTTGAGCTTGAGCCAAGCACTTTTATTTATAGGCTGAACAGAAGCTCAGGCACGGCCCCATGTCCAGTGGGCACGGCCCCGTGTCCACATCCTTCTATTTCTTCATTTAATGCAGCTTGTCTTATTAGTTGACCACGCCCCCGTGTCCGCTGAGCACGACCCCGTGGTGCAGAAGAATCTTTGTACTATGAAGATTTGCTGGATTGTGCAAATCTTATAGTTGACCACGGCCCCGTGTCCGCTGAGCACGGCCCCGTGGTGGGCAATAGAAGCTTCTACCACTTTGTCCTTTCTGCTTACACTTGGGCACGCCCCCGTGCTGGCTGAGCACGGGGCGTGTTCAGTCTTCTGTTATCTTGTTTTGCTTGGGAAGATGCTGTCGTGGGGTCGGGCATGTCACGTCTTGTTCCTTTTCTTGTATTTATGTTAGATTTTGATGTCTTTTTGCTTCTTTTGTTAATTTGAGCTCATTTAATCCTGAAAATACAAAAGGAAGACAAAAGCACACTTTTTCCAACATTAGTACTAAAAAAGGGTTAGTTTTATGCCACAATTGATGAAATTTATATGTTGCATTTTGCATACATCAGAACCCTAAACCAACAACAAGATTGATGCTTTGCATTTGATCAACCGTCACAAAAAACCCCAATTTTGGTTCTTAATCACACTCACTAAGAGTTTATAACAACAATCGGCCAAAAGGAAGAACCACCAGCTTTCATTTAACAATTATCTATCTCTAGCCAAGAATCACAAAATATAAATTATCAAAGATAACATATGCTGACCGAGGGTTTCTGTTGAATGCTTGACGCCGCTGCTACGGGTCATGAGCCGGAGCTCCGGCGGCCGCTGCTGCCGTCGGCTCCACCACCATCTTCTCAACCACTACCACCCTTCTCCATCACCATCATCTACTCAGTCAATCGGTGCCACCGAGACAACCATTTAAGCTGCAACCCCACCGATTTGATTTTGGATTTGGGAGAAGGGTTTGATGTTGGATTTGGGGGTTTAACGGTAATAATGGAAGGGGGCCCACCATTGGAGGATCGTCCTGAACGTCCATTCCTCGACGTTGAAGACGGGGACGGAGCTCAACGGGAGGGGGCGGGATGGGTTGTAGCCGGCGCCGAACCAAGACGGGGATGGGGACGGTCCCCATACCCCATATCCTAATTAATTGTTTAAATTGAGAGCGAAAGATTGAATATGGGGGTGTTTGGGATTCCTATTATTAAAAGTGACTTTTTGGAGCAAAAAGGACTTCTGAGAAGAGAAGGAACCCCAAACACCATCTGAGAAGTTCTTCTGAAGCAAAAGGAATCCCAAACATAATGAAAATAAGGACTTTCAGAGTTAATTTTGTCTTCAAAAATGAGTTTTTGAGAAGTCTGGATTTCTTACTTCTGGATCTTGAGAAGGACTTTTGAGGAGGAGAAGTTGAAAAGGAATCCCAAACACCCCCTATATTGCCTTATTTTTTGATTTTTAAAATCATAAAAGAATAAGTGTTTCACATTGGGTACATTGGATCTATGAATTCTTGTTGGTCATCTTAGAATCCTATCATATATAGGTTAAATGATAAATCATATGGTTTGGACGAAAACGAAAAAAAGTTTACTTTAATGGTTTAAGTACACAAATGTTGTATCACGTAACCCAAAATAAAGTCATATTTTACGTTGATAGAAAACCAAAAAAAAAAAGAAGGATTAGACCTTGTTCGTGTTCGTTAAGAAATATATGTGTTCATGAACAATTATCGAATGAGATTTTATGTTCGTGTTCGTTTGTTAAGAAAATAAATTTGTTCGTGTTTATTTGTTAATATTAGGCAACGAACAAAAACGAACGTTGACGTACACAAATGAGCACAAACTAATGTTCATGAACACAAATAGAAACAAACAAACACAAACAATCGTTCATGAACAAAATATATAATACACTGACACTTATTAGATATTTAATTTGTCGAAATTTTAAAGTATTTTAATAAATATAAAAACTAAAAACACTAATGAACTATCGAACACAAACGAACACGTTACCGAACGTTCACGAACATAAACGAACGAACACGACCTCTGTTCATGTTTGTTTATTTAATTAAACGAACGAAATTTCTTGTTCGTGTTTGTTTGTTTAGTAAACGAACAAACACAAACGAACTTCCCACCGAACGGTTCACGAACTGTTCGCCGAACGTTTGGTTCGTTTGCAGCCCTAAAAAGAATACCACTAACGGTTATAAGTACCACGGTCCGGATCAATAACGGTATCGTTGTTACAAAAGTTCTATACGTATAATGTCGTGTTTTACATTGATCGAAAACCATAAAAATGACTACCGATAACACCTATACCGGTTCCGATAACACCAATACTGGTAACGATATTGTTCTGTTACTGTATTGCTATTTCGAATATGATTCCGTTTTATATAATATGAATAGTAATTTTAATATTATAATAATATATAGTTTTTTTATACTTTTATTATTTTAATATTATAATAATAGTTATTTTCTTTACTTTTTAACCTTAATCATTTTTTTAATATCACGGGTTGGGATAAGCTTGGTGTCAACCGGTATCGAGCCAGTATTGATATCGAAAATACCGGTATGTTCCCGGTTCGGTATCAGTACATGAAGGTAAAAACCGACACTAATACAGAAAACACCAAAAGTTGGTGTCGAATTGATATTGGAAATCTTTTGGTTCGGGAAATTCAGTGCTGCTACCCGGTACCATTTGCTCATCCCTGATCACGGGTACCGTACGAACAACGGTATTGTACAACTTTTTTTTTGTTTCAGGGGTAGGGATGAGCTCGGTGCCAGCCGATACAGAATCGGTATTGATACCGAAAATACCGGTTACGGTACCGGTATATAAAGGTAAAAAACGGTAGTGAACCGGTACCAGAAACGCTAAAAGTCGGTGCCGAATTGGTACTTAAGATCTTTCGGTTCAACAAATTTGGTACCGGTACCTAGAATCATTTGCTCATCTCTGACCATGGGTTTCATACAAACAACATCGTTACCATACAACTTTTTTGTTTGATTTTCTTTCGGTTATATTTTAGTGTTTTTTTTCTACATTTTCTTTTTATTGTTGTCAGCAGTTTCGTTCACAGCGCACTGGTAGTGATTTCAAAACACATGTAAACATAGTCTATATAACAAAAGAAAGTCGCCGCAACGCGACGAACTTCTTTAAACCTATTTTCCAAAGAAAAAAGAGTGCTCAAAGTGGAATAGAAAAAACCTTGATGGCCAAATTAAGAACACCAAAACTTATTTACTATTCTCAAAGTGGAACCAAATTAGAAAAGCAAAACTGAAAAGAAAAACCTTGGCAACGAAACTAGAAAAACCAAAAGACTATGTAAAACCCTGGTGGCCAAATTAGTAAAATAAAATTTTGATATAATTCTCATTGATTAAAAACGCCAATGGCCAAATTAGAAGGAAGTTTACTAGTCCTAAATTTTATTTATAAAACATAGGGGCTGTTTGACAACATCTGAATGGTTAAGTGCTGAACCGGTAAAAGGTCTGAACCATTAAGTGCTGAACCAGTAAGAGGTCTGAATCATTAAGAGCCTGTGTAATGCTTAACCATTCAGAGGCAAATGTCTGACCGATTCAGATTAGAGGTCTTAACCATTCAGACTCTGTATAAATCTTAACTATTCAGAGACAAATGTCTGAATCATTCAGACATCTGCTCGTGAAACAAACAGTCTGAACCATTAAGTGCTGAACCAGTAAGTGGTCTGAACCATTAAGAGTCTCATTAAGAGGTAAACAAATAGTCCCATAAGTTAAATTAAATTAAATTTATAAACGACTTTCTATTGTTACGGTCTCAATGCTGAAGAAAGAAGATTTGTTACGCTAATAACTTTTTTTAAAAAGGAAAAAAGAGCATCAAATTTTAATTTTGCTTAAAAACCGAACATAGAATTGATTGCTCCGCCTTACTTAATATACAATAGATTCTTCAATAAAATGTTTAATCTACATTACAAGTGTTTTAAGTCAGTAGTTTGAATGAACACGTCATATTAAAAATATAAATAAGAAAATACATGGTTTATAATGTATGTAAGTTGCCACAATAAAACCATTTTAAGTAATGAGGGTGACGATGAATTTGCAACTAGCTTATGAAGTGGGAGACATGGAAAGGCTAGAAGAAATACAAAGATGCATTAGAATTTCAAACTATGATGATTTGAAGCTAGGTACGCGCGTGTGAATACGTGATTGAGTCTATATCGATTACACCCTCCATTCGAATATAGTTTGGCATCATTTTAGAAGAAACGTTTGTCAAAAAAGCCCTCCTGATTACCTGAAACCAACCAAAGAATGAAGAGAGATTGAGATCACTTGTAAGTAATACTTGAAATGTGATAACGTATTGTGATTGTTAAGTAGGGTTACAATAGGTGGTCTCTAATATAGAAGATGTTGGTGCATACTTAGAGAGACAATAGATAACTTCAAGTTATAAATGAAACTAGATAAAAAGTGATTCTAGCTAGTAACGCTTATACACGAAAGGCCAATTTAATTACTAACGCCTATACATAGATAACGATGCTAAGGGACAATTAGGGCGTAATATTCATGTAATTGAGTTTGGGGCTATAAATAGATTAGCGAGCTTGTATTAGGTTAAGACTTTCTCTACGAGTTTAAGAGTTCATGTTTTAAAGATAGAAAATTAGGGTTTGCATGTAAACAATATTCGTGATATTACAAGATTTAAATGGATATTTACATCTTGATTCTTGTAATTTCTTGTTGATTGTTACACAAGTTTAACGGATCATCACGTTAAACTTCAATTTCAATCTCACCCGCATCACTTAACTAGTCTTCCACTTCAAAATCTATCTCACCTTCCTCAAGATCCTTTAAAGCGTCAATTTTTTCAACATCATCATGTTGTCTCTCACCGCTATCACTTCCATCTTTACCAGTCTCCCCTTGTCTGCTAGACTCCCCCAGACTACTAGCAGTAGTTCTTGCATCATATATCGACAGATCCGTAACGTCATAGGGACCTACAGGAGACAATTACAAATCTAACCCTAAACCATCACCTGTTGGTTCAATTCTGTTTAATCATAATGGAAAACATGAAAACATACCTGTTAGAGCATTCAATGCAGTGGAGAATCCAGTGAGAGAAGACGACATGGAGTTCGACATCTTTGTCAAGGTGATCTGGTTCCTCCTTAGGGTGCTGACTGATGATGGTGACTGATTAAATCGAAAAGGGTATCGGCTATGGAGATGGAGGTCGAATGTGATGTTATGCTTATGGGGTATGTCTAATTGTGTAACTGTCTAACCCCTTAACCTCCACATAAGTCTCCCTTATATAAGCACCCATTAGGAAACCTAATTAGTTAATAAGGGTAATATGGTCCATCAACAATTACCAACTAATTATTTAATAGGTTATTATATATTTTGATCTATATTATGTAAATGATTATAATGGCTATAGATTAAATATTAATACATAATATATTTAATCTTACATTCTCCCACTTAGCCGAGTAATCATTTACTATGAGTATTAGATAAGCCTGATCAGGAGTTAACACTCATTTTAGCCTTAGACAAGTACTATAGCAGAGAAATACAGCCGTTGAATCATTATGCGACTCAGGACCCCCATTAATCATACTATAGCCTTAATTTAAAACTTAATCGTTATGATCAAAATACGCATAAGCCCTTTGTTTGATTTGTAACTTTATTTGTCTATATGCCATTTTACCGGTTGAACATATTCTAAGAGACATACAAAATCAAACTGAGGAAATTTCATTAACATAAAACATAAGCTAGTACAATATGCTTAAATAAGGTCTTTACTAAATCCCATATTCCGAACATGTTCTTCATAAACCTTAGGAGGGAGACCTTTAGTCATCGGATCCGCAAGCATATCTTTAGTACTAATATACTCAATACAAAGATTATTTTCCTCAATTCGTTCACGTACGAACAGATATTTTGTATCGAGATATAAACCAGCTCCAGTCGAACTGTTACTGTTCGAGAAACTAACGGCAACTGAATTATCACAGTAAAGCTTCAATGGTCTAGTAATGGAATTAACAATTTTAAGTCCAGTGATCAGATTTCTAAGCAACATTCCATGATAGGTTGCGTTATAAACAGCAATGTACTCTGCCATCATTGTGGAAGTTGTGGTCAACTGTTGTTTATGACTCTTCCATGAGATAGGGCCGCCTGCCAACATAAAGATATAGCCCGAAGTGGATTTCTTGTCATCTTTGCATTTGGCAAAGTCAGAATCAGAATAGCCCACCACTTCTAAATGATCACTTCTTCTATAAGTCAGTTTATAGTCTTTCGTCCCTTGCAGATATCGAAGTACCTTCTTAGCTGCTTTCCAGTGATCTAGGCCAGGATTAGTCTGATAACGGCCTAGCATTCCAGCAATATAAGCGATATCTGGGCGAGTACAGACTTGAGCATACATCAAGCTCCCGACTACTGACGCGTAAGGTATCTGGCTCATTTGCTCCTTCTCAACCTCTGTTGTCGGACACTGGAATGAACCGAAAACATCTCCCTTAACTACTGGAGCAACGGAGGGTTTGCACTGTTGCATGTTGTAACGTGTAAGGACACGATCTATGTAAGCCCTTTGGGACAATCCTAAGATCCCTTTGTGTCTATCTCGGTGAATTTCGATGCCAATGACGTAAGAAGCATCTCCGAGATCCTTCATGTCGAAGTTATGCGAGAGTAACTGCTTCGACTCATGCAACATGTCTAAACTATTACTTGCCAATAGAATATCATCTACGTAAAGGACAAGTATAGTAAAGTTGCTCCCACTCATCTTGAGGTAGGTGCATTGATCCACTTGATTCTTCATAAAACCTTGTTTCTTCATGACTTCATCAAACTTGAGGTACCACTGACGTGATGCTTGTTTTAACCCGTAAATGGATTTCTTCAGCTTACAGACTAGATGCTCCTGACCTTCAGGTTTAAAGCCTTCAGGTTGTTTCATGTAAACATCTTCGTCCAAATCTCCGTTAAGGAAAGCGGTTTTAACGTCCATCTGATGTAACTCTAAATCAAAATGAGCTACTAGGGCCATGACGATCCTTAATGAATCTTTACGAGAGACAGGTGAAAAAGTCTCTTGATAATCAATTCCCTCTTTCTGAGTGTAGCCCTTTGCAACCAATCTCGCTTTGTAGCGTTCAACGTTCCCATTCGGATCCAGTTTTGTTTTGAACACCCATTTACATCCTACGGGTTTCACACCGTTGGGTAATTCTACCAAATCCCAAACGCCATTTTTCTTCATGGATTCAAGCTCTTCAATCATTGCTTTATTCCATTCAGAAGACTGATCACTGCTAATGGCTTCATTGTAAGAGATAGGATCATTAAGCTTTCCGGGATCCATTTCAGTCAGGTAGGTAACATAATCATCCCAATTAGTAGGCCTTCTTTGCCTAGATGACCTCCTGAGTGGATTATCGGGTTCAGCGTTGCCTTGGTTTTGAGCGTTTGATGTGCCTTCGTCATGAGGTATAATGGGTTCTGATTGTAGAGGTGAATTTGCAGTTGGTGCAGTAGCTTCAGGTACAGTAGTTGCATTGGGTACAAGAGGAGTAATCGGAGTAATGGTAAGCGACGAGTCTCCCCCCCCCCCGCGTCTTGTACTTCTTGCAATTCTTCGTAAGGGTTGTTACTGCTCCCACTGACCTTGAAATCCTCCAGGAACGCGGCACGCTTGGTTTCAACAATACGGGTGACATGGGAAGGACAATAGAAACTATAACCCTTTGAATTCTCAGGATACCCGATAAAGAAACAGGTAACTGTTTTAGGGTCAAGTTTCCTTAGGAAAGGATTATAAAGTTTTGCTTCAGCAACGCAGCCCCAAACTTTCATATATTTAAGACTCGGTTTCCTTCCTGTCCAAAGTTCATAAGGAGTTTTAGGGACAGACTTAGAAGGAACTCTATTGAGTATATGAACAGCTGCTTTTAACGCTTCAGTCCAGAGGAATAATGGTAAATTGGTGTTGGCTAACATACTGCGTTCAGCGACACCGTTCTGCTGAGGACCAGGAGCTTGTCCCACATCAGTATGTCTTCCATAATATTCACCTCCTCTATCTGATCTCACAACTTTAATCTGACGATCTAATTGCTTTTCAACTTCAGCCTTATAATCTTTAAAAGTTGTAAGAGATTCAGACTTCTCCTTAATCAGATACAAGTACATGTAACGAGAATAATCATCAATAAAAGTGATAAATGAAGTATGTCCTGATATGCCAGCGATTTGGTAGGGACCACTAATGTCAGTGTGAATGAGTTCTAATAAATTAGAGCTCCTAGTGGCACCTTTCTTATTCGCTAATGTCATTTTACCTTTAAGACATTTGACACATGTTCCAAAATCAGAGAAATCGAGAGGAGGTAAGACTTCATCCTTTACAAGACGATTTAATCGTTCTTTTGAAATGTGGCCTAAACGCTGATGCCACAACATGGATGAAGTCTCGTTTCTCTTCCATCTTTGTGAGTGATTCATTAATATTATATGACAACAAAGATTTGGAAAAGCCATCATCTAGTTCTAATCTATAGAGACCACCATCCAGAACACCAGTACCATAAAGAATAGAATCATAGAGGATAGAGAGTTTGCGATGACCATGGGAAACAATAAAACCGTCCATGTCTAACTTTGGTCCTGATACAAGGTTCCGAGTTACCTCAGGAACATATAAGGTATCATAAAGTTTAATACATAAACCAGTTTTCATAACTAATTGTAATGTTCCAATGGCCTTCACTTCTAATTCTCGATCATCCCCAACCTTAAGCGTTATTTGGTTTCTTTCCAGCTTCTGGATTGAAAGGAATCCCTGAGTAGAGTTGGTAACATGAACCATAGAACCAGAATCAAACCACCAAGAATTAGCAGGAACACTTAAATTATAGGACTCAAGTATCATAAAATAATCGTTACCTTTCTTAGCCAGCCACTCCTTAAAGTCAGGGCATTCCTTCTGCATGTGTCCTGTCTTTTTACAGAATTTGCAGCGGATATTGCCTAAGGAGTTCTTAGAGCTGGAAGGTGCACTTGTATTAGGATTAGGCATTTGTACTTTTGAAGCATCCTTCCTCTGATGATTGTTCTTCCTTTTCTTACAGTTGGAGGTGGTGAAGTTAGCAACATCGGTAGTGCGATCCATCCTCATACGCTCTTCCTCCTGTACGCACATGGCGACCAGCTCACTCATCGTCCATTTGTCCTTCTGAGTGTTGTAATTGATCTTGAATGCTTCAAAGGACGAAGGAAGCGAAGTAATGATGAAATGAACAAGGAAACCATCACTGATTTCCATTTCCAGCCCCTTCAGCTTATTGGCCATGTCATTCATCATCATGATGTGCTCGCGAATGCCGCTCCTCCCATCATACTTAGTTGTCACCAGCTTGAGAATAAGAGTACTAGCGTGTGCTTTAGACGTCCCTTTGAATTGCGCCTCCACATGTTCCAAGTAGGTTTTAGCATCTTCAGAATCAGGAATAGCTCCCCTGATTGCATTGCTTATGGACTGCTTAATAAACATGAGAGACATGCGGTTACACCTAGTCCACTTATCATGAGTTAACTGCTGAGCAGCAGTACTTTGTGGAGTAAGGTCCGCTGGCTTATCCTCTCTTAGAGCATAATCGAAATCCAGCAGCCCAAGAGTAAGCATGAGAGCATCCTTCCATGCAGCAAAGTTATCACCAGTCAAAGGTGGAATCCCGCAATTGGGTGCTGATAGTGGAAATAAGATGAGCAAGTTATGATACTAAGGAAGAAGTCTTAATGTGATCTAAGGGCACGTTAAACTAAGGCAGGCATAAATAATGACCATTTTACATTATGAAGCTGTGATATTGTCTATTACTAACATCAAAATAATAGACTTAGTTAAAAAAATTCTACTTAAACGAAAACAAATCAGCTTTGGCCAGAAGTGTAATCATTTAAGCATATGTGCAAAGTGGTTGTAACAAATCAGCTTTGGCCATAAATTGAGACAATCACTTTAGTTATGCACTTGTTAAGTATGCCATCTATGAATGAATTAAATCAGCTTTGGCCAGTTCTGTTTAATCATAATGGAAAACATGAAAACATACCTGTTACATCATTCAATGCAGTGGAGAATCCAGTGAGAGAAGACGACATGGAGTTCGACATCTTTGTCAAGGTGATCTGGTTCCTCCTTAGGGTGCTGACTGATGATGATGACTGATTAAACCGAAAAGGGTATCGGCTATGGAGATGGAGGTCGAATGTGATGTTATGCTTATGGGGTATGTCTAATTGTGTAACTGTCTAACCCCTTAACCTCCACATAAGTCTCCCTTATATAAGCACCCAGGAGGAAACCTAATTAGTTAATAAGGGTAATATGGTCCATCAACAATTACCAACTAATTATTTAATAGCTTATTATATATTTTGATCTATATTATGTAAATGATTATAATGGCTATAGATTAAATATTAATACATAATATATTTAATCTTACATCACCTATTACATATTTGGTCTAATACTTGTAATGGAGGTGTTTGGAAACAATTAAAAGAAATACTCTCTTCATATGTAATATGTGATTTATTAGTTTCAAGTCTTTACTGTATCTATATTTAGGGGTGTATATGGGCCGAGGCTTAAGTTGCTTGTATCTGGACGACTTGATAATATTTCTTTATTCATGGTTTTTTACGACATTCAAAATCCTCCATTCATGGACGCGAAGAAATGGTTTTAGATAATTCGTATATATTCCCATCATATCTACAATAACATTTTACATTCCTATCTAAATATTTGGGGAATATATTCTCTCTCTATGAGTTATATATGGAATCTTAAACCAAGTTAAAGGGTCAAATAGTTTGATGAAAAACACCAATATGAATTTCACTCAGCCAAGTTGCTGTTGAACAAAACTCAAATGCTGATAAGGTTTGAGAAAAACAAATAGAACCTTGTGATACGGGTATATATACTTCCAATGGGCGAAAATCTATCAAATAGCCGAAGTCAACTTAACGTACTTATAGGTATCTATGAGATTTTGGCCATTAAACAAAGAACATTTGCCACTTTAATCTTGGTTATATTCGCTTTGAATCACGTCAACTAGTTACGAATCTTGTAGGTACCAATGTCTACCAGCGTAGTTCGACATATTCATGTGAAGGTGGAATATATGTTAGAAGTTTGGAAAACATGAAAAGGAAACAACATCGCTTGATATTATATACATTGTCTATAAATAGATGGTTAATTTCCTACAAGTTGCAAGTAACATGAATCAAACATAGTATAAATGAATACGACGAGAGATTTGTACATGAAAAAAAGAATGGTTTTATTAGGTTGCCAAGGATGATTTGTCTAATGCTAACACATGGAGTTTGAAAAATTTGCAACTCCCGTGTTGAGTTCATCAGGCAGTCATTCTTAGCAGACTTAATTTGATCTTCTAGCTGATGTGCGATCTTCTCATCTTCTCGGTGTAACATATGGTCGTTCAAGATTCTCAAAAACATTCTTGCGTCGTTTGAATTTCTCGTTTTGAAACTATTTTGTGTAATTATAATTTGATGATATTAATTGGTAACTTTTGTGGTCATTTTCACTACAAAGCAGGCATGAATTATTTTCTTTAATTGCAGTGAAATTGAAGGTTGCAAGATGTTGAAAGATAGAGTTGTTCTCGTATTATTGTTAGCCCATTATATAAATTGATCGGTTGTCCAGTCCAAATGGGCTAGGAAAACTGGCAAGCCCAGTCAAAACTCTATACTTGTTAAAAAAACATACTTGCATACTTTTTAAAAGAGTAGATTGTCATTTTAGTCCTGAGGTTTGGTCCAAATTGTTATTTTAGTCCAAATAGTTAATTTTTCTCATTTGGATCTTTGACTTTTTCATTTTCTTGCTATTTTGATCACATTGGCTAACTTAGTCTAAAAATCTGGTTATAGCTAGGGAACTTTTTGGCATAACTGTTGTGTAATGATAACCAGGAGTAGTTTACAACATTATTTATAAACCTCACAATAATTTAATGCCAAAAATACCCTCGGTTATAACCTGATTTTTAGACTAAGTTAGGCAATATGATCAAAATGGCAAGAAAAAGGAGAAATCAGGGACCCAGAGAAGAAAAACAAATTATTTGGACTAAAATAGCAATTTGGACAAAAACTTAGGGACTAAAATAGCAATTTACTCTTTTTAAAATATCAAGAAAAAAATATCTCACACTATAAATTTGTAATATTTTTATGCATAAAATGGTTGTACTTAAGGCTAAGGGGAGTTTAAAAAAAAAAAAAAAATATTACACTATTAACGCAAAACTATTTAATTTTTTTTTTACTTTTAACCCATAATTTTCATCTTTTGCAAATTTAACCTCATAACTTTTTTTACTTTCAACTTTTTTCTCCTACTTTTCATATTTTTCAAATTTTTCGTTTTATGTTTCGTTCGGAATTTTGGGAGTTAACACGGCGCAATGTGCGTGTATGGTTCAACGTTTTTACGTTTCGTTTTGTTCTAAATTTTGCATGTTAACACGGCACAACGTGCGTGTGTGGTTCAACGTTTTTATGTCGTCTATTTTTTTCTTGTTTGACAGGTTCGTTGCAACGTGCGGCTTCTAAATTGACTTAGTTATTATTTTATATACTTTATGTTTCGCTCTAATTTTTTAAAAATCGGAAATATTACCTTTCTAACCGAAACATGAGGGGTGCACCCCTCCCCCATCCCTTAAAAGTTGCGTCACTGTTTACGCCCCCACCGCAACGCGCACGCGCGCACCCGCGGGCCAGGGGGGGGGGGGGGGGAGCGACTCCTTACACCTTATATGTACTATGGAGATTGAACCTCACCAAGTTAAAAGGCAAAACATTTCAAAGAAAAAAAATCTAACCAATAAGATCTGCTAAAATATAATTTACTATAACCAGGTGACCTCAAACGCTCAAACAATACCTTCTACTTTTTAGTTCATAGGTAAACTAGTCATTGTACTTCAAAAGTTTTTAAATATTAATAATCAGTTTTCTTGTTCATTTTGTTCTATAGCGTTGATGAATAATCGAATGTTATGTACAATGTAGATTACAATTTGTCATATACCTCGTTTACTTTTTTGCCATCTTGTTTCTTTTTTTATGAAGTCGCTTATTATATATTAACATTATATTCTTTCGTTAAATAACGACAAAGAAGAAGTCTATAGATGTCAGATGGGTAATCTCGTTATTAAACTGGCATATTAATAATTATAAAAATAGCATAAGTTATAATAAAAAATAACCAATGGTATTATTTAAGCTCGAAACCAAGATTATTATAATAGTTCTACGCTATGGAAATGTGAGAAAGAATTAAAGTGTCGCATTTTAAAATATGTTTTTTAAATTGTATGTTCTTTGCATAAACGACATGCCAACAATTGTTTTATTAAATCATTATTATTTTAGTTTATAATCAACAAACAAGTTGAAACATGAAACTTTTAATATATGGTCTACTCTTTTCAATGAAACGTTCAAATTTATAATCAAAAGCCATCTACCTTATATTTATACGAAAACCTGTTCACACATGGTAACTTTTTTTTTAGAGTAAACTGCCATTTTGGTCCCTGTGGTTTGACCAGTTTTGCCACTTTAGTTCAAATCTCAAACTTATTACATCTGGGTCCCTGTGGTTTGCATTTTGTTGCCATTTTAGTCCAAAACTCAAAATGTCTGATTTTTGACTGATTTACTGACCCTTTTTTGTCCTGTTGTGGAGGGGTAGTTTGGGCATTAAATTTTCATTAATGTATTTCATTAATTAAAAAAACCACATAATAATAAAAAACCCCTTATAATCTTATTATTTCAGACAATACATCATCATCTTCAACCCCAATTCTCAGTTCAATCTTCTCAAACCCAAAATTAAACTCCGGCGATCTGCATTCTTACCAAGACGATTCCGATGGACGACGATGGGGATGATTTTAGCTGCTGTGTTCGAAAAGAAGGCGTCCATTTTGATCCAGAAGTAAAATACGGTACGTATTTGAAGTTGATAAACTGGATTTGAAAACCCCTGTTTCTGATTGAAAGTTTTTTTCTTATTCCACAGCAAATCATCCCGATTTATTCACCCTGAAAGTGCACCATGGTGGTGATTTCACTGACGAGGATGATTTTGAATATGCCGGGGGTAAGGTAGACTACGTTGATAATGTGAATTCTGATATGTTTTCATTGATAGTGATGAATGATATGTTGTTAGCATTTGGTTATTCAGAAGAGGATGTTGTGGTTTACCATTTTAGGGTTCCAGGGGAAGATTTAGTGTTAGGTTTAAGGCCTCTAGGCACTGATAGTGATGTACTGAGAATGATTAGTTATGTTGAAAAAAACAAGGTGCTAGAGGTGTATATTCAACATGTTAGCAGGTTTTCAAAAAAGGATGTTCAAAAGGAACCTGAATATGTAGACCTTAGTGATGAGCAGGATGAAGACAGTGAGGATAGTGATCAGCAGGATGAAGATAGTGAAAGTGAGAGTGTTGATGGTAGTTATGAAGGATCATGTGAAGGTAGTGCAGGTGAGGGTGAAAAGTCAGAAGGTGTAGATACCACCCCTAGCAAACGTGTAAAGTCATTTCATAGGAAAAATAGAACTGATAAGGAGGTTCATGATGAGGAAGATGATGATCCAGATTACATCATTGATAAAGACAATGTTGTGGAAGATTATAGTGTTGATATGAAAGAGTATTATGCTGAAGTAGATGCTGACATTAGTGAAATGATGCATATTTGGTATTTGGGTGCACATTTCTTAGGTTAAATGCTGCATATTTGCAGATCTGTTTGGCTGCACATTTAGTGCAGATTGGCTGCACATTTGGTGCACATATGAAACTGCACATTTGGTGCACATATGGTAAACTGCACATTTGGTAAACTGCACATAGTGTCATAAGACATTAGATGCACATGTTGGCACATTTCGGCACATTGTCATAAGACATTAGATGTACAACAAATTAGATGCACATGTCGGCACATTGACATAACAGATTAGATGCACAACACATTACACGATTCATTACAAAAAGGCCCAAACTTTCCTTTACAAAATCCATACAAAAAGCCCCAACCATATTAGCAGGTCGATTACAAAATCCAAACACAAGTCAAACCCTAACCAGACTTAACATAGTAAAACATGAACAACAACAAACTGAAACCTAACATAACTTTAAGCATCTTCTTCTCCTGTGCCAATTTTTTAGCTTCTTCTTCAAGCTTCATGTTCCGAGCAAACATCTGTCTTGCATTCTCTTCATGCCGCTTGATGGTGTCCAACAGTGCAGGAAACATCACAGCCGGATTCTCAATCTTCGATGGCTCAGCCCAAGCAACGAATCCACAGCTTGATGGTTTGTTGCACCGGTGAAAACGACGACATGGGTTTTGTGTTGTCCATGACGTTCTCAGTGACGTTGAGGCTCCACAAGTGCAAACCACCATTGTCGATCTTCGATCTCCTGTGGGTTAGGGTTTTTTTGGGTTTTGATAACTGGTTAGGGTTTGTAGGAAGGTTGAAGATGATGATGTATTGTCTGGTAATATAAGGGGTTTTTTATTATTATGTGGTTTTTTTAATTAATGAAATACATTAATGAAAATTTAATGCCCAAACTACCCCTCCACATCAGGACAAAAAAGGGTCAGTAAATCAGTCAAAAATCAGACATTTTGAGTTTTGGACTAAAATGGTAACAAAATGCAAACCACAGGGACCCAGATGTAATAAGTTTGAGATTTGGACTAAAGTGGCAAAACTGGCCAAACCACAGGGACCAAAATGGCAGTTTACTCTTTTTTTTATGTATAATTATTAGAGTAAACTGTCATTATGGAGATATGTTGGCTACCTGGTCGGGGGTTAAGGGAACGGTTTGGTAAGAGTCTTGCCTTGTTCAGTGTATAGATCCTGCTGTAACAACCTGCACTTTTGTGCGTTGTTACTACTCGTTATACTCGTTACGCCTAGCACCGGAGATTCGGATCATAATGTAACCATATCGTATATATATCACTATACTACACTATTATCACACTAACACTCATGGAGGCATTGAGTGAGGACCTATTCTACCCTCCTCAGTGGCCGTGATGCGTCGAACGTAAACAATTAACGCTAACAAGGACTCTCGGGTGAGTGCTGTAGCTCCAGTCGTCATGACGATGATGACAATACGAGTAAACGGTACCCCGTCAGTCTTTGTGGCACTACACGAAATAACGTTCACGATGACATCAAGAAAGGACCTATACTACCCTCATTGATGGCCGTGAAACGTCGCTAATAATTGCATACCCGAATCGGAAACCGATTGTTAATTATCGAAACTTTGGATTATGGATACGTAAATACGACCCCTAGTGATATATATATAATAATAATAACAATATAATGATAATATAAATTAATTATGGAAAGTACGCACTTCGAAAACTATCAAAACGATCAAAAACGGAGAAGTCCAACGCGTCAGGATAGCCATCCGGACGGATGGGCCATCCGGACAGATGGGCCATCCGCACGGATGGGCCATCCGCACGGATGGGCAATCCGGACGGATGGGCAATCCGGGCCAGAACTCCCTTCTTCTCCCCTGTTGCCTATAACTACCATGTCACATCACTGTTCAAGTGATGTGACAGCTCCTACTCGACCAAACACGCTCCAAGACCCTTTTCTCCCGATCCCTTGCGATTCCGGTAAGATTTCAACCTAGAAACTTGTACTTCTACAATCTACACTCAATTCTACATCGTTCTATCTTTTAAAACTCAGATTCTAACCGTGAAATCTGCGGATTTGAGGCGTTTTGAGGTGATGTCACCAAGAGTTCTTATGAACTTCAAGTTGGGGTCTTATTTCACTATAAACGACTCAGATCCGGGTGATTTCCACATGTTTTAATGACAAATCTCACCTAAATCTGTGCGATTTCGAGTTAACCATGAAAAACCATCAAGAACTACCAGATCTGATGGAACGGGGTGATTCCCGGCCGTTAGAACGGGTCGGGACTGATGAAATTTCAAGTGTTAGTGCGAAATTACACTACCCTAGTAAAAACGAACGTATTCCTCCCGTTAAACACTCGGAAACAGTGTTCAGAGTGCGAAACAGACATGACAAGTCCGCACGGATGACATGTCAGTCCGCACGGATGACACTTGTCCGCACGGATGACACTTATGACAAGTCAGTCCGCACGGATGACAAGTCAGTCCGCACGAGTCACTCTTGTTCGAACGATTGACAATCCGCACGAGTCAGCAACTAATCCGATCGGATAGTCTGTCATCCGACCGGATGATAGCCATCCGACTCAGGCCCATATGCCATCCAATCGGATGAGCCCATCCGAATGGGTGAGCACCATCCGAATGGGTGAGCACCATCCGACCAGATGACTGACTTTTCAATGCTAATCTCGCCTAACCGTACATCGTTTACTATATCCTTCAATGATTAACGCAGACGCACTCGCAACCGACCCAAACAAGTTGTATTCCCGCTAAATACGCACTGTGAGTATACTTGAACCCTTTTTAATCGAATTTTGGGTGTAACATACGTTTCTAACAAAACGAACTCATCAAACGAAATATTCAATCAATCGATTTATCACTTGCGAATAACTGTTATGCATAGATATACGAGATGCTAGTTGCATATGTGCTAGGGCTTATACTCGCGACGTCCCACCACGACTAGTATAGTACTATTGCGCCCGACGGGGTCTAGTTATGCCATCGTACATTCGAGCATCGAGGACTTAGTTGGTAGTATCAGTTTTGTGAGTATATATGTCGTGTATTATGTTTATGCATGTGGAAATTCGCAGCACTTTTAATCTATTATGCTACTTATCAAACCTGTATACTCGCCAATACTTTTGTATTGACAAATATTTTAACGTATGTTGCAGGTTAGATCGCAGACTTTATCAAATCAAGCTAGGAAGTCTAGAAACTCAACTAAAATCTAGGTTGTCGGATTTGTATTGTTCGAGAGGGCAAGAAATCTGTGATAACTTACGTGATTGTATTATTTGTTAGTATGGGATAACGAATGTATTAAATATTATCGCAATATAGTCGTTATGGATTCTCTTGAGCAATCTGATTCGCCTAGTGCCGCGCCCCGATGATTCTGCCATCGGTTGGAGTGTGACAGATTGGTATCAGAGCTATAACTATAGGGAATTAGGCCAGACTCGACCTAGTCCGGGTCGACGTCTTAGAAATTGACCTAGTCTATAGTCTAAGTACCAACAGGCCGACTCGTATGAACCAGTAAGGGTTTGCATCGGGCCTATTTGATACTCTCGATCGAAATTTCTAAAAGCTACAACTTTGTGTGAACACCGCGTACTACAACTTCACGCGAAGAAGCCTTTTCCTAAGGGCTGAAATACTACTTAGCCTTTCCTAAGGCCGACACAATACACATGTTTTCGAAAATACTCGCATAACGAAACCGAGCGATTCAGTCGAGATCAGGCGTGAAAACCAAGAACTCTCGATAGGATTGCTCACTCAGCGCATTTTTCTAGCACGAGAACCTTTCATCGAGTTAGGAGTGACATCCACATCTCGACAAAAGCCTCCATTTCGAAATCTAGTGGAACTCACGAATTTATTCGAAGAGCATAACCACAATTAGGAACAAAACTGTTAAGACAGGGGTGAAACCCGTACCTTAATAAGTTGTTCCACTCTCTATAAACTGGTTTTCAAAAGCTCTCACCAAGGACTCGACTATTATGAAAACCCGAGCCACGCGAGGTCTAGGAAGACGAAAGCCATGAGCTGCATCCCAGTGGAAGCATGTAGTCTTCTAAGTCAACGCGCGTGCACGAGCTTGTTAGATATAGTTGGGTTACCTTGGGTAGTCGACGCCTAAACACCCAAGGCACTCTATCGTACGAACAACCAATTTTACACTGGCTGGAACTTATTTACATTTTGAAACTTTACGCTTTGTCGATTTCTCGATTTAACGATTTTCACTCCCTACTTTATAAACGCACACTTCGCACAGCCATCGCAATCTAAAACGAAACCCGAACGTTCGCAACAAAATTAATGCATAATCTATCGTTTTCGCTCTCGTTATCTCACCTCAACGCGACCTCGCATATTCTAAACCGACTTGTATGTGTATGAATACTAATTTCAGCTATATAAATACCTATATATACATATAAACAACAAGTCATTGTGTGAGAACTTAGGGATTTCGTGTCTCCTATGTGACTCCTATGTGATTCGCATTACTAATATACTATAGCATCAAGTTTTGAACGCGCTCAATCGCATCGCGAAACTCAAAGACCATTATGATCGAATCTCATTCCAAGTCTCTCCCTGTCTAGATGCCTTCCAACAACTCTACCTTGAGACGACTAGCCAGGAGAAGAGCCAAACGATATTGGATGGCGGAGGTCCAAACTCTTTGATCCCCTCATATGTAAGCTACTATTAATACTTTAACCCGGCTACTTAGGACTGTATCCCTGCTGACTCAGACTACTTAGCCGAGGGTAACGTCACATTCAAAAGAGGGGCCTACCATAATATGCATTAATAACTTAATTAATTATCTTTCAATAATCCGACCCTTTAGGATTGTATCCTTGCTGACTCAAACTACTGGGTTGAGGGTAACGTCACCTTCAAAAGAGGGGCCTACTACAATAACTAAGATAATCTCTTAAATAGTGCAAAAGTGCGGAAATAATCAAAGGTTACACTAAACACGAGTCGGAGCCAAGTGATTCATCTTATCTATCTGTTTTTCTTTTATTTTTATTTTTCAGCATTTTAGTTAGTTTTTATTTTTCTTATTTAAAACCTTTTTCTAAACTTTTGATTTGATTAGACGTTGAGGATAAACCGGTACTAAAAGCTCTTGTGTCCTTGGACGACCTTGGTATCTTGCCAACACTATACTACGCTCACAATGGGTGCACTTACCCATATGTGTGTTTGGTGTTAGTAAAATATCGTGTTTTATAAATTTAAAACTTGACTAACGTGTAAAAAGGGCTTAAAATATACTTAAACTTATATAACACACTTTGCACACATCAAGTTTTGGGCACCGCTGCCGGGACACAAGGATTTTAAGAAAGTTAGGAATCAACGTCCTAATCGTTTTTCTTATTTTTTCTGTTTTTTTAGGATTTTTCTTAGTTTTTCAGCTTCTGCAGAACTAAGCACGGGTCGTGCCCGCTGAACACGCCCCGTGCCCAATCATTGGAACTGGCAATCCTGTTTTAAGTCAGACAGTAAGCTGAACACGGGGCCGTGCCCACCCAACACGCCCCGTGCCCAAGATTCAGTTACCGAAAACAGAACCGTAAGATCCCGACGGTTGGTAATTTCTGACACAAACATGAGTGATAATGATATTTTTTACTTTCGGCACTCTTATGGTACGTGGTGTCAAATATGTGGTGGCTCTCATAAAGAATTAGAATGTTATTTTCTAAATTATAAGCCCCACTATATAGACCCATTGTTTTCATGTAGCCTTAAGAGGGGCGAAAGTAAAAATAATCCTTATCTCTCCCTCGAATGCTCTCAACCGGATCTTCTAGGAGAAATGCTTCTTGATTAACTATTTCAAATGCAAGATCTAATTCTTAATTGGTTAGAAGAACTTAGGATAGATTTCAATAATTTATCTCAAGACGATAACCAAGAAGAATTGTTGGGATCGCATAAAAACAACTTCGTTGTTACCAACGTTACCTCTAACTCTAGTGAGGACTTGAGCGATAGTCGTCCCTGTGTCGATTGTGCCGTGAAGGACTCCCGATCGACTTCGTTCGATGCATACATAGACCTGAGCGATTCGGCATACACCTTCTTTAACAAGAGCCCGAGAAAGGGTTGGACTTGTCCACCTACATATAGCATAGGAATCACCCTCACCGACAACCTCTTGCGTTCTCGTCTTAGTCTATATCAATTAAGGTATCTTAGGCACTTTGGGGTTGTTCCATCCAGTAAGGAACCGCCCGATCCGGAAAAGTTCCTTAAAAATACAGGAAACTCCATAAGACAGCCTCTAGACACGGGGTCGTGTGTCACACCCCGACCACGTAAGACAACAAAACGTGGCGGAAACGTCGGGGAGTGTTGTAACAGAATCATTGTTTCACAACCATGGATCAAATAATTTTGTTTTATTAAATAATTGAAGTCTTTGTTCTAATACAAATCAGCTAAATACAAATATTATCTTTCCAGGTTTTAAAGTCGCTAAGGCACGAGTCCATCCTAAGTGTGGCTTGTATCAACAATCATCACAAAGCAACACCTGAAACATGTGTAAAAATAGGTACGTCAGCATAAAAATGCCTGTGAGATACATAGGTTTTATTGTATTTAGGATTCATGACTTATGAGTTTAAAGAAAAATGTTTTAAGAAAAGTAGTCATATCCTTG
Source organism: Helianthus tuberosus (assembly GCA_030545235.1). NCBI lineage: Eukaryota > Viridiplantae > Streptophyta > Magnoliopsida > Asterales > Asteraceae > Helianthus > Helianthus tuberosus. The sequence continues at coordinate 19,680,772 of CM060359.1, forward strand.
AAAAGGTTTTCTTTTATAAAACATTTATAAGAAATCAGATGATATAAAATACTAATACATAGGAAATTAAATAAGTAAGTAGAATGAGTTTGTATAAAAATATATTGTTTGAAAAACAATATTTTGATAAAAAGATTCATAGTATATATAAAAATATACTTTGGTTTTAAGAAAGTCGAATAAGCAATATATTAAAATATATTTCAGTTCCAAAACCGTTAACCCAAGTGTACTAAATAACGCCACGGTATGCAATGCGATGAAAACACTTATATATAAGAAGTACCAGCGGCGTATCTACAATGTTTTCATCACATTACCCCCGTCCCGTTATCTAAACACTAACCATAAACCAGTCGTTAAGTAAATAGTATATTAAATATACTTTAGTTGTTAAAGTAAATAAATTTTCAGTAGTATATCAAAAGTATACTTTGGATTTATTAATAACATATTAAACTATGCTTTCGATTACAAACAACATATTAAACTATGTTTTAGATTACAAACAAAATATATGTTGGTTTTGTACGATATCACATATGAGAGCATATCAAACTATACTTTTGGGAGTATAACTTAATATACAAAAATAATGTGACTTAAGAATTCATTCAGACCTAATGCATCAAAATACACCTTTGAGACTATAGAAATACCACAAAGGCAATCCATATTTGGATGGAGAAACAAATTGGTTTCAGACATTCCATGACAACAGGAATGGGGTGTCAAATCCTATAGCGCTATATCATACTACCAACCGGTCTGGTGAATATAAAATAAGTACTATCCAACAATTAATTTTATAATCTTTGGAAAAATTAGTGTTTAAACCATAAATAATCATTCAGTTTGTCAAAAGATAAGTACTAATACGTATAATAAATTATACTTTGAAACCATGAACATAACAATTAGGTACACATGCTTCACCCCAAAACATTGAAAACAGTAAAAGAGGGGATTATGTACTCACTTGAGAGTGCTTAGAAGTCTTGAACAACTACCAAGCAAGCTAGAGGAGTCCCGGAAATCATACGGTACCTAATATAGGTAACTACATAAATAAACCGGACCTAATTCGGAAGATTGGATAGGATGAGGTCTCGTAAACGAAATGAGTGTGGGAACTCATATGATATGGTTTAACAAGGCCTACATACTAAAAGGGAACCTAACCTAAGTGCTTACGACCCATCATGACCCGTTTAGGTAGCTTATGCTACTTTAACGCGTCGTTCGCGTATAACGCGTCCAGACCGCCTAACTAGTCCTATGACAAGTATTATATTCCCTAACATACTTAATTATGTTACATAATCAGTTAAATGACAAAAGTTTGGGTTACATATGCTTAAATATCAATTATGCGTAAAAAGGGTATTTTGGTAATTTTCCTAAGGCATATAAACTACCTATCATACAACTACTTAAATGAAGTGATCATAAGGTATAACCTCGGAAGGTTATTCCCTATACAACTATGGTTACCTAATGTGTTTGGTCGGATCCTAAAGATCGACCAAACGGGTCTAGTTCGTAAGTCTAAGCGGTTGTTTAGACCGCTTGACTTACGACTCTACATAAGCACTAAACCTAAAGTGACGAGCTAAACATGCTAAAACATGTTTAGTTAAGTTAGAAAACAGTTTTGGTATCAAAACAAACGGTTTTGATACCTAAAAGTAGTTTGGTTACAAAATACGCAAGAATGCGCATTTTGGCCGAAACTACGACTCGTCACTACACCTAGATAACGTGGTAATCAGTAGGTATAGTCACTAGGGACTATAACCATCGTGATTACGCTCACGTTATGGAGTTCAAACGAACTTCGCATTGACCATAAACTGGTCAATGCAGAAATTCAAACGCAGTTTGACTTTCAGACTTGAAAAGCGATAAAAGAACGAAGGAATACTTACAAAGGGTCCCCGCAAGCTATGATCCGATTTACTCTCAGGTATGAAGCATAAACTTCAACTTAGAGAGCAGAAATCAGATCATTTGTGCTTTGGGAGTGAAATGGGGGTGGGTATATATAGGAAATGGACCACCGTTAGGATCGTTTCTCGATTCCCGTGCTTTAATCTCAGCCCTACACTTCATACCCACTGATTTATGAAACCATGGGCATCCAAAACAAGCACATAGAATCAAAGAAACCAGGTGCAAAGGTGTGTAACAGCTAGAACAAGCTGGAATCAACATTCTGATGTCTGGGACCTGCTTACGGACTGCAAGAGGAGACCCATACGGTCCGTAAGGACCCTGCAGGTCAGTGATGGAGAGGGTGAAACCTGTAACAACTCTCATCAAAAGTACTATTTAATATATTAATTAGTCAAAAAGGAAACCCTAATTGAGACACCCGAGTGATTCTGAACAAACCCTAAAATTTTCATAATTTTCAGAATCAGGATTAGGGCCCCTAAAACTCAAGGGGGGATAAACCCTAGTGGACGATTATCCACTTAAATCGTTGTCAAGTAACTGAAATTCGAGTATGTCAACTCAGCTAAGCTAGTTTCAGTCGTGGCTACCCTATAGCCTATTTTGATTCCATACGGACCGCAACAGTCTCAACCTTACGGTCCGTAAGCAGTCATACGGACCGCAACATTGACAAGCTTACGGTCCGTAAGCTAGCAAAATTTTACCTATAAATAGCAGGCTGTGGCACTCGATTTCTGAACATATTACGTCGAAATAATTCTCATAAATACACTGTGTTACGAACTGTTATTCCGAAATTACACCCCGGGTATCGAAATTCTGCTACAAAACAGGGTATTAGCACAATCGCTGCTACGATTCATTTATCCGACGATCAAGATATCCAATGCATGTTTAAATGCCGCCCACATTAGGGTTATACTTTATCGTTCGTCATTAATTTGACGGATTGTCGTTAATTCGATAGATAAAGTATTATACTTTATTGTTCGTTGTTAATTCAACGGATCATCGTTAATTCGATGGGTAAAGTATTATACCTTGTCATTCGTTGTTAATTCAACGGATCATCGTTAATTCGATGGACAAAGTATTGCATTTTGACATTCATTGTGAGAATTTGATCTCGTAAATTATCGTAATTGCTGGATTGATTACTAACCAGTTTTGTGTGCATTGTTATTTATATTAGGTTAACAAGGCTAAATCATAGATTAGACTCTGATCATATTAAATCAGCAATGTGAGTCATTCTCTTTTTATCAAAATGCTTTATAAATTCTTAAATGTTTTCAAAGTTATAATTACGGGGATTAAGTCTTTGTAATCACCAAGTTACAGCCGGTATGTGGGGTTTTGTATACATTACTTGATAATCGTCACCATTGGGGCAGCCAATGGGGGATATGACCATAGTCACAGACACCATTTGGACGAATGGGCCAATGGGTCGAGTGGCAAGTACCGTGGGTAGTTGGATTGATATCAGAAACATTGTAATCGCTCTTAATACTGTAAATTATAACAAATGTGTCATTTTAGTAAATAGAATGATTCACTCAGTATTTCCCGCTGACAAAACCTTTTTCAAACATGTTTCAGGTGACCTGTTGTAATTCAGGAAAAGTGCTGGGGAGCATTTCAAGCTTAAGATAGTGGCTCAATATAAAATAAAGAAATAAATTTTGTAATATCACGCTTTTATAGTAAAAACATAATATTGTAAATTATCGGGGTTTTATCCCGAATTATGAAATAAAATAATCAGGGAAAAATTTTAGCTTTAAGCGATCCTGTTTCCGCTGTTAAACTCAATTAAATCAATACCGCAGTATTTCTGTCCCGCGGCTCTTGAAACGGGTCAAACCGGGTCAGGGGCCGTGACAGAAAAAGGTGGTATCAGAGCCACTGGGTTAAGCTGATTAAGTATTTAGAAATACTCAATTTTTCCTGATTACTGCCACTGAGTTAAGCTGATTAAGTATTTAGAAATACTTAATTTTTTCCTGATTACTATTATGTGATTATTTGTGTTATTAACTGATTAGTTGATTATTTGTTAATTACAGTATGGGTAAGAAAAAGCTGTCAAGCATTTATCTTAAATTAGAGAAATCATCTAATGAAAAAGGAAGTTCATCCCGAACCAAATCCTCGAGTCAGTCTGAAATTCCTGAAGAAGGAATATTCGTGCGAAAGGCACAATACGAGGAATCACTTTCTCCTCAAAGGAGGGAAATGATTATTAAGAAAAGTAAAGAGAAAATCCGAGAAAAGAGGATTAAACGGGAAACTCAAGAATTAATTGATAAATCACCTTGGGAAGATAAACTAGATGAGAAATGGGCAAATTTATATATGCTAGCCACAGTAGCAGAAAATATAAATCTTTAAAGATTAGCACCCTATTCTCACAATTTAGAAACTTTATGTGATAAATAAAATTTAGAAACCTAAGTGTGGTTGTCAGTTATCTTTGTAAATCAACTAGTACACTGTGTGGAATAAATTACAAAGTTTATTTGTAAATTTTAACTTAGTATTTTATGCATTTTGTATATATGCTACATCAGCATGAGTGAAATATCCGAAGATTTCCAGAATCTTAATCTGTATCCCGTAACTGTCGAAGCTTCCAAAGAATATACTAGCTACTATCCCGATATTGAACAACCAGTAGAATTCAAGGTTCCACCCCTGAGCAAGCCAAAACAGAAGAAAAGAACTTATGTAGGATGGAGGAAAATCCGTAAGAAGAAGCCAGCTAAGAAACTGCCCAAAATAAATAATCCTTTGAAAAAGGGAAAAGAAGTTATAACTGAAGAGAGTTATAAACCACAAGAAATGGAAACTGGAGACAAAAAGAAGGATAAGGAAATAGAAATACAGATGGAGGAAATTACTAAAGAAGTAGTAATGGAAGTTAGGCAAGGATCTATACCAGCTCAGAGAGAAATCGGGGAGAGTTCCAATCCAAACCAGGAAAGAACTTTTCAAGATGAGATAGATTTTCTGTTGGAAAACTGTGAGACGATTCAGCCTGTCCAGACAAATCTTTTTACCTATCCTATTGAAAACCAACTCCCTATGAATTGGGAACCAGCAATTCCAGATCCAATAGTTCACTCCCAACCCATAGGAATGGATGAATGGTGGACGAACGATTGGCAATTTCAAAATATTGTCAACGATCCATACTCTTTTCTTCCACAATTCGATCCAGAACCATTACCTAATCCACCCATGAGCAATGAAAACATGGCTGAACTTCGCCACTTTGGCGAAGAGTTATTTGATATGGGGAATAGAATGAGGGAGATAGGTGGACAGATTGCTTGGAAGTACGACGAAAGGGAAATGCGTTTTTAATAGCAAGTAACAAAAGTTAGAACGATGATAAAATGGTAGTTGTAAAAAAAAATAGTACTAATAAAGTTAGTCTGTAAATAACCAATAAAACTCTGTATGATATCTGTGAGTAATGATGCATATTATAATAGATATATAAATGAAATCGAGAAATCGATTGTTTTGATTATATCTGTATTATAAAATTTTATGATTATTTGTATATAATTATTATTTATCAGTTACTAATAAAATTTATATATATACATTATCAGATGGCAAACAGTGGTAATGATCCTATTAATGAAGTTAATCATTCTGAACAACATTCCAGAGATCAATATATGACTCGGCAAGATATCGAAAACATTGTTGCTCAAGGGATAGCCAATGCTATTCCAGCATTCGTTGCTGCTATAAAGAATCCGATTGAACCGCAACAGATTGTTCCTAGTAAACAGATTACTGAAGATAACTTCAGTAATAGTGTAAATGGAGGCAATAACCATAATAAGGAACCACATCAAGCTCCATTACCCAAGAAAATGAAAACTGCAACGCCTGGTTGCACTTTCAAAGAATTCATTGCTTGTAAACCCACTGAATTTGCAGGCAATGAAGGAGCAACTGCATCACTGCGTTGGTTAGAGAAAACCGAAGCAGTCATTGCAATAAGTAAATGTGGTAAAGATGACCAGGTCATGTATTCATCCAATCTGTTCAAAGAAGGAGCACTCGAGTGGTGGAATACTGTGTTACAATCAAAAGGAAGAGCAATAGCTTATGCTATGACTTGGGAAGAATTTAAGGGTTTGGTGGAAAGAAAATTCTGTCCTGAGTATGAGAAGGAACAGATGGCGAATAAGTTTCTAAATCATCGGATGATGAGTGTTGATTGTCGTGGTTATACCTCGACATTCTTCGAATATGCAAGAGTAGTACCAACATTGGCTTCGCCAGAACCGGTACTTATTTCTCGCTATATTTGGGGGCTAATTAGCGAAATCCGCAATATTGTTAAAGCTGCGAGACCTCGCACTATTGATGATGCGGTAGAATTAGCCAACACTCTAACCGATGAATTGGTGCGCACAAGAGACGAAGATAGGAAAAAGGAACTAGCTCAGAAAATTACCCAAGGATTCCGTATGGGTAATAATAACAGCTTCAAGAGAAAAGGAACAGGGCAATCTCCAACTCCGTCATTTTGCAGGAAATGCAAAAAGAAGCATTATGGAAGATGCGATATTACTTGCAATTTTTGCAAAGCTGTAGGACATCGTGAAGAAAACTGCAAAAAGAAAACAGTAATCTGTTTTAACTGTGGTGAAGCAGGGCATTATAAAACAGAATGTCCTAAATTGATCAAACCAGTAGATAACAAACCCAAGACGACCGAAGGAACTACTAAGAAGAATGCTAGGGCATTTCAGCTGACCACTCAAGAAGCAGAACTTATTCCGGATGTGATAGCGGGTACGTTCCTAGTTCACAACGTCTATGCAAAAGTATTATTTGACTCTGGTGCAAACCAAAGTTTTATAAATACTTCATTCTGTAAAGCTCTTAGTTTACCTTTAACCAATACTAGGCAGATTTTTACTGTTGAAACCGCAGACGAAAATTCAGTTAAAATAGATAAAGTGTTGCAAGAAGGAAACATAGAACTTTTAGGACATAAATTCTCTGCAAGACTATTGCCGATAAATTTAGCTGAATTTGATGTTGTATTAGGAATGGATTGGTTAGTAGCCAACCATGCTAGAATCCTTTGTGATCAGAATTCCATAGAAATTCAATCACCTTCCGGAGAAGTGATTAAGATTACAGGAGATAAACCACGAAAACCCATGAAGTTCATATCAGTAATGAAAGTTGCTAATTATGAACGAAAACAAGGAATAGTGTATATGATTTCAGTAATCATTAGCACTAAGGGAAAAGATCTTAAGGAAATACCAGTAGTATCAGAATATTCTGATATATTTCCAGAAGATTTACCAGGATTACCTCCAGATAGGGAAGTAGAATTTAGAATTCATTTAATTCCAGGAACTACACCGATAGCCAAGGCACCTTATCGGTTAGCACCCACAGAAATGTTAGAATTGAAAAAGCAATTAGATGAATTACTAAGTAAAGGATTCATACAACCTAGCTCATCCCCTTGGGGAGCGCCAGTGTTGTTTGTGAAGAAAAAGGATGGTTCAATGAGGATGTGTATCGATTATAGGGAATTGAATAAGGTTACAATTAAGAATCGATATCCATTACCTAGGATTGATGATCTTTTTGATCAACTTCAGGGGGCTAGATACTTTTCTAAGATAGACTTACGCTCTGGATATCATCAATTGAAGGTACAAGAAGAAGACATACCTAAGACTGCTTTCAGAACTAGGTATGGTCATTACGAGTTTACAGTCATGCCCTTCGGGTTAACGAATGCACCTGCAGCATTCATGGACATGATGAATAGGATCTGTAAACCGTATTTGGATAAATTTGTAATTGTTTTCATAGACGATATACTTATTTATTCCAAAAGTCAAACAGAGCATTGTGAACATCTTCATGCACTCTTAACTTTGTTAAGAAAAGAAAAATTGTACGCCAAATTCTCGAAGTGTGAATTTTGGCTAAAGGAAGTACAATTTTTAGGACACATGGTGAATCATGAAGGTATTCATGTAGATCCTGCTAAGATAGAGGCAATTACCAAATGGAAGGTTCCACAAACAGCAATGGAAATAAGAAGTTTTATAGGTTTAGCTGGGTATTATAGACGGTTTATTAAGGATTTTTCCAAGATAGCCGTACCATTAACCAAGTTAACCTGTAAAGCCACTAAGTTTGAATGGGGACCTAAACAGGAAGAAGCTTTTAGGATTTTGAAACAGAAACTAACCCATGCACCAATTTTAGCCTTACCAGAAGGAACTGAAGATTTTGAAGTATATTGTGATGCTTCAAAATTAGGATATGGATGTGTGCTTATGCAACGCAAGAAGGTAATTGCGTACGCATCAAGGCAGTTGAAAAAGCACGAAGAGAATTATACGACTCATGATTTAGAATTAGGAGCCGTAATTTTTGCCCTTAAGATTTGGAGACATTATCTGTACGGAAGTAGGTTTACTATCTATACAGATCATAAGAGTTTAAAATATATCTTTGGGCAAAAAGAGTTAAACATGAGGCAAAGGAGATGGATGGAAATCCTAAATGATTACGACTGTGATATTCAGTATCACGAAGGAAAGGCGAATGTAGTTGCAGATGCCTTAAGTCGTAAGTATTATGAGAAACAACGAAGGGTTCGTGCTCTCAGATTAAATCTACAAATAGATTTAATGGAACAATTGAAGAATGTTCAAACTACAGCAATCAAGGATGATGCTGAAGGGATGAAAGGACGAATCAAGGAATTAGAGCAAGGAGCAGATGGAATTTGGAGATTCCACAAAAGTAGAATCTGGGTACCTAAGCAGGGAGACTTAAGACCTAAGATTTTAGAAGAAGCTCATAAATCTAGGTACACTATGCATCCAGGAAACAATAAGATGTACCAAGATTTAAGGAAGAACTTCTGGTGGATAGGAATGAAAAAGGACATAGCCAGCTATGTTTCTAAATGTCTTACTTGTTCACAAGTTAAGGCAGAACATCAGAAACCTTCAGGATTACTACAACAGTTAGAGATGCCAGTATGGAAATGGGAACTTATAACAATGGATTTTGTTACTAAGTTACCCAAAACCAGAAAAGGTAATGATGCGATTTGGGTAATTGTGGATCGATTAACCAAATCAGCTCACTTTCTACCTATGAAAGAAACCTTTAGCATGGAAAGACTGGCTAAATTGTATGTAGATGAAGTTGTATCATTACATGGAGTTCCACTCTCCATTGTTTCGGATAGAGATAGTCGTTTTACTTCCCATTTCTGGAAAAGTTTCCAGCAAGCTATGGGAACTCGACTAAACCTGAGCACTGCATATCATCCCCAAACAGATGGACAAAGTGAAAGGACAATCCAAACTCTAGAAGACATGCTCCGAGCATGTGTAATAGACTTTGGTGGAAGTTGGGATGATCACTTACCATTAATTGAATTCTCCTATAACAATAGTTATCATTCAAGCATTGAAACTGCTCCATTCGAGGCACTGTATGGAAGAAAGTGCAGAACTCCAGGTTGTTGGGCAGAAATAGGAGAAAGTCAATTATCAGGACCTGAAATAGTGCAAGAAACAACTGATAAGATTACTCAAATCAAGGAAAGGCTGAAGACGGCTCGAGATCGCCAGAAGAGTTATGCAGACAATAGAAGTAAGCCGTTAGAATTCCAAGTTGGAGACAGAGTACTGTTGAAAGTTTCTCCTTGGAAAGGAGTAGTCAGATTTGGAAAGAAAGGAAAGCTAAGTCCAAGATACGTAGGACCATTTTCAGTGATCCAACGTATAGGACCAGTAGCTTATCGTTTACAATTACCAGAAGAATTATCTGGAGTACATAATGTATTTCATGTATCCAATCTCAAGAAATGCTTATCAGATGAATCACTGGTAGTACCTCTTAGAGATATAGAAATAAACGAAAAGTTGAAATTTGTTGAGAAACCTCTTCAAATTGAGGATCGAAAGATCAAGTTTCTCAAACACAAACGACTAGTTTTAGTCAAAGTCAAGTGGGATTCAAAGAGGGGAGCTGAATACACTTGGGAACTGGAATCAGAAATGAAGAAAAAGTATCCACACTTATTCCAGTAAATCTCGAGGACGAGATTTTTCTTAAGGTGGGTAGAATGTAACAACTCTCATCAAAAGTACTATTTAATATATTAATTAGTCAAAAAGGAAACCCTAATTGAGACACCCGAGTGATTCTGAACAAACCCTAAAATTTTCATAATTTTCAGAATCAGGATTAGGGCCCCTAAAACTCAAGGGGGGATAAACCCTAGTGGACGATTATCCACTTAAATCGTTGTCAAGTAACTGAAATTCGAGTATGTCAACTCAGCTAAGCTAGTTTCAGTCGTGGCTACCCTATAGCCTATTTTGATTCCATACGGACCGCAACAGTCTCAACCTTACGGTCCGTAAGCAGTCATACGGACCGCAACATTGACAAGCTTACGGTCCGTAAGCTAGCAAAATTTTACCTATAAATAGCAGGCTGTGGCACTCGATTTCTGAACATATTACGTCGAAATAATTCTCACAAATACACTGTGTTACGAACTGTTATTCCGAAATTACACCCCGGGTATCGAAATTCTGCTACAAAACAGGGTATTAGCACAATCGCTGCTACGATTCATTTATCCGACGATCAAGATATCCAATGCATGTTTAAATGCCGCCCACATTAGGGTTATACTTTATCGTTCGTCATTAATTTGACGGATTGTCGTTAATTCGATAGATAAAGTATTATACTTTATTGTTCGTTGTTAATTCAACGGATCATCGTTAATTCGATGGGTAAAGTATTATACCTTGTCATTCGTTGTTAATTCAACGGATCATCGTTAATTCGATGGACAAAGTATTGCATTTTGACATTCATTGTGAGAATTTGATCTCGTAAATTATCGTAATTGCTGGATTGATTACTAACCAGTTTTGTGTGCATTGTTATTTATATTAGGTTAACAAGGCTAAATCATAGATTAGACTCTGATCATATTAAATCAGCAATGTGAGTCATTCTCTTTTTATCAAAATGCTTTATAAATTCTTAAATGTTTTCAAAGTTATAATTACGGGGATTAAGTCTTTGTAATCACCAAGTTACAGCCGGTATGTGGGGTTTTGTATACATTACTTGATAATCGTCACCATTGGGGCAGCCAATGGGGGATATGACCATAGTCACAGACACCATTTGGACGAATGGGCCAATGGGTCGAGTGGCAAGTACCGTGGGTAGTTGGATTGATATCAGAAACATTGTAATCGCTCTTAATACTGTAAATTATAACAAATGTGTCATTTTAGTAAATAGAATGATTCACTCAGTATTTCCCGCTGACAAAACCTTTTTCAAACATGTTTCAGGTGACCTGTTGTAATTCAGGAAAAGTGCTGGGGAGCATTTCAAGCTTAAGATAGTGGCTCAATATAAAATAAAGAAATAAATTTTGTAATATCACGCTTTTATAGTAAAAACATAATATTGTAAATTATCGGGGTTTTATCCCGAATTATGAAATAAAATAATCAGGGAAAAATTTTAGCTTTAAGCGATCCTGTTTCCGCTGTTAAACTCAATTAAATCAATACCGCAGTATTTCTGTCCCGCGGCTCTTGAAACGGGTCAAACCGGGTCAGGGGCCGTGACAGAAAAAGGTGGTATCAGAGCCACTGGGTTAAGCTGATTAAGTATTTAGAAATACTCAATTTTTCCTGATTACTGCCACTGAGTTAAGCTGATTAAGTATTTAGAAATACTTAATTTTTTCCTGATTACTATTATGTGATTATTTGTGTTATTAACTGATTAGTTGATTATTTGTTAATTACAGTATGGGTAAGAAAAAGCTGTCAAGCATTTATCTTAAATTAGAGAAATCATCTAATGAAAAAGGAAGTTCATCCCGAACCAAATCCTCGAGTCAGTCTGAAATTCCTGAAGAAGGAATATTCGTGCGAAAGGCACAATACGAGGAATCACTTTCTCCTCAAAGGAGGGAAATGATTATTAAGAAAAGTAAAGAGAAAATCCGAGAAAAGAGGATTAAACGGGAAACTCAAGAATTAATTGATAAATCACCTTGGGAAGATAAACTAGATGAGAAATGGGCAAATTTATATATGCTAGCCACAGTAGCAGAAAATATAAATCTTTAAAGATTAGCACCCTATTCTCACAATTTAGAAACTTTATGTGATAAATAAAATTTAGAAACCTAAGTGTGGTTGTCAGTTATCTTTGTAAATCAACTAGTACACTGTGTGGAATAAATTACAAAGTTTATTTGTAAATTTTAACTTAGTATTTTATGCATTTTGTATATATGCTACATCAGCATGAGTGAAATATCCGAAGATTTCCAGAATCTTAATCTGTATCCCGTAACTGTCGAAGCTTCCAAAGAATATACTAGCTACTATCCCGATATTGAACAACCAGTAGAATTCAAGGTTCCACCCCTGAGCAAGCCAAAACAGAAGAAAAGAACTTATGTAGGATGGAGGAAAATCCGTAAGAAGAAGCCAGCTAAGAAACTGCCCAAAATAAATAATCCTTTGAAAAAGGGAAAAGAAGTTATAACTGAAGAGAGTTATAAACCACAAGAAATGGAAACTGGAGACAAAAAGAAGGATAAGGAAATAGAAATACAGATGGAGGAAATTACTAAAGAAGTAGTAATGGAAGTTAGGCAAGGATCTATACCAGCTCAGAGAGAAATCGGGGAGAGTTCCAATCCAAACCAGGAAAGAACTTTTCAAGATGAGATAGATTTTCTGTTGGAAAACTGTGAGACGATTCAGCCTGTCCAGACAAATCTTTTTACCTATCCTATTGAAAACCAACTCCCTATGAATTGGGAACCAGCAATTCCAGATCCAATAGTTCACTCCCAACCCATAGGAATGGATGAATGGTGGACGAACGATTGGCAATTTCAAAATATTGTCAACGATCCATACTCTTTTCTTCCACAATTCGATCCAGAACCATTACCTAATCCACCCATGAGCAATGAAAACATGGCTGAACTTCGCCACTTTGGCGAAGAGTTATTTGATATGGGGAATAGAATGAGGGAGATAGGTGGACAGATTGCTTGGAAGTACGACGAAAGGGAAATGCGTTTTTAATAGCAAGTAACAAAAGTTAGAACGATGATAAAATGGTAGTTGTAAAAAAAAATAGTACTAATAAAGTTAGTCTGTAAATAACCAATAAAACTCTGTATGATATCTGTGAGTAATGATGCATATTATAATAGATATATAAATGAAATCGAGAAATCGATTGTTTTGATTATATCTGTATTATAAAATTTTCTGATTATTTGTATATAATTATTATTTATCAGTTACTAATAAAATTTATATATATACATTATCAGATGGCAAACAGTGGTAATGATCCTATTAATGAAGTTAATCATTCTGAACAACATTCCAGAGATCAATATATGACTCGGCAAGATATCGAAAACATTGTTGCTCAAGGGATAGCCAATGCTATTCCAGCATTCGTTGCTGCTATAAAGAATCCGATTGAACCGCAACAGATTGTTCCTAGTAAACAGATTACTGAAGATAACTTCAGTAATAGTGTAAATGGAGGCAATAACCATAATAAGGAACCACATCAAGCTCCATTACCCAAGAAAATGAAAACTGCAACGCCTGGTTGCACTTTCAAAGAATTCATTGCTTGTAAACCCACTGAATTTGCAGGCAATGAAGGAGCAACTGCATCACTGCGTTGGTTAGAGAAAACCGAAGCAGTCATTGCAATAAGTAAATGTGGTAAAGATGACCAGGTCATGTATTCATCCAATCTGTTCAAAGAAGGAGCACTCGAGTGGTGGAATACTGTGTTACAATCAAAAGGAAGAGCAATAGCTTATGCTATGACTTGGGAAGAATTTAAGGGTTTGGTGGAAAGAAAATTTTGTCCTGAGTATGAGAAGGAACAGATGGCGAATAAGTTTCTAAATCATCGGATGATGAGTGTTGATTGTCGTGGTTATACCTCGACATTCTTCGAATATGCAAGAGTAGTACCAACATTGGCTTCGCCAGAACCGGTACTTATTTCTCGCTATATTTGGGGGCTAATTAGCGAAATTGCTGGATTGATTACTAACCAGTTTTGTGTGCATTGTTATTTATATTAGGTTAACAAGGCTAAATCATAGATTAGACTCTGATCATATTAAATCAGCAATGTGAGTCATTCTCTTTTTATCAAAATGCTTTATAAATTCTTAAATGTTTTCAAAGTTATAATTACGGGGATTAAGTCTTTGTAATCACCAAGTTACAGCCGGTATGTGGGGTTTTGTATACATTACTTGATAATCGTCACCATTGGGGCAGCCAATGGGGGATATGACCATAGTCACAGACACCATTTGGACGAATGGGCCAATGGGTCGAGTGGCAAGTACCGTGGGTAGTTGGATTGATATCAGAAACATTGTAATCGCTCTTAATACTGTAAATTATAACAAATGTGTCATTTTAGTAAATAGAATGATTCACTCAGTATTTCCCGCTGACAAAACCTTTTTCAAACATGTTTCAGGTGACCTGTTGTAATTCAGGAAAAGTGCTGGGGAGCATTTCAAGCTTAAGATAGTGGCTCAATATAAAATAAAGAAATAAATTTTGTAATATCACGCTTTTATAGTAAAAACATAATATTGTAAATTATCGGGGTTTTATCCCGAATTATGAAATAAAATAATCGGGGAAAAATTTTAGCTTTAAGCGATCCTGTTTCCGCTGTTAAACTCAATTAAATCAATACCGCAGTATTTCTGTCCCGCGGCTCTTGAAACGGGTCAAACCGGGTCAGGGGCCGTGACAAAACCCGAGCTTTAGAGTATTTAAATATGATGATTTATGTGTATTTGATGTGTCTATTTGCTTGGAATGAAGTAACTATGAGATTTTGGTGATTTGTAGCTAAAACACGTAAATCGGTGCATTTACGATGGTTAAAGATGAAGTTGTGAGCTTTGGATGGGATATTGCAGCTCGAGGATGAATATTGAAGTTTGTTCGGGTGATATGAAGGCTCACGAGTGAAAGGAGTATGAAAGAACAAAGTTCAGGGACCATTCGGTACTTAATTGGAAGTTGCTTTGTGCCTAAATGTGCAAGAAACAAGATTCTACAAAGTATAGGGGCCGTTTGGTAATTAATTGGAAGTTAATTATAGTTGAAATATTGAAGAAATAAGTGATATTGAAGTTTGAGGGGTCTCCGGGTCATTAAATGAAAGATATGTGATGGTTATATGTGAAGAGAAGTGGAAGTATAAAGTAGAGGGGTCAATGTTGACATTTGCTGAAAGTCATATATGGGTGTCTATGGTGAGACATGGATTCACGTTCTCACCCATGGTTTATAAACCATGGGTCATGGTTTAGGATGGTAGAGATATGTTTCTAGACCATCACCCACATTCTACACCTTCACCCAAGGTTCAGGTATGCAAGAATAAAAAAAACAAGCAGGGACTTTACACCTTGACCCATACTTCAGACCTTCACCCATAGTGGAGGAATATTGCCAGGTCTGTGTGAACTGTGACCCACGGTTCTGAACTGTGGGTGAAGCTGGGCAATAGGGGGGACGCGAATTTAATGATTTTTATGGGCTTTTATAAGATAAAAACCCTAGTTTCTCATTATCTATCATTCACAATCGATCCAAGGCATCAAGATACTCCAAGTTCAAGACTTTTTCATCTCAATTCCATCAAGATTCTCAATTCCATCACCGAATCAACCATGATTTCTTCACCACTTCGAGCATACGAAGATCAACCAACCGACATGAGCGGCTAGTCTTTTATGGTTTCCTCCGGATGGAGGGTTTGTGTAATTAGGTACTTTTATGTGTTTTTAACCATTGTAACTCGGTGATCTAAGCATTAGATGCTTTTCACAATGGATTTAATTGACTGATTGTAACTGGTTGCATTTATTTAAACCTTGATTTCTAAGCATTCAGTTCCCGAGAGTTCTAGTAATTGGGATATATTTGACATGGGATTAGGGTTTGTAATTGTAATTGATAATCATTCGATAACCTCCCGTTATATATTGACCGGAGTACTTAGTCGTTGGTTATCACAATTGGTTAATTAGGTTAAACATTTATGTCTATGTGAATGTTTTGATTAAACACATAACTGAACTTGTTTGCAAACCTGAAATTCGGAGGAACCTTTCTTTTTCCTATTGTTTAAAACCTCAAGTTCTTAATTCATAATTTAGTTAATCCACAAATCAAACAATCATCAGTTTATTTTTTTTATAGTTGTTAATAAAACTTTTCATTACGACACTTTCCACAATCCTCCTCTGGTTCGATATCCGACTTACTCTAGCTACTAGTTTATTTCGGTTTTTGCATGTCCTTAACGACAGACATCAAAATGGCGCCGTTGCCGGGGAAGCCACAAATTGAATTTTGGCAGAACAGGCCCCGGAAGCCCCAAACTTGCTATTTGATGCATTTTGACACGTTTAAGCCCCGTTAACCCCATTTCAAAGCTCTAAAATGAAGTTAAAGTATAGGGAACTTAAAATGTGCTAAAAAATATCTCGGATGTCGGTTCGTTTGGCCGTACGGTTGCGTTTTTCGGTTAATTACGACGGAAGTCGTAACGAACACAAAAACGATCCAAATTAAGCGACGAATGGAATTTTATCATACCATACACTAAAATAAAATATTTTAATGCTTACAAAAATTTTTGGATGTCCGGATGTATTCAGAACGTAGGATATGCGCGAAAATGCAAACTTATGCACTTTTTGACGCTTTTAGTCCCTATTGATCAAGAAAGTTTATTTTTGCGCAGCAAACACCTCAAAGCCTATTTCTAAGCTATGTAAAGGATATTTAGGTCATATTTAACTTATGATCAAGTTCCGAAATGTTCGTTACTATACAAATTGGTATAGTTTCGTAGTTTGACACAATTGGTCCCTGCGATCGAACAAACTTGATTTCAACACACCAAACCATCCAAAACTTATTCCTAAGTTATGTGAAGGTTATTTAAGGTATGTTAAGCCTATTTCACTATTCCGGAGTGTTCGTTGCATTAAACTGGTTATATTTACGCATCAGAGCGCGTATAACCATCCAGAAAGCGATTTAAAGCTTGAAATCGAACAAGAGTTGATATGTGCAAATGATACACATATTTTTACAAATCCCAAGTATGAAATACAATATTTAATTGGTTTGGTATTTGTTTGATGGTTAAAGTGACACAGGTGTCACATCGTGTCCAGGTCAACACGCCCCCGTGTCCGCTCAAAGATTCCCGTCTGATTTCGTGTCAGAATACGGAAAAAATGTGTCAGGATTCCACCTGAACATGGGGCCGTGTCCAGCCGACACGGGGCCGTGTGCAGCGTACTGTCGTTTTCTATAAATGCAGCCAAGAATTCTGCACATTTGAACCATTCAAGGGACAGAGATTTGGGGAATATTCTCACATACCATCCTAGGTATTTTCTAAAAGAAGTTTCTCAACAACCTTCTTGTCCTTTCCTCTTTTATCCACTTTCATCTTCTTCAATTTTCCTTCATGCTTCCATCAAAACTTGAAATCTCCACAATTTCAAGCTTTATTGAGATGTTTGCTAGATTTTTATTCATGGGATCTTGTTAAAAATAAGTTCTACAACAATGTTTTAAGTTGTTTATGCTTAAAAACCCTTTAAACATCATAAAAACAAATTTAAACTCCATGATCCCTTGTCCTAAAAATCTGCAGACATTTGAACACGGGCCGTGTTCGTTGAACACGGGGCCGTGTCCGAAGTACTGATCTCATAAAGTTGAACTCTTCTCGGTATGTTTTCTCAGAATGGCGAGCAAAACTAGCGGAACATCTTCATCACACTCCAGAAACAACCGACAAGGGAGAAGATCATCAACGGTTGAAGATTCTCTTGTAAACTACGTTTACGCCTTAAGAGAGGCCCTTGATGAGATGACAGGGGTGGAAGAGGCATTGGTTGACCGTATTAATCATTTGACGGTGGGGCTAGAGGGATGTCTTCGAGAGGTCAACCTTTTGCACCAAAGGTTGAACATTCTCGCTTCTCCTCCTTTGGTTCCAATCATCACCCAAAGGGCATGGAATGTGGTTCCTGAAGTCATCATCCGGCCGAGTGGTACGCCATACATCCGGAGCCCCCTCGGGAAGTGCTACAAGGGGTTTCGGTTGGTGTCACTCCTCCTCCACAAGATGTTGAAGAGAATGACGCCGCCTTCTTCCTCCCAAGAGAGATAGAAGAATGGCTTTAACGGCCCTCGGCTCGGAGTTCTACAAAACTTTTAGATAAGGGAAAACCATTTCCGGATTTTTGGTTCTTATTGTACTCGTAGAGCTCCATAAGATGATTTTACTTATCACTTGACCTATCTAATTTAGGACCCCTTTAATTTTATTTTCTGCTTTGTTTTTAACTTTTAGGATTATTGTGTAATTCTCTCTATGACTTAATGAATGATGGTTTTAGCTAATTTGGTGTTTGGATGATGTTGTAATGAGTAAAACACACTCGGGATGGTGAAGGATAACAAGGGAAACTTGGACCAGCACCCCATGCACGAAAACAGGGCGATCCGACAAATTTTCTTCATTACAGCAGGTTCAGCACGGGCCGTGCCCGCCCAACATGGCCCCGTGCGGCACAATCTGCAGAAAATACCCAGTTCAGTACACGGGCCGTGTTCACCCAACACGCCCCCGTGTCCAAGCTTCAATTTCTTTTGTTCAACTTTTTGATACTGGCACCTGAACACGGGGCCGTGCCCGGACACCACGGGGCCGTGTCCAGACGCCCAGTAACATAAAAACTTTGCTTTTTAACACCTTTTACATATTCAATCAACCTAAAAACTTATTTTTGGGACACATTGAGGACAATGTGTAATTTAAGTGTGGGGGGGATGCTAAAACTTTGAATCTTGCAAGTCCTAATTACAAGCCTTACACAAAACTCTATTGGAACCGCTAATCACCCCATTTTTTTTACTTGTCTAGGTTTAACTTGAGAATTTCAAATTCTAAAAAGGTTATATTTTTACAAATTTACAACCGATAGCGTCGTGATAAAAAGAACCAACATAAGAAAATTATGAAAAGGCATGACAAGCTTAGTTAAAATTTAATTATATATACTTGATCACATAAAAACACATTCCCACAAAAGTGAGTTTTGAGCCTTTATTGAGCATACAAATACATATCTTTAAACTAAATGCTCATTTTTCGTTTCTTGTGTGAATAGCCGCTTGGTTCTTACAACTCTAGAACTTGCCACGACGATACATTCCCGGTCCTTACCAACTTAAACCCGAGTAAGTAAATGATGGAGGCATTAGGACTAACCCTTTTTATTTCTACACCATTATTTTTCTTTTTTTTACCACCTACCCAAAATCCCCCTAGTTAACCCCTTTGAGCCTAAACCTTTTCATTTCTTAACCCAAACCAAACACCCTTTCACCCACCAAAACCTTTTTATTTTTAACCCTTTGTTTTAGTAACAAGCTCGGTTTTTCATATGACTTTAAAAAAAATGTTGATGATGAAGCAAAAGAAATAAACAAGCAAGTTCATAAAAAATAACTTTGTTTGAATTATGGCTTCATCAAAATAAAAATTGCAAAAATAAAAAGTCTTATGAAAACCGACGCTTTTTACGCTTTTCGCCCTTTTTCTACTAACCACTAACCCAACCACCTACCTTTAACCCAAGCCTAACCCTTCACCCAAAAGTCCTCTTGATATTTACAAAGGCATATAGTTAAAAAGGAGGAGGATTGATTGCTTGGCAAGCCTATGGTAGGAGTAAGTTCCATGCCGCTCTCGAGTGATTCACTAAAATACATCTTCGGCCGAGTGTTGAGTGATCCCCCGTGAGGTATGTGAACTTGTATATAAATAGAATTTTAAAAAGGCATGTTATGCCCTAATAAGTAATTTATCTTATGAAAAGTTTTAAATAAATCATGACGAATACGATTGTAAATAAATAAAAATAAAACTTAATAAAGAATCTTGGAAATCCCGACACTCTATGACAAGCCCAAAAACCTTCTCTTCTACCCATTCCATTTGGGAGTGTAAAGCCACATTATAAAGAGTTTTGCTTGAGGACAAGCAAAGATTCAAGTGTGGGGGTATTTGATGTGTGCAAAATGCAACATATAAATTACATCAATTGTGGCATAAAACTAACCCTTTTTTAGTACTAATGTTGGAAAAAGTGTGCTTTTGTTTTCCTTTTGTATTTTCAGGATTAAATGAGCTCAAATTAACAAAAGAAGCAAAAAAGCAGCTAAATCTAACATAATTAATGAAGACAGAGAAGAGGATGGACACAGGGTCGTGCCCACTGGACACGGGGCCGTGCCCGAGCTACTATTCAGGCTATAAATAGGGGTGCTTGGCTCATTTGCAAACCATCCCTTGGCACACCACATCTCTCACACTTCACCCACCACCCACCACCATCACAACACCATCATCCACCACCATCATCCATTGTCCATCATAGAGTGTGTGAGTCGTCTCGGGATCCAAGATTGATCGTAAGAGTTCTTGACAATCAAAGGCCATGTTTGCCTAAGTCTCTTACATCACTTGGTGAAGACAAGTGTCTAGTGTAATACTTTTTATTTTTAATCTTTTCGCACTTTTTACTTGGTTATGTATTAATGACTTTAATAACTAGTTTCTTATGTTGAAGGTGATTCTTCCTTATCGTTTGTCCGTGGTGTCTTGGCATTATTTTACTGTCTATATAAAATAAAAGATTTTCACAATTCATATCTCCACGGTCTATATGGAGATATGTTGGCTACCTGGTCGGGGGTTAAGGGAACGGTTTGGTAAGAGTCTTGCCTTGTTCAGTGTATAGATCCTGCAAGGACCTGGGTCAAATTTAGTAGGACCTCCTTCAATACCTACCGGTATTGGATGGCGGGGGTCCAAACTCTTTGATCCCCTCATATGTAAGCTACTATTAATACTTTAACCCGGCTACTTAGGACTGTATCCCTGCTGACTCAGACTACTTAGCCGAGGGTAACGTCACCTTCAAAAGAGGGGCCTACCATAATATGCATTAATAACTTAATTAATTATCTTTCAATAATCCGACCCTTTAGGATTGTATCCTTGCTGACTCAAACTACTGGGTTGAGGGTAACATCACCTTCAAAAGAGGGGCCTACTACAATAACTAAGATAATCTCTTAAATAGTGCAAAAGTGCGGAAATAATCAAAGGTTACACTAAACACGAGTCGGAGCCAAGTGATTCATCTTGTCTATCTGTTTTTCTTTTATTTTTATTTTTCAGCATTTTAGTTAGTTTTTATTTTTCTTATTTAAAACCTTTTTCTAAACTTTTGATTTGATTAGACGTTGAGGATAAACCGGTACTAAAAGCTCTTGTGTCCTTGAACGACCTCGGTATCTTGCCAACACTATACTACGCTCACGATGGGTGCACTTGCCCATATGTGTGTTTGGTGTTAGTAAAATATCGTGTTTTATAAATTTAAAACTTGACTAACGTGTAAAAAGGGCTTAAAATATACTTAAACTTATATAACACATTTTGCACACATCATATACACACACACATTTTTATATGTACTTTTTTAAAATACACATGTTTTAACCCTTCATTGACCTATTTTTTTTTAAGTAATTGACTGGAATTTACAAGGTTTGGTCGAAATTTGACCGGAATCTGGCCAGAATAGGACCGTCATTGACTGCCTAACAATTAATCGTCCCGGTTAATGATTATATACCCGATCCGGTAAAAAGTGTAAGATTGTTTTGTATTTTATTAAGCATCATATTATAGAAATTTAAGGATTTCTACATTATAAATGTAATTTATAATATTTATCCTCTGAAAGTATATACTATTCTCTTATTTTATAACATTCAAATCATATGTTTTTTTAAACTTATCATGTTTGTTATTAGGTTGATTTAACTGGTGAGTTATCAAAATGGTGTCAATTGACAAGCCTTTTCTTTCTCTATTTTCTTTGCCTTAAAATCAATTAAGTGACATATTATTTGCATTAACAAATTTTTATTCATTTTTTTTTATCATAAGCTATAGTTTAATTTCTTAGTTTACACATTAGACATTTATTTGCTATCAACTAACTCATTACAAAACGATATCAATATCTGTTATTGAAAAACCCGTCACACCAATCTCCATTCAAATTTCTTAGTTCAATGCATTCTTTGCCAAGCCGGGCTTTGACTAGCTTTTAATCGGTCAAGTTGATCGTGTCATCTTCCGTACCCGTACCATACAAATGAACCAAACATGTATTATATATATTTGTGTTAACTTCAAAAATATTTGTGACACAACGAACGTTATATGATTATATATATATACACTTCAATGGACCTTTACTTCAAAATATTTGTGACACAACGAACGTTATATGATTATATATATACACTTCAATGGACATTTACTTGAATATAAGATAAGTCGAGTCATTTGTTATAGAAGAGGGTTAGAAGACCTAGAAGTTATGGTGATTGGACACTTCAAATGATATGAAAATGACACTAGATCTATCGATCTAAGTTGACTTACATATTGCTTATAGCCTAATTAAAGTGGCCTAATTGGATCCTGTGTTGTTGCAACCACCAAACAACTTGTGGATTCACCAAGCTTTCCTTAGTGCAAAATGCACTTCTTTTCAGGACATGTTTGCAACATCTCCATAATTAGTAATAATGTCAAAAACATTTTGTTATTAGGTACAAACACACCTAGAAAAGAAACTACCCCAACAATTACCAAACTATTATTATTTTTTATTACTATATTGGCATACATAACTTCAAATTTCATCTTTTTTTAACGACAAATATCTTTTTAACTTTTGTCGTATGTGGAACTTCAACCTAAGACCTCACCCTCCCTAGGTGTTTAAAGACTGTCTTTTCCAATGGACCACCACCCCATTGTAACTTTGAATTTCATCTAACGTAAAAGAATTAGCCGCTATACATCAGGGTTTCATGATCCATTGACATTTGTATGTTTAACTTGTAACGATAGACTTGTCGTTTTTGCTTGACCTTTAAAATTGTTATCCGTAGAGTACTATAGTTAAAAAGTTGTGATTTTGTTAAGTGTTTTTGGATTTTGAGTTTAATGTAAATAGAAAAAAGACATGAGACATGAGACATATGGTTTGAATATGAAATTAAGGATGAAAGTAGACATAGATAATGTTTTAGGTTAACAGTCTTTTACTAAAAGTAAGAGGCTTAAAAACACAAAAAGAAATTGACTATTATTATATTCAAAAATAAAAAAATATTCATCAAGTAAACAATATATTAACAAATAATCGATATAAGTGACTTAATAGTTTAATCAACATAACCATACACGTTAGGAGGGTTTACTACACGTATTGAAAAAGAAAAGAAAAGAAAAGAAAGAAAGAAAAAGGCAAAAGCCATCAAAATTATGAACATAGTTTAAAGTTGTGATTCACTTATATCAACAATGATCGGAGAGCTTTTATATGTTGGGTTATGGTTGATATGATGTTGGTGGGATTTACTGAGTATGATTATGATGATGATGATGATGATGATGATGGTTATGGTTGATATATTTCATACAAAAAACATATGTTTCATAATTGGGTTGAATAATTTAATTCGTCAACCTGAAACCTATCAACTAGACACGATTAACGCACATAACAATAACATATTTTTTAATGATATGTTTTACATACTAATAGTCAAACTTTTTACAAATATTCAAATATAAATATTTTTTTGTTATTTTTTTTGGTATATCAACGTATTGGTGTGTGGTGTGTGATTTCAAAAACCTTGTCGAAAATTGTTATTGATGGTATACCATTAAGGAATTTCTTCCAGGGATTGGTAGGTGAAGGGAGCGAGATATATTTTTTGCTGGACCCTTGGATTATAAACGAACCTTTGAGAGACAAATTTCCGCTTCTGTTCAGATTGGAAGTTGAAAAAAGATGCAGGGTCATGGACCGGGTTGGGGTTTCAGCTAACGGGTTGAGTAATAGATGGCGATGGAGGCATTGTCCTTCGTCAGCGGCTGAGGTTAACGAACTAATGCAGCTAAATGTTGTGCTAAGTTCGGTCTTTATAACTAACAGGAAAGACGGTTAGAGATGGATTGGGGTTGCGAATGGGGTGTTTAGTGTGGGTGTTGTTAAAGAATTCTAAATACTCGGTCTGATGTCAGTAATTTATACGTCCCGGAATGGTGCAAGTGGTTTCCAAGTAAGGTCAATGTTTTTATTTGGAGATTTGAGATGTATAAAATTCCGACAGCAGTTCCCTTGAGAAGGAGAAATATTGGAATCGTCGATACCAAGTGTCCGTTATGCAATTTCGGGGAGGAAACTGTGGAGCCTTTATTTACTTCATGCTGGGTTGTTGCGATTGTTTGGGCTCGTATAAGTGTGTGGTGTAAAATTCCAAATATATTTGTTTTCTCCTTCAAGGATCTTTTGGAGATGGTATTCATGGCATTATAAGGGTCGGATGTTGGTGCATTTGGCGCGCAAGGAACAATGTGATTTTTAATAACAAACTGGTTAAAATTGAAGATATCATGAGCGAAGTGAAGTCGGTGGGGTATTTATGATATAAAAATAGGTCGAAATTCAAAGGTATATCGTAGGATAGTTGGTGTAATTTGTAATTATGTAGTTTGGTTTGGTTGGTCGCCCCGGTTTGGAGTGTGCCGGTTTTAATGAAGTTATCGTTAAAAAAACGTTTTTCGTATAAAGTGGGATCTAGTGAATCGTGTTATTTTACCTGTACTCTATGCTTTTCACGCCTTTTTAGGTGTTAAAAAATAAAGAAAAAAGAATGTTTGTTGTGAACAATATCGTAGTATAACTTAAATTATTTAATTTATGATGTTTCAAATTTAAAACTACATTCACTAGAATACAATCGACTACTTGTCCTTGGGGGTCCATTTCTCAAAAGGCTGCTTTATTCGTATATACCCACATAAGGGATGTGACTCATATATTAGAAAATATTTGGTATAACATTTGTTAGTTAAAAAAAAACATATGGTACAATCGAATGTTAATGTACTTAGTGGTGTATTAACTAATTTTAATAATTACATTAATCGTTAAAAGAATTTGTATTTGATTTAGAATCTGATACACGAACTCAGATTAGGGTTAAGGACAAGAAATTTGTGGCTTATGAAACCGTATATTTGTCTACGAGTAAATTACGATTTTGGCCCTTATGGTTATATCACTTTTACTATATTAGCCCAAAATATGATTTTTTTAACATATGTGCCTCTATGGTCTCTATAACTAACTATTTTAGCCCCTGAGTCTAACTCAACCCCAAACTTTGGTTAATTATTTGTCACATGACATGCACATGATGGGTATAATTGTAACTTATCCTCCCCCTTTTACTGACACCTATTAAAAACAATTTAATACCCAATTACACCACAAAAACAATTTATCTCATCATGTGAAACACCTTCTGTTCCAGTTCACTCTGATTCGAACATCAATATTGAATATTATTTGAGAATTTTCGTTGAATTTGTTTCAAATTGAGGCTGAATTGTTGAATTAGATCCTGATCGGTAAGTTTTGTTATGATGTATGAATTTTGATCGGTAAGTTTTGTTATGATGTATGAATTTTGATTTGTTATACGCGAACTGAACTCTTGAAGTTAGGTTTTCGAAGGAGAAATTGAAGTTTATTTGAAAATTTTCGTTGAATTTGTCCTGTTTGAAGTTGAATTGTTGAATTAGATCTTGATCCATAAGTTTTGTTATGAAATTTGATTCATTATACACGGATTGAACTATTGAGGTTAGGTTTTCGAAGAAGAAATTGAAGTTTATTCGAGGATTTTCATTGAAATCTCTTCGGTTTAAGGCTGAATCATTGAGTTAGATCCTGATCGGTAAGTTTTGTAATGAATTTTGATTCGTTTCGCACGAATTGAACTGTTTTAGTTAGGTTTTGCTTCACTTTTGTTTAGATTTTGGAATTTAGAAGCCGTTTTTTATTCATCACACACGAACTGAATTATTTTTATCTTGGAGAAGATGATGGGTCTATTGAAGAATTTAGGGGTTTTGTGGTGAAATTGGGTATTAAATTGTTTTTAGTAGGTGTCAATAAAAGGGAGAGGAGAAATTACAATTATACCCATCATGTGCATGCCATGTGACAAATAATTAACCAGAGTTTGGTGTTGAGTTAGACTCAGAGGCCAAAATAGTTAGTTATAGAGACCATGGGAGCATATTGAAACGCCCAATTTCTCACTTTTGACAATTAATATAAACTTCATACAAATTTCTGAAAAATTTTGACATGACCCATTCGTAATGAATCGCTACATACCATATCTTTCAATATACTTACAACATTTAACCCGTTATGGACAAGTCGATTCCTAAACATTTCAACAATCATTCCACTTATCATTCCAAACCATTTAGACGGGTCATTCCATATTCACTACACCATCCTCTTTTGAACATTTCTCATTATAAACTCATAGCATCTAATCAATCATGATTCATAATGGAAATTTACATTAAACTCATAGTACCAAATATTATTAATCATGAGTCTACAAATGGAGTACATAAAGTTCATATGAACTTACCGTGATCCTGAGCTCCTTGTGCTTTGGAGTGACTCGCTCCTTCTTCCTTCTTATTCCCTGAACATCATAACTTTATTCACTTAGCTCCCATTACTTTCACATTCTTTATTATCCAATACGATATTTACAATTTACATACATTCCCGCTATGATTACACCTCATCAATTTAGCAAATTTTTATACAAAATCATATCTAAATTCATTTAGACATTTCATCAAACACATGGTGGGCATACTATCTATAAGGCATTATATACAAATAGTTATAGCATCTCCATCCTATCTCATCAATGGTTAATCAAAATCTTTCATAACAAGAATCATTACCCTAATCCATAACTTACTATTTTGACTATGTACAAATGGTTTCAAATCAATTATTCATAACAATTTCATCAATCAACAATCAAATTAACATATAAAACTTCACAATTGTTAAACATTACTTGACATGCAAGTGGGTTTTGCCCTAATCATGCTTATATTCAAAATTTAGCATCTATTGATGTCTAGACCTTCATAGCAACCATTAATCATACTGAATTTTGTATTACATTTACGAATTACACAAAACCCACATAATCAAACATCATCAAATCACAAATTTTCACTTACTTGAGATCAAGAACACTTAGATAATCAGGATTCTTAGTTCATGCAGTCGATTCTTCAATAATCTGGCTTTCAATTGAGGGGATTTTGTGATTTAGGGTTTTGAGAGGGAAGGAGTTCTCCCCCTGGATCCTCACGATCGCACACACACACCAGACTAGTCTGGTTTAATTTTTTTTGTCATGTTTTAATACCATATTTACATATCTAGTCCCTCATCTTTTAATCCCCATTCACTTTAGTCATTTACCTTTTAACTTAACCATCATTCTTTTACTAACTTTTATTTCTTTGACATAATTCTATATATTTTCCATTTAAAACATCACTACCATTATACTTTTAGGTCATATGAGAATTTGGGGTGTTACAAGTCTACCCCCCTTAAAGAAGGTTTCGTCCCCGAAACCTGAATACATACCGAATAATTCTGGGTAATGTTCTCGCATTTCATCCTCCGCTTCCCATGTAAGATCCGATCCCTTTCGATGTTGCCATTGGACCAGCACTTGCCGAACGGATTTGTTGCGGAGTTGCTTTACTTTAAAATCCTTTATTGCGACGGGCCTTTCAACGTAATTTAATTTCTCATCCACTTCAATATCATCCAAAGGTACGTATGCGGACTCATCCGCGAGGCACTTTCGCAATTGCGACACATGAAAGGTGTTATGAATCCCATCCAACGCGGGTGGTAATTCTAACTGATACGCCACCGCCCCGACCCGAGCGAGTATCTTGAATGGTCCAACGTATCGAGGACCTAGCTTTCCGCGTTTATGAAAACGAATTATCCCTTTCCATGGAGAGACTTTTAGTAAGACATAATCTCCCACTTGGAACTCAATTGGTCGCCTTCGCCGATCTGCATAAGACTTTTGTCTATCTTGGGCTGCTTTTATTCTTGATCTAACCATATCAATTTTCTCATTCGTTTTGGCTACGACATCCTTTGACGCGAGTTCGCGTTGACCCACTTCCCCCCAACAAACCGGGGTTCTACATTTCCTTCCATAGAGCATTTCGTAAGGGGCCATTTTTATGCTGTTATGATAACTATTGTTATAAGAAAACTCTACCAAAGGTAGATGATCGTCCCAGCTTCCTCCAAAATCCATGACACATGCCCTTAACATATCAACTAATTTTTGTATAGTTCTTTCCGATTGACCATCGGTTTGAGGATGGTAGGCGGTGCTAATATGTAACCGGGTTCCCAATTCTTCATGAAACTTCCTCCAGTAACGGGACGTGAACCGGGTGTCCCGGTCGGATACTATGGACACCGGAACCCCATGTCGGGATATAATCTTGTTCATATAAACTTCCGCCATCCTTTCTGAATTATAAGTTTCTCGAATGGGTAAGAAATGTGCACTTTTGGTCAGTCGATCAACGACCACCCATATTGCATCGTGCCCTTTTCTTGTCTTGGGAAGCTTAGTCACCAAATCCATCGTTACATGCTCCCACTTCCACACCGGTATCTCCAACGGTTGTAATTTCCCATACGGTCTTTGGTGTTCGGCCTTTACTTGGGAACAAGTCAAACACTTAGCCACATACTTGACAATATCTCTTTTCTTTCCCGGCCACCAATAATTCATCCTCAAGTCTCGATACATTTTTGTAGCTCCTGGATGGACGGAGTATCGAGACTTGTGTGCCTCATTCAAAAGTAATTCTTCCACATCACATTCCCGAGGTATCCAGATTCGACCATACCTCGTTTTTATGCCATTCACATTCTCAATTAACTCATGGATAAATCCTTTCGTTCTTTCTTAATTTGAGTCCTTGGCATCCAAGGACTTAATTTGAGTCTCTCGTATTTCTTCAAGGAGTTTGGAAGTGACTACCATTTTCATTGATCTTACCCGAATCGGGGGGCGGGTACTCCTTTCGACTTAGAGCATCCGCCACTACGTTAGCCTTCCTGGGGTGATAGTGGATATCACAATCGTAATCCTTGATAAGCTCCAACTATCTTCGTTGTCTCATATTAAGATCTTTTTGTTCGAAAAAATATTTGAGGCTTTTGTGATCCGAGAAGTTTGTACACTTCACCCCGTATAGGTAATGTCTCCATATCTTCAAGGCGAACACGACTACCGCCAACTCTAGATCGTGGGTTGGGTAATTATTTTCGTGTTGCTTAAGTTGCCTTGAAGCGTAGGCAACGACTTTACCCCTTTGTATTAGTACACACCCAAGACCCTGATGGGAGGCATCAGTATATACCACCAAATCACCCGTTCCATCCGGTAATGTCAACACAGGAGAACTTGAGAGTTTTTCTTTCAGTGCCTGAAACACTTTTTCTTGTTCTTCGCCCCATAAAAACTTCTCACTTTTCTTCGTTAACCTTGTCATGGGCGAGGCTATTTTGGAGAAATCCTGGATAAATCTTCTGTAATAACCAGCCAAGCCCAAAAAGCTTCTTATCTCGCTTGGATTCTTCGGGGGTACCCAATTCATCACTGCCTTTACTTTGGACGGGTCCACATGAACACCGTCCGCATTGATTACATGACCCAAAAATTGTACTTCTCTCAGCCAAAAGGCGCATTTTGAGAACTTTGCATATAACCTTTCCTTGCGGAGCGTCTCCAGCACATCACGTAAGTGTGAAGCATGCTCTGCTTCACTTCGGGAGTACACTAGTATATCATCAATAAAAACAATTACATACTTATCAAGCATAGGCCGGCACACCCGATTCATTAGATCCATAAATGCAGCTGGCGCGTTTGTTAAGCCGAAGGACATTACTAAGAACTCGTAATGTCCATACCGCGTTCGAAATGCCTTCTTCGACACATCTTCTTCTCGTACACGCAGTTGGTGATAACCCGACCGCAGATCGATTTTCGAAAACCAACTTGCCCCTTGTAGCTGGTCAAATAGGTCATCGATTCTGGGCAACGGGTAACGATTCTTCACCGTTAACTTGTTCAACTCTCTATAGTCGATGCACATTCGCATCGAACCATCTTTCTTCTTCACGAATAACACGGGCGCTCCCCATGGTGAAACACTTGGTTTAATAAAATCCTTATCGAGCAACTCTTGAAGTTGCGTCATCAATTCTTTCATTTCGGTTGGAGCCAACCGATAAGGAGCTTTAGCTACCGGTTTTGCACCCGGGTTAAGCTCTATTTTGAATTCTACTTCTCGTTCAGGTGGAAGCCCCGGTAAATCTTCCGGAAACACATCCGGATATTCGTTCACTACGTTCACATCTTCAAGCTTTGGGTCACCTCAGTTGGTGTCAATCACATAGGACAGATACGCCTTACCCCCGTTCCTCACATATTTGACGGCTTTGATTAAAGAGCACAATTTCGACTTGTTGACCCTATCCCCTTTCCCCCCGGGGTTACTACATGAATGACTTTCTTCTCGCATTGAATTTCAGCGTGGTTTTGGGCTAGCCAATCCATTCCTACAACTACTTTAAATTCACCCATGTACATCGAGACAAGATCTATACTAAATTCCTCATCTTCAATTAAAATCTTACAGTTTCTACATATATCATGTAACAAATAGCTTTTACTATCAGCAACTTCCACTTCTAAGGGTACTAACATCTTTTCAAGCTTAAACGATGGATGAACTAACAACTCATTAGAAACGAACGATCTACTAGCCCCGGAGTCAAATAAAACATTCATAGGCATAGAATTTACCAAAAATGTACCTGAAACAACATCCGGGCTAGTCTTAGCTTCATCCGCGGTTAACTGGAACATCCTCCCACGAGCCTTGGAAGACTCGTCCTTCATTCCATCTTTCCTTGCCCCTGATTGAAGTTTCGGACATTCTGCTCTAACGTGCCCTTCTTGATGACAATTATAGCACGTCTTTGAATTTTCGGGGCACTTATAATACGGATGCCCCTCTTACCCACATTTGTAGCACCCTTTCTTCCCCAACAAACATTCGCCCGAATGATGCTTCCAGCATGTCTTGCAAGTCGGGATTCCGCTACCTGTCCTCCCTTTCTTGATCTGATCCTGGAATCTTGCCTTTTTCGATGGGCTTGGGTTGGTAGGATTCTCGGCCACCCTTTTCTCTCCTCGTTCCACCTGCCTTCTTAACTCAATCTCCCTATCTATTGCCCAGTCGATTAATTCATTCAATGTTGCACACTTGGAGGGATTTACGAACTCCCGATATTCAGCCTTTAACATAGCATGATAACGTATAATTCTCAACCTTTCAGTCCCCGCTATCTCCCCATAAAATTTCACCTTCTCGAGGAACTTATTCGTTATTTCGTCAATCGTTTCATCCTTTTGTCGAAGACGTAGGAAGTCTTCTTGAATCTTATCAAGTGCGGATTGTGGGCTATGATATTTCAGAAATGGCTCCTTGAACTCTTGCCATGTTAACGTTTGTACCTTGTCATCCCCCAATTCCTTCGAATGTGCGTCCCACCAATCCTTTGCTTGGAGTTGTAGGAGGCCCGTAGCAAACATCACTTGATCCTCCACTTCACATCTACTTCTTACAAACACTGCCTCGGTGCTTGAAATCCATCTTTGACAAGCTATCGGGTCAATTTCCCCTTTGTACGGTAAAGGGTTACATGCCATGAATTCATTGTACGTGCACCTTCGAGTACTTTTCTTTGTTTGTAGTTCACTAATCATCTCCTTTAGTTCTTCCACCTTGGTCGTTACTAGAGTATCGACTACTCCCAATACTTGACCTTCCACCTCTTGAGCTAGTCGGGAATTACTAGCTTCAATCACTTTCTCTACTTCGTCTACAATCATTGCTCTCATTTCATTTCGGCGTGCTTCATCATCATCGTTTACATTTACCGCATCAGCCCTCTACATAAAACATTCATTATATTCATTAGGTTTCATTTCATACTTCCCATCATCACGTTTTAACATCATTTTATCATAACACGTTCCATTAATCATTCATACTTCATGCCTTATCGTCATTGACGATCGTATCGTATCATATCGACCGAATCCTTTATTCATAACAAACTTTCCTTTCCATCTTTCACATGTACCTTTCCTTCATCATTTGATTATCAATTTTGCCTTAAATATTGTTCATAAGGTCTTTAAAATCAATTGGAACAAGTCCCGCATTCAAGATCGTCGAAACAAAAAAAAATTCAGAGCAGGGGGGACGCTCGCGTGGCGCGAGGGCCAAGCCACCCATGCGTCGCGCGACGCCAGCAACGTCGCACTACGCGACGGACATGGGGCTTCGGCGTGGCGCGGCTCGAGCAACACATTTGGACAGAAGGTTCGTTTTCTTGCTGCTGTTGATGCCCAGCTCCGTGAATTCTCAAACTTAACTCTTAAAAACATCATATCTCAAGTTCTACAAGTCCGTTTTGCCCGATTCTCTTTCCTACGCGTCCGTAATTTAATTGCGGACCCGTTTAGCATATTCGTTAGCCGTATAACTCAGTTTAAGAACAAATAATCTATAAATCCCGTTCTATTTCTAACTACAACATAATAAATTTTACAATTTACTTACTTGCGTAGCGCTTCGGAACGAACACACCTTTATACGAGCTTTCAGTTTGAGTTCAAGCATTTGACTCAAATACTTGAATCCCTCAAACTTCGGCTCTGATACCAACTTGAAACGCCCAATTTCTCACTTTTGACAATTAACATAAACTTCATACAAATTTCTGAAAAATTTTGACATGACCCATTCGTAAAGTAAACGATTTCCTGCTTTTTAACAAAATCATTCAAAATACATTCTGCGACACTTTTCAAAAGATGCTAAAATTAGACCATACACATTTTACCAAAACATTCTATCCAAAGTATCCAAAATAAAGTTTAAACTTCAAACTATTACGATCATCCTAAATACTAGTTTTACATTTACGTTAACAAAATGACTTTGACCCATTTCAAAAGATATCTTGAACCGGAAGTGCATAATAGTCGACATTGTGTGTGTTCGGTCCGGGTGCGCCGCGATTAAGCATGGGATTTACCTATCATTCATAACAACAAAACGTTTGTTAGTTTGTAATACATAACAATTCAAACCCTTTAATTACCTAACATTATTCGACCCATTAACATGGCATATTACTTTACTAACACCATTACTTTCATTCGGAAACATCCAACATACCGCTTTCCGACTCACTTGTAATGAATCGCTACATACCATATCTTTCAATATACTTACAACATTTAACCCGTTATGGACAAGTAGATTCCTAAACATTTCAACAATCATTCCACTTATCATTCCAAACCATTTAGACGGGTCATTCCATATTCACTACACCATCCTCTTTTGAACATTTCTCATTATAAACTCATAGCATCTAATCAATCATGATTCATAATGGAAATTTACATTAAACTCATAGTACCAAATATTATTAATCATGAGTCTACAAATGGAGTACATAAAGTTCATATGAACTTACCGTGATCCTGAGCTCCTTGTGCTTTGGAGTGACTCGCTCCTTCTTCCTTCTTATTTCCTGAACATCATAACTTTATTCACTTAGCTCCCATTACTTTCACATTCTTTATTATCCAATACGATATTTACAATTTACATACATTCCCGCTATGATTACACCTCATCAATTTAGCAAATTTTCATACAAAATCATATCTAAATTCATTTAGACATTTCATCAAACACATGGTGGGCATACTATCTATAAGGCATTATATACAAATAGTTATAGCATCTCCATCCTATCTCATCAATGGTTAATCAAAATCTTTCATAACAATAATCATTACCCTAATCCATAACTTACTATTTTGACTATGAACAAATGGTTTAAAATCAATTATTCATAACAATTTCATCAATCAACAATCAAATTAACATATAAAACTTTACAATTGTTAAACATTACTTGACATGCAAGTGGGTTTTGCCCTAATCATGCGTATATTCGAAATTTAGCATCTATTGATGTCTAGACCTTCATAGCAACCATTAATCATACTGAATTTTGTATTACATTTACGAATTACACAAAACCCACATAATCAAACATCATCAAATCACAAATTTTCACTTACTTGAGATCAAGAACACTTAGATAATCAGGATTCTTAGTTCATGCAGTCGATTCTTCAATAATTTGGCTTTCAATTGATGGGATTTTGTGATTTAGGGTTTTGAGAGGGAAGGAGTTCTCCCCCTGGATCCTCACGATCGCACACACACACCAGACTAGTCTGGTTTATTTTTTTTGTCATGTTTTAATACCATATTTACATATCTAGTCCCTCATCTTTTAATCCCCATTCACTTTAGTCATTTACCTTTTAACTTGACCATCATTCTTTTACTAACTTTTATTTCTTTGACATAATTCTATATATTTTCCATTTAAAACATCACTACCATTATACTTTTAGGTCATATGAGAATTTGGGGTGTTACACATATATGTTAAAAAATCCTATTTTGGGCTAATATAGTAAAAGTGATGTAACCACAGGGGCTAAAATCGTAATTTCTCTTTTAAAAACTATACAATGTTATAGATAATTTAATATAAAAAAGTAAAATAAAAAGTATTAAGTCTACAAATAAATTGAGGGGGAGAAGCCAGTTGTAATAAGGTTTTTAAGTGTAATTTATTGGTGTAAATTAGATGAATAACATTTACTATTCAAATAAATAAATAAATAAGGCTTCTAAGTGTTATGTATACATCCTTACTCTACATTTTTTTTTTGGTAAAAAAGCTGTTTTCACGACTCAAACCCACAACTTCTAACTCATATGAAAACGACTACTTATGATATGCACTCTAGCAAGTGAATAAGCAACAATAAAACAATATATGTTTTTCCAAATTTAATTTATTTCCCCTTATGATAATGTTATCTTTCTGGGAAAAAAATTAAATAAATGAGTAGTAGAGGTGGCAAATGACAATGATAAAAGCAGGGGAAAAGAAGATAAAAAGGAAAAGTCCTTTTGATACAAAGTTGTAAATATATGTTGGCTTGTAGGGCTTATCATCACATTATCTTTATTTTTTTAATTTATCATTATAATACATACATATATATATATATATATATATATAAAGCTTTCATGTCAGATTACCTGTCTAGAACTAAGTTTACGTACAAAGTGTCTTATTGTACAAAACGTATGAAACGTATGAAAAAAACAAAAAAACAAAAAACGGTGGCATTTTCTTAATTATTTACGCGTAGAGTAATTATCAAAATTACTCTACAAATGATCCCGTAGAGTCAGGGGCGGACCCACATTGAACGGGTCGGGGTCCCCGGACCCCAGTGGTTTTTTTTTTTTTTTAAATTAGTAGATTCGGTATATTAAATTTTATAAGGACCCCATAAATACAATTAGGTGGACACCATAGAAAGAAAATGAAAGTTGGTGTAGTGGTAAACCTCTCTCTTTAACAAAAAGAGGTCATTGGTTTCAATCCTTGTATAGCTTGTTTTTTTGTTTTTTAAATCTAGTTCAAACCTCACTCTGACCCGACCTAAAAATTTTAACATTTTGTTATGAAAGTTTTGAACACCGAAAAAT
The DNA here is from genome assembly GCA_030545235.1 of Helianthus tuberosus. Classification (NCBI taxonomy): domain Eukaryota; kingdom Viridiplantae; phylum Streptophyta; class Magnoliopsida; order Asterales; family Asteraceae; genus Helianthus; species Helianthus tuberosus. The sequence continues at coordinate 19,716,724 of CM060359.1, forward strand.
GGATCCCATTGGAAAAAAATCCTGGATCCGTCACTGCGTAGAGTAATTTTGATCTTGTAGAGTGATTTTGTAAAATGTTCTTGTAGGGTAATTTTGATCTTGTAGAGTATCATAATTACTCTACAAATGACCTTGTATGGTAATTTTTGATCTTGTAAGGTAATTTTATAAAGTATCATAATTACTCTACAAATAATTTTGTAGAGTAATTTTGAATTGTATGTTGTTTGATAAACTTGCAGAGTAATTTTGATACACCTGTAGAGTAATTTTGATGCAGAGTAATTTTGATATACCTGTAAAGTAATTTTGATAATTACCTTACAAGATCAAAATTACTCTACAAGATTATTTGTAAAGTAATTTTGACAATTACTAATAATTACGAAAATACCACCGCGTTTTTTCAGCAAAACCTTCAGTTCGTACGTTTTATACGTTAAAGTTATTTGTATTTGATATTTTCTTTACTTATCTAAATCATTATAATTATATTATACACATATTTTCAGTTGATTGCCTTCGAATAAACTTGCTCAAATAATATAGGCAACGTGCATGAATAATATTAAACATTCAAAATTCACAACTATTACTATTATTTATATTATTATTATTATTATTATTACTAGTATTAAGCCCCTGCGTTGCAGCGGTTGTCATAAAACTGTGTTAAGTAGTAGCAATACTATACCATTGTCAGCGATCACCAACACCGGAAAAGCTCGTAAAAATAAAATAAATAAAAATGGGAAAAAAATAACGCCGATCGAAAAGCAGACGTAAAATCTTTGAATTACGCACGCTCGTTGCTGAGAAATTAAACCGAACGTAAAACATAGAAAAAATAACTAAGTCCATCAAGGAACCGCGTGTTGGACGAACTTGTCAAACACAGAAAAATAGATGTGACGCGACGGGCCAGTCAAACGGGAAAAAAATATACGAAAAAATGTTGAACCCCACACGCACGTTGCGGTGTGTTAACTCACAAAATTTAGGACGAAACGAAAAACTTGGAAAAGATAAAAAGTATGGTGGACCAAAATTGAAAATAAAAAAGAGTTGGGATTAAATTGCAGAAGATGAAAACTTTGGGTTAAAAGTAAAAAACAAAGGGTCTAAATTGTAAAATTGAAGTTATTTATTAATTTTAGATAAAGATAAGAATAAAAATAAGTGATATCTATATATTGGTTATTAATTAATATTAATATTAAAAGAAATTTAACAAACAAATATAAATAAAATTTATGAGGTTGAAGGAGAGAATGAAATGTGGCATTATTTGGAGTCTTTTATTATTATTATTATTATTATTATTATTATTATTATTATTATTATTATTATTATTATTATTATTATTATTGTGTGGAAGTGTAAATGATTAAATAAACCGAGCTGCGAGACCGACTCAACAAAAACTTGAATTGGTTTGAGCTTAAACAAGCTCAAATCTAATTGAACTTCAATCATTAATGAGTCTGAATCCAAATTTCATATACTGAGCTATGTAACATGTCTACGAACCTATACGAGTCTAATATTTCAATTTAAAGAAAACAAAAGAAAATCTGACATGTTAACACCTTGTAAGTTGTAACCTACAAAAGATACTAAGGTTAACAATTAACAATAACTGAAAAGCCAGGAAACTTTCACTTCGATAAAGTTTTAAGTGACTATAATAGAATACTTGAAAAACTTGATTATTATTTATTGGGATTTATACTAAATCCTTATAGTTTGTTATATTGGGTCAGACATAAATACACATATATAAATTGCAAGTAATTAAACTTTCATATTTTGTATGATTTATCATCAACTCTTTAAAAACGTATTATATTTCACATATATATTCACATTTGTGTATGGTTTCTTTATTGATAAACATATATGAATAGTTTGTATCTTGAAAGTTTCTATAACTAAGATAACCCCGTATACGAATATTTCATGCTAAACATACCAATGGATGCGCCTCCACTTCGTCTTTCCCTTACCAAAGTAGTCACACGTCTCTCTACTTACCAGGAGAGGATATTAGCATGAAAAGTGATACGTTTAGTCAATCCCTTAATTAAATGGAGTTCTTCATAAGGAACATGGATCTTTGATAAATGAATGCAACAAGCAAGAAATCTTAAAAGAACCCCACTAAATATCAGTAACATAACAAATTAGTTACCCTGAAAAAACGCATGGCGCATGTCGTCCATGGGTTCATTATTTACATGTGTGAACAAATAGACGAAATCAATGTAGAATACACCCCAACCCCAATTGATCAAAAAAAAAAAAAAAAAAAAACAAGTTCGAGTGTTAGGTAATTTTCTTCTAAAAAGTTAAAATTCTCCATATTCAAAGATCAAACTCATGTATACTAAAACCTAAAATTCACATACACTTGCACTATGCCTTCTATGTTTCTACCTTTATTTTCAAGATTCAAGCATGATCATGTATTTTTATTTGATCATAAGATGTTGCTTATATGTATTTATATATGTTTAATTTGGTTACTGCATTTAAACAAGTTTTCCAAGATCTTTATGTTTTGATAAATAATTTGTACGTTAATAAAATAACTAGCGTAAAATCTCTTCTTAAACGTGGAGCATTATTTTATATTTTTGGTTTGGTTAACCTAAGAAAGTAAAACCTTTCGTTTTTTTAAGTACCGTTTTATTTATTTTGTATATTGTATAAATTTCACATGTGTTTTTATTATATATTAAATTATTATGAGCATATCCTTTTTAAAATTAGGTGGTTTATTGTCTTGGTAAAATAATAAGAGACAAAAATTTCACCACTAAACATAAAACATAAGTATGCTACTTACATGTTCAACTTAAAGTTTATTTTAAGCATTTTGTTAGAATATGAATAAAATAAAAACTATAGAGTATGATATTCATTCCTCTTTTATCTTTTAAACTAGTGGGATTACCCGCGCTTCGCAGCGGGTTTCAGTCAGTATTAGTTTGGTTCGATACGGTACCAACACTCAGAATAGCAACCGAAAGAGATACGCACATGTAATACCCCGAAAACGGGTTTGGTAATCAAACCACGTTAATACTACAGGACGGGTAAAATACAGTTAGTGGTAAAACTTACCCGGTAAATTTTAGGATTTAAATAAATAAATCTAATATTTATTAAAAGGATGAGAAATACTTTGAGAAAGCAAAGTATATAAAAGGCCCGAGATTTAACGGGACTTAAAATAAAACGGGTTGTGAACAAGATAAGGTAACTAGGAATTAAATAACCTAGTACAAGTCTTGTAATTAAATGAAAGAACAAAATATCAAGTTATAAACTAAATAAAAGTGGAGGGGCCTATGTTGTTAAAATTGAAACTTATATTATTAAGTTTAACAAAATAAAAACCAAACACCCCATTTGAGGGTCTGGTTCGATCACAGGCAGGAGAAGGGCGACCCCCACTCTCAAAACCCTAACATTCACTAATCTCACAAATTGAAGGATCAAACCAAGTCCAAAACGAAAATCGAGCATAGATTAATGATCCCCATTGCAAGGAGATCATAAGGTATGTAAAATTTAACAAAAATTCTCTACTTGAAATTCTCATGAATTTAGAGAACTTGAAATCTGATGATGCATGTATGAATTGTAGATGAATTAGGAACAGTAAAATGTCTAGGAGTAAACCCTAGACATATACATGTTGAAATTATGCTAAATTCTAGTGAAATCCATGGTCACCATTGTAGGTGACTAGTGGGTTATGTAGAACTTGATAAACACTAGGAAATTTGGGGTTGTTCTAGTGTAATTTGACATATGTGAAGTTATTTCAGAATTGTAAAGGCAAATATTTGTGTTAAATAGTTTGAATGATGAAAATTCGGGTTATATGACAAGTTATGAGCTTGTTAATGAATTATTTAAAATTCTGCCCTTAAGGTGTTTGTAAAAATGCCCCAAAGAAGGCTCGAAATTGAAATTTAAAGTTAAAACGCATAATTGTGATGATTTAGAAAATTATGCGATACATGATTGAAAAAGGGTTCTAAACGGATTGCGAATTGAACTCTTTAGGCGAGGAATCCGGATCGTCAAGTGGACAAGCCGGTGGAAATACGCGTTTGAAAAGGATGCTTAAAAGGTACGTAACCACGATTTTGTTACGTTATGCTTGATTGCGTATTTTCGCTAGTAGACTTTAAATTAGCATAATACATGATATTTGCATTTAGTTAAAGTGACGAAGATCACTAGGTAAATAAACGGGTCAAAAGGTGAAATTATCACCCTTGACAATATTGACTAATGGTTTGTCGAGTTACATGTTTATAGGAATAAATATCAAATGGATACGCACATCGCTATTGTTTAGCGGCTACTAAGGCAAGGTATTGAAACAGGTCAATATATTGATCCGAGTCCGGTATGTATAATGATTAAAATCATCATGTAGAACTTGAGATTTTATAAGAGTTAGACAAGGTTAAAATTGTAACACCTCGAAAATTAACGTCCTATACTGTATTGACACGTGTCATAAGCTTGAACGTGTGAAAGAATACTCTAGAGGGACTAAAGTTGACAAACATGAAAAGTATGTGAATATAAGGGTTCAAATTGTCAACAATGAATAAATATACTTTACAGTAACCCTACATGATGCTCATACATTCAAACGAATAAATCATGGATCATACGAAGCTAAATATGAAAGAAAGTGGGAGATTACAAACTATAGGGGTTAAGTGTGTCAACATGTTTAAAGTATACCTCTGAGTGACCTTTTAGCAAACCCGAAGCTTTGTAACGATTAATTATGCTCACTAGAATGTGTGATAAAAATTTCATAAAGTTTCGTTATCGTATGAGAAAGTTATGATCAAATTCGTATACGAGGGGTTAAAGCGTCAACATTGAAAATTATGACTTTTCGGGTGATAACCAAGGACTTAACAAAGTGGGTATAAGACTTGAAGCCCTTATAAGTCAATTAAAGGGGCTCAAAATGCAAGAATAAAGGTGGATTGACCTTTCGAAGGTCCAAGAGCCAAGGGTGCAAACTGAAAAGAAAATTTTTGCCCTGATGACAGGCTTACGGACCGTAAAGGTCCACCCTTACGGTCCGTAAGGGGTCCCCAGATGCAGAAACTCGGGCAGTTGGCTGTTTTGAGCGTTTAACCGACTTATGAAGATATTTTCTCATCCATGGGCGACCCCTACATGTTCCTAGGCCTTAGGGGCACTTGTAAATGATCTGGGATCCATGGTAGCATGAGTTGTCAACAATCTAATGGATTAAAATCACTATATAAAGCCTTCGTGTTGCAAAATTTTGAGCACACCATTCCATCTGCACTTGTGGAGCTTCCTGGAGCATAGGAGCAGACCCAAGTCATCCCTAATAGTGCATTAGGCTTTGGTAAGTATGCTTAACCTTTCTTAGTTGAGTTTTTACTTAGTTTTAGCTTAAAAGTCAAACCGTCGTAATTAACGGTTGACTTAGCGATTAATCATTAATGGTCCAGTGATTAGTCGAATTGAAGGTAGTTATAAGTTGGTAATTATGAGGGCAATAAACCCTTAAAAGGGCACCCTCTGATTCCCGTTCTAACTAGATCAAATGTCGGGTCAAAGTTGTTTATAAAAAGTCAACATGATCCTAATTTGCGATTTAAAACATAATTAACAATATAGAAGCTTTGCAACCTATTTTATTACTCTTATAACTTAGTAATTAATGTAAGAACATGTCCAAGCATGTTCGACCCGACAATTTTCTGTTTAGACCCGGTTCGGAACCGAAAGTCGCAAAACTTTGACTTTTGCTTTGACTTCAGTTCTGGCCCGATTTAGTATGGTTTGGAAATGCCTTAGAGCTTCCTTAGGACCAGGTTACATGATAGTATAACCCTCTGTGGTTGGATCGTTGATTGTCCGATTCGTTTACACGTTTCCGTTAAATGCTTAATGTTGACCATAATGCCCTTTTGACCATAAAACGAGAATTTTGGAAATATGGAAGGACAATAATCTTTAATAATGATTTATAAACATGTCTCTAAAATTTCACATCAGTTGGAGGTCTAGATTAGGAGTTATGCTCATTAGCGTAATTATAACGCCTTTTAGTAATTAAACGACGCAATTAGCATAAAGCCTATCTAAACCCAATTTTTGACACCAAACTTTTTACGCACTGATGTAATATAATATTTTGAGATTTTTAAAGATTGTTAATTATTTTTAAACTGATCATAACCTAAGGCTATCGCCTTAATTCGGTAAATACCGATTATACCCTTTTTGTGTATAAAATGAGTTTTACATAGTATTTTGACACCAATCCAATTGCTACTGATTTTATATAATAAATAAAGTATTTTGAACTTGATAACCTGATCAGAAAACTCAGATTTCCTGTATAACCCGGAAATCGCTTAAAATGACTTTTTAAGCGTATTAAACGCATAATTTGGGTTTGAAACCATTTTGGCATATAAGACCTATTACCAACTGATATGACCTAATAAAATAATTTATTCTACTGATGTATTCGGACCCGAATCTCAGAATTTTAATTAACCTCTTTTATAATCTTTAAAATGACCAAAATGCCCCTACGGGGCTTATTTTGAGATTAAACTCGTTTTGGGCATAATGGAAGGTATCCTACTGATATCACAACATATTTAAGGCATATTAACTTAGGAAACCTGTATATGACTCTTATGATTACCTGTCATGCGTTATTCGCGTTCGGTTCGGTTTATGTAACTAGTTTGCATAAATTAGCCGAAACGGGTCAAACGTTATCGTTTTTATCTCAAAATCCAGAATGTGTTTAGTTTACCCATATTATACAAGTCTCCAAACTTGTCGGGTCTAAATCACATCCTATTCCGGTCTTCGCTTAATCATGCGTTTTGAACCGTAAACCTTTCCTTAAAACTAACCGGTCTAAGTTACGACTTAAATAAGACCCGTTAGGAGTCTAATAGGTTAATAAAACCTTCGTTCCAGATTGAGAGCCCCAGTAGAAGTACTTGTGCTTGCTGATTAGAATATACGGCTGAGTATAAATTGCATTTGCTAGCTCAGGTAAATACTTTTAACTTATTTTCCCTTATACGGGCTTGGGATACGGTATTATAAAAATACCGCTTGGTCGGGTGTAGAAACCTTTTAATCGGAGATGATTAAATTGCATAATCCCGTTTTAATCTGTATTGATTGATAACAAATAACATTAGGGGTTAATGACCGTGTCCTGGAATCCTTGGCTCATTTAAAATGTGAATGGCCATAACTTAAGCACAAGGTGTAGGCATAACACCTCCTGTTGCGTATGTAAAAGATATACTCACTCGTAAGGATGCCTTCTTGTGAGTTATATTTATGGTGTGTCGATTAATCTTGACCGGCTTGTATTGTATAATCACCGGCCCTAAATGTTGGACAAACATGTAAATCGGATACAAGATTTTTATTAATAAGATTGTCCCAAGTTATAAAAGATACTTTGTGCCACGTGCGTTCAAATCAATTTTCAAACTCTTTTCAAAATGAGTCAGTTAAATTGTATTTACCGGTGTAAACTGACGTATTTTCCAAAAAGGTTAAGTGACAGGTATTGAACGTACTTGGCTGGAAGCTCAGGGCGTTAATAAGGAATCTTGCAAGTTCTAGATGCCTGAAGTCTGTTGAACAGTTTTTCTTTTATTTGATCCGCCTGTGGATCCTTTACTTTCCGTTGTAATACTTTGATATTACTTTATATTCGGATTGTACTATATTTATCTTTTGCTTCCGCTGTGCATTTATATATTGTGTTGTTTGACTATGATGATATCAACTACGTCACGATACTCCCCTACCGGGCCCACCGGTCAAACGTGGAAATATCGGGGTGTGACAGGTTGGTATCAGAGCCAACATTGAGTGAATTAAACACTAGCCTTATGTGTTTAATCTCAATGACACAGTAGCACATTCCTTGACCTTCTGAGTCTAGACTTAACATAGGAATGCTCTCGATCCTAATCTGAAAACTATTGCTTCCAATTTCTTATATATATTGGATACGTCGCCAAACGAAGAAGCCGTATTAGAAATTCGCCACATCCGGAGCCTAGAAAGGCTGAGCTTCGTACCGCGGCTAGAATGAAACGAGCATCCAGGGAGAGAACATTCAGAAATAAAATGAAGAAGAAACTCCTCTTACTGAAGATCGTTTCCTTAATAGTCCTTATAAGGACATATTTATCTTTCAGTCCCTTCGAGGACACATTATTCCTTTCAAAGACCCGCTTAGGGCAACTCTGTACTTTTATTTTCATATAATGGATTGATTAAATTAAGTTTTCATTCTAAACATGAAATATGAAATAAATGGAAAATAACATCCCTTAGAAGGGAAGTGCCTACGGGCTATAGTTAATGTCCTCTAAGACTTAAGACAGTGGTAGCCTACAACTCCCTGTCAAGAAAAGGTAATGAACTTTGATTCAAACATTAATGCCTCGATTCTCTGAAATCATGGCTTATAAATTTAAACTTGTCTACGTGACTAGGCCATTTGTGCTATTATTAACTTGTAAATAAGGATTTATGATAAAAATCCCGAATAAAATAAATATCATCCCTTTCCTACCAGTATACATATTGAAAAGAATCTTAAAGGTAAAACCTAGCCTACGTGTCATTTTAGACATGGCCAAGATGGTAAAAACCTATTCAAGAGATTCAGATCCTTGTTAACACCTAAGAACGTGTTAGCACTCTTGACAAATGTGATTCGAGAAAATCACAACAGTCATTCTTATATTGGATTCTTCCAATTTTCTTATCTAGCCTAGTGATTTAGAAATCATGGCTTAAACCATCGAATACAGATGATCACATTTTTAAACACCTAAGAACGTGTTCAACACTCTTGACAAAAGTGATCTGAGAAAATCACAATAGTCATCCCTATATTGGAAATTTTCAAATTTCCTGATTTGGCCTAATGATCTAGAAATCATGGCTTATGTCATCCTATAAGATGAACATATTATAAAAATCCGTTAGTGATGAAGTGCCTACGGGCTAAACTTGTTGTCCGATAAGACAACGACAGTGGTGGTCTTTGACCTCCTGCCTAAAAATGTTGGACCATGTCCAAGCATAATAATCGGTATGATCCAAACGATCTTGACTTATTGCATCTGAAAAGATGATCATATCATAAACATCCCTCAGAAGGGAAATGCCCACGGGCTATATCTATTGTCCTAAAAGACAAAAGACAGTTGTAGTCTTTGACTCTCTGTAAAGAAAAGTAATCAACTATGCTCAAACCTTAAATGCTTCGATCCCAAACGATCATGGCTTATAAATTCGAAACTGTCCTCGTGACAAGGTCTGTTGTGCCACTTTAAATATCCTTAATGTTTTATATACTAGGATAAATTATAATGAAAATACTAATAAAACTGACAAATTAACCCATATGGTTTATATTACCATGGTTAATAAATCATCAAAAATGATAACTTCATAATAACCTCTGAATAAATCATTGTCAATATTTATGTAGCAATCAAGCTACATGGCTGGATCAGATGAAGTTAACAACCACTTGAAGGAGAACAATGATACTACCAGGATTAATATAACTGGAGCGGAAATGCAGGCATTGATAGATGATGCTGTTACTCGAGCTCTTGACAGACAGTATAATGAATCATATGATACCCGCTCTAAGACTCTATCTGTGGCTCGTAGTAAGCCCCCTTCTAAATCACATGAGTCAAAGGAAGACGATGTTCATAACTCGTCAAATCAGAGGAGTGTTCCGTCTAGACAGGTTGTGCTTAACAAAGAGCCACATGTTAAAACCTGTTCATATAAATATTTCGTCTCCTGCAAGCCCAGAGACTTTACAGGAGAGGAAGGGGCCATCGACTGCATGACATAGCTCGATGAGATGGACACTGTTGTTGACATCAGCGGTTGTGCGGAGCAAGATGTTGTGAAATTTGTTTCACAATCATTCAAAGGAGAAGCGTTGGCATGGTGGAGATCATTGCTCCAAGCCACGGGAAAGGTCCTACTCTACAACTTATCTTGGGATCAATTTGCTGCATTAGTCAAGGAAAACTATTGCCCTCAGCATGAGGTAGAAAGGATAGAATCAGACTTCCTGACTTTGGTCATGAAGAATTTGGATTGTCTGGCATATGTGACAAGTTTCAACACTATGTCCCGCCTAGTTCCTTATTTAGTCACCCCTGAACCTAAACGCATAGCGCGTTTTATTGGAGGCCTAGCACCTGAGATAAACGGAAATGTTAAAGCATCTAGGCCTATCACATATAGGTCCGCGGTGGACTTATCCTTATCTCTCACTTTAGATGCTATCATGAATAAGTCTGTTAAAACTTCCGGCGAGGGAAAAAGGAAAGAAGACGAGGAAAACTCTCATCAATCTAACAAGAAGAAGAAGGGAAGCTCTGAACACGGGAAAGATTTCGAGTTTAGGAAAAGCTCGAGTCAGTTCAATAACAAGCCCAAATGCAGTAACTGCAGAAAACAACATTCTGGAAAATGTACGATTGACCCAAGTGCTAAATTGTGTGGAATTTGCAAGACCAAGGGTCACAAAACTTTAGATTGCAAGGAGTTGAAGAATGCGACATGTTACAATTGTAACGAGGAAGGGCACATCAAAACCAACTGCCCAAAACTTATAAGGAAGCCTGGAGAGGCCAAGGGAACAAATGCATGAGACTTCCAGAGGAACACCCAGGAGATGATGCAGAATGATGATATAGCAGGTACCTTCCTTTATCAAGAAATTTATACATAAATTTATTTGATGACTGGCACATATGATCCTATAACGAACGATAAATGTTGAGAACTGTTGTCTCCGCCTGATTGGGACTCCGGTCATTTAAACGCGAGATAGAAATTGGCCGATGATACTTTAGAGAATGCTTCAACAAACCTTAGATCGATATTTTATATCTATTAGGAATCACTCTTTTCTGATATCCTTATGGAAAGCTTTCAAGCTGTCCAAATTCGTCAATATAATAAAGACAGATGTGACATTTTGATCCCCTGTCAAAAAGGTGATGGACTAGGTCCAACCCTTAAATGCCATTGATGGTCTTTTGTGACCTAGGCTAAGTGATATTGATATGTTTTTTTTTTTTTTTTTTTAAAATAACGTTCATTAAGAATGTTAGTGCCATATTGGCCTGTATAGTTTAATGAAACCATGGTTAGTATATGTTAAGGCCATCAGGGTGATGAATAGCAGTTGTTGGATTGCAACTAAGTAAATGATTCATTTGGTAATAGGAACCATTTCTTCTGTTCCTGTCAGAAATCTTCAGTCATAAAATTCTAATGTACTCTCTCCAGATAAATGCATTCAAACGTAATTGATATCTCTTGATCTCTACCGATTAAGAATACCATGTGGTATGACAAAAGCACCATATAAGGATTGGTGTATCTTAATATGTTCCATAGATTGCTTCCATGCCTGATCAATATAGAGGTTTAATGCATGGGACCACAAAGATATTCCAACGGTCATATGGTACTAAGGTCAACCAATGGTATTCAAAGATGATATCCAGAATGGAATTGTCTAAGTAAGTGTCTCTGATTAAGAAATCCGTGGACTCGTAACATAAATGTGTCACTCAATCGACACCAGCAAGGATGGATGAACTGGTTCCTGAGATTTGGAAAATCTCTGTAACCTCCTTGTATCTTGATTATCTTCTCCTAAGACTACCCTGTTTACCTCTCGAGAGACAAGTAGAGTTAAGATTAACATCCCGCTTAGGGTTGGAGTGTTGTAAGAACTCCGTGTTGATCATAGAATAATCGAAACCCTGATTAAGTAAACTTTAAGATAAGAGATTCATATAGCCTAACTCAATATCCTGAGAATTCGGTATAGTTAATTATGAAAGACGGTTCATTTTGCTTATGCATTGTTTACCACAACCCTATTTAGGCAACGATTAAGAATTGCCATCAGCTACCCAGGATCGCCGATTTGTTCGACTAACGACAAGGATTAGCTATTCCTTAAAATTAGTTAAGCAGTGGTTGGAATAACCATCTCACCTTAAGATAAGCTTTTCAATAATAGTTGTTATATGAGTATCAAGGCTGCTCCTTTGGAGACCTTGTATAGATGGAATGTTAAACATCTATTGTTGGGACAATAGATTGGTAAGTCCACTTATCAAGATCTGAAGGTTGCATTGGAAACAACGAATAAGATCATACAAATCCCTAATTATTTGTAAGTTGCCATTATTCGGCAGAAAAATCAAGGATTAATAAAAATAGCAAACCTTCTAAATTCTTGTTAAGGAATAGGGTTCAACAAAGGATATCACCCAGGAAGGGTGTGCCAAATTGTTAAATTTTCAGGCTAGTTAAGCTCTGAATATATAGAACCATTCGAAGGAAATCGAATGTATCAAGATCAAGTAGCTTATAAGCTAAAACCTATTTAAGGAGCTTGGCAGAGCTCGCAATACATTGCACACTAGGGACTGAAGGAAGTGTTTCGCCAATAAGTCAAAAAGCACTATCACATAATGATATGCAGACTTATGAAGTGATGAGCGACCTGTGTCAATTAAGGATCGACAGGATTAGAAGCTCCAAAAAGATACATGTACCTATTATAAAGGTCAATTGGAGTGCCTTAGAGGCTCAAAAGGTACTGGGGAAGATTAAGCCCAATATAAGGCAGAAAATACTTCCTTTACTTTAACAAATCTCGAGGTCGAGATTTCTTTTAAGTGGGTGAGGATGTAACACCTCGAAAATTCACGTCCTATACTGTATTGACACGTGTCATAAGCTTGAACGTGTGAAAGAATACTCTAGAGGGACTAAAGTTGACAAATATGAAAACTATGTGAATATAAGGGTTCAAATTGTCAACAATGAATAAATATACTTTACAGTAACCCTACATGATGCTCATACCTTCAAACGAATAAATCATGGATCATACGAAGCTAAATATGAAAGAAAGTGGGAGATTACAAACTATAGGGGTTAAGTGTGTCAACATGTTTAAAGTATACCTCTGAGTGACCTTTTAGCAAACCCGAAGCTTTGTAACGATTAATTATGCTCACTAGAATGTGTGATAAAAATTTCATAAAGTTTCGTTATCGTATGAGAAAGTTATGATCAAATTCGTATACGAGGGGTTAAAGCGTCAACGTTGAAAATTATGACTTTTCAGGTGATAACCAAGTTAACCAAGGACTTAACAAAGTGGGTATAAGACTTGAAGCCCTTATAAGTCAATTAAAGGGGCTCAAAATGCAAGAATAAAGGTGGATTGACCTTTCGAAGGTCCAAGAGCCAAGGGTGCAAACTGAAAAGAAAATTTTTGCCCTGATGACAGGCTTACGGACCGTAAAGGTCCACCCTTACGGTCCGTAAGGGGTCCCCAGATGCAGAAACTCGGGCAGTTGGCTGTTTTGAGCGTTTAACCAACTTATGAAGATATTTTCTCATCCATGGGCGACCCCTACATGTTCCTAGGCCTTAGGGGCACTTGTAAATGATCTGGGATCCATGGTAGCATGAGTTGTCAACAATCTAATGGATTAAAATCACTATATAAAGCCTTCATGTTGCAACATTTTGAGCACACCATTCCATCTGCACTTGTGGAGCTTCCTGGAGCATAGGAGCAGACCCAAGGCATCCCTAATAGTGCATTAGGCTTTGGTAAGTATGCTTAACCTTTCTTAGTTGAGTTTTTACTTAGTTTTAGCTTAAAAGTCAAACCGTCGTAATTAACGGTTGACTTAGCGATTAATCATTAATGGTCCAGTGATTAGTCGAATTGAAGGTAGTTATAAGTTGGTAATTATGAGGGCAATAAACCCTTAAAAGGGCACCCTCTGATTCCCGTTCTAACTAGATCAAATGTCGGGTCAAAGTTGTTTATAAAAAGTCAACATGATCCTAATTTGCGATTTAAAACATAATTAACAATGTAGAAGCTTTGCAACCTGTTTTATTACTCTTATAACTTAGTGATTAATGTAAGAACATGTCCAAGCATGTTCGACCCGATAATTTTCTGTTTAGACCCGGTTTGGAACCGAAAGTTGCAAAACTTTGACTTTTGCTTTGAATTCAGTTCTGACCCGATTTAGTATGGTTTGGAAATGCCTTAGAGCTTCCTTAGGACCAGGTTACATGATAGTATAACCCTCTGTGGTTGGATCGTTGATTGTCCGATTCGTTTACACGTTTCCGTTAAATGCTTAATGTTGACCATAATGCCCTTTTGACCATAAAACAAGAATTTTGGAAATATGAAAGGACAATAATCTTTACTAATGATTTATAAACATGTCCCTAAAATTTCACATCAGTTGGAGGTCTAGATTAGGAGTTATGCTCATTAGCGTAATTATAACGCCTTTTAGTAATTAAACGGCGCAATTAGCATAAAGCCTATCTAAACCCAATTTTTGACACCAAACCTTTTACCCACTGATGTAATATAATATTTTGAGATTTTTAAATATTTTTAATTATTTTTAAACTGATCATAACCTAAGGCTATCGCCTTAATTCGGTAAATACCGATTATACCCTTTTTGTGTATAAAATGAGTTTTACATAGTATTTTGACACCAATCCAATTGCTACTGATTTTATATAATAAATAAAGTATTTTGAACTTGATAACCTGATCAGAAAACTCAGATTTCCTGTATAACCCGGAAATCGCTTAAAATGACTTTTTAAGCGTATTAAACGCATAATTTGGGTTTGAAACCATTTTGGCATATAAGACCTATTACCAACTGATATGACCTAATAAAATAAGTTATTCTACTGATGTATTCGGACCCGAATCTCAGAATTTTAATTAACCTCTTTTATAATCTTTAAAATGACCAAAATGCCCCTACGGGGCTTATTTTGAGATTAAACTCGTTTTGGGCATAATGGAAGGTATCCTACTGATATCACAACATATTTAAGGCATATTAACTTAGGAAACCTGTATATGACTCTTATGATTACCTGTCATGCGTTATTCGCGTTCGGTTCGGTTTATGTAACTAGTTTGCATAAATTAGCCGAAACGGGTCAAACGTTATCGTTTTTATCTCAAAATCCAGAATGTGTTTAGTTTACCCATATTATACAAGTCTCCAAACTTGTCGGGTCTAAATCACATCCTATTCCGGTCTTCGCTTAATCATGCGTTTTGAACCGTAAACCTTTCCTTAAAACTAACCGGTCTAAGTTACGACTTAAATAAGACCCGTTAGGAGTCTAATAGGTTAATAAAACCTTCGTTCCAGATTGAGAGCCCCAGTAGAAGTACTTGTGCTTGCTGATTAGAATATACGGCTGAGTATAAATTGCATTTGCTAGCTCAGGTAAATACTTTTAACTTATTTTCCCTTATACGGGCTTGGGATACGGTATTATAAAAATACCGCTTGGTCGGGTGTAGAAACCTTTTAATCGGAGATGATTAAATTGCATAATCCCGTTTTAATCTGTATTGATTGATAACAAATAACATTAGGGGTTAATGACC
This sequence comes from Helianthus tuberosus, assembly GCA_030545235.1. Taxonomy (NCBI): domain Eukaryota; kingdom Viridiplantae; phylum Streptophyta; class Magnoliopsida; order Asterales; family Asteraceae; genus Helianthus; species Helianthus tuberosus. The sequence goes on from CM060359.1 coordinate 19,732,340, forward strand.
GTGTCCTGGAATCCTTGGCTCATTTAAAATGTGAATGGCCATAACTTAAGCACAAGGTGTAGGCATAACACCTCCTGTTGCGTATGTAAAAGATATACTCACTCGTAAGGATGCCTTCTTGTGAGTTATATTTATGGTGTGTCGATTAATCTTGACCGGCTTGTATTGTATAATCACCGGCCCTAAATGTTGGACAAACATGTAAATCGGATACAAGATTTTTATTAATAAGATTGTCCCAAGTTATAAAAGATACTTTGTGCCACGTGCGTTCAAATCAATTTTCAAACTCTTTTCAAAATGAGTCAGTTAAATTGTATTTACCGGTGTAAACTGACGTATTTTCCAAAAAGGTTAAGTGACAGGTACTGAACGTAATTGGCTGGAAGCTCAGGGCGTTAATAAGGAATCTTGCAAGTTCTAGACGCCTGAAGTCTGTTGAACAGTTTTTCTTTTATTTGATCCGCCTGTGGATCCTTTACTTTCCGTTGTAATACTTTGATATTACTTTATATTCGGATTGTACTATATTTATCTTTTGCTTCCGCTGTGCATTTATATATTGTGTTGTTTGACTATGATGATATCAACTACGTCACGATATTCCCCTACCGGGCCCACCGGTCAAACGTGGAAATATCGAGGTGTGACAGGTTGGTATCAGAGCCAACATTGAGTGAATTAAACACTAGCCTTATGTGTTTAATCTCAATGACACAGTAGCACATTCCTTGACCTTCTGAGTCTAGACTTAACATAGGAATGCTCTCGATCCTAATCTGAAAACTATTGCTTCCAATTTCTTATATATATATATTGGATACGTCGCCAAGCGAAGAAGCCGTATTAGAAATTCTCCACATCCGGAGCCTAGAAAGGCTGAGCTTCGTACCGCGGCTAGAATGAAACGAGCATCCAGGGAGAGAACATTCAGAAATAAAATGAAGAAGAAACTCCTCTTACTGAAGATCGTTTCCTTAATAGTCCTTATAAGGACATATTTATCTTTCAGTCCCTTCGAGGACACATTATTCCTTTCAAAGACCCGCTTAGGGCAACTCTGTACTTTTATTTTCATATAATGGATTGATTAAGTTAAGTTTTCATTCTAAACATGAAATATGAAATAAATGGAAAGTAACATCCCTTAGAAGGGAAGTGCCTACGGGCTATAGTTAATGTCCTCTAAGACTAAATACAGTGGTAGCCTACAACTCCCTGTCAAGAAAAGGTAATGAACTTTGATTCAAACCTTAATGCCTCGATTCTCTGAGATCATGGCTTATAAATTTAAACTTGTCTACGTGACTAGGCCATTTGTGCTATTATTAACTTGTAAATAAGGATTTATGATAAAAATCCCGAATAAAATAAATATCATCCCTTTCCTACCAGTATACATATTGAAAAGAATCTTAAAGGTAAAACCTAGCCTACGTGTCATTTTAGACATGGCCAAGATGGTAAAAACCTATTCAAGAGATTCAGATCCTTGTTAACACCTAAGAACGTGTTAGCACTCTTGACAAATGTGATTTGAGAAAATCACAACAGTCATTCTTATATTGGATTCTTCCAATTTTCTTATCTAGCCTAGTGATTTAGAAATCATGGCTTAAACCATCGAATACAGATGATCACATTTTTAAACACCTAAGAACGTGTTGACGAAGTAGTTGACGAAATTTCGTGCGTTGACGCGTATAGTAGAAAAAGCCTTGTATTATAATACGGGCAATTATTGAAGTTGACATTACTAACTCTTGTTAATGTTTTAATTTAAGGACCCTCGCGTCTGAAGATGACGAGAGATGAATGAATTGCGGATATGATAATGGAACGGTCCGAGGTATGACAAGAAGAGCGTACTCATCAAGGACCTAAATCGCGTAACAATCGCAAATAAGTAATGGCAAGGAAAGCCCGTTAGGGAAAGCATTTATCAGGTGCGCATTTTAAATGATTACGTGAATAGTAATATGCAACAAATACGTAGAGATTTAAAGTTGCATATGTAGATTAAAAACTTGGAAAAACCTGAATAGAAAACCTATCCGGGATATTGTTTCCAAGAAAAACAATTAGAGGCATTACTTACATGGGGTGTAATGTGAAAATTATAAAAAGGTCACGTATATCAGGTGTTGAACGCTTACTCTGGCCAAGTAAGTAGTGAACACGTGGTACCATGAACTTCTTATGATGGACACATTTATGTCCGATGTAGTAAGGGTGGGGTGAATGGGACTAACTTAAATAGTACCCAAATGAATCAAATAAGTAAGACGTTTGATAGTAAACGTAAACGTAAGTCGGATGACGGAAGCGTATTACGTAAGAATAACAAGCCCTAGAGAAGGGACAAAGATCAAGTAAAAAGAAAATACAGACCGATCAATAGGAATGCTAAGGCATAGGGATAAAAGTTTGACTGTCACAAGTGATCAAATTCGCATGGACAAGTCAAATGAATTGAATAAAAGATAAAGGACTTGATTGAATAAAAACGATGGATCTCGCTAAGACGGCCAAATAAATTAAAATAACGTCTAAAACCATATAAGAATGATTATTTGAAAATGACCTTGGTAAAGATACCCGATTGATGGGTAGGACTTTGAAAGCATGCGTAAACCAAGAGACGGGTACGCAAAATAGAAAGTCAAAGGACTCGGATTAAGAGTCATGACTAAAAGACGATGAGAAATTGCAAACAGAAATTTTGATAACTATGTTCAACTAATCTAAAGTTGAACGGGTTGAATAAAGAATGAAGTGTGACGTTCGTGAGTAACGAAATCTCACACGAATAAATCAAACGAGATAAATAAAATATAAAAGCTCGGTAGTGCAAGTAAGCGCAAATCGAATAATGGAAGCACGAAATAATAAAGAACCCGTGTAACGGGTCGTAGAGAAGTATAATTATGAACCGGGGAAACGGTGAGCGTAGAACAAACCGACGTGTAAATGACGTGAAGAGTCATAAAGTCGGAAGATTAGTCCAAGAGTAAACGAACGAAGCTTTAGACTACGGTCAAGGTCAACTAAAGTTCAAAAAAATGAAAATAAACAATTCCAAACATAATAAAAGATGCTTTGAAGCTATATATGTATATATACATTTGAATATAGACATGGATGAAAGACGATCTACGGGATCATCCTAACCTACGGGATCATAAATAGTGTTAAAGTCTACGGGACCAAAAAGACCTTCGGGTCACAAATAGAAAGAAACGAATTGTAAAGGTCTCACCTTAGAAAGGATAAAAAGGTGAAAATCTGAATAAATAGCCTACGAGGCTAAGGGAAAGAACCTACGGGTCATAGGGGTTAAGCTTGGGACATTTGTTATAATTTCTCGCATTAAATAATAACGAAAAGGACTAGATTCTCGGAAGTAACATTCATAGAAGCGGGAGAAAGATGTACGACAAAGAGGAAACGTAAACTAAGAATTTAGTTTTTAGTCAAAAGTAACGTTTTAACAAAACATAAGAGGTATGGGGTGACTTAGAGAATTTTAAACACACATAAGGCTGGTGATGGCAAATAGCATACCTGGGTAACGGGGTATGAAGTAACCGGTGACTAACATGTCTAACCGCCAAAATGAATAAACAATAAAGATAATGGATACAAGCAGAAAAGTAACGACCTGCGAGGCCTTACACACGAAAGACTTACATGTCAATATAAATGGAAATGTTAGATCGAAAGGAATGAATGAATGCCTTGAAAAACGAAACTAAGTACGTTTAATCCAAATTAAAGGAACTATGTAAACAAGGTTTCGAGGACGAAACCTCTTTAAGGGGGGTAGACTTGTAATACCCCGAAAACGGGTTTAGTAATCAAACGACGTTAATACTACAGGACGGGTAAAATACAGTTAGTGGTAAAACTTACCCGGTAAATTTTAGGATTTAAATAAATAAATCTAATATTTATTAAAAGGATGAGAAATACTTTGAGAAAGCAAAGTATATAAAAGGCCCGAGATTTAACGGGACTTAAAATAAAACGGGTTGTGAACAAGATAAAGTAACTAGGAATTAAATAACCTAGTACAAGTCTTGTAATTAAATGAAAGAACAAAATATCAAGTTATAAACTAAATAAAAGTGGAGGGGCCTATGTTGTTAAAACTGAAACTTATATTATTAAGTTTAACAAAATAAAAAACCAAACACCCCATTTGAGGGTCTGGTTCGATCACAGGCAGGAGAAGGGCGACCCCCACTCTCAAAACCCTAACATTCACTAATCTCACAAATTGAAGGATCAAACCAAGTCCAAAACGAAAATCGAGCATAGATTAATGATCCCCATTGCAAGGAGATCATAAGGTATGTAAAATTTGACAAAAATTCTCTACTTGAAATTCTCATGAATTTAGAGAACTTGAAATCTGATGATGCATGTATGAATTGTAGATGAATTAGGAACATTAAAATGTCTAGGAGTAAACCCTAGATAAGTACATGTTGAAATTATGCTAAATTCTAGTGAAATCCATGGTCACCATTGTAGGTGACTAGTGGGTTATGTAGAACTTGATAAACACTAGGAAATTTGGGGTTGTTCTAGTGTAATTTGACATATGTGAAGTTATTTCAGAATTGTAAAGGCAAATATTTGTGTTAAATAGTTTGAATGATGAAAATTCGGGTTATATGACAAGTTATGAGCTTGTTAATGAATTATTTAAAATTCTGCCCTTAAGGTGTTTGTAAAAATGCCCCAAAGAAGGCTCGAAATTGAAATTTAAAGTTAAAACGCATGATTGTGATGATTTAGCAAATTATGCGATACATGATTGAAAAGGGGTTCTAAACGGATTGCGAATTGAACTCTTTAGGCGAGGAATCCGGATCGTCAAGTGGACAAGCCGGTGGAAATACGCGTTTGAAAAGGATGCTTAAAAGGTACGTAACCACGATTTCGTTACGTTATGCTTGATTTCGTATTTTCGCTAGTAGACTTTAAATTAGCATAATACATGATATTTTCATTTAGTTGAAGTGACGAAGATCACTAGGTAAATAAACGGGTCAAAAGGTGAAATTATCACCCTTGACAATATTGACTAATGGTTTGTCGGGTTACATGTTTATAGGAATAAATATCAAATGGATACGCACATCGCTATTGTTTAGCGGCTACTAAGGCAAGGTATTGAAATGGGTCAATATATTGATCCGAGTCCGGTATGTATAATGATTCAACTCATCATGTAGAACTTGAGATTTTATAAGAGTTAGACAAGGTTAAAATATAGTTATTCGGTTATCTTTTAGGTAAACTGAATAAATTGAGTTACGGTTATGGTGTTTTAGAAGCACATGGGTTTATAAATAAGATTATAGTTAAAGGGTCGGATTTTTGGTCAAACAAGTATCTAAAAGTTCCTTTGTAGTAAAGAAAGGATGAAAAATTGACCAAATTGCCCTTGTAAGCTAATTCGAACAAACGACCTTTGCAAGTGGTTCGGAAACGAGTTTTATGATTAAATAAATGCTTAGAATAAGAAAAGATAGTGAAAGATGTAAATTCTTGGGTCGAATGACTTTATATGAGTCTTTGCCGTAAAAAGATAATCCGAGGGGTAAAATTTGGAACATATAGATATCCACATTAAATCCAACACACATATAGTTGTGGTGGAAGATTACTTGATAAGAAATGTAGGAATAAGATGCTAGAAATGTGTGAAAGCTAGTTCAAGTTCTAAAGTGCTTAAATACCCTTAACGGGTCAAAATAAGCATACAAGCGAAAACGTATTTAAATTGTGGGAGAAACCTGTGATTAGAACCTAACATGGTAGATAACATTAATTTGAAGAGGTGCATGTGAAATAAGGATTAAATAAATATGTTTGTTTGATAAAATGCATAAACGGGTTAAAATTCGGTAAAACGGCAAGAAGTCGGAGGTTTAGAAGTCTCAAAATTTATTATGTAGGATGTTGGATTTTAACTCCATTTGATGGAGGATCAAATTACAATCATGTAGGAAGAAACGAGAGATCAAACGGATAAGCGGATTGAAAGATACGAAAGTTTTCGTGTCAAAAACGACAAAATTGGAAGGGGCTGATACAGGGGCCACCGTAACTTACGGTGCCCACCGTAAGTTACGGTGGGGCTATAATCTTTACGCCAGGTGCCTACTGAGTTACGGTGGGAGCATTTTAAATTAGGGGGCACCGTAACTTACGGTGCCCACCGCAAGTTACGGTGGAGGCCAGATTCGAGTCTTTGTTTCTGGGATCAAGGGATTAATATTGGGATTTCCTGATTTTTCTTTAATTCGATTATTCGACTCCATTTTCCTTGTGATACCAGTTATTTAATTATCAAAACTAACTTTTAAGTTGGTTTTGAACATAGGTGAATGTCGAGAGCCCGGATGAAGATCAAGCGTCGAGCAAGAACCGAACACGCGTTAAACGAAGCTTCCGCAAGTTGTTTCGTCGTTATTCTAAAACGATGAATTAAATTACACTATGTTGTTTTGCTTTCAAAGTTTAGAAAAGTTTTAATAAACCCGTATTTGAGCATGAATGTTTAAATATAAATACTCAGTAATTCGTGATTATTTACGGGAATCGCTAAATAAATTTACGGTTGTTACAGCACAAGAAGATATTGACACGTGTTTTACATTTTATAGAAAACCATAAAAACGAATACCAGTATCGGTACCGATGTTCTTCAGCTGGAAACAGTTCGATTCGTCACACTAAAGTTATCATACCGACACTCGTTATAGCTACGGTATAAAAATACTTTATTGCGAATAAAACTCTATTTTCATCAAACTTTATACCGCCACGTCAAGAAAATTATAAAAATAAATACGGCAACAGTACCGATGTAGTTCATATTGTATCAGCCCAATTTCTCACGATAAGAAACAAAATCGTCTATATTTGAGTCGTTCAAATATCTATTATATATAATAAATAAAAAAATTTGGGACACGTGTCAACGTGATATTGCAGCTCAGAATGCTTTGGGCGGGAAAACTTTTGGGTCAAAGATTTTGTATACGGGTTAAGACGCGGTGCTGTTATGACCCGACTATATTATACGCATCTACATTTCTTTTCCAAAACCCTAAAGAGCCATTCATCTCCATTTTCCTTTATCTCCATTCTCCATTTCCATTTTGGTTCAAAGCTTCTGCATTTGAACGATTCAAGCATTAGGTATGTTTAATCTTCCTAATACCAAATCTTCTTTCAATTCTATTTATTCTTCCTAATCGGTTTTTCTCTTTGGAAAATCTAAAATCTATAGCCATTTTATTATTCATTTGAATTCAACATGTACGTTCAATCTTTCTACGGGCTTGGGTGCTTTCAATCCAGAGTTTAGGGTTTATCTTTTCCTTTTATTATTATTTCAGTATCTTGATTTGATTATGTTTGATCTTGATTTTGATTATGAATTTGGATACATGTCTTTCATTCTAAGATTGTCGCTGAAGGGGTGAAGGGTTTGTGGCTACAAATCAGATACATGAACTCAATTATTCCGAGAATGAATTTTTTTTAAGTATTTCTTGTAACACCTCGAAAATTTACGTCCTATAATGTGTTGACACGTGTCATAACCTTTGAACGTGTGAAAGAATACTTTCGAGGGACTAAAGTTGACAAACAATGAAACTATGTAAATATAAGGGTTCAAAATGTCAACAATGAATGAATATACTTTACAATAACCCTACATGATGTTTATAACCTTAAACGAATGGATCATGGATCATACGAAGCGAATTGTGAAAGAAAGTGAGAGATTACAAACTACAGGGGTTAAATGTGTCAACATGTTTAAGATATACCTCTGAGTGACCTTTTAGCAAACCCGAAGCCTTGTAACGATTAATTATGCTCATTAGAATGCACCATAAAAATTTCACCAAGTTTCGTTACCGTATGAGAAAGTTATGAAAAATTCGTGTGCGAGGGGTTAAAAGCGTCAACATGGAAATTTAGGATTTTTCGGGTAAACACAAAGTGGCCAAGGACTTCAAAAAGTGGGTATAAGTCTTAAAGCCCCTAAATGTCAATTTTAAAGGTTTAAAATGCAAGAATGAAAGTGAAAGCGACGTTTAGGAGGACCAGGGACTGAAAGTGCAATAAACAAGAAATTGAAAACCTGAACCCAGATCTAAGGCGGGCCGCGTAAGGTCATGAAGACCTTTACGCGGGCCGCGTGCGATGCCCAGCTGCAGAAAAAACAGACAGGTGCCTGTCCAGCCTTGTAACCGACTTCAAATGCCATTTTGGCATACCATGGGCTTCCTATACTGGTATTTAGGCTCTAGAAGGCACATGTACACATCTTGGAACAATTATAGACATAGATGGCATGATCTTGGACAATCAAAGTTCATATATAAGGGCCATGGTTTGCAACTTTTGAGTTCATTCATTCTTTTCACCAACTGATCAAGTTCTGGAGCATAAGGACCATCTTCAAGCATCATAAATCGTTCATAGGACTTGTGTAAGTACCCTTGACCCTTCTTAATTAAGTTTTGATTAGTTTATAGCTTAAAAGTCAAACCGTCGTAATTACGGTTTGACTTAACGATTAATCGCTAACGGTCCAGCGATTAGGCAAACTTAAAGTAGTTATAAGTTGGTAATTATGTGGGCTTTAAACCCTTAAAAGGGCACTCACTGATACCCGTTCTAACTAGGTCGTTTGTCGAGTCAAAGATGATTAGAAAAAGTCAACAGAAATGTAATATTCGATTTAACGCATGATTAACGATGTAATAGGCGTATCACCTATTTTTTCATTCATATAACCTGATAATAAGCATAAGAACTTGTCTAAGCTTGTTTGATTCGACAACTTTCTGTTTTGAACCGATTCGGAACCGAAAGACGCAAAAGTTTGACTTTTGCTTTGACTTCAGTTCTGACCCGGTTTAGATAGGGTTAGACATGCCTTAAAGTTCCATTAGGACCTAGTTACATGATTGTATAATCCTCTGCGTTTATACCACTTGAATCCTTAATTGTCCGACGTTTCCGTTAAGTGCTTAAATATGGACCATAATGCCCTTATGACCATAAAACGAGAATTTTGGAAATGTGAAAGTACAATAATCTTTGTTACTGATTATAAAACATGTCCCTAAATTTTCACATCAGTTGGAGGTCTAGATTAGGAGTTATGCTTAATGAGGTAATTAGAACGCTTCTTAGTAATTAAACGGCGTCATTAGCGTAAAGCCTATCTAAACCCAATTTTTGACACCAAACCTTTTACCCACTGATGTAATATAATATTTTGGGATTTATGAAGATTTTTAATTATTTTTAAACTAATCATAAGCTAGGATTAGTGCCTTGATTTGGTAAATACCGAATATACCCTTTTCGGCCATATAATGAGTTTTACAAATCCTTTTGATGCCAATCCAATTGCTACTGATTTTAAATAATAAATGAAGTGTTTTGAACTTTATGAACTGACCTGGAAACTCAGAATACTATTTTAACCCGTAAATCGCTTAAAACGACGTTATACGCGTATTAAGCGCATAGTAAGGGTTTAAAACCATTTTGCCACATAGGACTTAACACCAACTGATATACCAAGTTAAAATAAACTATTTTACTGATTTATTCAGACCCGGATCACAGAAGCTTTTTATCCCTTTTATAATCTTTAAAATGACCAAAATACCCCTACGGGGCTTATTATGAGATTAAACTCGTTTTGGGCATAATGGAAGGTATCCTACTAATATCACAACATATTTAAGGCATGTTAACTTAGGAAACCTGTTTAGGACTCTTATGGTTACCCGTTACGCTTCATGCGCGTTCGGTTCGGTTTATGTAACTAGTTTACATAAATTAGCCGAAACGGGTCAAACCTTATCGGTTTTATCTCAAAATCCAGAATGTGTATAATATACCCATATTAAGCAAGTCTTCAAACTTGTCGGGTCTAAATCACATTCTATCCGGTCTTCGCTTAATCGTGCGTACGAACCGTATCTTTAAAATTAACCGGTCTAAGCTTAAGCTTAACTAAAGACCCGTTAGGATTCTAATAGGTTATTATAGACCTTCGTTCCAGAATAGGAGACCCGGTAAAAGATACTTGCACTCGCTGATTGTGATTGATACTTACTCAGGTAAATACTTTTAACTTATTTCCCTATACGGGCTTGGGGTACGGTATATAAAATACCGCTTGGTCGGGCATTGAATCTTTAATTGTATGATGGTTAAAGTATTGAGATGTCTCGTTTAAATTGTTTTGTTTGCTTAAAGCCTTTGGGGGGTTAATGACCATGTCCTGGATATCCCTGGCATCATTTTACGAAATGGCCACGACCTAAGCACGGGGCGTAGGCGTACGCCCGTCGGTGTCTCATTTAAATAATGTGGTGTGTCTATTGATCTTTAACCCGGCTCGACCCGGGCTACTGAACGCATAAGAAACATGTAAATCCTTTACAAGTATTATATTCAATTAATTATCCCAAGTTATAAAATATTATTTGTGCCTTGTGCCTTAAATTCATTTTCTTAAACTCTTTTCAAAATGAGTCGGTTGATTGTATTTACCAGTGTAAACTGACGTATTTTCTCAAAAAGGTTAAGTGCAGGTACTACGCGTAATAGGCTGGCTTCTCTCCTAGCATCCACAATAAGTCTCGCAAGCTTGGATGTAACACCTCGCAAATTTCGGGTTTAATATTAAAACGACACGTGTCATGTAAGACAAAAACGCGTTGAAAACCCGGATTTAATAAAGATGTTTTCGGTAGGATTTAAAGTGGCGTCATGTTAAATTATTACCTCTGAACACCTCAATTATAAATCCCAATACCCGATATAATATTTTACACATCTATGCACCCTCAATTCAGGGAATTATTGCCAATAATGGAATTGCAAAAGTATGAGGTGATCCCACGATGAAAAGCAATGGTAAACCGATGTTTTCGGGTCTTGTATATGCAATCAAGTGAAATAATGGATGATGGTAGGGTGTGTTACAGTATTAGACACTTATTGGAGGTCCCCTATTGATAAAATAAGTCCACAAGTCGTATATAACGGCTGCCCTTTCAAACCACCAACAAACAACAAAATTCGGATCAGAGTAAGGCGTCGCGTAGCGCGACTGACCCTCGCGCTACGCGAGGGTGTGCCCAGCGACAGCAGACCTGCTGTTGGCTGTTGTGTGCGATTGTGACCCCCTTAGCCGGTTTTTCTTGCACATGCATGGCCCCTAGACACCCCCTACATGCTAGAGACATGTGTTTATCACTTGTGGCTGATCATAGACTCTTGTGTCAATTGATTGTGGTGTGTAAACCCACTATATAAAGGACCTTCAAGTGCAACATTCATTCACACATCATATTCAAGCATTCTGATTATTTGGGGAGCTTGCAAACTGATCAAGAGCCTTTCTAATCATCCATTAATCATCTAGTAAGTTGCCTAACCTTTCTAAATTAATTCTAGCTTAGTAATTAGCTTAAAAGTCAAACCGACGTAACTACGGTTTGACTTCGCGATTAATTAACGATAGCTCAGTCGTGTGTCGAATTAAAAGTACCGTTAGATAGGTAATTATATGGGTATTAAACCCTTATAAGGGCAAGTACCAATTCCATACCTAACTAGGTCGTTTGTCGGGTCAAACGTTGACCGAAAAAGTCAACAGAATTGCAAATTATGATTTAATACACGATTAATGATCCGAGAGGCGTGTAACCTGTTTTAACCTTAATATAACTTGGTAATAAGTATAAAAACTTGTCTACGCTTGCCCGACTCGACAAATTTCTGTTTAAACCCGGTTCGGAACCGAAAGGCGCAAAACTTTGACTTTTGCATTGACTTCGGTTCTGACCCGTTTTAGTTGGAATTAGACATGCCTTAAAGTCTCATTAGGATTGGGTTACATGCTAGTATAAGTCTCTGTACTTGTTTCATTGATTATCCGATGCATGCACACGTTTCCGTTAATCGCTTAAAATTGGACCATAATGCCCTTATGACCCTACAACGAGAATTTTGAAAATGTGGAAGTACAATAATCTTAGTTACTGATTAATTAACATGTACGTAAATTTTCACGTCAATCGGAGGTCTAGATTAGGAGATATGCGCATTAGCGTAAATAATAAGCTTTTTATTAATTAAACGGCGCGATTAACGCATAGCCTATCTAAACCCGATTTTCGGTACCAAAACTTTTACCCACTGATGTTAAATAATATTTTGGGATTTTTGAAGATTTTTAATTATTTTTAAACTGATCTTAAGCTAGGCTTATCGCATTGATTCGGTTAATACCGAATATGCCCTTTTAGGCCATAAAACGAGTTTTACGAATCCGATTGATACCAATCCAATTGCCACTGATCTAAAATAATAAATATAGTAATTTGAACCTGTTTTGCTGATCAGAAAACTCAGATTAGTATTTTAACCCGTACGTCGCTTAAAACGGCTTTATACGCGTATTAAACGCGTAGTTTAGTATTAAAACCATTTTGCCACGTAAGACTTAATACCATTAGACATAACCTGTTAAGTTAAGATGTTTTTCTGATTTAAACAGACCCGTATCTCAGAAGTACTATAAATCCTTTTTTTTTTTGGTCGTTAAAATGACCAAAATACCCCTACGGGGCATAATTAGGGAATAAACTCGTTATGGGCATTATGGAAGATATCATAATGATATCACAACATATTTAAAGCATATTAACTTAGGAAACCTGTTCGCAACCCTTTCGGTTACCCGTTATGCATTATACGCGTTCGGTTCGGGTTATGTAACTAGTTTGCATAAACTAGCCGAAACGGGTCAAACGATATCATTTTTATCTCAAAATCCAGAATGTGAATAGTAAACCCATATTAAACAAGTCCTCAACTTGTCGGGTCTAAATCACATTCTATCCGGTCTTCGCTTAATCGTGCGTAAGAACCGTATCGTTAAACTAACTGGTCTAAGCTTAAAGCTTAATTAAAGATCCGTTAATATTCTAATAGGTTATATTAAACCTTCGTTCCAGATTAGGAGAACCAGTAAAAGCTATCTGCAATTTATTCGATTAAGGATTTATACTTGCAAAGGTAAATACTTTTAACTTAATTTCCCTATACGGGCTTGGGTTACGGTACATAGCGTACCGCTTGATCGAGCATCAAATCTTCCACGCTTAGTGGTTAATTGAATAATTTGATCGGCTCGTTTTAAACAGATGTGTTTACTTTACAGCCTTTGGGGGGTTAATGACCATGTCCCGGATATCCCTGGCATTATCTTACGAGATAGCCACGACCTGAGCACGGGGTGTAGGCGTACTCCCGTGTATAACTCACATAAGTGGTGTGTCTATTGATCTTTAACCCGGAATACGTTCCGGGCTACTGAACGCATAAGTAACATGTAAATCGTTCACAAGATTATAATATTAAATAATTCTCCCAAGTTAAATAAAATGTTTATGCCATGTGCATCCAAACCAATTTTTAATCATTTTATAAAATGAGTCGGTTGAATGTATTTACCAGTGTAAACTGACGTATTTTCCCAAAAAGATTAAATGCAGGTACTAGGCGAAATAGGCTGGGATTCTCCTATGCATCATTAGAAGTCTCGCAAGCTTTAGATGCCGAAGTCTGTTGAACAATTAAATGTTATTTTGTTTCGATCCTACTGTGGATAAACACCGGATAATTGTGACTTTGTTTACAATAAATAAATTCGGTTGTATCTTATTTTAAATTTGCTTCCGCTGTGCATTATTATATTGTGTTGTTTGACTATTACGTTGCCAACCACGTCACGATACTCCCCCACCGGGCCCACTGGTGACACGTGGAAATCGGGGTGTGACATTGGATGTCATAGACTGTTGAACATTGTTTCCTTTTATTTTGATCTACCTGTGGATTTATATTCAACTATTTGTGATACTTAATATTACAATATTGTTTGGTTGAAATGAATCTATACTTTGCTTCCGCTGTGCATTTAAATATTGTGTTGTTTGACTAATATGTTGCCAACCACGTCACGATACTCCCCCACCGGGCCCACCGGTGACACGTGGAAATCGGGGTGTGACATTTCTTGATATTGGTTGCTAAAAATCATTGATTTCTCACACCTTTTTTTTCTTTTATTTCTTTTTGTTATTAAAATTTGCTGTTAATTTTGATATTATAAATGAATCCATGTTCAATTCTTGAAAATGGAAATGGAATTAGTTGTTATTACAATTTAGCTTAATCGACGGGGATGTTTCGAATCGAGCAATGGAATAATCTTGGAAGCGAAGCCATTGTTGTCCAACTGTTAGATCAGGTTCATCGTTTAGAGTCCCAAAGGTACGATTTCGTTTTTTAACTAACTAGGGTTTTCATTCCATTCTGTATTTTACTCGTCTGACAGGCCCTTTTTTGATCTCCCATTCATTCATAATCAATTCTGTAACTGAAACGGGGGTTCATTCCATATTCAATATCATAACTGAAATCCTGGGTTCATTCCAAAATTGAAGCGACAAGTTACAAAACTTGAAGTCGGGTTTCCTTCAAAATCTCAAATCGCCAGGTATTTAAATCAATAATAAAATTGGTTTTTAATTTCTAACTGGTTTATGCGATATCTGTTGATATCAAAAGAAAAGAAGTCATAAGAAGAATTGACAATGACCCCCAAAATAGTTTTAAATCATATAATCATGAAGTGAGGCTGCTACATTTGGTTTTGTGTTTTCTACTCCTGATGTAGTTTACTCATCATATGCACCTATGGATTGTTGCATTCAGAGGGTGATCTTATTTCATATATATAATCTATAATGTTTATGTTAGGTGTTCTTTTTTATGAGTGAAAAGTGGGATTTATATGACCCGACTATAGTTATGCGCAGTCATGTTTGTCTTCCAAAACCCTAGAGAACCATTTTCATTTTCCTTCGTCTCCATCTCCATTCTGGTTCAAAGCATCAAGCATGAGGTATGTTTAATCTTCTAATACCAAATCTTCTTTCAATTCTATTGATCTTGATTTCATTTGTTTCTGTTTTGTTTTGGCATTCCTTCGATCTTATTATCCATTTTTTTTATTTTTCAATGTTTGGGCAGATTGGATCACCGATGATAGCAGATTCTCTACACATACAAATCAGTTGTTGATAAACAATGAATTTTAGAGATGATGTTGAAGATGAAAGGTCCGATAGAGATCTCTGAAACCGTTTCTTCATACTGGCAGTTGGTACCGTACCACAATTTAGTTGATACGGTATATGGATCGCCAACGAAGAATTCAATAAAAGAAAAAAAAAACAGCGGTTTTAGAAACATGTTTGGTCTAACTGTCCTATGACTGCATTTTATTTATCCCTTTTAATTAAAATTCATAAAGTATTGATTTTTACTTTTGTTTTTCCCAGATGTGGGAAGGAAAACTAAAAGAGGGGATTATAGTGGAGATTGTACCACTAAAATCATCTAAAACAGAGGTCTGAATGTAGTACAAAAGATGGCGTAACATTCTATGCTGAATTATTGGCAACAGTACACATTTTGAGTTTTTTTATTTTTCTAGCGTATACGAGTTTTCATGAAAAATTGAATTGTTGGGTCAAATTTGAAGAAAAAATGTCCAACTTTTTAAGCTTAAACAGATGGTGTTTGCTTTAAAAAAAATCCGTGAACTTCTCAAGGGTTTTAAAATGACAAAAACGGAGACGAAACAACAAATCACCGGTGAACTTCTCATATTACCCGCGAACAGCCACCATCCCACGGCCCACCATACTCCTCCATCGAAGGTAAGCCCGGGTTTTGTTTATGGCTGCCGGTTTGAACGCTATGGGTGGTGAAGACTCGTGGGAAAAGTAAAAGGAAGTATAAGACTAAAAGACAAAATTGGAATTTGGGCAGAAAAGTCAAGTATAAACGCCGTCACCATTAATGTCCTGTTTCTTAGTTATGTTATAAATTAATTTAGTTATAGAATTTGTTATTTGCTAATGATTAATCATGCTATTAATCTTGGATGAATTAAAAATTACATATTACATAACATCTTTAAGTAATAAAGCTTGATATGGGTTAGGAGAAAAGAAAAGGTCGTTTAGCACTTAGTGTTCGTTTGGAGAGTGTTTGTTTACTTGGGTGATTAAGTGGCTTTATAGTTTCAAATCTATACTTTCTAACAGAATTAAAGTTTTATATTAGTGGTAGTGGTGTATGCCTTAGGTTGTCATGTTTTGATACATACTATTGTGTTTTTAAAATGATGGATGATCTTGTAATATGCAGGTGCAAGGTATCGATGCTAAGGGGGCGTTGTTGAGTAGGCCTTGTATATGTAACGAGGCGTTGCGTATTGTTAATGAAGAGGGTCTTAAAGCCTTTTCGAAAGGGAATATGGTTACTATTGCTCATCGTCTTCCTTATACTGCTGTTAACTTCTACGCGTATGAGCAGTACAAAAAAGTGGGTTATTTCTTTTCGTTTATTATTTTTTTTGTTTGATATTGGTTTCTGCTGTTTTTGATGACCATATTAAGTTACTCTATTATGATAGTTAGCTGCTAAAGTCAATACCGAGTATAGGAAACAACAGTGGAACTGCAGCTGCAGATGCATGGTTGCACTTTGTAGGCGGTGGAATGTCAGGAATAACAGCTGCTACCGCAACATATCCTTTAGATCTCATCAGGACACGGCTGCGTTCAGTATTAGTCATGTTGAAAATGAACAGCTAATTGATGATTTGGAGGAACTAGAAGAAGGGGAACTTCGAGAGAGATTAACAGATACCGGCCGATGGAAATATTCAATTCCCAGTGATCGACCTACTTGGATCTTTGCTTGTAATTGGTTTGAGTTAGTTATGAATTTGACGATTCGATAATTTTATACGATGTCTCTTGCTCATTCCCATTAGTTAGTTTGTAAGTTTAGTTTGTACAAATTTTAAAAGATAGTGACAATTAATTTATATGTGAACTGATGAAAAAGTGGATGCCATGATCGAAGTTAGAGGAAATCGTAATACAAATTCAGCTTATGAGGCTTATTTATTTGTTTATTAAGTTCATATATGTAACCAAAGTTTTTACTATTAAAAATAAGTGTCAATAATAGTTGTAAGCTTTTAATAATTTATGTAAATATATATATCAAAAGTATTATCAAATGTTTCTTATATAACCGGCCAGGTTGTGTTTTTTTCAATCATATCCGTATCGGCTATTGGGTTACCGGTCAAACATAAGTATACTTAATAAACTATACGAGTTTCGTTACCTGGCAAATATAATATTGAATCAAGATTGTATCTTTTTAGTTACAAAATATTCATGCATGCTAAAGCTTATGTTTTTTACACGGGTTTGTATAGGGATGGGCAAATGGTCCTCGGTACGGTTCCGAACCAGTACCAAATTTCCCAGACCGAAATATTTTCGGTATCGATTCGGTACCGACATTTTGGGTTTTTGGTACGGGTTTTTACATTCAAATACAGGTCCGTATCGGTACCAAACCGTACCGTATCAGGTATTTTTGATACCAGTATTTTTGCTAACGTCGTTTACAAAGAGATTTTTGGAAATTTATGATTTTTTTAATTTTTATTTGTTTCCATTGACTTCAAACTTTGTTTTGTTATTTTGATGTTATACTATATTTCTTAGATGTTCGTTTATTTTCTAATTGGTCAAGTATGTCTTATATTCACGTGGTTTCTTATGTTATTAGACTATTAGTAATGAAAATTGGGCTTTAATGTTATAAAATTATTGGGCGTGTATGCATTTATGACTGATAGTATTTACTTAAGTTGTTATTGTTAACATATATGAAGACATTTTTTAATTTATTATTCTATTAACAATTAACAATTATTCAATGTCGTGTAAAAGTTTAATGAAATAATATGTTACAGTTTAATAAAAATACATGTTTATTAACTAATAAAATTAAACTACCCGAGAAGCAGTTCCGGGTGATAACCTAGTATAAAGTTATAAACGAAAATAAAATATACTTTAGTAGTGGTAGTGGTAGTACAATGAAGAAAATTTTAAAATTATAAAAAATAATAATAAAAACTATTAGTAAATTTAAAAGTGAAAAACAATAACAATAAAATAGTAATTTATTGTACATAAATAATAAAACTTAAATAAAATGTATTTATAAATGAACTTAAATAAAATGTATTTATAAATGTTACTGTGCATGCTCTTTGAAAATGTTAGGTTATATAATGTTGTCAAGAAAATACCTAATCCTTTTAAGTTATGACTTAAACTGAGTTAAACATATTTTAGAAAATACATACAAATAATTTGGCCAACCTTCTAACTTGTCAGGTCATTATCTTTAATTAAATGCATTCATGGGTTTAATCTAAAACCAAAATCGACTTAGCGTTATAAATTTTGTGTTAGATACGTGTCATGTTATAAATTTGTAACCCTAACGTAATAAAAAATATAAGAGTAAATTACAAGTTTTGTTCTTTATGTTTGTCCAAAATTGCAGGCGTTGTCCTTTGTCTTTAAAATTGATGAGTTTTGTCCTTAATGTTTGCAAATCTTGCACGTTATGTCCTTTAGGCCAAACCCAGTTAATTTTTTTTGTTAAATCTGGTCATGTGCAAGTCATGTGAGGGTACTATTGTAATTTCATTGTCCAAGGACTATTGTGTAAGATAAATTATATCAAGGGGCTAATATGTAAAAATAAAACAAAATAATTTAAAATATTATTTTTATAACCATATATATATATATATATATTTTTCTAAAATTAGCAACCACCTATCAACACCATCCTGCACCTCCACCACCACCCCCCTTCACCGCCACCACTACCTCTACCACCCTTCATCATCTACAACCACCATCTCCAAATCAACCACTACCAATTCAGTCTTTTCCCTACTATTTTCATTTTCCACATTTATATAATCAAAAGGTTAATTCAGAAAATCTGTAAACACTCTTCTCTTTGAATCTGTACACCCCTGTTATCGCCGTCATCAAGCCTTAGGTTTGCAAATTCCAGCCTACGGTTCTGAATCATCCATTAGACCGCATAAAAACCTTTAATACGAAAGCTAACAATAAGTCTCCATCTCAAATCAAACAAGATTAACTTCTAGAAGTTACTTGGGACCGATATCCTTGAGGGCACAGATCTGCTCCTCTCCCATGGGCAAAGTTATTATGTCAAAGTGACCGGAAGACAACCTGTGAAGAGTATACATCAAGTGTGACGGAATAACTTCTTTGCTTCCACCAAAACCACCCACCACCATCGATTCTCTCTCTCTCTCTCCTTCACCCACCACCGTCTCCACCATCACCACCCCCACTAGAACCCTAACCCCAACCTGCAACAACCCAAACCAGCAACAAACACCATTAAACCCACCACCCCCATTGGAACCCTAACCCCAATAACCTGCAAACCACCCAAATCAGCAGACGGAGATGTCGCCGGAGAAGACGGCGGAGCAGATCGCCGGGATGGTGGTGGTGTGGGAGGTGGCGGCAGGCGTGAGTGAGGGGGAGAGAAGAGAGAGAGTGACGGTGTGGAGGTTGGTTAGAGAGAGAAGGCAGGTGGTTTTTATATATATTTTTTTAGAGTGAATATCTTTTCTTTAGTTACACAATAGTCCCTGAAGACAAGTTCTTTTACACAATGGTCCCTGATGAGATGAAATGACAACAATGCCCTCATGTGCAAGGCACATGATCAGATTTAACCAAAAAATCTAACTAGGTTTGGCCTAAAGGATATAACGTGCAAGATTTGCAAACATTAAGGACAAAACTCATCAATTTTAAAGACAAATGACAGCGCCTGCAATTTTGGACATACATAAAGGACAAAACTTGTAATTTACTCATAATATAATATTTGCATTATTTTTCGCACGTGCACAAAATAATTTTTAAATCTTAGAGGCTCTGGCTGGACCCCAAAGATGACTTTGTTGTCTACCTCTCTAGCCACCTTCAGTGAATTCGTGACATATTCAATGAACAAACATTTTGTTGGAAAAATTAGTAGTGTATTTTCACTAGACGTTATGTTCGATTTGTTAAGAGTTTTTTAAACCGGTTTCACACTTTCAGCAACATTAATCAGGGTGGTTGAATTGTCAAAAGATCAATCTACTCGAGAACACTAACCCACTTTCTTTATTTTATTTTTAGTTACTCAGGGGTAATCTAGTCATCTAACACACACTTTAGTGAGTAACTTGATATAGGTTAGTGATAAGGGTCACACGAGTGCAAAAATTACAACTATTGGGAACAACTCTGTAATTATTAAAGCTTTGAAATCAACTGAACAATATTTGCAAATCACAGGAACCAACCAGACATTTAACTTTATAAATAATTGATAAACTTTTTTTTTGAGAGTCACTGATTTTAAATTATTCATTAAAAGTTGAGAAAATCAATAGATTATAGAGTATAGACTCAAAATCACCAACTATAATCATTGATAAGTAAAAAAGTAATTTAAAAACATTCCAAGTTTTTTTTAAATAAAACTTCAATAAAACACATCTTCGACTCAAAAGGGCAAAATGTCAAATAAAAACAAACCCTCAACCCAAACAAAGATAGGAAACAAAACTAGAATTATTAAAGATGTTTATATGGAACCCTATTTTAATCGGTTCTTCACTTGGTTCTAGAATTTTCTTGCCATCCTTGGTCAAAATAAATTCTTTGAACATGTCTCTTGACTCTTGATAATGGTATGCAATATATTGAGAAAAAAACATTAAATATGTAAAGTAATCTCAGAAAACTGTATCAACTTGAAAAGTAACTGAAGTTAACATATTAAAACCAATGTTGTTAAACTGGTCGTATTCTTAAGTTGCCTGGTCTAGTTCAACACAAACTTAAAAAATTAAAACCAACTTAAAAATCATGTCTAGCACAACTAACCAAAACTTGATTTTGGCCTTAATTTGGAGTTTATTTATTTAAATTCATCCATTGAAAAAATGAGCTTGCCTCCTCACCATCCAGCATTAGGTTTTTAATTATTTGTTTAAATATTACCTTACAAACAAATCTATTAAATCTGTATATTAAATAACATGTTACATTGAGATAGAGGTGTTTGGTTTTCAACAAGATCCATCCATCATATTTTATTTCTAAGTATATTTATTTATAACAATTCACATGTATTTGTTTAATTGTTTAATTGATGGATCAAGACGTGACCTACGAAAGTTAAAACAAAAACATTTTTTTTTTCTTTTAATTTCTGTAGGTCACTCAAGGTTCAGTAGCTGTTGTAACAAGGGATTCAACATATATCTTTACCAACTTGAGTGTTATTTTGTAAATAAACTCGTATAATACGTTTCACCAAATCTAGCGACATATACTAGAAACACCATGTATTAGCTCTCGTAACTTTCTTATCTTGTGATTGCATTACTAACATGAATAGCATATATGTTTAAGTAAAGTACTAGAGAAAGAAATAGCTTATAAGAGGATATTGAAAATCTGATTAGAAGAGGCAAAATTAATAAAGAGATAATCAAAACCCATCACACAAAATAACTAAGGTATAAATATGCAAGGAAATTTATAAACGTTTAGACTATGGGGGTGTGGAGAGACTTGGGATGGGGTATTGTTCGACACGTGACATGCGTGGGCTTCAACAGTCAACTCCCAAAAAAGTGGGGTGTGGAAGGGGCGTGGCCATGCCGGCGTTGCGGTACCATGTGGCACCTAACTTTTTTGTTTGTTATTTATATTAATCATAGAATTTAGTAAAGTAATTTGAAAAACATGTTTTATTTATATTAAATAACTATAATAAAAAAATACCTTAAATTACCAAAAAAAAAAGCAATCATCTTCATCTTCATTGGAGTCGAATCTAGGAACTGTTGAAACATGTTCTACCAAATCAGCTCGAAGATTTGAATTTATTTGTCTCGACTCGATTTAATATTGGTTTTGCGTTTTCTCTTTGTCACTAATGTCTTCGTTATTTGATTTGGGCTCCTCGCCATAATATTCAACGATTGCGTGCCCTTCATCCTCTAAAATTATGTTGTGTAGAATGATGCACGCGTACATCGCGTTTCTTATTTGATCTTTTTCATATAATCGACAAGGCATGCTCAAAATGCGCCACCTTTTCTACAAAACACCAAATTCTCGCTCGATGTCTTTGCGTGCCGCCATCTGAACTTTGTTAAACTTTATTCTTTTAGGATTTAGAGTCCCATCTCTTGAAAATGATTTCACAAAACAACATACTCAGGGTAAATTCCATCAACAAGATAGTACCCATACTTGTATTCAACCCTATTTACAAAAAATGTTCCTTTCAGTCCAATACCATTTATTCGATCATTGAACATGGGCGAGTGGTGTATAATGTTTATAACGTTATATGAACCAGGCATACTAAAGAATGCATGCCAGATCCAAAGATCTTGTGATGCAACCGCTTCAAGCATCATAGCCTCCATTCCATGATATCCACTTGTGTGAGAGCCTTGCCATGTAGTTGGACAAAGTTCTCATGCCCATTTCATACAATCTAAACTATTGATAATCCTCGGGAGACTATGATATCCAGCGTGATGTTCCAAAATTTGTTACATATCACTAAATGTCGGTTTTCTCAAGTATCTTTTCATATATAGTTCAATGATATACGCACAAAAATTGTGAAGACTTTCCCTAGCCACTCGTCCCGACATTTTTAAATAGTCGTCCATTCTGTCGGAACTATCGCCGTAAGCCAATTGTCTTAGGGCGGTCGTGACCTTTTGCCACGTGGTAAATCCTAAATTACCATGCGCATCGGGTCTTTGTCAGAAAAAATCAGAATTATCCTCTAAATTCTTTGTTATTCTTAAAAATATATTTTTTCTCATACGAAAACGACGCCTAAACATTCTTTCATCGTACGTTGTTTCGGGTGAGAATAATCACTTACCAGCAAATCGTTTACCGTTTCGCGTTCAGAAACAATATACTTCCTCCGTTTGGGTTGGGAAGTCTCTTCATTTGCATTGTCAACAATAGCTTTCACCACCATCGACACTGGTGATAACAATAATTCCGCCCCGTCTTCCGATGAGGATGACCAAGCAAATTTCTCATACGAATCGCTCGAACTTTAAAAATCCATTGTATATATATATATATATATATATATATATATATATATATATATATATATATTGGAATTTGATAGTGGTTTTCCAATTTTTGGATGGTAAAAATGAGTAAGAAACGAAAGGTATATATAGGAAAAAATTAAAAGAATTTTTTTTTAAAAAGCCGTTGGCCAACGGCTATGCCTAACGGCTAGCCAAACGGTCATCAACACCCAGCCAACCATTGCCAGACACGTCACCTCAGGTCATGTCACACCCTGAATATTGCGGAAGCGTGATTATGGTGTGACTTTCTTAATACCATCGCATTCAATCATAACAACATCTATATGATAAAACCATAGATCGTCATCCAGTAAATAAATTCGAAAACATCATTGTTTAAATAAGACTCCAAATTCAAATTTTACAACCCATGCAAATTGTATAAGAGTTCACAAGGACTCATCAAAGACTTTAAATAAAAACCAAGATTTGGGAGTGGTGTCTTGTCCAGGATAGGACACCCAAACCAAATCTCAAGACCATGGATGACATCTTTTATTCTTACAACACTTGAAACTTTCGAAAGCCCGCCAGATCCACCTTTAATTCCCTGAAATACATGTATTTTGAAAACATCAACAAAAGTTGAGCGAGTTCATGTGTTTGTTTGTGAGTAAACCTTTGAAAACATTGAAAATATGTCTGTGAAAATGAACAGATCAATTAATGTGTAGCTAATACATTAACGTGTGTGAACCGGTGTAGGAAGGCTCAATCCTTTGCGTATTTCGCACCAGGCGTCCCGGCTGGAACGACATAGTCACCACTTGAGCCAACTCGCGGACTCATGGGTGGGGCTCGCAACACCCAAATAGATCTATCTATTACTCATGCCCCTCGGTCCTTCTAAAGGATTAATGGTCTCAAGCTAACGCCAACCTTTTCACATGATCTAGCAGTTCATTTCATTTGTAAATCATTTGTAATCGTAATCATTTGTAACATGTACTTCACCCCCGAAGTCGTAAAACGAAAACAGTTAAAAGAAAATGGGGGACATGAAATCACAGTCTTGCGACTTCAGCAATCGTAACTCTAGCTTCTTCGGTGAACACGACTACCTACAACGTACTAATGTCTATTAGACGAACGGGCCGTCCTTAACTTAGTATTAATGTTCTTGAGTTACGTTTCATTTGTGTCTTCGGTATTATTCCAAGTCACATAATTATTTGTTAAAATAATTAATGTTTTAACCTAAATTATATTTATAGATTTTGGAATAATCGTTAAACGATATTACTGTAATAATACTTTCAAAGGATTGGGGTATCTTATACATGTATATTTTGCCATGTTTTGAGGTCGTATTTCGGTGTGTGTTTATACGTACGAGGATACGTATTTTTATTGTATTCATTAAGTATTCTTTATACTTAATTTCGTATTAAATTTTCCGGAATAGTATCCTTAATAAAAATCCTATATACATTTCCAAAATATATACTTTAAGGAATATCACTTAGAAAAATTATTTATAATTTTTCTTTGGCAAAAATATTTGTATTCTCTTATAAATTCCAAAAATAATATATTTTCAAGTCAACTTGGAATATATATATATATATATATATATATATAAACTCATTTTTCCCAAAAATATTGTATCTCATGTTTGTTTAAGAAAATATATATTTCTCATAAATAATATATCTTCCAAAAATTTCAAGAAAAATATATGTTTCATACTTGTCAAAAATATGATGTATTTTTGTAGTAATTGGAAAAATCATATTTTTACTTCTTTGGTGTTCAAAATATTATTTACCAAAATATTCTTTGTGAATAAATCTTCCGGAATATTTTGTTAGTCTCATTTCATTGTTCCGTTCTCCAATATTTTTGTGTAAGCTTGTATATTTATTCTTTGGAATTTTGGTAATATTTTGGATGGTAATATCTTGGTATTTTGTGAGTTATAATATTTCAAGTCCTAAAATAATAAAACTAATACACAAAGTATACAAGTAATCACACATATGTGTTTTCTAATTATATACTTTCTAAATACATACTTAGTCACTTTTATTTATAAAAACCAACATCCAATATTTGTATTTTTGTAACCAAAATTTATGGCAAAGTTTATGTAACAATTTGTGGTTTAAGATACACTTGTAAATATTTGTTTAAAAATATTTTTCTAAGTGTTTATATTTTTAGAAAATTTTGCCATAGTTTCCCCTAAAAATGAAGGTTTTCATGCTTTCAAGCATATCATTTTCTTTTGTAAAAATCATCACAATCAATTTACAATCATCAACAAACAACCCTTATTTATCAATCTTGCCAAAATCATGCATATTCTACTACTTCATGAACTTGAATATTTGTAAAAAATTTGTAGTAACTTACTAGTATTCTTAGTAAGTCTTGTTACCCTTTAAAATGTGTTTACTTCTTTAGAAACTTCATTTTTATAGGAGTTAGATGTTCACAACTTCAAAACATAGTTTCTAAAAATGTTTCTTTATGAAATCTTCTTGTTACACAAGTGTTTCTACACTTGTTTAACCACCAAAAATGATGTTTGTTTATGCAAGAACCAAGATTTAATGAAACTTATATTTTTAACTTGGTTTCTTTATAAATCATTCATAAATATTTAGATCTATATGTTTAACAACTTACTTTGTTCATTACTTTTCAAGAAAACAAAGTATTCTTTCAAGTTCATGATTTTCATAAGGATGATCCATTCATGTAACACCTCGTAAAATCACGACCAATATAATATCAACACGTGTCATGGACTTTAATCAAGTAACAAATTGATTACGAGGGACTAAAGTTGACAAACAGAGAAAGTATGTGTGTAGAAGGATTCAAAGTGTCAACATTTGATAATTTTACCTTTCAACAACCCTACACGATGTTTAAACCCTTAAACGAATGAATTATGTATCATATGAAACCGATTGTGAAAGAAAGTGAAAGTTTGCAAACCGCAAGGGTTAAATGTGTCAACATGTTTAATTTATACCTCTGAGTGACCTTTTTATCGATCCTGAAGCTTTGTAACGATTAATTATGCTCCCAAGAATAAGTGATAAAAATTTCACAAGGTTTCGACATCGTATGAAGAAAATACGTTAACATTCGTAAGTAAGGGGTTAAAAGCGTCAACGTTGAAATTCAGGGCTTTTCGGTGATCGTATAACTAACCGGGAGCTTAACGAAGTTTTTTTATGACTTAGAGTCCTTAAAAATCAAGTTTGGGGGTTAAAATTGTAATAAAAACAAGTTAAAACAACTATTAGAAGTACCAGGGACCAAAATGGCAATTTCTGAAACTTTGTTGACCGGATCTGGCACTCATACCGGCCGCGTAAGACTCTCTTATGTCTTACGCGGGCCGCCTAAAAGTTTCCAGCTCCCAAAAATTGGACAGTTGCCTGTTACAGCAGGTTGCACCGCCTTAAAGGCCTGGTTTTCGAATTCAGGAGCTGCACCAGTGGTTTTTCATGCATAGTGGACACCTGGGGTGATCAAGGAACACTTGTAGACTTGTGTGTGTAACACCCATCTTATTATTACTTGAATTTAATAAATCTTCATACGATTTATATAAAGGAGTGTCTAAATTAGAACATGATTACCAAAACAAGGTTCCAAGTAATCATAACTAGTCAACAAACGACTAGTTAAAACATTCGTGACTTGATTAGCAAATTGTTTACATTCAAAAGAAATAGAAACATTGTTTAACAAAGTTATGAAATCGCGGAAGCTTCAAAAGTTCGTGTCCGGTTCTTCGAAACATGCTTGATCATCGTCCACATACTTGCAAAACCTGAAAACTGGAGATTTTTAATCAAAAATAAATGTTAGAGTTCTTAGAATTATTGCTTAATCGAAACTACGCTTAAAGACGGATTCGATTAGCTAGGATATGCGAAACTTAACAAAAATATTTAAGTTCTACCGTAAGTTACGGTAGTTGCTGGGAAGTTCTGATCTGCCGTAAGGCAGTAAGAAACTGCCGTAAGCCTTTTTATTTCTACCGTAAGTTACGATATATACCGTAACTTACGGTAGACCCTGTACATTCATGTTTTTGATTGATTTGATTATTTAGCCCGAACCCAACTCTCGGATTTCCTCTTATCTACAAACCAATCATGTTAATTTCTCGTATTAATATGTCGTTTATCAACAATAACCAAAAGACCAATTTATTATATTTCGAAGCATTTGCCACGCATTAATCGATTATTCGACCCGTTTGGCTCATCTACGGAATCCTCCATTATGATGACTACCAACAAGTTCTAACCAATCCTGGTTTTATTAATCAATACAGCGAACATTATCGCTTTAAATTAAGTCAACCTTTATTCTACGATTCACTACACATATGCAAATTATCAAATTTTACCCAATGTAACGAATCAAGTTACATACCTTTAGTGCACGCCCTTCAAACGCAAGTCGCCACCGGATTGTCCGCTTGGAGCTCCGGTATCCTTTCCTATAGAGTTCAACCAAGACATGTTTAGAACTCTTTTAAATTCATAGTTCGCATATTTTG
Organism: Helianthus tuberosus; assembly: GCA_030545235.1. Lineage (NCBI taxonomy): Eukaryota > Viridiplantae > Streptophyta > Magnoliopsida > Asterales > Asteraceae > Helianthus > Helianthus tuberosus. The sequence goes on from CM060359.1 coordinate 19,760,155, forward strand.
CCGGAACATCACAATCATGCGGTTTAACTCAAATTTTCGGATTTAAGCCTTCTTTGAGGCATTTATGCAAACACTTTAAGGGCAGAAATTTACACAATATATTATCAAGTTCATAACTTGTCATATAGCCCTAAATTTCCATCAATCAAGCTTTCATATATAAGGTTTAACATTCAGATTTCAATAATCTCTTCCTATGAACCACATTACACTAGAATAATGCTCAAAACCCTAGTGTTCACCATTATCTTACAAAACCCATGAACCACCTTCAATGAGTTCATGAAATTTCCTGAATTTAGACATGATTTCACATGTTATTGTCTAGGTTTTATTCCTAGACACTATATCATCCCTATTCTATCCAAATAACAAACATGCAACTTCTAATTTGGGATGTCCCAAATTCATGAGAATTTCAAACAGAGAATTAACATCAAATTTTACATACCTTACAACCCCCTTGCAATGAGGATCACTAATCTCTGTACGGATTTCGTTTTGGATCAGTTTTGAACCTTCAATTTAGGAGTTTTGTGTGATTTAGGGTTTTGAAGAGCCTGGTCGCCCCTTTCCCTTTGTCTGGTTCGACCTCAACACACACCAGTGTGTTTGAGTTTTTAATTTTTTTTGTTTTAATATAATTAGTTTCACTTTTAACACTTTTGGCCCTCCAACTTTCATTCTTTAATTGTTTTAACTCTTTATCTACTCATAAGTGATAAACTAACTAGGTTAGTGTCATTACTAATTAGATTATTTTACTAATTTATTTGCAACTAAATTGCAAATTTAAGAATTTGTATTTTCGGGATGTTACAGTGTGTAATGATCTTATGCAATTAAAATCACTATATAAAGAACATAAGTTGCAACATTGTTCTTGCACACTTGAAAATCATTCTAACTCATTCTCTGGAGCTCTCTGGACTTCAAGCAAGCTTCCATCAACTCTTAATTCGTGCTAAGGACCATTGTGAGTGTTCTTAGCCTTCCTAATTCATGTTTTATTAGTCTAATGACCAAAAGTCAAAGCCGTCGTAATTAAGCTTTGACTTAGTGATTAATCACTAATGGTCCAGTCATTTTTCGAATTAAAAGTGGCTATGAGTTGGTAATTATGTGGGTAATAAACCCTTAAAAGGGCACCCTCTGATTTCCACTCTAACTAGGTCAATTGTCGGGTCAAACTTAATTATAAAAAGTCAACAGAAAGCTATTTTGCAAATAAACACATAATTAACAATGTAGAAGCCATGAAACATGTTTTAACACTTATATAACTTGGTAATTAATGTAAGAACATGTCTAAGCATGTTCAACCCGACAATTTTGAGTTTAGGCTCGGTTCGGAACCGAAAGTCGCAAAAGTAGACTTTTGCTTTGACTTTCAGTTCTGACCCGATTAACCTTAGTTTAGATATGCCTTAGAGTTCCATTGGGACCAGGTTATAGATTAGTGTAACCCTCCGAGGTTATACAACTTGGTTCCTAATTATTCCGATTCATTTGCATGTTTCCGTTAATTGCTTAAATGTTGACCATTATGCCCTTTTGACCTTAAAACGAGATTTTTGAAAATGTGAGAGGACAAAAACCTTTGTTACTGATTTATAAATTAAACGGCATAATTAGCATAAAGCCTATCTAAATCCAAATTTTTACACCAAACCTTTTACCCACTGCTGTAATATAATATTTTGGGATTTTTGAAGATTTTTATTTATTTTTAAACTGATCATGGCATAGGGTTCTTGCTTTGATTCGGTAATTGTCAGTTATACCATTTTTGCTAATAAAATGAGTTTTACATAACATATTGATACCAAATCTTTTGCTACTGATTTTATATGATAAATAAAATATTTTAAGCCTTCTGGGCTGATAAAAAATCTCAGCTTTCATTATATAACCCGAAAATCGCTTAAAACCGACTTATTACACGTTTTAAGCGCATAGTATGGGTTAAAACTATTTTTGGCATATAAAACTTAATACCTTCTGATGTTTTAAGTAAATTTTTATAACTTAATAGTAAGCAAAAGTTTTGAACTCAGATTTCCAAATTTTACCTTTAAAGCTTATGTGAAATTACCAAAATGCCCCTACGGTGCATAGTTTGGTTATAAATGATAAATTTCACATATATGCAATACCCTACTGATATAACTTATTACATTAAATATTTTTACTGATTAGTTTAGACCAGAACCTCAGATTATTATTTAACCTCTTTTATAATCTTTAAAATGACCAAAATACCCCTACGGGGCTTAATTTGAGTTTAAATTCGTTTTGTGCATAATGGAAGGTATCCTACTGATATCACAACATATTTAAGGCATATTAACTTAGTAAACCTGTTCATGACTGATATGGTTACCCGTTATGCATTTATCGCGTTCGATGCGGTTTATGTGACTAGTTTGCATAATTTAACCGAAACGGGTCAAACCTTATCATTTTCACTTCAAAATCCAGAATGTGTTTAGTTTACCCATATTATATAAGTCTTCATACTTGTCGGGTCTAAACCACATTCTAATCCGGTCTTCGCTTAATCATGCGTTTTGAACCGTATACCTTTCTTTAAAACTAACCGGCTTAAGTTTAAACTTAAGTAAGACCCGTTAGGAATCTAATAGGTTAATTAAAACCTTCGTTCCAGATTTAGGAGACCAGTAAAAGATACTTGCACTTGCTGAATTGTACTGCTGGGATAAATTTGTGTAATTTGCTCAGGTAAATACTTTTAACTTATTTTCCCTTATACGGGCTTGGGGTACGGTATATAAAATACCGCTTGGTCGGTTATTGAATTTTTAATCGTATGAAGGTTAAATCATTGAGATAATCCATTTAATCTGTTTTGTTTATTCTAAGCCTTTGGGGGGTTGATGACCATGTCCTGGATATCCTCGGCTCATTCATTGAAATGGCCACGACTTAAGCACGGGGTGTAGGCATACACCTGCCGGTGCTTATGTAAAATAATGTACCCACTTGTTCGAGAATAACTCGCCGTGGGATATATTATGTGGTGTGTCTATTAATCTTTAACCCGCTTTTCAAACCGGGCTACTGAACGTATAATAAACATGTAATTCTTTAACAAGTTTATTTTTAAATAATTATCCCAAGTTATAAAAGATTATTTTGTGCCTTGTGCATTCAAATAAATTTTCTTAAACATTTTCAAAATGAGCCGGTTAATTGTATTTACCAGTGTAAACTAACGTATTTTCCAAAAAGGCTAAGTGAAGGTACTAGACGGAATAGGCTGGCTACTCCTAGCATTAATATAGAGTCTTGAAAGCTTAGATGTTTATAAATATGTTGAACAATGTTCCTTTTAACTTTGATCCGCCTGTGGATCCCTTACAACCGTTTTTGTAATAATTGATATTACTTCCATTCGGTTTGTAATGTTTTTATCTTTCGACTTCCGCTGTGTATTAAACTGTGATAAATTGTCTATGATGATATCAACTATGTCACGATACTCCCCACCGGGACCACCGGTAATACGTGGAAATATCGGGGTGTGACAATTCACTTTCATCAAGTTCATCCTCTCATCTTGCTAGATTATGTTTTTAATCATGATCTAGCAAGATCATATGATGATCAACATCATTTCTACAAACAATCAAAGATCAACATGCATAACAACTTATATTCACCAAGATATCTTCATTTAGCAAGCTTATGTTCATGTTTCATGCTTATGATCTTTAGTGTTTTTCAAGTTTTTGATCATGATTCATCATTAACCACTTAAAATAGATGTGAAATAGAAAGATCAAGGTTCTTACCACTAGCACAAGGCTAGGGATGATTCAAGTGAAGAAATGAAGAGGATAAAAGAAAATAAGAGAGGTCCTTCATGATCCAAAGCCACCAAGCTTCCTTGTCTTGCTTCTAGCTCCCTTGTATATGTGTAGATTGTATGAAGATGAATGATTGAAGGTGAGTATGGGTGTGTTGAGTTACGACCAAGAGCACCAAGGGAGAGGAGAGGAGAAGTGTGTTTTTGAGTGTGTGAAGGTTATGAATTCTTGATCTCTCATGTTCTTCTTATATCCACCTTCTCATTCTAACCTTTGTGTAATATGCTTATTATGGGGAAACAAGATCTTATTTTTAATTGTAATAAAATCATGAGTGGGGCCCATGTTGGGGCCGTCCACTAGGTGGGGGGGGGTAGTAGATTAGGGTGTAACCAGTTGGTTAATGATCTAGTTAAATTCTAAGTGTTAGTTACATGTTTCGGTTATTAGATATTTTTAGGAGGTGTTATGGTGTTCGGGGTCCATAACTAGCTTAGTAATGTCAAAACAGTGATTCTAGTGTTATTTTGATGTTTCGGGTAGCGTCCGGTTGTTCGGTTAGATACTGGTTCGTTAAAGTGCTAAATTATACAGTTTAGTGTTCTTTATGTGCCCTTTTGTGACACTTTTAATTCCCGACACTTAGAAAAGCATTCAGGACCATTTAAGCATATTTCTGCATGAAATTAGATTGTTAAAATGCTGATTTTTGCTGAATTTTGTTGAATTCAGCACTTTGGGTGAGTTTTAGGCACTTCCCAGCACTTAAACTATCACTTAGAAAGGCAGTTTTGGGATCCTTACTTTCCTACACATTATGCTAGTGCAGTACTTAGTTTCTGGCTTATACTGGGTCTCAAAACACTGTCTGCCTACGTGCTGAGTTCTGTCAGCATTTTGCAGATTTATCCGCTCACTGTTCTAACTGTACTTAATGCATTCTTTATGTCAATATGTTTTCATGCAGTAGTGAAATGACATTATGGAATAAGTGATGCACATGTAAATATAATGTAGTAATCAGAAAGCAGTTAATTGTACATTCAGCACATTCGTTAAGCACTAATCATGATCAATTAATTATACGGATACCTGGATTTTTGACTGTTGTCACATTCTCCCCCTGTTAAGAAAATTTCGTCCCGAAATTTTAAGCTCTACTACTAGCTGCAGGGGTGTTGGGGAATAAATGTGGGTACTTTGCTTTCATGCGGTCCTCACGCTCCCAAGTAAACTCTGGGTCGTGACGCCCGTTCCATCTAACCTTGACAAGTTTAACACTACTCCTTCGAGTTTTGTTAACTTTCCAATTGGTAACCTCAACAGGTTCTTCGTTAAAATGGTGTGTGTCATCAATGTGAACTTCGTCAGCAGGAATAACCACCGTTTCTTGTGTTGGACTCTTCTTCAGGTTAGATACATGGAATGTATCATGAACACCATTAAGTTCTGCAGGTAGTTCCAACCTGTATGCTACAGTACCAATCCTTTCCAGGATTTTGAATGGTCCAATATATCATGGGTTTAACTTTCCACGCTTTCCAAAGCGTGCTACACCTTTCCAAGGTGAAACCTTCAATAGGACCATATCTCCCACTTCAAATTCCAAAGGTTTCCTTCTTTGGTCCCCATAGCTCTTTTGTCGATCATGAGCCGTTCTAATGCGCTCTCGGATCTGCATTATCTTATCTGTCGTTTCTTGAACCAATTCAGGACCGACCAGCTGTCTATCGCCTGTATCAGCCCAGCACAACGGCGATCGACACCTTCGTCCGTAGAGAGATTCAAACGGTGCAGCTTGAATGCTTGTATGGTAGCTGTTATTATAGGAGAACTCAACCAAAGGCAGGTGAGTGTCCCAACTGCCACCCAAGTCCATTACACAAGCTCGTAACATATCTTCAAGCGTCTGAATCGTTCTCTCACTTTGGCCGTCCGTCTGTGGGTGAAATGCGGTGCTCAAATTCAGCTGTGAACCAAACGCTTCTTTGAAAGATTGCCAGTTCCTTGACACAAATCTTCCATCTCTATCAGATATAATCGAGATAGGCCTAATCGGTAAAAAGTGTGCAGATTTTGTCAGACGGTCTATGATTACCCAAATCATATCATGACCTCTGGGTGTCTTTGGCAACTTGGTTATAAAATCCATTGAGATCTGCTCCCACTTCCACATGGGTATCTCAGGTTGCTGTAGAAGTCCTGAAGGCTTCTGATATTCGACCTTTACTTTGGCACAGGTTAAGCAATTTCCGACGTAAGTAGCAATATCACCTTTCAATCTTGGCCACCAGTAGTAATCCTTCAAATCTTGGTACATCTTATCCGATCCTGGGTGGATCGAGTACCTCGATTTGTGAGCATCATCGAAGATCACATCTCTAAGACCACCAAAGAGGGGAACCCAAATTCGCTTCATGAAACATAAACTTCCTTCCTCATTGGGTACCAACTTCTTCTCCATCCCAAGGAGATATTCATCCTTAAGATACTTTTTCTTAAGAGCGTCTCTCTGAGCAGTACGGATACGTAACGAGAGATCTGTTTGTATAATCATTTCCAAAGCCCTAACCCTTATGGGCTTAATCCTCTTTTTCCGGCTCAAGGTGTCTGCTATCACATTCGCCTTTCCTGGGTGATATCTGATTTCACAATCATAATCGTTTAACAGTTCTACCCAACGTCGTTTTCGCATGTTAAGCTCCTTCTGGTTGAATATGTGCTGAAGGCTCTTGTGATCGGTGAAGATTGTGCATCGAGTGCCATACAAGTAATGCCTCCAAATCTTCAAAGCAAACACCACTGCGCCTAGTTCCAAATCATGCGTGGTGTAATTCTTCTCATGAACTTTCAACTGGCGCGAAGCATAAGCGATAACCTTCTGGCGCTGCATCAGCACACATCCCAATCCCTGACGCGAGGCGTCACAGTATACCACGAAGTCATCGGTGCCTTCGGGTAGGGACAAAATAGGTGCATCGCAAAGCTTATTCTTTAGCAGCTGAAAGGCTTCTTCTTGCTTATCTCCCCATTCGTACTTCTTATCCTTTTGAGTAAGGGAGGTCAGCGGTTGAGCGATTTTAGAGAAATCCTCAATGAATCTGCGATAATATCCTGCCAAACCCAAGAACTGTTGGATCTCGGTTGGCGTCTTAGGAGTTTCCTAATTCTTTATCGCCTCGATCTTGGTGGGATCCACATGGATTCCATCCTCATTTACTACATGTCCAAGGAATTGTACCTCACGCAACCAGAACTCGCACTTCGAGAACTTTGCGTATAGTTTCTCCTTCTTGAGCAGCTCTAAAATGACTTTGAGGTGTTGTTCATGCTCTTCCTTTGTCCGCGAATAGATCAGAATATCATCGATAAATACAATCACAAATTTATCGAGATACAGCTTGCAAACTCGGTTCATCAAATCCATAAACACTGCTGGCGCGTTTGTCAGGCCAAACGGCATCACCAGAAACTCATAATGTCCATAACGAGTTCTGAAGGCAGTCTTCGGAATACTCTCTTCCTGAATCCGCAACTGGTGATAACCTGATCGAAGATCGATCTTGGAGTAGTAACTCGAACCTTGTTGTTGATCGAAGAGGTCATCAATCCTTGGCAAAGGATACCGATTCTTGATGGTTAACTTGTTTAGATCTCGGTAGTCAATGCACATACGGAAACTACCGTCCTTCTTCTTAACAAACAAAGCTGGAGCTCCCCAAGGCGAGAAGCTTGGTCTAATGAATCCCTTGTCCAAAAGCTCCTGGAGCTGCGTCGACAACTCTTGCATTTCTGAGGGTGCAAGTCGATAAGGTGCCTTGGCTACAGGCGCGGCGCCTAGAACTAAGTCAATATGGAATTCAACTTGTCGTTGCTGCGGCAACCCTGGCAAGTCTTCGGGGAAGACTTCAGGATACTCCCTTACCACAGGGATATCTTCCAACTTCGTTTCTTCAGCTTCCTTATCAACAATGTGAGCCAAAAAGGCAACACATCCCTTTTGCATGGACTTTCGGGCCTTCAAACAACTGATAATCCTTAGAGGAGTATCGTGCTTCTCTCCGTGCACTACAATCGTCTCGTCATTCGCCAACGGAACACGGATTATCTTCTCATGACATATGATCTCAGCTCGGTTACTTGATAACCAATCCATTACAACTACTACGTCAAATCTTCCCAACTCGACTGGCAGGAGATCAAGCGTAAACTCACGCTCTCCGAGTTCTATCACACAACCTCTAATGTCTTCATTTGCTTCTACTAGCTTTCCATTGGCTAGTTCTATCGAGTACGGAATATCTAGCTTACTGGCAACTAACCCAAGTATATTCTTAAATTCTATGGATACGAAGCTATAATCGGCACCGGTATCAAATAATACAGATGCAAAGTGTTGGTTGATAGGGAACGTACCAGTGACTATGTTCAGATCTTGACGAGCTTCCCTAGCTCCAATGTGGAAGACTCTTCCTTGAGCTTGGTTGTTCTTTGGGCAATCTCGCTTGAAATGCCCGATGTCTCCACATCCAAAGCAACCTTGGCCTCTACCATTTCCGTTTCCATTTCCATTTCCACCCTGGTTGTTGGTCGCTCCACGGTCTCCGTTCCCAGCTTGATTTCCAGAACCACCACGATTCGCATTACCGCCATTTCCTCCTTGATTGCGGTTCCCAGTCTGATTCCCATTACCGTTTCCACCACGGTTTCCATTACCATTCCCACCAGATCCTCCATTTCTTCGTCCAGCACCATACCAGTATGCCTCCCTGACATGTCCTACCTTGCCACAATTCTCACATTTCCCATACCTACATCGCCCCGTGTGATGATGTTGACAAATATCACACTTGGGCAGGGTGCCCATGTAACTTTTCCCCTTGCTTTCAGAACTTGCAACACCAGTCCTGACCTTGGCTGGTAGGTTAGCATCTCTTTTCTTATTGGTACCACTGCTGCTTCCTTGGGTTCCTTTCTTGAAGTTGGAGAACTTCCTCTTGTTCTCTCCCGATGACTCGACGTGAGTCTCCTTCTTCTTTCTATCAGAGATCGAGAACTTGTTCAGCCTAATCGCTTCTTCAGTCAATGCCACACTCAAATCAATGGCCTCAGTGATCGTTAGAGGCTTCGATGTCGTCACCATGCTCATGATTTGGGGTGCCAATCCCCAAATAAAACGCTCGATTCGCTTGAACTCTGGTTCTACCATGTAGGGGACAACGCGAGATAAGTCATGAAATCTTTGCACATACTCAGCAATCTTCGGTCCATCCATCTTAAGATAACAAAACTCAGTTTCCAGCTTCCGAATCTCAGCTCTCAAGCAGTACTTCTTGCGCATCAGTTCTTTCATCTCTTCCCAAGTCAAACCATACGCTGCAGCCTCACCTAGGGTTTCAACTTGTAGGTTCCACCACGATAGAGCTCCGTCTAGGAAAAGTCCAGAAATGTAAGTGACCTGGTGCTCAGGCGCACACTTGCTCATCCGCAGCACAGAATCTGTTTTCTCCGCCCATCTAACGAAAGCTACAGCACCTCTAGTGCCATCAAAGTTCAGAGGCTTACAGTTAAGAAATTGCTTGTAAGTACAGCCTGTACAAGCAACATCATTCACAGAAAACGTTAGCAAACGCACATGGAATGTCCAAACATAACGTAATGTGTCTTGAGTGACTTAAACATTACCGTGATGTGGGTTATTTCCTGAGGTACCTCCGCTGTGCTTAGAGCGCAAGGCCTCATGTTGTGCGATTGCTTGTGAAATCCGTTCTTGCAGTTCTGCCTCTGTTGTGGGCAACTGATTGTTTCTTCGAGGAGGCATCTTCTATAAAGAAGATGGTATTAGTCAGGTCTTAAATAGTATATTAAGGATATAGTATGTATATGTAATAACATCTATCAAGTAAGCAAGCATATAACATCTCAATCACAGCACAACATGCATTTTAACAACGTATATAATGAGAACATTGCGATTGAGCTTTCATTAATCATCGACCACAAATACAGTTACATGTTCTACAAATGTATCGTATCAAAAGGGAACACAGGGTCACACTACCCTTGCCCAAAATGTCTATCAGTCTACCATAAGTCACACAATCAAAAGTGGTCTCCAAAAGGCTTCGTAAGCTAGGCTCAATAGCGGTGCTCTCATCAAAAGCAAGCTACCTACATAAAACCAAAAACTGGCTATGCTGATGGTGGTAGAAGAAGGAGGTGGAGGAACAAAAAGCAAGTTGCGTACATGCGCAAGCTCCTCCTCAAGATCATAAACGTGACGCAACAGATAACTGATATGCTGCTCCATGGTAAGAACCCAACATCAAAATCTGGATAAGGCAAAAGAGGAGCGTGGAGTCGCAAAAGGTGAAGGACATGAACAAGGTGGGGGACGTGGAATCATCTCAAGCTCCAAAACTCTACGACTCATGATCTCATACTGAAGCTGTAATGACAGGAGTAACTAATCCCGTGTGTAGCCAGTAAAGTGTGAGGGATGGTAGGGATCAGAAATCGGCATGGTGTAGGCTGGGAACCATCTAAATGGCTCATCCAGTGGTGAAGAAGTAAAATAAGCAGTATGTGTATACTGAGGTATGTGAGGAAAAGCTGCTGAGACACGAGGGTCGTGGCCAGGCTGCTGGCTAGAAGGGCCTTCCCCTGGACGGGGTGCAGGTATGTCCTGCAAGTAAGTGATAGATAAGTTAGTGCGGTGTGCATCTGACTCAACCTGATGAAAGGAGCAACATCAGTAGGTGCATGTGCATGTGGGGGAGTAACGGGCTCGATAACAGGAGGGTCAGCGGGTGCAGGAACCGGATCTGGTATGAGTGGTGCAATGTCAGGTGTGCCAAAAGGGATAGGATCAAAATCAGGCAAAGGCTCAGGAGCAGGCATCGGCTCAGGATCAGCGGGTGCATCAACAGCTGATCGATAGGGATAAAATCAAGTTCAAGTCCAGGCTCAATGTCATGTGGAGGAATCAGTGCAGCTGACATGGCTGTATCGTCATCAGTATCAGTGGCGTAACGTCGCAGACTGAAGAAACACTAGATAAATGACTGGAATCAAATTATCTAGAGGGTTAGGTTCTGCATAAAGAGGTGGTTCTCTCTCGTTTGATTCGAAGGGACTGATCTTCTTCTCCGGTGAACACTGCAAAACAGAACATCGTTAGCCTCGTCACGGGGAAGATGGAGGTTTTCTCCGTGACCCGACTCTGGCGTGAGAATATGTAACACCCCAAAAATGGGTTTGGTAATTTAAACCCGGTTAATATAAAGGAACGGGTAAAACACCGTTAGGGGAAAAAAAGTGAACCCGTAAATGAACATTAACTAGGAATAATTAACCTAGTTGAATATTAGTATCGTTGGTATTAAACGAAGGGTTGTAGCCTTATTTAATTAAAACGAAACATGAGGGACCAAAGTGAACAACTTGAAAGTTGTTTTATTAAAAGTAAACAACACACACACATAGACACACATCGTGTGTGTGTGTTCATCAACGAGCAGGAGGCTCCCAAGGAGCCTCAAACCCTAACTTCATCTTTATGCTCAAATTGAAAGGCAAGATGACGCTTAAAATCATAACCGAGCATGGATAAATGATCACCATCACGAGGGGATCATAAGGTATGTCTTAAATCTAAGATTTGTGATCATGGGTGAAGTGGGTTATGTTCTAATCCGTGAGTTAATATGAAATTAACCATGTACAAGGGTTAGAATCCTCGTATAGAACATGGGTTACGTATGGTTTGTGTTAATTTGATGATTAGAGGTAAAACCCGTTAGTTATGGTGAAGATGATAACTAGAATCACCACCTATGTCCAAGTCTTGTAGAAAGATTTATGTATTATCTGGGTATGATGAATTCTTGTTAGATGAATTAGGAGAAATATGATGATGCTATGTTTGATGTTTATGTGTTAATGATACTTGTTGATTAGTAAGAAGATTTGACGAAAAATGAATGAACTAGGAAGATTATGCATAAACTAGTTGTACATGGTGCCTAGGAAGTAGTACGCACACCACGTGTTTGATGAAATGTCTAAATGACAATAATAGGTGAAGGTTGTGTTATAATGATGTTGAGTATGCTATATGCTTGTTTGAATCGGCTAATGAAATACATATGTGAGATATGAACTTGATATGATCGTTCATATGAATAATCATGTATGCTAATAAGGATGTAAATGTAATGACATGAAAGTATAGGAATCATGTCAAGATGGATGGGAGCATGGAAGGCTAACGGGACAAGAAGACTCAAGTAAGCGAATGCAAATACGGACGCGTAAGGTAAGTAAATCTCGGACTTACACTTTAGATGTAAAATATATTGTAGTATGATGATTATTGTGATACATGTGAGAAAGTATTTAACAATGGAAGTAAATAGGTAAGTTTACGGAAAAAGGAGTCGAAAGTGGATAGGGAAGTATAATGATGCTAATTGTTTTCTGTTAAGAATGAAATGGAAGTGCAGGTATACTAATAATGGAGAATGAAGGTTAAATATGGAAGTCAGACGAGAGTGTACGAATGGATGGACGAATGGACTCATATGAACGAGAATAAGAGATGTTGATGCTTGATTATGCACGTTTTAAAGTATATATATTATGTCACTGGTTGCTAATGAAGTAATTGGTTGTGGTGACTGCAGGTTGTACAGGTTTATGAATGTTTGCTCAAGATGTGTACGCGGTTGAAGATCGAGTCAAGACATGGATTGTACGTGGGTGTGTATGTGGTCACTTAATTCGATATACGTATGTTAGTTTTTAATTAACTTATAAAAAGGGATTAATGTATTCAAGTGAAAGAAAGAATAACTTATAACGAAATTTTTAGTATGTATTTTCCGCTGTGTTAAATTTGGTTAGAACGTGTTAGGGCGTTACAGAATAAGTATGTGTTTATGAAGAAGAAGAATAAGTATTGGTGAAGTGAGTGTAACTTGAGGTTCATACCTGAATTATTCTCATATTTATAACCGGGAGTTTGGGCGGGAAAAATCGTAGATGAAATATTAACGGAAGATGCTAAACCCGTAAGCGGTTACTTTTCATTTTGTTAATCTTCTTAATCTGACGTGAATGCACACGGATCGCTATTCAGATCCACGGCTGGGGAATTGCCACGTGGAAAGTGGGCAAGTAGAGGTTTCTCTTCAATTTCATGCCATCATCGTGATTTCAGGGAGGCCTGAGATGATGACACGTGTCCCAGACGGTTATAACCATCTGGTGGTACACGATTGAGCCTTCTAGAAGGTTACTGCCATAATCCGGTGTGACTCCTTATCGTGTGGCAACAGTTGAGTGAATAATATCCAAGTCTGGGTATTTTTAAGCAGAAGTGTTTAAACTAGGATTCTCATCCTTTATCTGTTATGGAGAAAAGCGCAAGGGTTCATTGACTTCCTTTTGGCGCGCGGGTATTATTAGCTGTCTTTCTTCTAACACTCTTTGTAGGATCAGTGCGCGGCCGCGCAAGGTCTAAAAGAGGTTTGAATGATGAGGTTGTGGTATGGTCCCAAGTACTTGATATGAGGTTTTTGGGACCTTACCCCTTCAAGTCCCCCCAGTCTAGTGTTGCTCTTATGCAAGTAAGTGGAGCACTGGACTATAGGGAGAAATGCTTTTGGCGCGAAAGTAAGGAATCTTCTATGAGAAGATTTACTTTGCTTATTATGGTGATTTTGAAAATCTTTGACTTTGGGTGAGAAAGGTACAGTAAGGACTGTGTGACAGGCTGTCACTGTCAGGTGCACATTACTGACCGTGCTTTACACGCGCGCGTGAACTCGCGTTTGTGTTGCTTCCCACTCGCCCCTGTCGCTTGGGTAACCGTGCTATCCCGAAAAGGGTGTTGTTGCAGTTACCGAAGCTATTTATGGCGGTGGGTATATAGGTGTTTTTGGATTTCCCGTTTTCAGTAATCATTACTTTTGTTGAAAAATCCTCCTCTTTTCGTCTTCTTTCTATGTTCTTTAGAAAGAATTGCAGTTTCATCTTCCTATGTCAACCGGAGATCATCACGAAGACTCAGAAGAAATGTTTGTCGAACTTCCACCATTAAAGTGGCCTAGGGCAACCTTTCATGGTTTGATTCGGAATCTCAGATTCCCAGAGAACTGGGGTGCCCTCTACCCTGAAGAAGGTCAAATGGCGGCGGATGCTCCGGCCGGGTATGTGACCTTGTTTTGGGATTTCTTCAGTGCAGGAAACTTTCGTTTGCCTGTAACAAAATTCTTCCTTGAAATTCTTGAGTACTATAAATTCCATGTCTCCCAAATGCATCCAATTGGCATGGTTAGGGTTCGGCATTTTGAATTCGTGTGTCGTACGATGCATTTTGAGCCGACAGTTCCCCGGTTTCGAGTTTTTCATCAAATGCACTGTACCCAATGGTTCTATTCATTTGTTCAAAGGGCATCGGCGAAGAAGATTTTGCTACATCCCCCCAAATTATTCCACGACTGGAAACATAAATTCTTTTATATTAAAGCAGGGGTTTTCCCAATGAAGATGATTTTTAGGGGAAAAGAGGATGTCCCCACTGAAACTATTCAGACCCCTGTTGACGAAAATTGGTATCAGGATCTGAAAGACGTTCCAAACATTGCTTTACCGGAGAAAGCCCTTGTTGGGGCCGGTATGAGTCTGAACTGGACGATGGAACGAGAAGAGAAACCGGTGTACATGGAGGATGGAAAGAGTAAGAATTTTGCCTTGTTTCTTTCTTTCTCCTCTCTTCTCTCTTTTTTTTCATTTTTTTTTTTTTGAAATTTATCTTCACTTCTCCTTTTTTGCAGTTGTCTCGCTATATGTTGTTGCGTTTGAAAGAGAAGGTGGAAAGATGTCTACTATTGCAAAGAAACTAGATGAGGAACTGTGGTATCATTGTATCGTGAAGAATTTTGTTCTTCCACGAGATGATGATCTGTTTGCACAACCTGCTGCTGGTGCTGGTAAGCTTTTCTCATATTGTTTATTGTTTGCTTCTTTTGCGCGTTTGAACAAGTTTTATTCCGCGCTTTAGTATGTGACTTGTCTAATTTGGGCATAGGCCCTGAGAAGAAAAAACACGCGACAACCACTACTTCTGCGCCGAAGAAGAATGATGCTGAGAAAGCTCAATCTTCTAAGGTCAAAAATGTTGGGGGATAGAAGAAAGGTATGCGCCGTTCCTCTGCCTCCTGGTGTGATTATGTGGTGGTTTCTGATTCTTTGGAGGGTCTTGCACCTGCAGTTATTACTAGAAGGCCGAAACCGGAACCGAAAGATACTGCTGATATCCCTCCGTCCAACCCAGACGATCCCATTGATTTGGAATCGAGTCCTGAGCACTTGGTGCGGACTAAAGCAGGGAAAAGAAAACAGACCGGCGCTGAGGCTGAATCATGCCAAAATCATGCATATTCTACTACTTCATGAACTTGAATATTTGTAAAAAAAATTGTAGTAACTTACTAGTATTCTTAGTAAGTCTTGTTACCCTTTAAAATATGTTACTTCTTTAGAAACTTCATTTATAAAGGAGTTAGATGTTCACAACTTCAAAACATATTTTCTAAAAATGTTTCTTTATGAAATCTTCTTGTTACACAAGTGTTTCTACACTTGTTTAACAACCAAAAATGATGTTTGTTTATGCAAGAACCAAGATTTAATGAAACTTATATTTTTAATTTGGTTTCTTTAGAAATCATTCATAAATATTTAGATCTATATGTTTAACAACTTACTTTGTTCATTACTTTTCAAGAAAACAAAGTATTCTTTCAAGTTCATGATTTTCATAAGGATGATCCATTCACTTTCATCAAGTTCATCCTCTCATCTTGCTAGATTATGTTTTTAATCATGATCTAGCAAGATCATATGATGATCAACATCATTTCTACAAACAATCAAAGATCAACATGCATAACAACTTATATTCATCAAGATATCTTCATTTAGCAAGCTTATGTTCATGTTTCATGCTTATGATCTTTAGTGTTTTTCAAGTTTTTGATCATGATTCATCATTCACCACTTAAAATAGATGTGAAATAGATAGATCAAGGTTCTTACCACTAGCACAAGGCTAGGGATGATTCAATTGAAGAAACGAAGAGGATAAAAGAAAATAAGAGAGGTCCTTCAAGATCCAAAGCCACCAAGCTTCCTTGTCTTGCTTCTAGCTCCCTTGTATATGTGTAGATTGTATGAAGATGAATGATTGAAGGTGAGTGTGGGTGTGGTGAGTTACGGCCGAGAGCACCAAGGGAGAGGAGAGGAGAAGTGTGTTTTTGAGTGTGTAAAGGTTATGAATTCTTGATCTCTCATGTTCTTCTTATATCCACCTTCTCATTCTAACCTTTGTGTAATATGCTTATTATGGGGAAACAAGATCTTATTTTTAATTGTAATAAAATCATGGGGCCCATGTTGGGGCCGTCCACTAGGTGGGGGGGGGGGGGGGGGTAGTAGATTAGGGTGTAACTAGTTGGTTAATGATCTAGTTCAATTCTAAGTGTTAGTTACATGTTTCGTTATTAGATATTTTTAGGAGGTGTTATGGTGTTCGGGGACCATAACTAGCTTAGTAATGTCAAAACGGTGCTTCTAGTGTAATTTTGATGTTTCGGGTAGCGTCCGGTTGTTCGGTTAGATACTGGTTCGTTAAAGTGCTAAATTATACAGTTTAGTGTTCTTTATGTACCCTTTTGTGACACTTTTAATTCCCGACACTTAGGAAAGCATTCAGGACCATTTAAGCATATTTCTGCATGAAATTAGATTGTTAAAATGCTGATTTTTGCTGAATTTTGCTGAATTCAGCACTTTGGGTGAGTTTTAAGCACTTCCCGGCACTTAAACTATCACTTAGAAAGACAGTTTTGGGATCCTTACTTTCCTACACACTATGCTAGTGCAGTACTTAGTTTCTGGCTTATACTGGGTCTCAAAACACTGTCTGCCTACGTGCTGAGTTCTGTCAGCATTTTGCTGATTTATCCGCTCACTGTGCTAACTGTACTTAATGCATTCTTTATGTTAATATGTTTGCATGCAGTAGTGAAATGACATTATGCAATAAGTGATGCACGGGTAAATATAATGCAGTAATCAGAAAGCAGTTAATTGTACATTCAGCACAGTCGTTAAGCACTAATCATGATCAATTAATTGTACGGATACTTGGATTTTTGACTGTTGCCACAGGTCAGCGCCCCACGCTAAGCAATATTGTCACGCCAAGCTAGAAACGCCCACCAAAACACTAATCCAAAGTAGAGCACCCGACGTTAAAGGACCAACAACGCCCGTTGGCCACGCCCACACCCACCACTCTTATGATGCTATTTGAGGAACAAAAAAGCTATTAATATCAAAACTACTATTAATATCAATGAAGTCTTAAATAAAAGCAAATTGGAGGGTAATAATCTAAACTATCACTTATTGGTTCATAATAATTAATATTACCAATTGACACTCATAAGACTACGGGGTGTGGGTTGTGGGTTTGGGCGGCGGATTGGGTTCATCGTCGGCTGCTCCACCCTGGGTTGGCGTTTTAGTCAAGTTTGCCAGCTTGGCGTGGCAATGTTGCCTGGCGTGGGGCGCTGGCCTGGGGTGACGTGGCTGACCATGGTTGGCTAGTCTTTGATGACCGTTTGCCTAGCCGTTAGGCAACGACTATATTAAAAAAAAATTCTTTTAATTATTTTCTATATAAACCTTTCATTTCTTACTCATTTTTACCATCCAAAAATTGAAAAACCACTATCAAACTCCAAAAAATATATAAAAAATGGATTCTTCAAGTTCAAGCGATTCGTATGATAAATTTGTTTTGTCATTCTCATCCGACAATGGGGCGAAATTATTATTATCAGTAGTGTCGATGGTGGTGAAAGCTATTGTTGAAGATGCAGATGAAGGGACTTCCCAACCCCAACCCAAACGGAGGAAGGATATTGTTCGTGAACGCAAAACCGCAAACGATTTGCTGGTAAGCGATTATTTCTCACCCGAACCAACGCATGATGAAAAAATGTTTAGGCGTCGTTTTCGTACAAGTAAAAATTTATTTTTAAGAATATCAAAGGATTTAGAGGATAATTATGCTTTTTCCGACAAAGACTCGATGCGCGTGGTAATTTAGGATTTAACACGTGGCAAAAGGTGACGAAGAGAGAACGTAAAACCGATATCTAACCGAACCAAGACAAATAAATTCGAACCTTCGAGCTGATTTCGTAGAACATGTTTCGACACTTACTAAATTCGACTCCAACGAAGATCAAGATGAAGATGATTGATTTTTTTTTTGTGATGTAATGTATTTTTTTTCTAGTTATTTAATATAAATTAAATGTGTTTTTAAAATTAATTTACTAAATTTTATGATTAATATATAAAAAAAATTAGGTGTCACATAGCACCCCAACGTCGCCTGGCCACATCCCTTCCACACCCACTTTTTTGGGTCTAGACTGAATGAAGCCCAAACCTGTCACGTGTCAAAAAATGCCTCCAACCCAAACTCCACCACACCCCGTATTCTAAAGTTCCTTTTATTGCCGAGACATCCTGTATTAAACAATTAACTGATTTTTTTCTCAATCAAAATGTTGTAATTTGTGTTGAAAAAACATAAATGAAAGTTGGACGTTGATTGAAATTGTAAGTACAATTTATTGCTCATTAAGTTATAGTTTAGAATATCGAAAGAAAAATAAAAATCATACTATCAAACTTCTAATAATAACACTTTTAAGATAACCTTGTCTGAAATCTAAATATACATATTTTTTAAACGGGTTAACAAGTTATTAGATGAGTAATATTTGGATGCATCATTTTTTAAACTGGACATATTTTAATTTACATCTAATCTAATACTAATAAAAGAATTAAGTTAATGTCACATGACATTCTCTCTTTAACTTTATCTTAGAAAATACCACGTGTCATTCTCTCTTTTAATATTATTATTATTATACCCATGGCATTATAGCCTAGTGGTATCTTGGTGGTGGGATAAGGCTTATGACCATTAGGTCACGGGTTCAATTCCCACAAATGGGGTTTTCCCAGATTTATTGGGTTTCCTCCTGAATTGGTGTGTAGGCATTATTGCCTAGTGGAGATGGATATGATCGGGTGGTTCTGCTGGTGGCACGATGATACTCCAGTGGTCCGTCAGTGATCCTAATTTGCCGTTCAAAAAAAATATTATTATTATTATACAATTTATTAATTTATACACAACAACAAATAAATACATAGTGTTATTATATCATATTAATATATCCACTTTATTAATCTATTAATCTATACATAACTATACATAAATTCGTAATACATATATATATATAGGGGCTGGTTAACGTACAAATGCGCTTATCGTACATTACGTACGCTACAATCTCAGCCGTCAGATCATCTTCCCGCATTGAAAATCGCATGTGAAATTGAATTACCACATGCGAAATTGTTAGCATAATTATCACATGCGAAATTGAATTACCACATGCGAAATTGGTACAAAAAAACAACCTGCTATTTCATCAAAATTATCACATGCGAAATTGAATTACCACATGCGAAATTGTTACAAAAAAACAACCTTCTATTTCATCAAAATTATCACATGCGAAATTGAATTACCACATGCGAAATTGTTACAAAAAAACACCTGCTATTTCATCAAAAATATCACATGCGAAATTATTACAACATGCGATTTTCATTGCGGGGAAATGATCTGACGGATGAGATTGTAGCGTACGTAATGTACGATAAGGGAATTTGTACAGTACCCTTTACCTATATATATATATATATATATATATAAGGAGGGGCTCATGCGAGAACCACCCTTATTGTGAGAACCTTGAGAACCAATGTGAACACAACCTAAAATAGCTAAAAAAACCTAAAAAAAAACCTAAAAAAACCTAAACCCCCCTCCCCCACCCCCCAAAAACCTAAGCCCCCCCCCCCCCACCCCACCCCCAAGCTAAAATGCTAAAAACTAAACCCCCAAAAAACCTAAAAAAATCTAAAAAAAATCTAAATTTTTTTTTTGATTTTTTTAATATTTTTTAGGTTAAAATCGCTACTTTTCGAAGCCAATTTTTTTTTTTTTTTGCTTCGAAAAGTAGCGATTTTAACCTAAAAAATATTAAAAAAATCAAAAAAAAAATTGTGTGATTTTTAGCTATTTTTAGGCATTTTTTATTGTGTTCACATTGGTTCTCGCGGTTCTCACCCTTTCTTTCTTCTCTCTCTCCAACAAACGCTGCCAAACAGATACTACTTTCTCTCTTCACACCTCTCTCTCTCTCTACCTCTCTCTCTCTTTACACCATCACCAACAGCCACCGCCAACCACCACGCTCAAGCTCACGACCAACCTTCCACCGCCTCCATTAGTAACAACCACCACTATCAACCTCACCTCACCACCAAACCTCCACTGCCACTAACAAACACCACTCTTGACATCACCATTAAACCTCCATCGCCACCACCAGCAACATCCACCACTGTCACCAAACCACCATGCTACCACTGCAAAACCACCGTCTAACAGGAACTACCACGCAACCATTACAAAGAGAGAGAGAGAGATAGAAACCTTTCGGTCGACAATAGTCCAACAATCACGGTGGAACTGTGCTCTAAAGCTTCTTCGTCATCCAACAGCTAGGGCTTCTTTGTTTCTGGCTTCCAGAATTGCGCCATTATCGGTGATCGGAGTGTACTGTCAACCCAGGGGGTTGCCTGCGGAACTTGTGCCCTAAATTTGTGCCATTCTCTGTTCCTGGATTCCAGAATCCAACAATCACCGGCGGAACTCATGCCCTACGAATGTTTGCGTATGGGTGATGTGCTGGGTTTTACCTCGATGATGAGTTAGGGAGGGTTTCAGATCTGATTTGTTACACGGTTTCAGATCTGATTTGTTATACGATTTCAGATGTGATATTTGATCTGCATATTATTATTAGTGTTTTATTAAATTGGAACTATTTTTGTTAAAAGGTTAGATATTTATGTTATTTACATAATTAGTCCATGTGGAGAGGAATAGACAAAAATGCCCTCATGTGCAAGACATATGACCAGATTTAACCAAAAAATATAACTGGGTTAGGGCTAAAGGACATAACGTCTAGGATTTTGAAACGTTAAGGACAAAACTTGTCAAATTTAAAGGCAAAGGACACCGCCTGCAATTTGTTACAAACATAAAGGACAAAACTTGTAATTTACTCCTTTATTATTAATATAACATGTGGTTTCCGATACAAAAAATAAATACTTTATGAATATAACTCTGTATTCAACGAATTTTGTACCGACACGTCCATAAACCTATAAAAACAAATATGGTATATGGTTTAAAATTTAAATTATATTTTATATAGTTTAGATTATATTTAAATTTATTTTTGTAATTTAATATCAACAATGATTAAGTTAAATCCCATTATTGTAGAAGATATTTACAAAGCTTCTTAATTTCACATTTGACCGGTGATGTAAATTAATGGGATGGGGTTTAGTTTGATTAAAAAAAACAATAAATTAAATAAGTAAAATAATACAAAAACGTCCCTCATTTAACTGATTTTTTATGAAGTTAATGGGTTGGATGAAAATGACAAAAAAAAAATGCCAACCTGACAGACAGATGAGAAAAATTGTTAATGCTATGGTTATTATTATTTATTTGTAATTATTATATTATTATCATTATGAATTATTATCATCTAAGTTATTAGGGTATAGTCTCATATGTTACATGGGTTTACGTAAGATATTGTCTTTATTTAACTTGTGTGATACACGGGTCTACCTAGTGTATAATAAACGAGTTATATTAGTGAGCTCGAAGTCTGATTATTTTCCCATTTTATTTTGATTTTAAGAAATCACTAACATTCTTTTAGTAATAAACGAAACATGAAATTAATTTTCATGATCGAAGTTAATATTTAATAATGAATAATAATTACTAATATTTAATAATTACTGTGCATGTGGGATTCTGGGAGTTTTGAGTTCAGTGGATCTGTAAAAAAAGGAATTTCATTGTCATTAAAGGCAGATTAAAGGGGCATAATGAGTCCTTGTGTGTGGTGAATGTTTATGCCCCTCAAAGTATAAGGGCGAAACAGGAGCTTTGGAATGATATCATTGCGGAGATGGCGTTAGAGGAAGGATTGTGGCTGGCTGCGGGTGATTTCAATGCGGTTAGGTTTAAGGAAGAAAGAAGGAACAGTGTTTTCAAACCGGCGTGTGCGAGAAATTTTAATAGCTTTATTCACCACATGGATCTTATGGAGTACAACATGGTGGGGAATCAGTTCACTTGCGTTAGAGATAATGGTAGAAAGCTTAGCAAGATTGACAGGTTTTTGGTTTCATCTAATCTTTTTAATAAGTGGCCGGAGGCGTCCGTTAGAGCTTTGCTAACCTTCACTCAGATCATAGACCGTTATTGCTTTCGTTAAGTGCCTTGAATTATGGTCATAAACCGTTTAGGCTTTTTAATTCTTGGCTAAAGAAAGATGGCTTTGACGAGGTTGTAAGGTTGGCGGCGGCCAGTTTTAGCTTTGAGGGGGACCCGGATTTGTTTTTAAATAAGAAATTCGCGTTCATTCGGTCGAAAATCAAGTCTTGGAGGGATGAGATGGTTAAGAAAGAAGGTGAGGAAGAAAAAAAGGGTGAGGGAGGAGCTTGAAAGATTAGAAGAAGTCATGGAAAGCAGGAGCTTGTCGGAGGAAGAAGAGTGGATATACGAAGAAAGTAACAAACTTCTCAAGGAGTTGAATTATAGCAAAGGGGAAGATCTTAGGCAAAGAGCTAGAATCAAATGGGCTATCGATGGAGATGAAAATTCGAAGTATTTTCACGGTGTTATTAACAAGAGAAAAGCTGCGAATTCTATCCCGGGGTTAAGTATTAATGGCAACTGGGTGACGAATCCGTCTAAGGTCAAGAAGGAGGTTATGTCGTTTTATAAGAAAAAATTTGTTGAAAATTGTGATATTAGACCGTTTATTTCTTGCAGTGGCATTAAAACTCTTTCTCATACGGATAAGGAGTTTCTCGTGGAGAGGTTCTCTAGTGAGGAAATAAAGTTAGCGGTCTTTAGTTGTGGAGACAACCGGGCCCCTGGTCCTGACGGTATTTCTATGAAATTTATTAAGAAGTATTAGGATATTTTTTAGCTTGATTTTAAAAATTTGATGGACTTTTTTTACGAAGAAGGCAGAATTAATGTGGGCTGTGGTTCATCCTTCATTACCCTTATTCCAAAAGTTAAAGACCCGGTGGAGCTCAACAATTACAGGCCAATCAACCTGGTCGGAATTATTAGCAAAGTCATATCCAAAGTCCTTGCCAACCGGTTAAAGCTGGTAATTTCTAATGTTATTTCGGATTCTCAATCGGCGTTTTTGAAGGATAATTTTATTCTTGATGGGCCGCTTATTGTGAATGAATTGATTACTTGGTGTAAGAAGAGGAAGAGGCAAGCGTTCTTGCTCAAGATTGACTTTGAAAAGGCGTATGATAATGTCAATTGGTCCTTTGTTGTGGATATTATGAAACAAATGGGCTTTCCGGAGTTGTGGTGTCGCTGGATTTGGGGGATTCTAAAATCTGCAAGGTCTTCGGTTTTAGTTAACGGTTCTCCCACTTTCGAGTTCAAGTGCGAAAAGGGAATGCGCCAAGGTGACCCGATTTCCCCGTTTATTTTTCTAATAGTTATGGAAGCTCTTTCGTTCTTGCTTGACAAGGCCAAGGATGAAGGTATTCTGAAAGGCTTGGCTACTCCGAATGATGGTCCGATTATTTCTCATCTCCTATTTGCTGATGATGCAATCATTTTGGGGGAGTGGTGTTCGGAGAACGTTTTGGATGTTTTTAGAATTCTTCGTGTCTTTCACATGTGTTCGGGTTTGAGAATTAATCTGTCCAAATCTAACCTTTATGGTTTGGGGGTGGATGGAGGGGATGTGGAGGTTAAGGCGGCTAGTGTAGGGTGCAAAGCGGATATTCTTCCGTTTCGTTATTTGGGGATTATGGTTGGAGCTAATATGAGTAATGTCAATAACTAGAAGCCAGTGTATGACATTTTTCAAGCTAGGTTATCGAGGTGGAAGGCGAACTCTTTATCCATTGGGGGAAGGTTAGTGCTCATCAAGTCCGTGCTTGAAAGCCTTCCATCTTATTATTTTTCGCTTTATAAGGCGCCTTGTAAAGTGATCAACGATTTAAAAAGTATGATAAGACGGTTTCTATGGGGGAGTTCTAGTGAAGAGAAGAAAATTCACTGGGTAGCATGGGATAATGTGTCAACCCCAAAAGAGTGTGGTGGCCTCGGCTTAAGTAAGCTTAAAGACATCAATTTGGCGCTCCTCTCGAAATGGTGCTGGAGGTATAAGATGGAGGAAAAAAGTTTGTGGAGGAAAGTGGTCTCAACAATTCATTGTGGGATCCGGAGTTGGGATTTTATACCATCTAAAATAAATTGGGGAAGTACTTGGAGCAAAACTGTGAAGTGGATTGCTAGATCGAAGGTGGGCGATTTACCATTGAGAAGTTTCTTTAAGGGGGTCCCGGGCAGGGGTGATTCTATTTCTTTTTGACTTGATCCTTGGGCCACTATCGAGCCGTTAAAAGATTTGTTCCCGAGTCTTTTCTAGATAGAAGCAGTCAAAAAATGCAGGATTAGTGAGAGATTGTCTACCGGTTTGGGCCAGGTTACTTTCCTTTGGCAGTGGAAGAGACCTCCGGTCCAAGGTTCTGAACCGGAGGAGTTGAATCCGCTGAATAGGTTATTGGAGTCGGTTTCGTTGACGGACAGATCGGATAGATGGATTTGGATTGGGGAAGGTGAGGATGTCTTCAGTGTTGCTGCTGTAAAGAAAACGATTCTCAAAGACAGGGGATTGAGTACCGGTTCGAACTTTAAGTGGTGCAAGTGGGTTCCGGTCAAGTGTAACATTTTTGCTTGGCGTGCGGTCCTTAACAGGATTCCTACTGTCGAAGCTTTGCGGAGAAGGAATATTAGTATTTAGAACTCGATGTGTGGATTCTGCAACGAAGGAGAAGATGAGGTATGTCACCTATTTACTGGTTGCTTGGCGGCCAATGTTTTGTGGAATTTTGTTAGTAAATGGTGTCGTGTTCCGCAAATCTTTGCGTTCTCTGTTCAACATTTGTTGGAGTCTTATTTGATGTGTGGCCTTAAGGAGCCAGAAAACATCATTTTCCAAGGTGTCATGATCATAGCTTGTTGGAGTCTTTGGAAGGCTAGAAACGAAGCTCGGTTTAGGAACGTGTCGGTTAAAATAGAGAAGGTTATTAGCGACGTTAAGGCGTTGGGGTTTCTTTGGGTTAAGAATAGGACGAAATTTAAGAGTTTATCTTGGGAGAACTGGTGTAAATTTGTAATCATGTAATTGTTTTTTTGTCGTGTTTGTGGTGCCCCCGGTTTTTGGGGTGGTGGTTCGTTAATGAAGTTTACATTTCAAAAAAAAAAAAACCATTTAAAACCGGTTTATCACACATTAACCTACCACGTATGTAGCAAAAATTTAAAATACATTTCACGAAAATACCATGTCTCATAATTAATCTAACCTACACTTCACGAAAATACCTTGTCTCATAATTAATCTAACCATGAAAGTACCCAAAGCCAAAGTCATATCAAAATCACCATTTTAGTAATAATAACCGACAAAACTTTATAACTTAATCAAAATCACTATTTTAGTAATAATAACCGACAAAACTTTATAACTTAAAATGAAGAGTTAAATGCTTGGTTGGTCCGGTGGTTTGCAAAAATTGCAGACTTGGTCCCAATGGTTTACTAATTACACGCGTGGTCCCTGTGGTTTTCAAAAATGCACTCGGTTGGTCCCTAGCCCTAACATCAGTTAAATTTCTCAGTTAGGTCCATGTTAAATGAACAAAATACCCTTGCTTATTAACAAATACATAAACAGATCAATCTCTCACCTCTCTCTAACTCTCTTTCTCAGCTCTCTCTCTCTCTAGTTCTTTATTCTCACCACCACCCACCCTACCACCACTACCACACACCTGCGGCCACCGCCACCTAACAACACCGCCCCCTAACCATACCGCCGCCACCACCTTACTCCCTCTCTCAACACTTTCTCTCTCTAAAAAAACCCACTTCAAAACACCCAAAAACACATTGCTGACACAAATTCGGAGCTCCAGATCTTGATTTGGGGTTTATTGGAGATGAGTTGTATTTATCTGTTCTTGATACAGAGTTTGGATAGATTGGTGCCTCGTTTGGGGTGGTGGCGGTGTTGGGTAGGTGGCGGCGACAGGTGGGTGGTAGCAGGGGGATGGTGTTAATGGTTGTGGGGGATGGTGAAATTAGTGGCGGCGACAGGTGGGCGGCGACAGGTGGGTGGTAGCAGGGGGATGGTGTTAATGGTTGTGGCGGCGACAGGTGGGCGGCGACAGGTGGGTGGTAGCAGGGGGACAGTGAAATTAGTCATCTACACCCTTCATCTCCGCCACTGTAACTCACTCACCACCACTGCAACTCCGCCACTGCAATTCCTCCATCTCCGCCACTGTAACTCACTCACCACCACTGCAACTCCGCCACTGCAACTCCCTCCGCCATCAACTTCAGTCGATTAAGGTACATATCGCCTCTTAGGGTTTTGAGTTTTGAGTTGAATTTGTACATTAGAACCGATTTAGGGTTTTATTTGTTGGGTTTTGATGATGGTTATTGATGAAGGTGGTGGCAACGATAGGTGCGTTGACGGCGGAGAAAGATGATGATGGTGGTGGTTCAGATGGTGGCTGTGGTGACTATGGTGGTTCCGATGGTGGTGATTACTGGGTGGGTTTGTCGGCAAAGGATGGAAGGAGGAACAGGTGGGGCGGTTTATAGAGAGAAAGGAGGTGGGTTATAAAGAGAGTTAATAAGCAAGGGTATTTTGGTCATTTAACATGGACTTAACTGAGAAATTTAACTGATGTTAGGGCTAGGGACCAACCGAGTGCATTTTTGAAAACCACAGGGACCATGCGTGTAATTAGTAAACCATTGGGACCAAGTCTGCAATTTTTGCAAACCACAGGGACCAACCAAGCATTTAACTCTAAAATGAATTATACTAGTATAATTATTATTATATACTATTATAATAATAGTATATAATAATTATTATCCAAATTCACACTTTGTTCAACTTTAAACCAAAAACAAACTAAAATTCCACCTTCACTATTTTATCCCAAATATATCAGAGGAGCTGGCAATAACATAAAAAAGCTACTCATAATAAATTATATATTATTATATATCAACTTATCAATATTAAAATTAAAATTTTTCTATACTAATAAATTCAAATCTTTTTTAGACACGTGTCACTTCCTGGTTCTTTCTCACCTTATTTTTCTATTTATCCCATATTAAATAATAATAATAATTTTAAACAAAAATATTAGATAAGAATAAATATATAGATACGAATAAACATTTGTTTTTATTATAATCATATTAAATAATAATAATAATAATAATAATAATAGTTTTAAACAAAAAATTAGATAAGAATATAAACGTTTATTTTTATTATGATCATATTAAATAATAATAATAATAATAATAATAATAATAATTTTAAACAAAAAATTAGTTAAGAATACATATTTAACAAAGTAAAATGTTATAATAAGTAAATAGTACATTAAAGTTCATTTTTAAAAGATAAATCTTGACGATTGTATGTGTTAACAGGTAGAGGATCCTGTACATTAATCTAAAAGTTTGAGAAATGTGAGAAATATTGTGGTAATGACAAGTGTCCTAAATCTAAATTAATTCAAAAGGGTAAACAAGTAATTCTTATTGATTAATTAATTGATAACCTTCCATAACCACCACCCTTAATTATAGGAATACAAATTAAGAATTAATCTACGAATTTGTGTCAAAACTATATAGTGTTATATATTTTTATATAGTGTTATATAGTGTTATATAGTGTATTTTGGTGGTATATAGTGTTATATGATGGATTTATAGTGTTATATAGTGTTATTTTAGAGTTATATAGTGTTATAGTATTATATTTTTCTGATATCATCTCTATGATATATATATATAGTGTTATATATTGTTATATGGTGTTACATAGTTTTATATGGTGTTATATGATGTTATGTAGTGTTATATAGTGTTATATGATGGATGTATAGTATTATATATTTCTTCTAGCAGTTACATATTTTCTGGATTTTTAAGAATGTCCGAATTTTTGAATAAGTTTAAAATTGAATCGCAAGAATTTATGAGTGAATCGCTAGAATTTAGGAGTGAATCGCTAGAATTTAGGAGAGGTTACCTAATTTGAAACATATACAAAGACACTATTACCCCTACAATTTTCAATTCAGCCCAAATATTAAAACACAATTTATAATTTGGTCCCTATTTATCTCAACCATTAGATCAAAGATCTAGTGGTTTAAAACAATTCTCGCACTTCTCACACTTTTAAATTAATGTACACTATCCCTACCCTGTGTTAACATATAACATTATATGTTGCTAAGACCGAACGTAGTGGGGCGTTTTTTGCCCGGAATACCGCCCGAAAACGCCTTCCCCTCCGCCCCCGTGGGCGTGTTTGGCCAATTTTTTTGGTCTGGCGTGTTTTAAATAACGCTAAAGGGGCAAGAGTTTGACCAATCAGATTCATTTCCATTTTTGTAAAACCAATCAAATTTTTTTGATTTTTTTATTTAATTTTATTACAAACACAATGCCCCACAATGTACACATCCCCACTACACCCATTTTAGAAAACGTTCAATAATGCCCCATTGCTGACTGGGCTGCCACATGACGCAAAACGCCCGAGGGTGAATCATGCCCACTACGCTTGGTCTAAATACGTGCAATATACGCGTTTTTTTAAAGCTATATATTTTTTATTATTTATTATATAAAATTACATTTATGCATAATAAAAAAAAGTTAAATGTTATAATAAGTAAATAGCACATCAATGTTAATTTCCAAAAGATAAATCTTGATAACTGTTTGTATTAACATATGATATTATATTTTATCCAACATGTGCAATATACAAGCTTTTTTAAAAATATACCTTTTTATTATTTATTATATAAAATGATTTTTATGCAACCGTGTAATACACGAGTTTTAACCTATAAAAATATAATAAAATTAAATCCTGCAATTTTTTTCTAAATAAATACACTCGTATTCCACCATTTATATCTCTTATTACAATCCTATGACACAAATTCATATTCATAAAATTCATAACATTCATTACACCAAATTTCACACACACTTCACCGGAAAACCTCGCCGGCAAAACTCACCGGAAAACTACCATCAACAATGATGGGTTTAATATCATGTTACAGCGAATTAGCAGTTCAAGTATCCGAAAAATCATCATGTTCAAGCTACAAAAACGTCTCAAATTCGGTGAATTCAAATTCAGTTTCACCGAATTTAACTCCGTCAATTCAAACCGCCGTTACGAATGTATACAAAACCACCTTATCCACCGGCGACCGGCACGTGATCACCGTCACGTGGTGCCGCAACTCCACCGTCCAAGGCCTCCACATAAACTCCGGCGACGACCCCACCACCGGTTTCCGGCTAAACACGAGTACAAGGTTGTTTCGGAAAAAAAGAGGAAACAAAATGTTCGAAATTAATAATTCAAAGTTCGAGGTTTTCTATGATCTTTCGACGGCGGTGTACGGCTCCGGCGCCGGAGCAGAACCGGTTGAAGGATACTATGTTGTTGTTATTGTAGATTCCGAACTGGTGTTGTTCCTCGGAGATATGTCGGAAGAAGCCGCCGTTAAGAAAGTGAAAATTAATAAACAAATTGTGAATTCCGATTTGGTTTCCCGGCGGGAACATTTTTCCGGCAATGGTTTTTATGCTACAAAAGTGAAGTTTTCCGGTACCGGAAGTTGGCATGATGTTTTGATCCGGTGTACCGGAGATGACGACGGTGTAAAGAACCCGGGTTTATCGGTTTGTATCGATAAACGGGTCGTGGTTCGGGTCAAGAGGCTCCGATGGAATTTTAGGGGGAACCAAACTATATTTGTTGATGGGTTGCAAGTTGATTTAATGTGGGATGTTCATGATTGGTTTTTTAGTTCCGGGTCGGAACCCGGATCCGGATCCGGATCTGGGTACGGGTCGGGTTGCGGGTCGGGTAGGGCGGTTTTTATGTTTAGAAGAAGAAATGGGTTGGATAGTAGATTATGGTTGGAAGATGAGGTGAAGAGGAAAGATGAGAAGCAAGAGTTCTCTTTGTTAGTTTATGCAAACAAGAGTTAAGTCAACAAATCCATCTTGTAGATTTATTTTATTATATTTTGGATAATATTTTTATTTTTGTTTTTTTGAAATATTTTCCTCAGATATTTCATTTTTCTTATATTCACACAACTTTTTTTGTATTTTTGTATTTACTAATTCAAAATCATGTGATGAATAACTTTTTGATCCATGGTAGAAAGCCAGCCAGATTTTCTGGTGATAATTTTTTATAGTTAATTGTTTGAATTTTTATATATAGTGGCTGAAATCTGAACAGAATGTAAAACCATCAGTTGAAAAGTTCTGATTTGGTTGATGAATTGAAAATTGATATATATTTTTTTCTGAAGTCTTGGTTACATTTCATTTGAACAAAAGAATGTTTATCCTTTATATCAATGTTTACTAGTTACTTCCATTAGCATAACCGGTCTGGTTAAGTACTCTTTAAGCGTTTCTATTAACGCTTGCCAGTTATTAATCGAACAGGCAAGGCGAATCTGTGGTAGTATTGAATAAAAATTATTTTTTAATTTTTTTCTTCCAAACTCTAATTCAGAGTAATCTCATTTACTACTTGGTTTTCATACTAAATTACAAAGTAGTTTTGTTTAAATTATTTATTATCTCTTCTGGTTATTAAATCCAATTCAATTAGTAAACCAGTAAGACGACTAGTATAACAACCGGTGCTTATGAAATAACTATTTATGATTGATTACATTGAGGGATGAATTAAAGGAAAAACATAAAGACAAAGCTTCATCCGACCATGTTAATGTCTACAAACAGGAAGTTTTTTCTTTAACGTTAAGATCATTTGGTTACCAAACCTGTCACGCATCATCAAAGATTCAAAGTACCATTCCTGTGTTGCTTTCTAGTCCCCCTCTTTAAGCAATTTTACAACAGCGGAAATAATATGTATTTAACTATTCTTTATAAACCTATTATACATCTCAAACTATGAAGTATATAGATACTAGTTTTTGCCCAGTCCGCGTTGCGGGGTACTAAGCCGGATATTTCTCCCTTATAACATGTACGTCTATGTTTCGGTTACTTGTACATACTACTCATAACACGATCTAAAAAAGAATTACATCGAGATAACCAATTAAAAGAAAACACTATCATACTTTTGCTAAAAAAAAACTAAAACGATGGAAAAACTACCGCTTGACACGAATAAAAAATTACATCGAGCCAACCAATTAAAACAAAACACTACTATAGTTTTGTTTAAAAAAACGCTAAAACGAATTTTATACTGTGGGCAAAATAGTAATTTGACTGGGAAAAAAACAAAAACAATGGCAAAACTATAAATTTGAGCTAAGAGCAAAATCGTAATTTGGTTAGGAGAAAAATAGTAATTTGACTGGGAAAAAAAAACATTGGCAAAACTATAAATTTGAGCTAAGAGCAAAATCGTAATTTGGCTAGGAGAAAAAATAAATAAAACCAATAACAAAACTGTAAATTTAAACGGAGCAAAATTATAATTTGGCGGAGCAATAGGGATGTGCCAGGCAGTTGCCTGACACTATTCCCCTCTGTGTGAGAAAAAAACTTTGTTTAGTGGGTGTCAATTGTGTCTGATACGGATCGGAAGCGTACTCAAATGGCTCAAGAACAATCGATTAATCAAAGACGATAAACGAACTGAAGGTTCCAAGAACAAAGTTCTTTATATTAATAATCAACAAAAACTGAATAAACATAAACCCTAGATCCCTTTATATAGATTAGGAACCATAAGCTAAATAGGAAACTAGATAAAAATAAAATAAGAAATACAAATAAACAAAAAGATAATATTGTTCTTTTCCAATTATTTGCTCATGTTAACCAATTCCAACGGATCTTCTCACGGGTACGAGTTCGGTGTGGGTTCGGGTTCAACTAACCGGATGCTCCTGCATCATACTCCCCGTCTTCGAAAAAAGCTCTGATACCAAATGATACGGATCGGAAGCGTACTCAAATGGCTCAAGAACAATCGATTAATCAAAGACGATAAACGAACCGAAGGTTCCAAGAACAAAGTTCTTTATATTAATAATCAACAAAAACTGAATAAACATAAACCCTAGATCCCTTTATATAGATTAGGAACCATAAGCTAAATAGGAAACTAGATAAAAATAAAATAAGAAATACAAATAAACAAAAAGATAATATTGTTCTTTTCCAATTATTTGCTCATGTTAACCAATTCCAACGGATCTTCTCACGGGTACGAGTTCGGTGTGGGTTCGGGTTCAACTAACCGGATGCTCCTGCATCATACTCCCCGTCTTCGAAAAAAACTCGTCCTCGAGTTTTGCCTTCGAACCAAACCCACCTGGGTCAAAAGGAACATCAACCCGATTCCTATTCATGTTGATAATGACCCGCCTAAACAATCTTACTTTACAAGTTGTCTCGCTTAATTTTGGACTGATACCACCTGGGTCAAATGGAGCATGGGACCGCACCTCGTTCATCTTCAGTTCAACTCGTGAGACAGACCCCTGAATTGAAGCTCTGACATTATCCACCATGGAATCCGTCACAACACTATCCACATGAGTGTTTGTTATGTTAATTGGGCCACTAAACAATTTTTTTAATTGCTGAACAAAGGCTACGTCATCTTTAGAGTAATATAGAGCAGGCCCTTCATCACATTTAATTGGTGGAATGTTATATTCCCAAGCCACAATCAAATTTGCATGTGAAGGTTCCACGTAATCCCCATTTTTTTTTAATTAGTGCGTATGTCTCTTGCTTGGGTGGCAAACATTTAACCTCATCATGCATAATAATCTTATCTATAGAAAGCAGATTATTATCTATGGCAACCCAACCATCTACAAAAAACTTGTAATCTTTTCCACTTTGAATTCCCACCTTTCTAGGAGATAGATTTATGAAATCGATAATATTGAAATTTACCAAACTAACCGACAATAATTTGGTGTGATCCAAAGATAGCGTATGACCACCCTTGACCACCGTTTCACAACCAACGACCACCATAGCATCACGATCCGCTATTACCATATTACCATCTTCAACCACCGTATGACCATCATTAGCCATCACCTCGCCAACGGGAGTCACAGCAACACCACCGTTTTCTACCGCTGCGATCTTCAGACTCAAGGAATTCTCATTCAATCTCACGGCTTCATCGAAACCATAACGATATGAACCACCGGTTGCCCAAGCATACCACACATCATCCTCATACTCGTCAAATACGGGAGAAGAATCATAGATAAGGTCAGGATCCTCGTTGCCTCGGGCGGCGAATCTACGGGGATGATCACCATCACATGATTCACGAAAGTTTTAATGGTCCACAATCTCGTTGCCTCGGGCGGCGAATCTACGAGAATGATCACCATATCCTCGCGGATTAAAAGGAACTCCGTCGTTGCCTCCGGCGGCGAATCTACGAACGAAAGTTTCTTCTTTTCCACGTAGAGCCATTTGAAAACCAAAAGCTCTGATACCAAATGATACGGATCGGAAGCGTACTCAAATGGCTCAAGAACAATCGATTAATCAAAGACGATAAACGAACCGAAGGTTCCAAGAACAAAGTTCTTTATATTAATAATCAACAAAAACTGAATAAACATAAACCCTAGATCCCTTTATATAGATTAGGAACCATAAGCTAAATAGGAAACTAGATAAAAATAAAATAAGAAATACAAATAAACAAAAAGATAATATTGTTCTTTTCCAATTATTTGCTCATGTTAACCAATTCCAACGGATCTTCTCACGGGTACGAGTTCGGTGTGGGTTCGGGTTCAACTAACCGGATGCTCCTGCATCAGTGTCAGGTTGTGTTAGTCGACCAAAACCTGTTTTTTCGTGTTAGGTTCGAGTTAGGTTGTCAGATTTGGTCTAGAATTGCTCCCCTAGGGTGGGGGGAATGAATCATTTCCATCCTTCAACTATGTCTCCTTCGTATTAGTGTTGCATTAAAAATAAAAGATTTAATCCAACCTTTTTCATCTCAAAAACACGAAAATGCACATACTTTTCATCCCAACCATTCCTATGCTATTTTTTAAATAATAAAGTTAAATAAATAAAAATGTAATAATAAAAAATTTAGAATACAGCAACTAAAATATAAAATATAAATTAATTTAAAAAAAAATATTAGAACTAATATTCAAATGAGTTTACACACTGGCCATTTATTTACACTGTCACAGTGGATCATGTTCTCGAATATCATATGTTGCGTTGTTTTTTTTAAATGACAAAATAAATATTTTGTATGTTAACAACAACAACAACAACCATACCCAGTAAGTCCCACAAATCGCAGAGCTATTTATAGGGTCTGGGGAGGGTGGGATGTAGACAGACCTTGCCTCTATCCATATGGATAGAGAGGCTGCTTCCAGAGAGACCCCCGGCTCGAAAACGAACAGCAAACCGACACATCAAGTCAAAGAATATAGAAATGATAAAGAAAAAGGAATTCATCCATACCAAGAAAGTGATCTGAGTGGCACATTATAATGTAATTTAAAATATGTATAATAGCATGCAACATCAATTAGGCATAGACACAATGTACATCAAGTATAATAGCATATTAAGGCAATCACCGGAAAAGTCCCTTAAAAAAATAAGAAAAACCTACATCCCTGAAAAGCACCTAAGACCTTACTGCAATATCCTCTAGAAGTCCTTAACCCTAATCCTACGCCTCCACGAAGTCCTATCATGGACCATGTCCTCCGAAAGGTGCAACTCTAGTAAATCATGCCTAATCTGCTCATTCCATGTCAGTTTCGGTCTGCCTCTTCCTCTCCTCCCCTCCACATTAAGAGTTTCCACTACTCTAACTGGTGCCGTCGCTTCCCTCCGCGTCACATGCCCAAACCATCTCAATCTCCCCTCCTTAATCTTCTCCGATATACTAGCCACTCCTAGTCTTTCCCTAAAAACCTCATTTCTTATCCGATCTAACCTCGTGTGTCCACACATCCACCTGAGCATCCTCATCTCTGCTACCTCCATCTTGCGCGCTTGAGTCTTCTTGATAGCCCAACAGTCTGTTCCATATAGCATAGCTGGCCTAACTGCTACCTTGTAAAATTTCCCCTTTAGTTTAGTTGGGAACCTCCTGTCGCACAATACCCCACTGGCTGCCCTCCATCTACACCAACCAACCTGTATGCGGTGGGTTACATCACTATCTATGCCACCATCTCTTTGCACAAACGCCCCCAGATACTTAAATCTAGTTACCTGCGGGACCAATTGATCCTCAATGGTGATTTGGGTTTCATCATCCAAGGCTACACCGCTGAAATCACAATGTAGATACTCAGTCTTAGATCGACTAATCCTTAGGCCCTTGCCCTCTAAAGCTACTCGCCACTCATCTATCCTCGCGTTTAGGCACTGTTTAGTCTCTGCAATCAACACGATATCGTCTGCAAAAAGCATGCACCACGAAACTGTCTCCTGAATCAATTTGGACAACTCATCCAAGACAACCGCAAAAAGAAAAGGGCTCAACGCAGACCCCTGGTGGAGTCCTACCTCCACCGGGAAGAAGTTCGTATCTCCTACAAGCGCACGGACAGCAGTTTCCGTTCTATCGTACGTATCCTTAATTATGTCTATATACTTTCCCGGTAGCCCTCGACCCTCCAAACTATCCCAAATCAGTTGGCGTGGGACAGTGTCATATGCCTTTTCCAGGTCAATAAACACCATATGTAAATCTTGCTTCTTCGCTCTATATTTTTCCATCAGCCTCCTTAGGATATGTATTGCTTCTGTAGTTGACCTCCCTTTCATGAATCCAAACTGGTTTTCTGAAACCTGAGTTTCTCTTCTAATTCTAGTTTCAATTACCCTTTCCCAGAGCTTCATAGTGTGACTTAACAGTTTGATTCCTCTGTAGTTCCCACAACATTGAGCGTCTCCTTTATTCTTGTATAAAGGCACCACGACGCTACTCCTCCACTGATCAGGCATTTTTCCAGTCTTGAAAATACAATTGAACAGAAGTGTTAACCATCGGACTCCTTCTTCTCCCAAACACTTCCACACCTCAATCGGTATGTTGTCCAAACCCACTGCCTTGTCTCTTCCCATCTTCCTAAGTGCCATCTTCACCTCTTCATGTGTGATCCTCCTGCAGTAGCAATTATTCTGTTGTCGCCTATGAATCCTGGGATTGCTGCTAACTTGTTGGTAAGCCCTACCGTCGTTGAAAAGATTATGGAAGTAGGTTTGCCATCTCGACTTAATGTCTTGTGCCTTGACTAAGACACGTCCATCCTCTCCTTTGATAAACTTTACTACTCCTAGATCTTGTCTTCTTCGCTCCCTAGCTTTGGAAATCTTGAACATATCATGCTCCCCCTCTTTCTTTTCCAAACGTTCATACATTTGTTTATATGCTGTATTTTTTGCCTCGGTCACCGCCTTTTTCGCTTCCCTTTTTGCCTTCTTGTATATCTCCCTTGCCCTAAGCCGCTCGTCCTCATCTGTGCACATCAAAAGATCTCTAAAACTCTGTTGCTTATCCTTTATTTTGGTATGCACGTCTTCATTCCACCACCAAGACTCCTTATGCCCAATAGTTTTTCCTGTTGTGGGCACGTGGAATGAATTAATAGAAGTATAGAAGGCCACTGCTTCCTGGAAATTTCGTCATATAAATTTAATTAATTCTTGTTGCCTCGCTGTACTTTAAAAGTTGTGCGCCCTGCCAATAGGCAGGAACGTCGGTCCGGGAACAGGAAAACGTTACAGTGCTTTAGCATCCAACGGGCTCTTTCTGTCTGGAAAGACGGGGAAGGGATTAGCGAGCTAGTTGCTTCCCTCTTTCAGGATGTAAAGGAGAAAGGGGCGGTAACTGGGTCCGACTGTCGGGAGGGTCGAACCAATGTTAAGCAGTGCCTTCGTAAAGTGGCAGATGGTCATTTCACAGCTGCGGTCAAGGTGTTGTCCTCTTCTGGCGTTGCTCCCCTTGGGCCCTCCACTTTGGAGGCCCTCGCGGAGAAACACCCGGTTACGCCCCCTCCGGTTGTGCCGGCAGACACAATCCCTCAGGCACCCTTAACTGTTGATGCAGAGTGCGTTTTGGGGTGCATTAAGTCTTTCCCCAAAGGGACTTCGTGCGGGAGAGATGGGCTCAGGGCGCAACACTTACTGGATAGCTTTTGTGGAGAGGGGTCCTCAACTTCCTCGGGTTTAGTTTTAGCCATCACCGGGGTAGTCAATGTCTTCTTGGGGGGGGGGGGTTATGCCCCAGGTCTCTTGCTGAGTTCGTTGCCTCCGCTCCTCTGACCCCCTTGCTGAAACCTGATGGGGGGATCCGTCCTATTGCGGTCGGGGCCATTTGGTGTAGGCTGGTCTCCAATATAGCGATGAAAAAGGTAGGGAAAGAGATGGTTAGGTACCTGGGGGATCATCAATTCGGGGTTGGGACACCAGATGGGGCTGAAACTATCCTCCATAGCGCGAACAGGTTCCTTAACGCCTTTCACGATGATGGTGCCTTCGCTATGCTCACCGTTGACTTCTCCAATGCTTTCAACCTAGTGGATCGCACAGCTCTTCTGCGGGAGGTTGGGATTCGATGCCCATCTATATTTCCGTGGGTACATTTTCTTTATGGGCAAACCGCTAGGCTTTATGTGGGTAATGACTGTATTGGGTCGTCCACGGGGGTCCAGCAGGGGGATCCTTTGGGGCCTCTATTGTTCGCCCTTGTCTTGCACCCCCTTACACAACGTATACGAGACAGTTGCACCCTCCCCTTCCACGCGTGGTATTTGGATGATGGTACTATTATGGGAAAAACATCTGAGGTAGCAAAAGCTCTGGCTATCATTCAATCTGAGGGGCCACCTTTGGGGCTCCGGCTTAATATAAAAAAAACAGAGTTATATTGGCCGTCTTGCAATGGAGAAAAATTGGAGGCTAGTTTATTCCCGAAGGAGATTGGAAGACCAACGGGGGGCGTGAGACTCCTTGGGGGAGCTGTGAGCCGGGACCCCAGTTTCATTAGTGCTTTGGCTGCGCGGCGAGCTTCCCGGGCAGTGGACCTTATGAGTAGCCTTTCGCAACTCCGAGACCCGCAAAGTGAGCTTCTCCTGCTGCGCTCTTGCATGGGTGTCGCCAAGCTCCTTTTTGGTCTGCGAACTTGTCAACCTGTGTTTGTAAAGGAGGCGGTATCCTTATTCGATAAAGGGCTACGGGGGGCTATAGAGGACATTGTGGTGTGTGGGGGTCCGTTTTTTGGGGATTTTCAGTGGCGGGTTGCTTCTCTGCCCTGTAAGATGGGGGGGCTGGGGATTCTATCGGCCATGGATGTCTCCATTTACAGTTTTGTTGCCTCGCGAGCTCAATCGTGGGGGCTGCAAGATCACATCTTGCGCGAGAGTGGGGTTGTTGGAATGGATGGGGATTATGACATGGCTCTGGGGGAGTTGCATAGACACATCCCGGATTTGGATATTGGCGGTTTCGCTAACAGGGGCACCGCCCCACCGAAGACCCAGAAGACTTTGGCGAGTGCTCTGTTTTGTCGTATCGCTCAGAATATTGGATCAGATTTCTGTACGACCCCTCGTCAGAACGCCGTCCTAGAATGCTTGCGGGGCCCTCACGCCCAAGATTTTCTATCGGTCATCCCCATCGAGGGCTTAGGCCAAAAGATGTCAGCCGTTGAATATCGTGCTATCTTAAAATATCGGCTCATGATTCCTATGTTCCCTGATGATGAGCAATGCCCGATTTGCCGGAAAGCTTGCTTAGACCAATTTGGGGAGCATGCTCTGCACTGTAAAGAACTGCCAGGTTTTAAGTATAGGCACGACTGGGTGCGGGATGTCTTGGGGGACATCCTCAAACGGGCGGGGATCTCGGTGAAGAAAGAAGCCCCTGTAAACTTTTTGACAGATCCGAGGGAAGGAAGATCCACATTGCGCCCCGCGGACGTTTTAGTTTTCGGGTGGGATGCAGGTAAACACGCTTGTGTTGATCTTACCGGGGTTTCCCCCCTTGTAGGCTTTCGGGATACAGGTTTTGTCCCTGGTCAGGCGATTGCAAAGGCAGCAGCAAAGAAAATGGACAAACATGCCAAAGCCTGCGAGGATAATCAACATTCCTTTATCCCTTTTGCCTTTGATACCTTTGGCTCGCTAGCCCCAGAAGCCATTAGATTTCTTGAACGGGTCCAACGGGTTGTTCACAGCAACATTTCGTCTCCTAGAGATCGGGGTTTCGTTTTTACTAGGTTAGGTTTCGCTATTCAAAAGGGGGTAGCGGCGCAGCTTGTTGCCCGCTTACCGGCTATCTTGGTGTAATTTGTTTGGCCTTATATATATAATTATTATAACAAAAAAAAAAAAAAAAATTGAGATAATTTTGATTCATTCTCTTTTCAATTTCGTTTACACACTGTCCATTTATTGCTTAGCAGCCAAAAAAAATATTGGGATGATTGTGTGTTGATCGGGACAGCTATATGCAATTCGGGATGGAATTTTAAAAAACCGATCAGGAGGCGGGGTAGTGTTCTCGTCAATAACGAACACCACCTTAGCCTTCCCAATTCCATCTGGCTATCATTTTGTGTAGGCTAAAAATACAAAAAAAAAAAATCATTTTAGATAGTCAATATATTAATCGAGAAAAAAAAAACTAATGAAAAAAATGTCAATTTTTGTACTCTCAAAGAGAGTCTAGAGTTTATTTGTATTTCTTATGTTTATATTTTAAAGAGTAAAGAGCAATTTATCTGTGGTGTGGTTAATATTGAATAATGACAACCTATCTTTCACTATTTGCGTAATGATACCTTCTGGTGGACTTTTCGATTTCATCACACTCTGCAATCCTGTGGTTTGGTCCAGATTGCTGTTTGCCACCCTGTGGTTGGGTCCAAGAATTAACGTTTTGCAGTGACGGAGCTTGACCAAAAGTTCCGAGAGGGGGGGGGGGGATTTGTAGGCAAAATAATTGGCAAGGCGAACCTGTATAATTTTAAAATTTTCGGACGAAAAATCGAAAATATTACACTTCTAATTGAAACATTGACGAAGGCAGCCCCACTTGCCCCGTCCCTCCAAAGCTACGCCCCTGGCGTTTTGGATGCATAATGTGATGAAATGTCCACCACAAGGTGTCATTACGCAAAAAGTGAAAGGCAAAGTGTTATTATGAGGACCAAATCACAGGATGACAAATTGCACTTTAGTCTATTTTAAAATATACTAAATTTTTTATTTTTCTTTTAGTATCATAGTAACTTATATTAACAAACAAAATTATCATAATTTATGAGACGTACAAAATTACTAGTTGATGAACATGTTGTACACTTAAAATAAAGCCTCCTGTTTTATTATATTTTTGGAAGACACAATATAAAAATTTCGAATTAGTAATAATTTCTTATTTGAGAAAAAGTAACAAATAGTTCATTTATGAGACAAGAAAGTAGAATGGACAACATAGGACACATGAGTTATATATGTGAAGACATAACCAACGACGCATATATTATTTTGCCCAAAAGATCAATTTTATAGTACTTGATAAATACAGCTTGATGTGTACCCTAACATGTTATCTAATCTTTTGCAAAGAAACCTCGGGACGTGTAATCGAGTTAAAAGAGTAAATTAGTCCATTCATAAGGAAATATAATAAAAGTTAAAAGATTGAATGAGTCACATGTGTAGCGTGTAATAATCACAAGACGAATTTATCCGTCATGTGTAAACTATTGAAGAAGCAAGGGTCCATTGTCTGGGTAATTTGGTCATTGCATTTACTGGAGGAGATAGACGGAGCACACTTCGTCTTCTCTAATCTACTCCGTGTGGGTGCTGCAAAACAACATAAACAACTCGTTAAAAAGGGACGATAGACCGGGATCTTTGGACCACCCTCCGACGCTCAAGTTAGTGTGATATTCGTTGTAATAAGAGCGTATATGTAAAGGGCAAGTAAATTAGAGGGGGAGTAAGTGAATATCCATACTCAAACGCGGTGATAATATTTCAGTAGTTTATCCACCTATCCGAAATATCCATCGTCCCCGTTATCACCGGTATTAACGCGAGTCGGTGATTCATCCCTAGAGATATTTAATTAAACACAGGTTATCTCTTAATGATGATGTGAAATTACAACTTTAGTCACATCATGTGTGATGCTGAAATATGAAAGTTATTTATTTATTTTGCTTCGTGGCAATGATGGAATTTATTTGGTCCCAAGTTGGGCCCAATGGCAAAGATTTGGGCTTCTTTACAATGTGTGAACAGACCCTCAAAATCAACATAATTCAATAAATCCCACGTTCTCCACTTCTTACCGGCAACACCTTCTCACCATCAATAGCCACTAACTGGAATTGATGTTTACCCTTGTGTTCTTTTTCTTTTGTTTTCACAAACTGGATGTAAATAGGTCACTAAGGGCGTAACACCCGTAGTCGTTTAAAATTTGGGCGTTTTTTTATAAATCCACGCCCCCACGCCTTTACATCCGCCCCCTGGGGCGTTTTTATTCCAAAAAATGAATACGAAGGAGACGCGAGCACTGAACACTCTTTTACTATTTTTCTTCTTCTGAGAAAAATAAAACAATAACTATAATAAACTTTTGTAATATATTATGTGAATAAGGAAACTAAGAGAAGACTATCCAATTTATCACGAAAAGGTTAATAAACAAACAGAAATAAGTATTGTGTTGTAAATTGTCACCGCCTTAGAATTGTATCCGTTTACTTCCAAGAACAAACCCGAAAGGTAACTCTTGCTGATATCGAAAGGCACGCATTTGGCAACGCTATTGAAGAACTTTGCAACCTGTTTATCGGTACCAAAAAAAGTTCTCTATAATCTTGTTTTGCGAAAGCAAACTCACGTCGGTTGAGGTGGTGAGGAGACAACCCATGAAGACAACATACGCGGTGATGTCTTTGGAGCAATGAAGACGACAAGAGTGCTCGAAAGCCACCAAGTTCATAAAAAAGGAAGCGTAGAAAGCATTTATTTTGGTGGGAGGAAGTAAAAGCAGGCTGTTTTGGAATTGAATATCGGATAGCGGATGAGCTTGATGGTTAGCCTCGATCTTGACTCCGTAGGTAGCAAGCTTGGTGGCGGGTCAGTTTTCGGATATCCAAAAATCGGATAATTCGATCTTAAACACCGCTACTAATAATATAAGAAACTATATTCCTTGAAACACCTGCCATATATAATAGTGCTAACCAATTTATATATGTATCAATGACATGTATCTACAAATAACTTATTGATCACTTACAACAAAAAAAAAACTTACTCAAACTAAACAACATAGTTACAAGATGGATTATGTGATATGAATTCGACTAGAGAACAATACACCAACACCGGAGCGTTGTAGCAGCAATTCTAGCACCACCTTAGGATCACTTATCTCCATCTTTTTTATAGTATGATACAACGGTGTAAAGTGTTTGGAGAACCGCAAGAGAAAGCAACATAACAGCTGCAAATGCCGAAACTGCGGCCCATGGGCTCGCAAAATAGGTATGCTTAAACCCGGCCCAGTTTACATGCCACCCATTCTTACAATACTCGTTTAACTCCACAAACAAGTCTTTTAGGTAATTATTCTTGATATCAAAAGCCACATCTTTTCCAACCTCATTGAAGAACTTTGCAACTTCCTTATCCGTACCAAAATAATTCTCAATAATCTTATTGTGCGAAAGCAAAC
Source organism: Helianthus tuberosus (assembly GCA_030545235.1). NCBI lineage: Eukaryota > Viridiplantae > Streptophyta > Magnoliopsida > Asterales > Asteraceae > Helianthus > Helianthus tuberosus. The sequence continues at coordinate 19,803,187 of CM060359.1, forward strand.
TCACGTCCGCAGAGGTGTTCATGAGACAACTCATGAACACAACATACGTTGTAATGTCTTTCGTGCAATGAAAATAACATTGCTCGAAAGCCATACAGTTTAGAAAAAAAGCACTGTAAAAATCATCCATGTTGATTTGAGGAATTAAAAGTAGCCCGTCTTGGAATTTGATATCTAAGAAGCTATCGGCTTGACTATTAGCCTTGAACTTGACCCCAGCGGTAACAAGTTTGGTTGCGGGTTTGATGAGTTTAAGGGAATGGTTGGGTTTATCAATCGCTTCAGGAACAACCGAGTTTCTACTAATCGAGCTTCTATTAACCGAGCTACTAGTAACCGAGTCTCTATTATTGTTTATGAAACTCTTTCTGAAAAAATCGAGTAAATGTTTTCCATCATGATTCGCGTACTTCTTTAAAACTTCTTGTGGCCTATCAACCATGTAATTGAAAAACTCTAGGATTAAAGATTGAAGTGTACAATCATGGTCCTCTTGTTTAGACACTTCATACAACTTTTGTAGAACGAAAAACGGGATTTGATTCTCTATCCTCAAAAGATCCCTCATCAAAAACGGCGAAATCCAAGCCATTTTAAATATGGGATCATCTTGATGTGCCGGGACCAACTTCCCAACTTTTCGAAACAATTCAATCAAGAAAACTCCATCTAGCACCATCATTTTAGCTAGATCATTAGAGCCAAGATCAATAGACTCCGAGTAGCTATCTCGAATTCTATTCTCCATTGACCCTATGTTTTTCATTAAAAAATCTAGTTGCTTATTGGTTCTTGTGATCATTTCATCTAGGAACCTCCATTTATGCTCTTGAATCATCTCAAGATCCTTGTTCCCATAGTGGCATGGGCCGATTGAGACAATTCGAGGTCGATATGCTTCTTTGTTGATTTCAACTAGACTTTGTGGGACTCTAAATATGCTACAAGAATTCTTACCAGCTGATTTGAGAAGTAACTTTGGTGCTTCTTTCATTTGCTTCTTCATGTTTTCCACTTCTTGATCAATTGTGATGACATGGTTTTGATTCATGTTTTTTGGCATTTTTTATTTGGTGTTTGTAAGTGAATAAATGTAGCAACTGAATTGGGGATATGAAGAATTAAAGTGGATTGAAATGGTCAAAATTTAAGGTGTTTCATAGTTTATTCTGTGTAGTTTCCTTTCACAAGAACAATTAGAAGGAGAAACCAATAGAAAGAGAAGACTTTGCGCGTGGGTCCAAGTGGGATAAATAATTCACATGCAATTTCTTAAATTTTTAATTCTGGAAAGGATATGGTCCTTACATTTTTAATATTTCGTTAAATTTTAAAATAGATTTTTGTTTACTCGGATTGAAATTCAACATTTTTAATTGTGTTATTATATACTATTCAGTTTGATTCTGATTGGTTCAGCAATAACTTTTGAGTTTTAACTATTTTATTAAACTTTTTAATTTCATCTCTTATACTATAAATTTTTTGGATGATAACTTACGGTAGCCGGCTAAGACGCCAGACTTACGCAGGTTTAATTTCACCTCTCATACTACAAATAGTTTTTATAATTTTTATAGTTCTAATAATTTTTTTTGTGGTTTTATGAGGTTTGATTGTTTGAACTTCTAGGAAATACTTTGCTGGGCTTCTTTTGAGACTTGGGCGTTGGAGCCGATTAGTGGCTTGATGGGCCAAAGATGCTGATGGGCTGTTGATGCTACAAGGCGTTGTTGGGCTGCTGGTTCAAGTCAGGCTTAGGGTTAAGAAGCGGGTCACTATATAAGTGTGGTGACTCAGTTCAGATGTCGGTTGGACTATACAATCTCTATCACTCTTTAGTTAAGATTTTTACTCTCAAAACTCCTGAAGTTTCTCTCTAGATTTAGAGTTTTGTTTGAAGTAATCTATTGTTGTTTTCGATTGTAAATCTGTTAAATCGTTAGAGTGAGCGTGATCATCGTGTTGATGGTTTGTTAGGTTTTTTCTAGTTGTATTTCTAAACTTAGTTGATAGTTTGTTGAAGTTTCGGTCACAATCAAGCTACCTTATTATTCAATTACTACCGTTATTATATCAACGATTGCTACTAGGGGTGGCAAAATGGGTGGGTTGGGTAGGTTTGGGTAATGGGTTAGGATGGGCATGGGTTAGAATGGGTTTGGGTTAAGATGGGTTTATTAAGAGATGGGTTAGAATGGGTTTAGGTCAAGATGAGTTTTTGTCAAAAAATTCAAAAAAATAAAAAAAATTCAAAAAAAAAATTCAAAAAAAAAATTCAAAAATTCAAAAAAAATCAAAAATTTCAAAAAAAATCAAAAAATACAAAAAAAAAAAAAAATTCAAAAAATGAAAAAATAAAACAAAATAAAAAAAATAAAAAAAAATTAAAAAAACTTTGGGATTGCAGGCCATCATCAGAAAATTAAAAAAAATTAAGAAAGTCAATGTGTAATAGTTCCAAGACTGAACTGAACTGTACCAAGACTAGAAAAATTAAAACTTTCTCACCATGTGGGAACCAACTGTTTGTATTTTTGGCACTTTTTTATGCAGTGAAAGACACATCATACATGATCTCACCTTTAACATGAAACAGTAGAGTCTAACTGTACTGAAAATGAACCTAAAAAATATATACTTACCTCCATTAATATCGCACAAGTGCAGCTGAAGGAAACAAATATTGACAGTTGAGAAAACAAGTGGAAAATAAAAATATATACTTACCTCCATTAACATAGTCCAGTTCACCAGTCTCCTGAGCATCTTCCATTATTTCATAGGCTGTTAGCCTGTTACACTACCAAGAACGATAAAGGATATTATTTATCTCAAACGGGTCAAATAAAAAGAAGTCCAGTTTTAACCCGTTTGGTATGAACGAACTGATCTGGGTGGTGTTTTATCTTAAACGGGTCAAATATAAAAAAATACAGTTTCAACCTGTTTACAACTTGTGAAGTTCGGAAACCGGGCTCCACTGACTCAAACAGAAAGCTAGGAACCTCTCGATCGTCTTCATTAACCAGGCAGCGGTAAGCGAGCACTGGCATTAGGCATGGAAACAACCTGCCAAAAAATGATATTGGCACGCCCCCAAACATAACAAAATACTACAGGCATTTAATCAATCATATAATGTACCATAATGTAAGCAAATACTATTAATAGAGTTGTTAAAAGAATTTTAATACATATTAAAAAGCTCCCTACTACAAAAAAAAAAAAAAAGACACGAACTGCAATATCGGCATCTTTTTCATCCCCTTTGCTGTTTCAGATCACCTTGAATATTACCTAAACGTGGCTATCATCATATGTCGGATACAATGATTCAATATCTTCTGCAAGTCCTTCCTCGATATCATCCTCGTTTTCATCATCTGGATATGCAAAAAGAGTAAAATATTAATTAACATTCTATACATAGTGAAGTCATAAATAGAACGAACTTAATACCTTCTAAATCAAGCAACCAATCACGGGTGCATAGCAAAGCCTCAACATTCGATGAGAGTAATGAAGATCGATATTTACTTAGAACCCGACCCCCAATACTGAAAGATGATTCTGAGGCAACGGTAGTGATTGGGATGCTCAATATATCACGAGCCATGAGAGACAATTGAGGATATCTCCCTTGATTATCCTTCCAATACTGTAAAATGTCAAGTTCTTCTTTTCTATTAAGTCGATCCTCCTCCAAATACATGTCCAGTTGTGATTTTTTTTCTCGACATTCCTAAATTCGCCTGTAAATGACTCAAATCCATCCATATCATCAGACGTATCAACACAAATATTTGAACTCCCGACTGTTGAAGAAGTTGTTCTTGACAAAACACCATACTCCGTATCATATAAAAATATAAGTTGGAAGTAGGATAAGAGTTACCAGAAAACAAAGTTGTGATGTTATGGAAGGGCTTCAAAATTTTTGTGATTGTTTCCACCCTTGTCCATTCCTGTTCTGATGGGAAAGTCTTATACCTCGAATCAACAAGTGCTAGCCGCTCATATGCATTACGATAGGCCAATGCACTATCGAGCATGAGATAGGTAGAATTCCATCTGGTTACAATATCTTGACGCACTTTTTTCCCGCATTGTAATGACAGTTGGTGTACACATTCTGCAAACTTGTACTTTCTATCAGAACTTCCTCTAACATACTTCACCGACTCTCGAACCTTTTCAATGGCTCCTTCAATCACCTTTAATCCTCCTTGAACAATAAGATTTAACACGTGTGCACAACAACGCACATGCGTAAAATCCCCATCACAAAGTAAAACACGATTCAAACGAAAATGACTGTTTAAACAATCTACCAAAACATCATTATATTTGGCATTATCTACTGTGATCGTAAACACCTTTTTCTCAATACCCCAATTTCCTAAAAAATTAACCAAGTACTCTGCTAAAAGTTTGCCACTGTGTGGAGGTGGTATAACTTTAAAGTTTAGAACTTTTTTTCTTAGAACCCAACTATCGTCAATATAATGAGCCGTCAATGCCATATATCCATCAGTTGTGATAGAGCTCCATAAATCAGTGGTCAGACATATTCTACTAGTTATCTTTTGCAACTTTTCTTTCAGTTTTTTCTTCTCTCTATCATATATTTTTAAAACATCCGCCTTTGCCGTGTTTCTTGTTATAGGAGTCACATCTCGATGTAAAAATTTATGTAAATCTCGTGTCCCCTCGTGTTCAACATAATTAAAAGGATAGTTGTGTTTAATGATAGAATATGCTAATTTTTCCCGATACATTGCTTGATCTAAAGGAGCACGTTTTCTTAGTGGGTCGGGTTCATCAATGTAGAAACACTTAGGTAAATGACGTTTCAGGGTAGTTGTTCCCTTGTTAGCCTTAAACACCTTTCCACAACCATTACAACTCGCTTTCTTAATCCCATCTTGTCCAGGTGGTATTTTCTCAAAATAATTCCAAACTATTGAATGGTCTTTACTCGAACTGAATGAACTAACTTCATCTTCGAACTCAGGATTAGTCGACATAATTTGTCTCCTACAAATAAATAAACAAATATACTCTATTAATCATTCTCCATAGAATCAATGATAATCGACTAATTCTAAAAGTCAACTTAACAAAATAACAATAACAAAAGAAAGTACCAAATCCAAGAGAAACCCTAAACCACTTGAACTGCCACTAGATATACAAATTGTAAAAATCCATAGAATTTGATATCTAAATTCCCTAAATTCATTCTTTGATACCCACAACATCATATATAGATAGATATCAGATCAAATAACAAAAGCCAAATAAAGCTTAGTTCAGTTCAAACACTGCCTAGAGTTTCAAGAACAACAGGACATAACTTCTTGTTGCGCGACCAATGCAAGAAACACTACTCAACTTAGTTCAATCCAGTAACCATATAAACAGAACCCAGAAACATGTTCCAATCAAGTACATTCCAGTTTTATTTAACAACAACAACCTCAATGTCAAAACAAACAAAAACTAAAGGCACAACAAAAAGAGGGTAAATAGTAACACTTATGTTCCTGCAAACCTTTTTTCCATCAAGAATTTATATAGCAATTAGTCTAAGATTGAAAACAAGTCGTTTGTTTGAATGAAAACAAAATCCCACAAACTTGAAAACAAGTCGTTTGTTTGAATGAAAACAAACCCATTGATTATGTATCTAAGATTGAAAAACAAATGGTTTAATTGTTGGTAATTTAAACGGGTGAAAAGTTTGGACCATTATGTGTTTCACACTCACTCAAGCATTTCATAAAACACCTGGTAGGCATTCGTTCAACACCCCCTACCAAACAACACAGAAACCCAACAATCAACACATCATTATAACCTATAAAGGCACAGAAACCCAACAATATTTGCAAACAATAACATAAAAAAACTCATTATAACAATGACAACAACAACAACAAATTCCCCACAACACGAAACAACTGAAACGCTGACAAAAACAATGACAGCAACAACAACAAATTCACACAACAAGAAACAACTGAAACACGTACCATTCTGATGTTTGTGGTGAAAACAGGAAGAATTAGAAACGATAATCACTGGTTTGAAATCAGATGATGATGATTTAGGGTTGAATCCACGATCATGGTGATTTAGGGATCTGATGATGAGGTTTGAAATCAGATGATGATGGTGATTTAGGGATCTGATGATGACGAGGTTTGAGAGATGGTACGTATCGTTCCCATTCAAGTCTGATGATGCGTGTATTAGGGTGTAAGAGTAAAAACCCATTGTGGCCCATCTTAAAATTTAGATGGGTATTTTAAAACCCATTCTAACCCATCTTAACTAAATCCCCAGCCCATTCTGACTTATTTACTTTTTAAAAAAGGCCCAAAATAACCCAAAATATCATGTTTGGGTTTTTATTGCCACCCCTAATTACTACCTTATTATTCAATTACTACCGTTATTATATCAACGATTACAACAACTAACCAATTAACAACTATCAACTAACTTCGTACAATCAGACCTCTATCTTTCTAACAATTACAATATAGTCCCTGAACCATTAATTCCTTATTATTACAGTCTTAGTCCCTGTACTGTTTATCATGTAACAGATTCTTCAAAGTAGCGTTTGAAATGGAAATTATTGATATACTCACCAAAGGATGTTAACGGAATAGACACATTCGTTTATGACTTTACAATAAGGTGCGCCTCTTCAAAGGATGTTGATTTGCACTATGTTGAAGCGATGAATCAAGTACGAAGAAAGGATAAAGGATTTTGCGGATGTTGAAGGGGTTGTCGTTAAGATTAAGAAGATGCGAATTTTAAACGAAAGGGTATGACCCAAGTTTGAAGGGGTGTGATATATTTAAAAACCTTTCATCTAAACCATCGTGTCTTTATCGAAACTATTGTATCTTAAGTTACTTTTTGTATGTATATATAATTTTAATAAATCAATATATAAATAATAAGACAGGGCCGGCTCTTGGGCCGGCCAACCCGTGCCATCGCTCGAGGTCCAAATTTTTAAAGGGCCCGAAAGGTTTTTATAAACTTTTATATGTATAGTAAATTATATATTTAATGTATGCATCTATTCACTATAGATAAAAGTGTTAGTGGTGAAGTGGAAAAAACCATCTCAAGATAACCTTAAGGTCTCAAGCTCAATACTTGGCTCCACCACCAAGGGCTTATTTTTTTTGGTAAATTCATTTTCCCTTAGCATAATTTTGGGCCTAGTTTTTTATTTTGCCCGAGGCCAAAATTATTTTTAGAGTTCTCGGAGACGGCTCTGTAGTAAGACAACTAGCGAACCACATCAACCAATCTCGTAACATAAACTATACAATGCTTAATGTTTATTAAACTTGAGATAGCTACAAGGACCCATATGACAAAACAAATGTTATTAATAACTTGCAACAAACCAAAAGTTACAGGATGGAATACACAACATGAACTCAACTTAAACTAACTTAACAATCAGAACAATACACCATCACCGGAGTGCCGCTGCAACAACCACCAGCCAGCCACCAACAAGTAATCTCAATCTTTCTTATGGTAATAAGAAATGAAGATACATGTCCGAGGCCGGACATGATCCCTAGGACGAACAAGACTCCACTTGGACGTACATCCGAATAATGTCCGTCCGACATCAAGAACCTCCGAAGACGAACCTCCATTCAAGTGCGTCTGGACGAATGATGTCATCTAAGTTGACTACTATAAATACCCCATCAAGTACAAAGCCAAGTACGATTTTCTGAACCTTCGTCCTTACTTTCTCTCTCTACTTTCTCTCTCTACCAATACTTATCCTCACGCCGGAGGGTGGTCGCAGAGAGGCCCTCCCATCTCTGCGGCGAGCCTAACGGTTTTCTGTTTTGCAGGACTGTTCCCCAAGTCTTCTCACAAGATCCAAACCCTCGTTTACAGGCTCCGGCCTAAACACGATTCTTTGGTTCTTCAATTGGCGCCATCCGATCTCAAAGCTCTTAGTCCTTCACTCTGGTGAATTTCTTGAGCAAAGAACTGACAAATGGCGGCCTCAGGTTCTGTGAATCTGGGATCTACAACTGTTAGTACACAAACTACCGCACCAGCAAGTACTGTTTCCATAACCTCAGATGCTTTAAGCTCAGGGCCGGGAACAACCTTTCCATTCGTGCTAATCCCTACTTTGCAAACATCTGAGTTTGATGCGGAGTTTCTCTCCAGAAATGCAAGTCTTCTGCGACGATTGAAAGCACAACAGGCTAGAGATGAACAAATCCTCGGTTTACGAACCAGGTTATTTCAAGAAGAAACCCCGATAAGGACCATGGGTCCTACGATGTTCACTCCTCCCACTTTTTCCACAGTTGTCACCTCGGAAATTTACACTGGGTATGTCCAGGGTTCGTCCGGACCTTCGCCAGCAATGGCCATACGAAATGAGGCACAGGTGGACGTAGTTAATGATCCAGAACTCACCAAACCGTATCACCCAGTTTCCATGACTGCTAAGTCAAAATTTAGCGCTCGCATCACACATGCAAAACTTCCTCCGAAGCTCAAAATGCCAACTACAGTAAAAAAGTATGATGGTACAACTGATCCAGATGATCATATGTTCGATTTCGACGGAGCCGCGCGGGTAGAACAGTGGCCGATGCCAGCGTGGTGTTTCATGTTCGCGCAAACACTAACTGGAGCTGCTCGAGTGTGGTTCGATGTGCTGAATGAAGGTGAGATCAACGATTTTGAAGAGTTCCGAAGATTATTTCTCCAAAATTTTAGCCAGCAAAGACACTACTCCAAAGAAATCACCGAAGTTCACAACATTCGGAGAAGGGACGGAGAATCTTTGGATAGCTTCATTGACCGGTTTAACCGGGAGAGTATGCAGATTAGTGGAGTAGTTGATCAGCTGAGGATCTCCGGATTCTGTCACGGAGTCCGGAACAATCAGTTGGTCGAAAAATTACATGAAAATCTCCCAAAGACAATGGAGGTACTCATGGAGCGAGCCAGAGCCTTTGCTCGAGGCAAAAACGCATGCAATCCAGCTCCAGAGTCAGATCACAAGATGTCTTCCTGGAAGAAAAACGGTGGGTCCGTATTCGATAAAGCTCCGTCCAGTAATAGAGGGCGACCACACCCATACAACAGGAACGACAGACCTCCACGTGGAAGAAGCTCCGGGTCAAGATTTTACAACTTATCAGACCTTTCCAAAACTCCCAGTGAAATTCTCAGTGCGGAAGGGTCAAACTTCCCTGCTCCACCAAAGCTCCGAAACCCGGGTGATAAGAATTCCAAGAAATACTGTGACTACCATCACGCTCGAGGTCACAACACAGATGATTGCTGGTCTCTGAAACAAGAAATAGAAAAAGTAGTGCGATCCGGAAAGCTGTCGCATCTAGTGAAAGAAGTGAAGGAAGGAAAGTCTTCAGGTAATTCGGTGGATAATCCGAACAACCAACCAGTAATATGCATGATCAGAAAAGCGGGTAACCAAGGCATCAAGCGATCCAGCCACCATATGGCCGCCTGGATGCAGCAACCCATTGCTTTTCCCCCTATCAATCCTGAAGAAGTCAAGGACGGACCAATCATCGTGTCTGCGATCATAGCAGGTCACAAGGTTCGGAGGATTTATGTTGACATCGGAAGTGCCACCGAAATCATGTATAAGCAGTGTTTTCAACAGCTAGCTCCACAGACCAAGGCAAAATTGATCCGAGTCTCAATGCCGTTGGTAAGTTTTTCCGGAGAAGTGGTACAGCCTATGGGGCAAATCACTTTACCAACAACATTGGGAGAAGGAAGTTTCGTCCGAACCGTAAACCTGACGTATCTAGTGGTAGAAGCAAGGTCCGTACATAATGTTATACTAGGAAGGCCCGGCATGTGCGCCTTCGGCATCATCAGCTCTACCATTCACGGATCGTTAAAATTCCCCACCGAGGCAGGAGTAGCAACTTTGCACTCCGAATCCACAATTTGCGTAGCTGAAGTACGACAAAGCAAGGGTACTGACAAACCTCCGAATCTCCTCACAGAAGAATGGGCTATTCATCCGCACTTCCCCGAGCAAAAAATTGAAGTCGGAGCTCAACTTCCAGAGCGCACTAAAAAGAAGTTGTGGACGCTCTTATCTAATTCTCTCGATATGTTTGCCTGGCAAACTTCCGATATGGTTGGAGTTCCTCGATGTCTGGCCGAACATAAGCTGAAGGTGTCGCATTCTGCGAAACCTATAGCTCAAAGAAAAAGGAACATGGCTCCAGCCCGAAACAAAGCAATCTCCGAGGATGTACGAAAATTGTTGAGTGCCGGAATCATTCGGGAAGTACATTACCAGACCTGGGTTTCCAACCCAGTAATGGTCACCAAGAAAGATAAAACCTGGAGAATGTGTGTAGACTTCTCCGATTTAAACAACGCATGTCCGAAGGATTGTTATCCCTTGCCGGAGATCGATCTCAAGATCGATTCTCTTTCTAGCTTTCGCCTCAAATGCTTCTTAGATGCATACAAAGGCTATCATCAGATACAGATGGCCTCAGAGGACGAAGATAAGACCGCGTTCGTAACCAATGAAGGGCTCTTTTGTTATACCAAGATGCCGTTTGGGTTGAAAAATGCCGGAGCTACATATCAGAGGTTGATGGATAAGGCATTCAAGGACCAGATCGGAAGGAACTTAGAAATTTACGTGGACGAACTGGTCATAAAAAGTCAGGCTGAAGATAACATGATTGACGACATACTCGAAACCTTCACCAGGCTTCGGAGTATCAATCTCAAACTCAACCCCAAAAAATGCTCCTTCGGTTTAGAAGAAGGGAAGTTTCTCGGAGTATGGATAACTCAGTCCGGAATCAAGGCACATCCGGACAAAATCAAAGCGGTAGTCTCCATGCAACCTCCTAAAACTGTCAAAGAAATTCAGTCTTTAAACGGAAAACTCGTTGCTCTTCATCGTTTTGTTTCAAAAGCGGCTGATCGCTCTATTCCTTTCATGAATGTGTTGAAAAACGAACGGGAAAAGGCCAAATAGAGTGGACACCAGAAGCCGATTCGGCATTTCAGGAGCTGAAAGTTTGTCTTGGATCCTTGCCCACCTTAACCGCTCCAATTACCGGAGAAACTGTCACAGTGTATCTCTCCGCTTCTCATTTTGCCATAAGTGTGGTGCTCGTAGTACATCGGAACCAAGCACAAATCCCGGTCTACTACGTAAGCCGCATCTTGAAAGATTATGAAACCCGATACCCGATGATCGAAAAGTTGGCACTCGCTTTGGTACACGCCTCTAGACGCCTCCGAAGATACTTCCAAGCTTTCAATATAGAAGTGCAGACTGACCTCCAGATCCAGCAAATTCTTAGAAAGCCAGAGGTCTCCGGACGTCTCACGAAATGGGCAATTGAACTCAGCGCTTTCGACATCACCTATCGTACCAGAGGACCGGTGAAAGGCCAGGCGGTGGCAGATTTCCTTACGGAGGTTCCGACCGGAGAAAGCACCCAAGAAAAATCTGCCCTACCAAGGGTATGGAACTTATATACGGATGGAGCCTCCAGTAAAGAGGGATCAGGGGCAGGGCTAATCCTTATAGATCCAGAAGGAATAGAGTACACTTATGCCTTACGATTCGAATTTAAAACTTCAAACAATGAAGCGGAATACGAGGCTCTCCTTGCAGGTCTCCAAACCGCAGCCAAAGCCGGAGCAACCTCCGTGTTAGCACATGTTGATTCATTGTTGGTAGCAAACCAAGTCAGTGGAGAGTACGAAGCCCGAGAGGATAACATGGTCCGGTACCTCCAGCAAGTTAATAGTTTGATTTCCTCCTTTGACTCTTGCAAGATAGTACATATACCGCGGAGAAAAAACAAAAAGGCCGATGCCTTGAGTAAACTTGCATCCATAGCATTTTGTCATCTATCAAAAGAAGTCTTAGTTGAAACCTTGCAAGCCCCGGCCATCCAGCAGATGGAGCCGGTCATGTCAGTCTCTGTTGTCGAAAAATCCTGGATGACTCCGATTGTGGATTACTTGAAAGAAGGAAAGCTCCCGGAAGACAAAGCTCAGGCTCGGAAGTTAAAGGTCAAAGCTTTACAATATCAGATCCATGACGGGCAACTTTACAGAAAAACCTTTTTAGGTCCGCTCTTAAAATGCCTAACGCCAGAAGAAGCCAGCTACGTCATAAGAGAAATCCACTGGGGGATATGCGGCATCCATGCCAGACCAAGAATGGTTATAGCTAAAGTAATGAATGCTGGATATTTCTGGCCGGGTATGCATCAAAGCGCAGTAAGCGAACTTCAATCATGTGAAGATTGCCAGCGGCACGCTCCCATTAGCCACCGAGCCAAGAACAACCTCGTTCCGGTAACATCAGCATGGCCTTTCCAAAAATGGGGGATCGATATTGTTGGTCCTTTCCCTGCCTCCACCGGAGGGGTAAGATTCTTGTTGGTAGCCATTGATTATTTCACAAAATGGGTCGAGGCCAAACCCCTCCGGACCATCATAGGGGAGCAAGTGCTGAGGTTTGCCTGGGAGAATATAGTGTGTAGATACGGAATGCCGATGTGCATAGTCAGTGATAACGGAAAACAGTTCGCCGAGAAACCGTTCAAGACATGGTGCGAAAGAATGTGTATCGAACAAAGCTTCGCTTCGGTTTCCCATCCCCAAGCCAACGGGCAAGTAGAAAGAGCCAACCGCAGCATTGTGGAAGGCATTAAGAAACGCTTGGGGAGGGAAGGAGTCTCATGGGCGGATGAACTCCCGCACGTTCTATGGGCACATCGAACGATGCCAAAAACGAGCAATAGGGAAACTCCCTTCAGCCTAACATACGGCACCGAAGCAGTCATTCCCGCTGAAGTAGGGATTCCCACTCCCCGCATGCAGCTGAGTCAAGAAGAAAACGAACAGGAACTCCTTCTGAACCTGGATTTAGCCGAAGAAAGGAGAGAACTCGCGGCGATCCGAGAGGCAAAATATAAAAAAGAGTTGGAAAAACATTACAACTCAAAAGTGAAGGAGGTCCGGTTCAAAGTTGGTGACTACGTCATGCGGAGTAATGAAGCGAGTTTAGTAGAAGGCACCGGAAAAATGGCACCAAAATGGGAAGGTCCGTACCTGATTAACACCGCAGGAAGCGATGGCGCATATACACTTAAAAAAGTGGACGGGACCATCATACCACGCACATGGAACGGAGTTCACTTAAAGAAGTGTTTTCTTTAAGGGTGTAAATTGTTTGGAGAGCTGCAAAACAAAGCAACATAGAAGCCGCAAATGCCGATATTGTGATCCAGAGGCTACCAAAATAGTTATGCTTAAACTCGGCCCAAGTTACATGCAACCCATTCTTACAATACTCGTTTAACTCCACAAAAAAATCTTTTAAGTAATTATTCTTAATATTAAAAGCCACATCTTGTAACACCTCGAAAATTCACGTCCTATAATGTATTGACACGTGTCATAAGCTTGAACGTGTGAAATTTTATTTAGAGGGACTAAAGTTGACAAACATGGAAAGTATGTGAAAATAAGGGTTCAAAATGTCAACAAGGGATAAATATACTTTACAGTGACCCTACATGATGTTCATAACCTCAACCGAATAAATCATGGATCGTACGAAGCCAATTGTGAAAGAAAGTGAGGAATTACAAACTACAGGGGTTAAATGTGTCAACATGTTTTAAAGGTATACCTCTGAGTGACCTTTTAGCGAACCCGAAGCTTTGTAATGCTTAATTATACTCACAAGAATGTGTGATAAAAATTTCACAAGGTTTCGTTAAGGTATGAGAAAGTTATGGCAATATTCGTATACGAGGGGTTAAAAACGTCAACGATTTAATTTCTCGCGATTTTTACGCAACCGACGAACGAACACGCAAACATCAACTACCGATCCTAATTTGCGTATTTTAGTATTAATATTATGCTCTACGATGCTTCCATGATGTTCGGGTGCGAAGACGGGCTTGTGGGCCTTGGGCCCAAGCCCACAAAACCTCCACTATATAAATGAAAAATAAATAAAATAAAAAATAAAAATCATTTTTCACCATCTCTTTCTCTCTCTACTCTCTCTCTCTCTAGAAACTTTTCCGGCGACCGGCGACTTTTCCGTCGGCCGTTTTCCGGCCAAGAGTACACTTTTTCAACTATATCCGACGTTCCGGATCGCGTGGGGTGGTTAGTTTTAGCTAATTCTTAGCGGTTTGAGCTCTATGGCAACTCCGGCGACATTCCGGTCAAGTTCCGGCGAGTCCGTTTTGAACTTTTGACTTTGCAGATGCTTTGATCGGGACTTTAGGAGCATTCCTGCACAGTTTCAAGAAATTCTATTCTCCGGCGAAATCTCGACTTCTGACATGGTTCTGGCGAGTTCCAGCCGTCAGTTTTCGACGAAAAATATATTTTTGGGCTCCTAGTGACCTGTAGAGTCCATCGAACCACTTTCGACTCGGGTGAAAAATTTAAGTTCGGGACGCTCTCGGGCTCGACTTCTGACATGGTTCTGGCGAGTTCCAGCCGTCAGTTTTCGATGAAAAATATATTTTTGGGCTCCTAGTGACCTGTAGAGTCCATCGAACCACTTTCGACTCGGGTGAAAAATTTAAGTTCGGGACGCTCTCGGGCTCGACTTCTGACATGGTTCTGGCGAGTTCCAGCCGTCAGTTTTCGATGAAAAATATATTTTTGGGCTCCTAGTGACCCGTAGAGTCCATCGAACCACTTTCGACTCGGGTGAAAAATTTAAGTTCGGGACGCTCTCGGGCTCGGTTCAACATGGTCAACAGGTCAAACGTGGTCAAAACTGGGCAAGGGGAAGTTTTGGGTCATGTTAGTGCCTCGGTTCAGTTTTGGGTTCGGTCAAACCTGGTCAACATCGGTCAAACGTGGTCAACTGCTGGTCAACGGTCAACACGAGGCTCGGTAAAATTTTATCGATGCAAATTTTGTTATATTATGTGGGCATTAAAACTTTAAAAGGGCACCATCTGATTCTCACTCTAACTAGGTCAAATGTCGGGTCAATCTTGTTATTAAAAAGTCAACAGGATAATTAATTTCTAATTTATGCATAATTAGCAATGTAGAACACATACAACCTGTTTGATCATTAATATAACTTGGTAATTAGTTTAAGAACATGTCTAAACATGTTCAACCCGACAATTTCCTGTTTAGACCCGGTTCGGAACCGAAAGTCGCAAAGCTTTGACTTTTGCTTTGACTTCAGTTCTGACCCGTTTTGGTATGATTTAGAAATACCTTAGAGCTCTAGTTGGACCAGATTGCATGCTAGTATAACCCTCTGTGATTATACACCATGGTTCATTAGTTAACCGATTAATACGCATGATTTCCGTTAATTGCCCATATGTTGACCATTATGTCCTTTTCACCATAAAACGTGATTTTTGGAAATGTAAAAGAGTAAAAACCTTAGTCACTGATATATAAACTTGTACCCAAAGTTTGACATCAGTTTGAGGTGTAGTTTGAGAGTTATGCTCATTAGCGTAAATTGAAAGTTTTATGTTAATTAAACGGCGTATTTAGCGTATAGCCTATTTAAACATACCTTTTGATACTAAACTCTTTACCCACTGATGTAATATATTATTTTGGGATTTTTGAAGATTTTTAATTAATTTTAGGCTGAGCATAACTCATAGTCGTAGGCTTAACCCGGTACTTGTCGGTTTTGCCCTTACGGGCCATAAAATGGGTTTTACATATCTAAACGACTCCAAACCTTTTGCTACTGATCTTAAATGATAAATAATTTATTTTAAGCCTTCTGGAATGGTAAAAATATCAGCTTTATGTATCGAACCCGTAAACGACTTTTAATCGCCTAATTAAGCGTTTTTAACGCATAGTATGTACTAAGAGTATTTTAAACATATCAAGGGTAATACCTACTGATATTTGAGGCAAATTATAATATTTTAACAGTAAGCAAAGGTTGTTAAACTCAGACTTCAGTTTTGAGCTTTTCGGCTTATGTGAAATTACCAAAATGCCCCTACGGTGCATAGTTTGGTTTTAATTGATAAATTTCACATATATACTTGACCCTACTGTTATAATTTATTAAATGGAGTATTTTTGCTGATTACATCAGACCTGTAACTCAGGTTAATACTTAAACTTTTTTATAAACTTGAAAATGACCAAACTACCCCTACGGGGCATAGTTTGTGTTTAAATTCGTTTCGGGCATAATAAAAGACATCTTACTGATGTCACAACATATTTGAGGCATATTAACTTAGGAAACCTGGTTAGGACTCTTATGATTACCCGTCACGCCTTTTGCGCGTTCGGTTCGGTTTATGTAACTAGTTTACATAAATTAGCCGAAACGGGTCAAACCTTATCGGTTTTATCTCAAAATCCAGAGTGTGCATGAAATACCCATATTAAACAAGTCTCTGAACTTGTAGGGTCTAAATCACATTCTATCCGGTCATCACTTAATCGTGCGTACGAACCGTATCTTTGAAACTAGCCGGTCTAAGCTTAAGCTTAACTAAAGACCCGTTAGGATTCTAATAGGTTATTATAAACCTTCGTTCCAGATTTAGGAGCCCAGTAAAAGCTATCTGTACTTGCTGATTTGATACGGCTGGGATTGAATTTATATTTAGCTCAGGTAAATACTTTTAACTTATTTTCCCTATACGGGCTTGGGGTACGGTATATAAAATACCGCTTGGTCAGGCATTTCGACCTTAATCGTTTGGTGGTTAAGTATTATCGAAATGACCGTTTAAATTGTTTTGTTGCTTAAAGCCTTTGGGGGGTTAATGACCGTGTCCCGGATATCCCTGGCATCATTTTACGAAATGGCCACGACCTCAGCACTCAGGTGTAGGCGTACACCTGTTAGTGTCTCATTTACATAATGTGGTGTGTCTATTGATCTTTAACCCGGCTCGATCCGGGCTACTGAACGCGGAGAAACATGTGAATCCTTTACAAGAATTATATTTAAATAATTATCCCAAGTTATAAAAGGTTAATTTTGCCTCTGTGCATTTTAATCAAATTATAAAACATTTATGCCATGTGCATTCAAACCAATTTTAAATCATTTTCAAAATGAGTCGGTTGATTGTATTTACCAGTGTAAACTGACGTATTTTCCAAAAAGGCTAAGTGCAGGTACTAATCGGAATCGGCTGGCTACTCCTAGCATCATTAAAGAGTCTCGCAAGCTTAGATGCCTAAAGTCTGTTGAACTATTGTTTCCATTTTATTTTCGATCCGTCTGTGGATAAACAATCGTCAGTTGTGAGATATGATATTACAATATCATATTCGGTTGAATTATATCTTTTAAATTGCTTCCGCTGTGCATATTAAATATTGTGTTGTTTGACTATTATGTTGCCAACCACGTCACGATACTCCCCACCGGGCCCACCGGTGACATGTGGAAAGTCGGGGTGTGACAGGTTGGTATCAGAGCCAACACTGAGTGAATTAAACACTAGCCTTTTGTGTTTAATCTCAGTTACACAATTGCACATATCTAAACTTCTGAGTCTAGACTTAACTTAGGAATATTCTAAATCCTAATCTAAGAACTTTTTACTTCCAAATTTTTATTGGATACGTCGCTAAGCGAAGAAGCCGTAATAGGAGTTCTCCACACCCGGAGCCTTGAAATGCTGAGCTTCGTACCGCGGCTAGAATGAAACGAGCATACAAGGAGAAAGCATTCAGAAATAAAATGAAGAAGAAACTCCTTTTACTGAAGATCGTTTCCTTAATAGTCCTCATATGGACATAATTATCTTTCAGTCCCTACGAGGACAACATTACTCCTTTCAAGTCCCGCTTAGGGCAACTTTATACTTTTATTTTTATATAGTGAAATGATTAAGTTTAAACTTTCATTCTAAACAAGAAATATTAAATAAAAGGAGAATAACATTTCCTTTTTGCAAGATCTACCATTATAATAAAATGGCAAAATCTAAAAGGGCAAGACCTAGCCTCGTGTCATATTAAGACCCGGCCAAGATGGTAGTTCCATAATTAGATTCAGATCCATATTAACACCTCAATTTAAAATTGTTCTGCGTTAATTAAATTAAGAATCTTAAGTGTGGAACCTAGCCTTCGGGTCAATTATAAGACCAGGCCAAGATGGTAAGACCTGTTAAAAAGATTCAAACCATTAATTAAGAATCTTAAGTGTGAAACCTACCCTTCGGGTCAATTATAAGACCGGGCCAAGATGGTAAGACCTGTTTAAAAGATTCAAATCCCTGTTAACATTTTAAAACATGTTAACACTCCTGACAGATGTGATTCATTTAAAAATCACACACGTTATTATTATATAAGGATCTTTCTAAAGATTCCTAACCCAGTTTAATGATCTCTGAATCCTGGGTTTACATCATCAATTAAGATGATCATATTTTAACCATACGTGGTAATATAGTGCCTACGGGCCTTGCTCATTTCTACATGAGCCAAAATACAGTGGTAGCTATGACTCCCTGTCAGATAAAGGTAATGAACTAGGTTCAAACCTCAAATGCTTTGATTCTCTGAAATCCTAGCATATAATTTATAATTGTCCTTGTGACTAGGCCTATTGTGCCAATATACTTTCATGCTTTGATTCTCTGAAATCATAAGCTTATAATTTATAAATGTTCATGTGACCAGGCCATTGAGTGCCACTAATAAAACTGTTAATGTTTTATAATTAGGATAAATTATAATAGAAATCCTGAATAAATATGATTAATAAATTAACCAAATATGGTCTCTGCTTACCATGGTTAATGAATTTCCCTAAGGGGCAATTCCGTAATAAACGTCCCTTAGAAGGGAAGTACCTACGGGCTATAGTTGATGTCCTTTGTGACTAAAGACAGTGGTAGCCCATAGCTCCCTGTCAAGAAAAGGAATGAACTTTGACTCAAACCTTAATGCCACGATTCTTTGAAATCATGGCTTATAAATTAAAACTTGTCTACGCGACTAGGCCATTTGTGCTATTATTAACTTTTAAGTTAGGATTTATGATAAAAATCCTGAATAAAATAAATATCCTTCTTTCCCTGCCAGTATGCATTTTAAAAAGAATCTTAAAGGTGAAACCTAGCCTACGCGGCCAAGATGGTGAAACCTACTCAAGGGATTCAGATCCTTGTTAACACCTAAGAACGTGTTAGCACTCCTGACAAATGTGATTCGATAAAATCACAACAGTCATCCCTATATTGGAAATTTTTATTCCTACTTTTCCTTATGATCTAGAAATCATGGCTTATATCATCTTATAAGATGATCATATTATAAACATCCGTGAGTGATGAAGAGCCTACGGGCTAAATTGGTTGTCCGATAAGACAACGACAGTGGTGGTTTTTGACCCTGTCTAAAGATGTTGGAATACGTCCAAGCATAATAGTCGGTAGGATCCATACGATCTCGACTAATATCATCTGAAAAGATGATCATACCATAAATATCCCTTAGGAGGGAAATGCCTACGGGTTATAATTAACGTCCTCCGAGACTAAGGACAGTGGTAGCCTTCAACTCCCTGTCAAGAAAAGATGTTTTGCCTACGGGCTATAATAAATGGTCCATTTGAGACATTGACATTTTGATCTTTATGATTCCTTGTTTAAGGTGGTGAGCTATGCTCAAGCCAAATAGTCAATATGATTAATAAAATAAAGACTTATATCATCTAATACGATGAACCTATTATAAACATCCATTAGTGATGTTTCGCCTACGGGCCATGTTATATTGTCCATTGTGACACAAACATTGTGATCTCTACGATCCCCTATTTAAGGTAGCGAGCTGTGCTCAAGCCTAATAGTATATATGATCAATGCGATCATGACTAAAATCATCAGTACGATGATTAAAATTTAAACATCCCCAAAGATGTTTTGCCTAAGGGCTATATTATATTGTTAAATTAAGTCAAGGCAATTGTAATCTTTTGTGATTCTTTGCCCAAGGGGGTGAGCTACGCTCAAATCCCATAGTCCATGTGATCATTGCGATCCTGACTAGTATCATCAGTATGATGATCATAAATTCATAATATTGGCATCCCTAGTGATGAAATGCCTACGGGCTATACTATACTCTATTACCGATAAGACAAAACAGGGGTGATCTTTATGCTCCCCTATTCAAAATGGTGGGATTATACCCAAACCTAATAGTCAATACGATCGAGGTGATCATGACTAATATCATTAGATACTATAATTATATATAGACATCCATTAGTGATGTTAATTGGTTTACCTTTCTGTTAAGTGAATCGCCTTTCAAGACGATGACAGTTGTAGTCTATGACTCCCTGTCCAAAGGTGAAGAACTATGTTCAAGCCTTAAGACTCCTGATCTAATAAGATTGCAGCCTATGAATTGACGTCCTTGTGACAAATCCACAAGTTATATTCAAGTCACCCATAACAAGCCTCCGGGCTATAATTCGTCGTTCGTAACAAGTTAACATACTAAATGTTAACATCGCTGGTGACAGGCCTTAGTGCCATATCCTATAACGTCCTAGAGACAAGGCCATTTATGCCGCATCTGAATGTCATTACGACAAGGCCTTCGCGTCATATGATTACTTATGACCTTCATGACTAGACTTTATGCCATATCTTTCTACGTCCCTCGCGACAGGCTTTTACGCCATATATGTATATATATAACCAAAGTCATGTAAGGCTAGCCTTTGAGCTATTTATAATCCTCCTTGTGACAAAGACAATTGTGACATTATGGTCCCTTGTCAAGCAGGTATTGGACTTACTCTAAACCTTGAATGCCATTGATGGTCCTTTTGTGACCTAGGCTAAATATAATGGATATACATTCAAATAACATTCACTAGGAATGTTCAGAACAGAATAGCCCATACGGTTTATGAATGCCGTGGCTAATCTAAGTCGGGTCATCAGGATGATGACTAATAATTGTTAAATTTTGGTGATTGGTACCAAGTTTCAAGTATGGAAAACTTGAATGAGGTAGACGACAGTCGCAATACTATTAAGGCGACGAAAGTAAATAAAGCTACAAACGTAAATCTCAATATTAATGGAGTTAATCTCCAAGCTGTGGTTGACGCAGCAGTTGGAAGGACCAAAGCAGTGTGACATCTGCAAAGGAACGGGTCATCATTTTCCCATGAATGTAGGGACATACAGAATGCAGTCTATCACGACTGTGGTGAGTAAGGCCGCATCAGAACTAGATACCATAAAGCTGCCAAACAAGGTGCAGCTAGCCTGGAAAGGCTAAGAAAGGAAACGCCTAAACTCACCTGATGAATGCCAAGAGGCAGTTCACGATGTCATCAAGTACATTCCTTATCATTTACCAATGATAATTTCTGCTAAGTGTCCTGATTTAATACAGGCAATAATAAATCTTCATAAACCATAAGCTTAGCAAACTTTTATATTATCCACAAGGTATAACTTACCAAGGAAATCATAGTAACCGATTCTTCTAAGTATCGGCAAGGGATCCTTCTGAAAAATCTAAGAGTACTCTTTCTTCGAATAGAGTACGACAATATATATTACTTTATTTTATTTTATTATTTCTCATTGTTTTCTATCGACTACGAATGCCAAACTATGTTTGATAAAAGTGCCATATGAGGATTGGCGTATCCTAGTGTGTCCCATAGATTGCTTCCATGCCTGATCAGTATGGAGGTTTAATGCATGGAACCCCTGAGATATCCCAATGATCATATTGTACCAAAGTCGACTAGTAGTATTCAAGGAAGATATCCAAAATGGAATTATCCAAGAAAATGTTTCCGATTAAGGAATTCGTGGACTAGTAACATAAGTGTGTCACTTAATTGACACAAGCAATGATGGATAAATTGGAGCCTGAGATTTGTAAATCTCTGTAACCTCCTTGTACCTTAATTATCTTCTCCTAAGATTACCCTGTTTACCCCTGAGGGGCAGGTAGAGTTAAGGTTTATATCCCATTTAAGGCTGTATTATTATGAAATCTCCAAGATGGCTAGCACCATCATTGGAAGAATCGAAACCCTGATTTACTAAGTTTTAAAATAGAGGGTTCATATAGCCTAACTTGATATTCCGAAAGTTTGATATTGTTAAATAAGAAAGACGGTTCTTTTCTTTGCTTATGCATTTTTACCGCAACCCTAATTAGGCAACAATTAAGAAATTGCCATCAGCTGCCCAGGATCGTCGACTTGTTCGACTAGCTATAAGGATTAGCTATTCCTTAAAATTTGTTAAGCAGTGGTTGGAATAACCATCTCACCTTAAGATAAGCTTTCCGATAATAGTTGATATATAAGTATCAAGGATACTCCTTTGGAGACCTTGTATAAATGGAATGTTAAACATCTATTGTTAGGACAATAGATTGGTAAGTCCAATTATCAGGATCTGAAAGTTGCATTGGAAACAACAAATAAGATCACGCAAATTCATAATCATCTGTAAGGTGCCAGTATTCGGCAGAAAATCAAGGATTAATGAAAATAGCAAACCTCCTAAATTCTTGATTAAGGAATAAGGTTCAACAATAGATATCACCCAGGAAGGGTGTGCCAAATCTGTTAAATTATCAGGCTAGTTAAGCTCTGAATATATAGAATCATTTGAAGGAAATCGAATATATCAAGATCAGGTAGCTTATAAGCTAAAACCTATTTAAGGAGCTTGGCGGAGCTCGAAATACATTACACACTAGTGACTGAAAGGTGTGTTTCGCCAATAAGTCAAGAAGCACTATCACATAATGTTATGCAAATTTATGATGTGATGAGCATCCTGTATCGATTAAGGATCGACAGGTTAAGAAGCTCCAAAAAGGATATATGTACCTAATATAGGAGTCACTTTAGGAGCTTGGAAAGACTCTAGATATGTTGTGGAAGTTAAGTCCATTAAGCGACAAAAAGTACTTCCATCATTTTAGCAAATCTCGAGGTCGAGATTTATTTTAAGGGGGTGAGGATGTAACACCTCAAAAATTCACGTCCTATAATGTATTGACACGTGTCATAAGCTTGAACGTGTGAAATTTTATTTAGAGGGACTAAAGTTGACAAACATGGAAAGTATGTGAAAATAAGGGTTCAAAATGTCAACAAGGGATAAATATACTTTACAGTGACCCTACATGATGTTCATAACCTCAACCGAATAAATCATGGATCGTACGAAGCCAATTGTGAAAGAAAGTGAGGAATTACAAACTACAGGGGTTAAATGTGTCAACATGTTTTAAAGGTATACCTCTGAGTGACCTTTTAGCGAACCCGAAGCTTTGTAATGCTTAATTATACTCACAAGAATGTGTGATAAAAATTTCACAAGGTTTCGTTAAGGTATGAGAAAGTTATGGCAATATTTGTATACGAGGGGTTAAAAACGTCAACGATTTAATTTCTCGCGATTTTTACGCAACCGACGAACGAACACGCAAACATCAACTACCGATCCTAATTTGCGTATTTTAGTATTAATATTATGCTCTACGATGCTTCCATGATGTTCGGGTGCGAAGACGGGCTTGTGGGCCTTGGGCCCAAGCCCACAAAACCTCCACTATATAAATGAAAAATAAATAAAATAAAAAATAAAAATCATTTTTCACCATCTCTTTCTCTCTCTAAAACTCTCTCTACTCTCTCTCTCTCTCTAGAAACTTTTCCGGCGACTTTTCCGGCGACCGGCGACTTTTCCGGCGGCCGTTTTCCGGCCAAGAGTACATTTTTTCAACTATATCCGACGTTCCGGATCGCGTGGTGTGGTTAGTTTTAGCTAATTCTTAGCGGTTTGAGCTCTATGGCAACTCCGGCGACATTCCGGTCAAGTTCCGGCGAGTCCATTTTGAACTTTTGACTTTGCAGATGCTTTGATCGGGACTTTAGGAGCATTCCTGCACAGTTTCAAGAAATTCTATTCTCCGGCGAAATCTCGACTTCTGACATGGTTCTGGCGAGTTCCAGCCGTCAGTTTTCGACGAAAAATATATTTTTGGGCTCCTAGTGACCTGTAGAGTCCATCGAACCACTTTCGACTCGGGTGAAAAATTTAAGTTCGGGACGCTCTCGGGCTCGACTTCTGACATGGTTCTGGCGAGTTCCAGCCGTCAGTTTTCGATGAAAAATATATTTTTGGGCTCCTAGTGACCTGTAGAGTCCATCGAACCACTTTCGACTCGGGTGAAAAATTTAAGTTCGGGACGCTCTCGGGCTCGACTTCTGACATGGTTCTGGCGAGTTCCAGCCGTCAGTTTTCGATGAAAAATATATTTTTGGGCTCCTAGTGACCCGTAGAGTCCATCGAACCACTTTCGACTCGGGTGAAAAATTTAAGTTCGGGACGCTCTCGGGCTCGGTTCAACATGGTCAACAGGTCAAACGTGGTCAAAACTGGGCAAGGGGAAGTTTTGGGTCATGTTAGTGCCTCGGTTCAGTTTTGGGTTCGGTCAAACCTGGTCAACATCGGTCAAACGTGGTCAACTGCTGGTCAACGGTCAACACGAGGCTCGGTAAAATTTTATCGATGCAAATTTTGTTATATTATGTGGGCATTAAAACTTTAAAAGGGCACCATCTGATTCTCACTCTAACTAGGTCAAATGTCGGGTCAATCTTGTTATTAAAAAGTCAACAGGATAATTAATTTCTAATTTATGCATAATTAGCAATGTAGAACACATACAACCTGTTTGATCATTAATATAACTTGGTAATTAGTTTAAGAACATGTCTAAACATGTTCAACCCGACAATTTCCTGTTTAGACCCGGTTCGGAACCGAAAGTCGCAAAGCTTTGACTTTTGCTTTGACTTCAGTTCTGACCCGTTTTGGTATGATTTAGAAATACCTTAGAGCTCTAGTTGGACCAGATTGCATGCTAGTATAACCCTCTGTGATTATACACCATGGTTCATTAGTTAACCGATTAATACGCATGATTTCCGTTAATTGCCCATATGTTGACCATTATGTCCTTTTCACCATAAAACGTGATTTTTGGAAATGTAAAAGAGTAAAAACCTTAGTCACTGATATATAAACTTGTACCCAAAGTTTGACATCAGTTTGAGGTGTAGTTTGAGAGTTATGCTCATTAGCGTAAATTGAAAGTTTTATGTTAATTAAACGGCGTATTTAGCGTATAGCCTATTTAAACATACCTTTTGATACTAAACTCTTTACCCACTGATGTAATATATTATTTTGGGATTTTTGAAGATTTTTAATTAATTTTAGGCTGAGCATAACTCATAGTCGTAGGCTTAACCCGGTACTTGTCGGTTTTGCCCTTACGGGCCATAAAATGGGTTTTACATATCTAAACGACTCCAAACCTTTTGCTACTGATCTTAAATGATAAATAATTTATTTTAAGCCTTCTGGAATGGTAAAAATATCAGCTTTATGTATCGAACCCGTAAACGACTTTTAATCGCCTAATTAAGCGTTTTTAACGCATAGTATGTACTAAGAGTATTTTAAACATATCAAGGGTAATACCTACTGATATTTGAGGCAAATTATAATATTTTAACAGTAAGCAAAGGTTGTTAAACTCAGACTTCAGTTTTGAGCTTTTCGGCTTATGTGAAATTACCAAAATGCCCCTACGGTGCATAGTTTGGTTTTAATTGATAAATTTCACATATATACTTGACCCTACTGTTATAATTTATTAAATGGAGTATTTTTGCTGATTACATCAGACCTGTAACTCAGGTTAATACTTAAACTTTTTTATAAACTTGAAAATGACCAAACTACCCCTACGGGGCATAGTTTGTGTTTAAATTCGTTTCGGGCATAATAAAAGACATCTTACTGATGTCACAACATATTTGAGGCATATTAACTTAGGAAACCTGGTTAGGACTCTTATGATTACCCGTCACGCCTTTTGCGCGTTCGGTTCGGTTTATGTAACTAGTTTACATAAATTAGCCGAAACGGGTCAAACCTTATCGGTTTTATCTCAAAATCCAGAGTGTGCATGAAATACCCATATTAAACAAGTCTCTGAACTTGTAGGGTCTAAATCACATTCTATCCGGTCATCACTTAATCGTGCGTACGAACCGTATCTTTGAAACTAGCCGGTCTAAGCTTAAGCTTAACTAAAGACCCGTTAGGATTCTAATAGGTTATTATAAACCTTCGTTCCAGATTTAGGAGCCCAGTAAAAGCTATCTGTACTTGCTGATTTGATACGGCTGGGATTGAATTTATATTTAGCTCAGGTAAATACTTTTAACTTATTTTCCCTATACGGGCTTGGGGTACGGTATATAAAATACCGCTTGGTCAGGCATTTCGACCTTAATCGTTTGGTGGTTAAGTATTATCGAAATGACCGTTTAAATTGTTTTGTTGCTTAAAGCCTTTGGGGGGTTAATGACCGTGTCCCGGATATCCCTGGCATCATTTTACGAAATGGCCACGACCTCAGCACTCAGGTGTAGGCGTACACCTGTTAGTGTCTCATTTACATAATGTGGTGTGTCTATTGATCTTTAACCCGGCTCGATCCGGGCTACTGAACGCGGAGAAACATGTGAATCCTTTACAAGAATTATATTTAAATAATTATCCCAAGTTATAAAAGGTTAATTTTGCCTCTGTGCATTTTAATCAAATTATAAAACATTTATGCCATGTGCATTCAAACCAATTTTAAATCATTTTCAAAATGAGTCGGTTGATTGTATTTACCAGTGTAAACTGACGTATTTTCCAAAAAGGCTAAGTGCAGGTACTAATCGGAATCGGCTGGCTACTCCTAGCATCATTAAAGAGTCTCGCAAGCTTAGATGCCTAAAGTCTGTTGAACTATTGTTTCCATTTTATTTTCGATCCGTCTGTGGATAAACAATCGTCAGTTGTGAGATATGATATTACAATATCATATTCGGTTGAATTATATCTTTTAAATTGCTTCCGCTGTGCATATTAAATATTGTGTTGTTTGACTATTATGTTGCCAACCACGTCACGATACTCCCCACCGGGCCCACCGGTGACATGTGGAAAGTCGGGGTGTGACACATCTTTTCCAACCTCATTGAAGAATTTTGAAATCTCTTTATCCGTTCCAAAATAATTCTCAATAATCTTTTTCTCCGAAAGCAAACTCACGTCCGCTGAGGTACGCATGAGACAGCCCATGAACACAAGATAAGTTGTAATGTCTTTCGAACAATGATGATAGCATTGCTCGAAAGCCATGCAGTTTAGAAAAAAAGAACTATAGAAATCATCCATTTTGAGTTGAGGAATTAAAAGCAGCCCATTTTTGAATTCAATGTCTAAGAAGCTTTTGGCTTGATGATTAGTCTTGAACTTGACCCCAACGGTAACAAGTTTGGTTGCGGGTTGGATGAGTTTAAGGGAAGGGTTGGTAGTATCATCAGGATCAACCGAGCTTCTATTATCAGCTTGGATGAGTGTAAGGGAAGGGTTGATTGTTTCATCAGTTGTTGTCTGAGGATCAACCGAGTTTCTATCATTTTTAGTAGTTATGAAACTCTTTCGAAAAAAATCAAGTAAATGTTTTCCATCACAATTTGCATACTCACTTAAAACGCTTGGTTTCCTATCAACCATGTAATTGAAAAACTCTAGGATTAAAGATTGAAGTGTACAGTCCACGTCGCGTTTAGACGCTTCATACAACTTTTGTAGAACGAAAAATGGGATTTGATTCTCTATCCTCAAAATATCTCTCATAAAAAATGGAGAAACCCATGCCATTTTAAAGATGGGATCATCCGGATGAGTGTCAACCAAATTCCCAACTTTTCTAAACAATTCAATCAAGAAAACCCCATCAAGCACCATCATTTTAACTAGATCATTAGAGCCAAGATCAATATACTCCGAGTAGCTCTCTCGAATTTCTTTGTCTAATGGCACTATGATATTCACAAAAACACTAAGTGACTTACCCGTTCTTGTGATCATATTGTCGAGGAACCTCCCTTTATGTTCTTGAATCATCTCAAGATCTTTGTTCCCATAGTGGTATGGGCCGATCGACACAATTCGAGGTTGATATGCTTCCTTGTTGATTTCAACTAGACTTTGAGGGACTCTAAATATGCAACAAGAACTGTGGCCGGCTAATTTGTTGAGTAATGTTGGTGGTTTTCTTATTTGGGTCATCATAATTTCCACATCTTTTTTATCGATTGTGATGACATGGTTTTGATCCATCTTTTTGGGCATTTTGATTTCGATTATTGCTTTGGTGTTTAGGAGTGAATAAATGGAGCAATCAAGGGTTGGAGATATAAATAAAAAAAATTTGGAAGTCAAAAGTGTATACAGTTTCGTTCTTGCTTCTTAGTTTCCTCGAACCTGTCATGTATGTACGAACAAATAGAAGGAACAAGACTTTGCGCGTGGGTCCGACTGCATGAAATAATTTATATATTCAATTTGTGGGACCTAAGGCTACTCGGTATGGCACCCGTCCCCGGGTCGTCTTGGTCCGGCGCCGCTGGGCACACCGTGCCGGCCCCCCTCCGTCCCGTCGCCAACGTCCGAGTTCCGACGTTTAAGACGATCCAAAACAGTGGGCCCCCTCTCTTTTGTTTGTGGGATTTGTACATTATGCTTTAATACTTGTACATAGTTTTGTGGGGTAGGATCATCTAGCACCATCCTCCCATGCCCTCTAGTTTTGGAGATGGACCATCCTTGGGAGGACTGTGACGTGGCCGCCTACGTGACGGATCATCCTCAAGGATGGTCCATCAACCATACCGAGTAGCCTAATAGGCTAATAATCCCACACTCCAAATAATTAAAAGCATGTATACATGTGTTAAAATCCTAAACTTAATAAAAACCCTTCAAATTTATCAACTTTGGTCGTATAACGTTATACGGGTCGTATTATACGACCAATATAACGTTATACGGCCCGTATACAATAAGTCAAAACAAGACATTCTATTGCATTTAATTTTGTACAATCACATTCGTCGTATAAGGTTACATGACCTGTATACATATAAAGATGTGAAAATAAGATTATAGGGGTGTGGGATTAGCATGAGCCTTTTTTTGGTTTTTTCCTATTCTTGTTCTTGTTTTGATTTTGAGATAATATGTTATATACGTATGTAGCTTGTAAATTTAATTCATGTTTGTAGTTTAGTTTGTAATTTTATAATAAAACTATCCTTCAATGTATTCTCGAATAAATAACAATGACGACGACCAGAGGTAGAGAGAAAAAATGATGATTTCGCGAGTGAGGAGGATTAACATACGCAGGTTATGGCACCGCTAGCAATGATCAGACACAATAAGGAAAAGTTAGTAGAGACTAGTTAGCGGAGTTCATAAATCGAGTCTATAATTTTGTTATTTGTAACTTCTAATTTTGTGACACCTTGATAGATATTATGTCACGATGTGCTATGTTTCAATTGTGGATTTTATCGATAGTTCCATATATTATTGTTAGATGAACTTGATTAGGGTTCTCTCACACTTTGAGTTTTAATGCTAATAAATAATAAAGATGGTGATAAAAAAAAGTTAATGCATTTTTTAGAAACACAGTTACATGTTTATTCCTAGTTATGGTCAAGTAATCTTTCTTTCCGAGCATTTTAATTTATTTTGGTTTATATGTTTACATTTATTTTGGTTTATATGTCTACTATCTTATAGCAAGTAGTTATTTACTATATAATGCATGGGGTTCATCATTGATTCGGCGTAGTTTCCGTTCACCCACACAACAAGGAGAAACAAATAAAAAAGAAGACTTTTGACTGTGAATCTCACATTCATATGCATTTTAAAGAGTCTTATTGCGATTTAATAATACTAAATTTCATATATTGATTGAATGTGAATCTCACATTCATATATGCATTTTAAAGACTCTTATTGCATTTTAATAATACTAATTAGTATAATACACGGGTTTAATAAACCGTGCAATGGATATGTTTTTTTAAACATAATTTTTTTTATTACTAATTATATAGCAATACATTTATCAACTCGTGTAATACACTTTACACGGAATTGTAACCTAGTATTACAATATTCTAAGCAATAATAAAACAGTGAACATGACTTCTTTAAACTACAATTTATTATGTTAAGATTAGAGAGAGGGAGAAGTCAGTGAGGATCTCCATACTTGGGAGACTATTGCAGGTGAGTCACTTGTACGGAAAGTATCTAATTACGTGGGTGCTTGGAAGCTACCACTCAGCAAAAGTTGGAAGCAACAAGTTAAACAAAGTTACATCAGTAACTAGAAGCTGGAAGCAGTCACACTGATGACCGGCAAGGTCAAAGCGATGAGACTTTGCTCAAAAGTGAATAAAGTAACATCGAGACACACAATATGACATTTACCAAAAAGGCAAGGTCACTCGTGCAAGCAACATCACTAGTGGATAAGGTTTACCACAAATAGAAGACATGAGCTATAAAGGAGGCTTCCTAGGGCAGAGACCTCTGCCACAATGGTATGATCACTTCTCTCTCTCACTTATGCTTAACTCTTAGAGATCTTTTTACTTAAAAAGACAATACGTTACTAAAACAAAAGAGCAAGTTACAAGGAGTATATACTATGAACAGTGTTGTAAAAGTCGGCCTACTCGGCCTTGTACTCGGCGAGTACTCGGTCCTCGGACCACCTCCGAGGCGAGTTTACCTTAGTCGGACTTGACTAGTCGGCGGCGGTCAAAATCGACCTACTCGGCCTTGTCTCGGACTACTCGGCCTTGTACTTAGACTAGTCGGACTTGTATTCAGAATACTCGGACTTGTATTCAGCCTTGTACTCGGACTACTCAGCCTTATACTCGGTGAGATTTGAACTTTAAACATGTTTCATTTTAAATTATACTCATTTTGACATAAATTATACTTATTTTAACATACACTACAAGAAATTGGGGTGTTTACCCACACATAATTTACCTACACATGTTTGTATATGTGTGGGTAATAGTTGATGATATATTTTCATAATGATTAACACTTAATATGTGTTGGTAATACATATTAGCCACACTTGGTATTGGTGAGAAAATCCCCCCCCCCCCCCCCCCCCAAATTGCCAACACATGTAACAAATTTACGTATGTGTAGCTAAATTATCTACACATATGTAAAAAACTAATATATATGTAGGTAAATGATTATGTTTACCAACACATAATAATTTAAAAAAAAATATGTAGATAAACTAAGTTACACTACTAGAAAAAACACTTTTAATGACACACGAACGATGACACACACTCATTTTATGACATACAAAAGTGCGTGTCATAAAATAAACGTCATTGTTTCATAAATCTGAGAAATTTATGACGCCCATTTTTTTGTGTCATAAAAAAAGGTCATTGTTTCAAAATTATGATAAATTAATGACATCGATCTCTCAACAAAACCCTAAAATTCGACCTATAAGCACCATAGATCATTCAATTTCAGTTCAAACACCTTCAAACCTACAACAAATTCAGCACCGTGTTCACCATCGAGCACTGCCTCAGAACCGCCATGAGACACCTTCTATAGTTCAGCAGAAATTAACAACATATCTGCAACAAAACCCTAAAATTCAACACTGTCTTCGCCTTCAATCATTATGCATCGTCGTTACCTTCAAACCTGCAACAAAACCCTAAAATTCGTTCTACAAACACCTTTAATCAGAGTCGCCATCTGAGCATCGTCGTCATCATCATCAGAGCACTAAAATTCAAACACCTCCCCGACCAAATTTGGAGGTTTGATGGAAGGATTCGAGTTTGTCGATTAGATCTAATGTTATACGCTTCCGTGTTCTGACATGTTAGGTGAGGAAGGTGGTGATAGTGGTGGAGGTGCAGTGGGGATGGTGGTGGTGCAGTGGTGGTGTGGTGGGGATGGTGGTGGTGCAGTAGGGGTGCGGTGGTGTTAATGGAGGTGGTAGGGGTCTCTATATAGACAGAAAGATTGCAGGTGTGTGTGACAGAGAGAAAGAGAGAGAGAGAGAGAGAGAGAGAGAGAGGGGGGTGTTTAGAGAGAGGGAGAGAGTGCAGAGTTTGAGTACATCTTTATATATTATATAAATTTTCTGGCCATTTTGCCGCTGAGGAAAATGACAAAATAGCAGGATTTAATTTGAGAAATATGACATGCTTTCACTTTTGGACCAAAATAGCAAAAAAAAAAAAATAAAAAAAATAAAATAAACCATGGGGACACAAATGCAAAAGGTTTAAGTTTTGGACTAAAGTGGCAAAAGTGACCAAACCTCAAGGACCAAAATAACAGTTTACTCTAAAACAAAACACTACCATACTTTTGATAAAAAAAAAACTAAAACGATGAAAAACTACCGCTTGAAACGAATAAAAAATTACATCGAGTCAACCAATTAAAACAATACACTACTACAGTTTTGTTCAAAAAAAACGCTAAAACGAATTTTACACCACGAGCAAAATCGTAATTTGACAGGAAAAAAAAAAACAAAAACAATGGCAAAACTATAAATTTGAGTTGAGCACAAAATCGTAATTTGGCTAGAGAAGAAATAAATAAAATCAATAAGAAAACTATAAATTTAAACGAGACACAATCGTAATTTGGCTGGACCAATAGGGATGTGTCAGGCAGCTGGCTGACACTATTCCTGTTGGATCTGAGTTTGTTTCTGATTGTATTTTACGTTTGAGATTAAGATGAAAATGAAAGAGTTGTGCAGCGGAATTAATATGAAAACAAACTTTGCATACAATCAAACGAGAGTACTGCTTTGATCAAGACATTTTCAACAAGAAACCGAATGATTGAATTATCTTTCAACAACGATTACAAGTTATGCTTGAATACAAACTCCCCCTCAGCCAGAGCTCAGCGTTTGTTCGTGCAAAGAAGACGGTATTGCAAGAGCTAATAGAACAGTACAAAGTACTGAACTATTTATAGGCACTAGCAAACCACTGAGCATCTAAACTGACGTCACCATGAAAGTGACATCTAACCTCCTAACAAACTCTAACCTCTGATCTATACAAACACTGATGTACTAACTACTGCTATTACAATTCATTACATAAAAAGACACTTAAACAGCTGCTGCATCCTTCCACTGCTGTGAACCCAGCAGTGCTTGTCCGGATCAGCAGTACTAGACTCAAGGCAGTAGATTGAATCAGCAGAGCTTTGGTCTTCCATCAGTCTTTGACATTTGGCAGTCGATGCAAGGCAGCAGTTGTAGGTCAGTGTGACACTTCGGGTTTTCCCGAGCCAACTTTCGTCTTTAAATGAATGTATGTGTATATATATATATATAATATTAAATGAGAACTTGTTATTTATTGTTGGGCATTATGTGATCCTTGTGCTAAGTGTGATGAACGTGTGTATATTATATATATGTATGTGTGTTATATGAGTGGGCCGAGACCCCAAAGGACCCGACTCGAGACCACCCTCGGTCTCGAGTGGACAGTAAACACTTGGGCCGGTTGGGCCGTAACCTTAGCCCACCCGGAAACCCCTAACCCACTCGATATATATGGCCAACCCTCACAACTTTCACCATTTTTGCAACATCACTCTCACACTCTCTCATCTCACACACTCTCCCTCTCTCTCTCTAAAAACCCTAAAACCCTAAGGTCCTAACATCAAACTCACCTCCTCTCCTCTCCCTCTCTCGGATCAAACCGGCAACAACAAAAGGAGCTCTCGGATCATCTCGGATCATCTCGGTTCAAGCTTGTGATCATCACTCGGAACTTAGTCCATCAATCCCTCATACCCTTTCATCTAGCCGGTTAGTTCCCTTGTAGTTGTTGGTCGAAATGATGATTTATGAATGCACTTGATTGTTGGATATTTGAATGAGTATGTGGCTTATTAGATAATAAGTTTGTTTTGCTTGCTTGATTTATTAAGTGATGAATGAGATGTGAACCATTGTACCTTGAACGATTAATGATGCTTACCACCATCCGATTCATGATAAATATTATGTTTAATGATTGTCTCGATATTTAGGAAGTATGTCACATAATTCTTGTTAGCAAATTTGGTGTTTCATGTGTAGAACTAAGGATATATGTGCATGCTTTGAAGATTAGGATGAATGATAAAAACTCTAGTGTTGGAATACATGAACAAGTGTGAATGTTTGAGTGTGATTTGAACATG
Organism: Helianthus tuberosus; assembly: GCA_030545235.1. Taxonomy (NCBI): domain Eukaryota; kingdom Viridiplantae; phylum Streptophyta; class Magnoliopsida; order Asterales; family Asteraceae; genus Helianthus; species Helianthus tuberosus. Next base: position 19,837,497 of record CM060359.1, read on the forward strand.
ATGAAAACCCTAATGATTATATGTGGAATATGCATGAATATAGTATGAACATATGAAGAACAATTTGAATGTCATGAAAATATTTGAAATATGCCCTGTTTGATCTGATTTTGTTATGAATTAGACAATAAAACATGTTTATGAAATTCTATTGGTTAGTACAAAATCTCATGAAAACAGAATTCTATTGGTTAGTACATCCGCCAGGTTCTAAAAGGTTTCTTGTGCACGTTTCCGAGGTTGCGACTCGAAACCTCCGGTTACGACTCGCAACCAAGATATGACAAGTCGAAACCTCCGGCTGCGACTCGCAACCAAACCATGACAACTCGAGACCGCCCGGTTGCGACTCGAGACCGCCCGGTTGCGACTCGCAACCAAAACATGACAACTCGAGACTACGGCAGTTGCGACTCGCAACCAAGACATGACAAGTCGCAACCTCCGGTTGCGACTCGAAACCAGACCATGACAAGCCGCAACCTCCGGTTGCGACTCGCAACTGTGTGTTCTCGAGTCGAGACCACCTGGTCTCGACTGGGCTGTTAGTTATTGGGCCCAAGTGTATTAACTGTACATGCTTACTACTGTTTAGGTGGGCTACGTGTTAACTGTTAACTGTTGCTGTTAAAGAGCTTAGACGGGCCCAATGACTTATTGGGTAATTATATGTTGTGCATGCTATGTGTTAGTTATGTGTAGATTATACGTGCTTACTTGTACCCCAACTTGTCACACCCCGATTTCCACGTGTCACCGGTGGGCCCGGTGGGGGAGTATCGTGACGTGGTTGGCAACGTAATAGTCAAACAACACAATATAATAATGCACAGCGGAAGCAAATTTAAAATAAGATACAACCGAATTTATTTATTGTAACAAGGTCACAATTATCCGGTGTTTATCCACAGTAGGATCAAATATAAAAATATTGTTTATGGTTCAACAGACTTCGGCATCTTAAGTTTGCGAGACTTCTAGCGATGCTTAGGAGGCTCCCAGCCTATTTCGCCTAGTACCTGCATTTAATCTTTTTGGGAAAATACGTCAGTTTACACTGGTAAATACATTCAACTGACTCATTTTATAAAATGATTGAAAATTGGTTTGGATGCACATGGCATAAACATTTTTATTAACTTGGGAGAATTATTTAATATTATAATCTTGTTAACGATTTACATGTTACTTATGCGTTCAGTAGCCCGGACGTATCCGGGTTAAGGAATCAATAGACACACCACAATTCTAGAGTTATACACCGACAGGTGTACGCCTACACCCCGTGCTCAGGTCGTGGCTATCTCGTAAGATAATGCCAAGGATATCCGGGACATGGTCATTAACCCCCCCAAAGGCGGTAAAGTAAACAATACTGTTTAAACGAGCCGTTCAAATTATTCAATTAACCACCTCAGCGATGGAAGATTTGACGCCCGATCAAGCGGTACGCTATGTACCGTAACCCAAGCCCGTATAGGGAAAATAAGTTAAAAGTATTTACCTTGATGCAAGTATAGTTCACAATTAATCAAATAGCAGGTAGCTTTTACTGTTCCTCCTAATCTGGAACGAAGGTTAAATATAACCTATTAGAATCCTAGCGGGTCTTTAATTATGCTTAAGCTTAGACCGGCTAGTTTCGAAGATACGGTTCGTACGCACGATTAAGCGAAGACCGGATAGAATGTGATTCAGACCCGACAAGTTTGAAGACTTGTTTAATATGGGTTCATTATTCACATTCTGGATTTTGAGATTAAACCGATAAGGTTTGACCCGTTTCGGCTAATTTATGTAAACTTGTTACATAAACCGAGCCGAACGCGTAAGATGCGTAACGGGTATCCGTAAGAGCCATATACAGGTTTCCTAAGTTAATATGCTTCAAATATGTAGTAACATCAGTAGGATGTCTTTCGTTATGCCCCGAACTAATTTAAACACAAACTATGCCCCGTAGGGGTAGTTTGGTCATTTTAAAGTTTGTAAAAGAGTTTAATTGTTTAACTGAGTTACAGGTCTGATGTAAACAGCAAACATACTCATTTTGATGGGTTATAACAGTAGGCTAAGGCATATATGTGGAATTTATCATATTTAACCAAACTATGCCCCGTAGGGGTATTTTGGTAATTTCACATAAGCCGAAAAGCTCAAAAACGAAGTCTGAGTTTATTAACCTTTGCTTACTGTTAGAATATCATATTTTGCCTCATATATCAGTAGGTATCAACCCGGTTATGTCCAATATGATTCTAAGACATACTATGCGTTAAAACGCTAATTATGGCGATTAAAGGCCATTTCCGGGTTCTATACTTAAATCTGATATTTTTATATTTCCAGAAGGCTTAAAATAATTTATTAATCATATGTGATCAGTAGCAAAAGGTTTGGAGTCGTTTAGATAAGTAAAACTCATTTTATGGCCCGTAAGGGCAAAACCGATAATTACCGGATTAAGCCTACGACTACTAGTTATGCTCAGCCTAAAATTAATTAAAAATCTTTAAAAATCACAAAATAATATATAACATCAGTGGGTAAAAGATTTGATATCAAAAAGTATGTTTAACTAGGCTATACGCTAATTACGCCATTTTATTAACATAAAGCTTTAATTTAGCGACAATGAGCATAACTATTAATCTACAAGTCAAACTGATGTCAAACTTTGCATACAAGTCTAAATATCAGTAACTAAGGATTCTACACTTTTACATTTTCATAAATCATGATTTAAGGTAATAAGGGCATAACGGTCCACGTATGAGCATTTAACGGAAACTCGCATATTAATTGGATAACTAGTGAACCAAGGTGTATGATCACAGAGGGTTGTTCTAACATGTATCCTAATCCAATTTAAGCTCTGAGGCATTTCAAAAATATGCCCAAACGGGTCAGAACTGAAAGTCAACCGAAAAGTCAAACTATGTGACTTTCGGTTCCGAACCGGGTCTAAACAGGAAATAGTCGGGTTTTATAGGTTTGAACATGTTATTACACTAATTACTAAGTTATAACAATAATCAAACAGGTTATATATGATCTAGATAGCTAATTATGCATAAATGACATTTTAAGCAATATGTTGACTTTTTAAGTAAATGTTTGACCCGACATTTGACCTGCTTAGGATGGTGATCAGGGGAAACCCTTTTGGGGTTTTATTTCCCACATAATTACCATTCTAAAACTACTTTTAATTCGAGATAAGACTGAGTCATTAGTGACTAATCTCGAAGTCAAACCGTAATTACGACGGTTTGACTTTTAGCTAATTAACTAAGCTAAACACAACCAAATAAGAACTAGAAGACTTACAATAGTCCAATGCACGAATTTTGATCAGAAGGGAGGGTTCCTTAGCTCCAGGAATGCTCCAAAGATCAGTTGCAAGTGTGAAGAATGTTGTGATCTTGGAGTTCCTTTTATAGTGCAATGGCTCACCACAATTGGTTGACAACTAACTCTAGAACTAACCACAATTCGTTTACACATGTCCCTAAGGTCTAGGAACATTTTAGGGGTTGTTTACAACTGATAAAAACCGAACAAACAGGTCACAATCGCAAATAACCTGCTGCAGAAGGTTTCAGGGTGCTGGCAGTTGCCTTACGGACCTCAACATTGTTGAGGTTGAGGTCCGTATGCGACCCTTCAGCCTCAATTGTTGACTTTTCATTGGTGCTTTGCAAAGGTAACCCTATTATCCGACTTTGTGACCTCCAACAACAACTTAGGGACCTCCATTATGTGTCTAGTACAGTTCTTTACCCTACCATTTGCAATTGCTTGCTCAGATTCCAAAACAAGACCCGAAAACCAAGTATTACCATTGCTTTTTCTTAGTAGGATCACATCATGCACTTGGGGTCCTATCATAAATCAATAATTTCCGTATTGAGGGTATAAGAGAGGGATATAACATTTAATCGGGTCTTGGGATTTATAATTAAGGTCGTTCAGAGGTAACAATTTAACATGACGTCACTTTAAATCCTACCGAATCATCTTTATTAAACCCGGGTTTACAACGCGTTTTCGTCTGACATGACACGTGTCGTTTTATTATTGAACCCGAAATTTTCGAGGTGTTACATCCTCACCCCCTTAAAATAAATCTCGACCCGAGATTTACTGAAACAAGTAAGGGTACTTTTCTTTCATCGTGGATTCAACCTCCCACGTGAAATCGGGACCTCTGCGGGCATCCCATTTGACCTTAACAAAAGGTATATGCTTTCTCCGAAGCTTCCTTACCTGTCGGTCTTCAATCGATACAGGTTTTTCCACGAATTTCAAGCTCTCGTCAATATGCACATCTGTATGTGGCATGACATGTGTTTCGTCAGCGGAACACTTCTTTAGATTGCAGATGTGGAACACGTTGTGAATTCCACTAAGCTCTTCTGGTAAGTTCAACTTATAGGCAACTGACCCGACTCGTTCGATAACCTCGAAAGGTCCTATATATCTCGGGCTTAGTTTGCCTTTCTTACCAAACCGCATCACTCCTTTCCAGGGTGATACCTTAAGTAGGACTTTTTCACCTACTTCGAAGTGAAAGTCCTTACGACTTGGATCCGCGTAACTCTTCTGCCTATTCCGGGCAGCTTGGAGATTGTTGCGAATTTGGACAATCTTGTCCGTCGTTTCGAATACAATCTCTGGTCCTGATAGCTGGACTTCTCCAACTTCCGCCCAACAAACTGGCGATCTACACTTTCTACCGTATAATGCCTCGAAAGGCGCAGCCTTTATGCTGGTATGGTAGCTATTGTTGTAGGAGAATTCGATCAATGGTAGGTTCTTATCCCAGCTACCTTCCAATTCGATCGCACATGCACGCAGCATGTCCTCCAACGTTTGAATAGTACGCTCACTCTGACCGTCAGTCTGAGGATGGTAAGCCGTACTAAAGTTCAAACGTGTGCCCAAAGATTGTTGGAAACTCTTCCAAAAATGTGACGTGTACCTAGTATCTCGGTCAGAGATAATAGCTACAGGTATGCCATGTAGGGCTACAATCTTATCAACGTATAATTGGGCCAACATGTCGGAGCTATAAGTCTCCTTGATGGGTAAGAAATGAGCTGACTTAGTCAGTCTGTCAACTATAACCCATATTGTATCATTTCCTTTCCTCGTCTTGGGTAACTTGGTAATAAAATCCATAGTTACCATTTCCCACTTCCACGTAGGAAGTTCAGGCTGTTGTAGCAAACCTGACGGTTTCTGATGCTCGGCTTTGACCTGTGCACATGTCAAGCATTTTGCTACATGGGCGGCTACAGACTTTTTCAAGCCTATCCACCAATAATTTGCCTTTAAATCCTGGTACATCTTATCAGCTCCAGGATGAATGGAGTATTTGGAACTATGGGCTTCTTGGAGGATGACATCACGAAGTCCTCCAAAAATTGGAACCCATATTCGTTTGTTTAACCGTAAAATTCCGTCCTTGCTAAGAGTTAACTGCTCCTCAGTTACTCCTAACTTTTCATTAGGATAGTTAGCTTCCAACACAGCTTCCTTCTGTGCAGCTAACACCCTTTCTATCAAACTGTTCTTTATCTCCATACGCTTGGCGTTGATCCGAATGGGTTTAACCCTTTCCTTTCTGCTCAAGGCATCAGCGACTACATTCGCTTTGCCGGGATGGTATTTGATTTCACAATCATAATCATTTAAAGTTTCCATCCAACGGCGTTGCCTCATATTTAATTCTTTCTGGTTAAACAGATGCTGGAGGCTCTTGTGATCAGAAAAGATCACAAACTTGATTCCATAAAGATAATGCCTCCACAGTTTTAGTGCGAACACAACGGCACCCAATTCCAAGTCATGGGTGGTGTAATTCTTTTCGTGCACCTTTAACTGTCGTGATGCATAGGCAATCACCTTGCCTTTCTGCATAAGCACACACCCCATGCCAGTGTGTGATGCATCACAATAAACTACAAATTCTTCAGCGCCTTCAGGTAAGGTAAGCACAGGAGCGTTGCTCAACTTTTGTTTCAAAACATCGAAGGACTCTTGCTGCTTAGGACCCCAAACGAACTTTACTTTCTTCTTGGTCAAGGAAGTTAAGGGTGCAGCAATCCTTGAAAAATTTTCAATAAAACGCCTGTAATATCCTGCCAACCCCAGGAAGCTACGAATCTCCGTAGGCGTCTTTGGCTCTTGCCAATTCATAACAGCTTCAACTTTAGCGGGATCCACTTGGATACCACGCTCACTGACCACGTGTCCAAGGAATTGGACTTCTCGTAGCCAAAATTCACACTTAGAGAATTTGGCATAGAGCTTCTCCTGGTGTAGGAGTTTGAGAATACAACGAAGGTGTTTCTCGTGGTCAGTTTGATTCTTAGAATAAATAAGGATGTCATCGATGAAGACGATAACAAATTTATCTAAGTAAGGTTTGCAGACGCGATTCATGAGATCCATGAACGCGGCTGGTGCATTAGTGAGCCCAAAAGGCATCACTAGGAACTCGTAGTGACCGTAACGAGTCCAAAATGCAGTCTTGTGAACGTCTTCATCCTTGACCTTCAACTGATGGTAGCCAGACCTCAAATCTATCTTTGAGAAGTAACTTGCCCCCTGAAGCTGATCGAACAAATCGTCGATTCTGGGCAATGGATATCTATTCTTGATCGTGACTTTATTAAGCTCGCGATAGTCGATGCACAGACGCATCGACCCATCCTTCTTCTTTACAAACAGGATTGGCGCTCCCCAAGGAGATGAACTGGGTCTAATGAAACCCTTAGCCAGCAATTCATCTAGCTGCGTCCGCAACTCCTTCATTTCCGTGGGTGCCAATCTGTATGGAGCTCTAGCAACTGGTGCCGCTCCAGGGATGATGTCGATCCTGAATTCCACTTGCCTATCCGGTGGCAAACCAGGTAGATCTTCAGGGAACACTTCCGGGTATTCAGAGATGACAGGGATGTCTTCTAACTTCGGTTTGGGCTCATCAATGATCACTTGCGCCATGTAGATGACACATCCCTTCTTCATACACTTAGAAGCCTTGAGCATAGTCACCTGCTCAGGCAGTCCGTACTGGGTATCTCCTCGAATGGTAAGTGACTCACCAGACGGGGTTTTTATTACCACATGCTTCTGGTTGCAAACAATTTGGGCTTGGTTATGAGATAACCAGTCCATACCGAGAACTATGTCAAAACCAGCCAACTTAAAAGGAAGCAGAGACAGAGGAAAAGAATGGTTCTTAATGGATATAACACATCCATCTAACACAGTAGAGACGGTTTCTACGGTACCATCTGCTAACTCTACCTCATAGTTCACTTTTAGGGTTTTGACAGGTAAATTTAACAATTCACAAAATTTACGATCTACGAAGGACTTATCTGCGCCTGAATCAAAAAGTACTCTTGCAAAAACATCATTTACAAGGAAAGTACCTGTTATGACGTTATCATCCTGCACGGCCTCCTTCGCATCCATCCTGAAGACTCTGGCATTAGTCTTCTTAGCCTCTTCAGGCTTCTTGTTGTTCTTGGGGCAGTTAGTACTTATGTGGCCCTTCTCGTTGCAACGATAGCACGTCGCATCTTTCATCTTCTTGCAATCCAAGGTTTTGTGTTCCTTGGATTTGCATAAACCACAAGCAAAAGACCTTGACTCGTTATTCGAGTTTGATTTGAGTCTGCACTTTCCAAAGTGCCGTTTCTTGCAAGTCTTGCATGTGGGCTTCTCTCCAGAACGATGCTCGTCTTTCTTCGAATCCGATCCCTTTTTGTGATCACCGTTCCCACGGTGCTTCTTGTTCGACCTACGCGAACCATCATCTTCTCGCTTCCTCTTCTCAGCATCCTTATTCCTCTTCGATCTTTATCGGACCGCATCCAATGTGAGGGATAAGGAGAGGTCAGTTACAGACCTGAAGGTAACTGGCCGAGAAGCTTTTACATTGGCCTTGATCTCTGGTTCTAAACCACCAATAAAGCGAGCAATCCTTTTAGGCTCCGGGGTTACCAGGTAAGGTACCAACCGGGATAGTGTATTGAAGCTTGTCAGATAAGCCTGACAGTCGAGGTTCTCCATCACCAGTGCTAGAAAGTCTGATTCGATCTTTTCCACCTCATGCTGCGGGCAGAAATTTTCCTTGATCAAGGCGATGAATTGATCCCACGTCATACTATACAACGGGATCTTTCCGGAAGCCTCCATCAGAGCTCTCCACCAAGCCAACGCCTGACCTTTGAAGGACTGTGAGACAAATTTAACCACATCACCTTCAGCGCATCCGCTGATGTCCACGACAGTGTCCATCTCATCGAGCCACGTCATACAGTCGACGGCTCCTTTCTCGCCCGTAAAATCCCTGGGTTTACAAGACACAAAATACTTATACGTGCAACCCCTGTTACGGTGTCCTTGATGCAGTACTAAATGTTGAGATGGATTACTTTCGTGGTTGGTGGACTGGCGATCATCACCGTTTTTCTTTGGTTCATCCTTTTTGGGTGGAGGCTTGTTATGAGCCTCAGAATGTGTCCTTGGCTTTGAATGGGATACAGAGTGAGTCCTACTTCGGGTACTACTGTATTCTTCATATTGTCTATCCAAAGCTTGAGTAACAGCACCGTCTATGATTGCTTTTAACTCGGCACCCGTTAATGTAATCTGGGCGTTCTCGTTCGGCTCCACAGGATGGCTATTGACTTCATTAGAGTTAGCCATTTGTATTGAACTGTTGCAGAAAACAAGAACAAAAATTTATTTGGGAGTTTATTATGGAATTACCTCTTAGGGTAATTCGTTAACCATGGTAAACAGAGACCATATTTGGTTAACTTATTAATCGTATTAATTTAGGATTTCAATTAAAATTTATCCTAAACATAACAATAACAATATATATTAGCACACAAGGCTTGGTCACATGGACAATTTAAATTATAAACTATGATTTCAGAGAATCAAGACTTTTAAGGTTTGAACCTAGTTCATTACCCTTATTTGGCAAGGAGTCAATGCTACCACTGTCTTTTGGCTCATGTAGAAATGAGCAAGGCCCGTAGGCACTATATTACCACGTATGGTTAAATATGATCATCTTAATTGATGATGTAAATCCAGGATTCAGAGATCATTAACTGGATTAGGAATCTTCTAAAGAATCCTTATTCATTTAAGAATGACATGTGATTTTTTTAACGAATCACTTCTGCCAGGAGTGTTAACATGTTTTAAGATGTTAACAGGGATTTGAACCTTTTAAACTGGTCTTACCATTTTGGCCCGGTCTTATGTTTGACACGAGGCTAGGTTTCACACTTAAAGATTCTTAATTAAATAATTACTTAGGCAGATTAAAAGGAATGAATTTATTTATTTCATTTATAATTTATTTATGCACAAATGGCAAACATGAAATTTATAAAAATAACACTCCATTAATTTATCACTATATTACATATTGCCCTAAACGGGTCTTTTACACATGAGATTTTGCCCACGTAGGAGCTAAAACATACCAACATGCCCAAGCAGGGGTCTTACAGAAAACATGCCCACGTAGGGGTCTTACAGAAAACATAAGTCCTCGTAGGGACTAACACACCAACAATTGTCCACGTAGGGACTTAAACAAACATAAGTCCACGCAGGGACTAAACAAACAACATACCCTCGTAGGGTTTATGGAAAGGTAGACCCACGCAGGGGTCAATACACACACACAAACATAATTACCCACGTAGGGGCTTAATAACCAAATATGCCCACGTAGGGGCTCATCAACAGCTGGGAGGATTTAATAATCCTTCTTGTTCTTTCCCTTGAGTAGTCCTATCAATCCCTGGAATAAGGTCTGCTTCTCTTGGCGGTCGCGGCGAGCTTCTCGCTCAACCTGATTCAATCTATGTAGAATTTCCTCCCGTTCTGGGGGAGAAAATCGTGGCGGCTGCGACTGCGTCCTAATGATAGGCCTGGGAGGTATTGGGTACCCCTGATTCGGGTGGCTTACCCCCCATGGATCTCCGTAGGGTCCTTGGGCATTGAGGGCGTTATAATTTGCTGCTTCTATATAAGGGTCTGCCTCAGCGTATCCGTAGTTGTGGTAAGCTGGTGGTTCAAACGGGTTGTAATTACTTGGACCCGTGTACGCTGGGATTGGGTTATCAAAACCCATGTGCGGTGGCTGTTGAAAAGCTGGCTGCGAAGGCCCACCCATTTGTGGGTCCTCATAGTGCGGTGGGTAGTGACTAGCACTAGACTGTCGTGGGGAATCGAAAGTGAAACCCCCAGGTCTCACCGACATACGGGCACCGGTTCTTCTACGCCTTGGCGGTTGAGGAGGTGGCGGTTGAACTGGTGGCGGTGGAGGTGGTGGCGTAACTGCCACAAAGCGGTGATCCTCTGAAGAATCTTGATGATGCGGCTGTGGTTGTGGCTCCTGGTGCTGCTGAGAATGCTGCTGTTGATGCTGCCCATGTGACGACGAGTGGTGTGAAGGCGTATAGTACCATTGGTGTTGGTCAAATAAAGCTTGGAAACTATCTGGACCACCATAGGGCGATCCGTGAAACGAAGATCCATCCGAAATCTCTATCGGGTGGTTCGGAGTGCCACTCGCAGGCATGACGGGGTCCGTATCCTCGTCTATGTCGTCAGCTTGATCACCAGAGAAATGGTCGTCTGGCCCTAGTGGGTTGAAACCCACTGGTTCTGGCAGGTAGTCGGCCGGATTAAATTGGCCTCTAAAGATAGGTGTGGGGTCCCCATAGGAATGATGGGACAGAGACCTTTGTAGTGGTACATATGAAGGTTGTGTGTTGTGAGGTTCATATGGGTTAAGTGCGGGCGGTGTCGAGCTATGCGAAACCGATCGTCTGGCTGGTTCAACCTGGTTTCGCCGGTTCCGGCGAGGGTCTTCGCTCTCCGTAGCTGTCGGAGCCCGTGTATTTGATGGTCCTGCCTCATGGTCGTTGGGGGCGGCTCTCGGCCCCTTTCCGCGTCCCCTCGTTCGGAAAAATCTTGGCGGCATTATCGATATTCCTGTCAATGAAGCATGAGATAGCAATACAAGGATATATGCAATTTAAATAAAGGACAACACAATCAATAGTGGAATTTGTCCTATGTTATAAGTCTAGACTCAAAAGTTTAGATATGTGCAATTGTGTAACTGAGATTAAACACAAAAGGCTAGTGTTTAATTCACTCAGTGTTGGCTCTGATACCAACCTGTCACACCCCGATTTCCACGTGTCACCGGTGGGCCCGGTGGGGGAGTATCGTGACGTGGTTGGCAACGTAATAGTCAAACAACACAATATAATAATGCACAGCGGAAGCAAATTTAAAATAAGATACAACCGAATTTATTTATTGTAACAAGGTCACAATTATCCGGTGTTTATCCACAGTAGGATCAAATATAAAAATATTGTTTATGGTTCAACAGACTTCGGCATCTTAAGTTTGCGAGACTTCTAGCGATGCTTAGGAGGCTCCCAGCCTATTTCGCCTAGTACCTGCATTTAATCTTTTTGGGAAAATACGTCAGTTTACACTGGTAAATACATTCAACTGACTCATTTTATAAAATGATTGAAAATTGGTTTGGATGCACATGGCATAAACATTTTTATTAACTTGGGAGAATTATTTAATATTATAATCTTGTTAACGATTTACATGTTACTTATGCGTTCAGTAGCCCGGACGTATCCGGGTTAAGGAATCAATAGACACACCACAATTCTAGAGTTATACACCGACAGGTGTACGCCTACACCCCGTGCTCAGGTCGTGGCTATCTCGTAAGATAATGCCAAGGATATCCGGGACATGGTCATTAACCCCCCCAAAGGCGGTAAAGTAAACAATACTGTTTAAACGAGCCGTTCAAATTATTCAATTAACCACCTCAGCGATGGAAGATTTGACGCCCGATCAAGCGGTACGCTATGTACCATAACCCAAGCCCGTATAGGGAAAATAAGTTAAAAGTATTTACCTTGATGCAAGTATAGTTCACAATTAATCAAATAGCAGGTAGCTTTTACTGTTCCTCCTAATCTGGAACGAAGGTTAAATATAACCTATTAGAATCCTAGCGGGTCTTTAATTATGCTTAAGCTTAGACCGGCTAGTTTCGAAGATACGGTTCGTACGCACGATTAAGCGAAGACCGGATAGAATGTGATTCAGACCCGACAAGTTTGAAGACTTGTTTAATATGGGTTCATTATTCACATTCTGGATTTTGAGATTAAACCGATAAGGTTTGACCCGTTTCGGCTAATTTATGTAAACTTGTTACATAAACCGAGCCGAACGCGTAAGATGCGTAACGGGTATCCGTAAGAGCCATATACAGGTTTCCTAAGTTAATATGCTTCAAATATGTAGTAACATCAGTAGGATGTCTTTCGTTATGCCCCGAACTAATTTAAACACAAACTATGCCCCGTAGGGGTAGTTTGGTCATTTTAAAGTTTGTAAAAGAGTTTAATTGTTTAACTGAGTTACAGGTCTGATGTAAACAGCAAACATACTCATTTTGATGGGTTATAACAGTAGGCTAAGGCATATATGTGGAATTTATCATATTTAACCAAACTATGCCCCGTAGGGGTATTTTGGTAATTTCACATAAGCCGAAAAGCTCAAAAACGAAGTCTGAGTTTATTAACCTTTGCTTACTGTTAGAATATCATATTTTGCCTCATATATCAGTAGGTATCAACCCGGTTATGTCCAATATGATTCTAAGACATACTATGCGTTAAAACGCTAATTATGGCGATTAAAGGCCATTTCCGGGTTCTATACTTAAATCTGATATTTTTATATTTCCAGAAGGCTTAAAATAATTTATTAATCATATGTGATCAGTAGCAAAAGGTTTGGAGTCGTTTAGATAAGTAAAACTCATTTTATGGCCCGTAAGGGCAAAACCGATAATTACCGGATTAAGCCTACGACTACTAGTTATGCTCAGCCTAAAATTAATTAAAAATCTTTAAAAATCACAAAATAATATATAACATCAGTGGGTAAAAGATTTGATATCAAAAAGTATGTTTAACTAGGCTATACGCTAATTACGCCATTTTATTAACATAAAGCTTTAATTTAGCGACAATGAGCATAACTATTAATCTACAAGTCAAACTGATGTCAAACTTTGCATACAAGTCTAAATATCAGTAACTAAGGATTCTACACTTTTACATTTTCATAAATCATGATTTAAGGTAATAAGGGCATAACGGTCCACGTATGAGCATTTAACGGAAACTCGCATATTAATTGGATAACTAGTGAACCAAGGTGTATGATCACAGAGGGTTGTTCTAACATGTATCCTAATCCAATTTAAGCTCTGAGGCATTTCAAAAATATGCCCAAACGGGTCAGAACTGAAAGTCAACCGAAAAGTCAAACTATGTGACTTTCGGTTCCGAACCGGGTCTAAACAGGAAATAGTCGGGTTTTATAGGTTTGAACATGTTATTACACTAATTACTAAGTTATAACAATAATCAAACAGGTTATATATGATCTAGATAGCTAATTATGCATAAATGACATTTTAAGCAATATGTTGACTTTTTAAGTAAATGTTTGACCCGACATTTGACCTGCTTAGGATGGTGATCAGGGGAAACCCTTTTGGGGTTTTATTTCCCACATAATTACCATTCTAAAACTACTTTTAATTCGAGATAAGACTGAGTCATTAGTGACTAATCTCGAAGTCAAACCGTAATTACGACGGTTTGACTTTTAGCTAATTAACTAAGCTAAACACAACCAAATAAGAACTAGAAGACTTACAATAGTCCAATGCACGAATTTTGATCAGAAGGGAGGGTTCCTTAGCTCCAGGAATGCTCCAAAGATCAGTTGCAAGTGTGAAGAATGTTGTGATCTTGGAGTTCCTTTTATAGTGCAATGGCTCACCACAATTGGTTGACAACTAACTCTAGAACTAACCACAATTCGTTTACACATGTCCCTAAGGTCTAGGAACATTTTAGGGGTTGTTTACAACTGATAAAAACCGAACAAACAGGTCACAATCGCGAATAACCTGCTGCAGAAGGTTTCAGGGTGCTGGCAGTTGCCTTACGGACCTCAACATTGTTGAGGTTGAGGTCCGTATGCGACCCTTCAGCCTCAATTGTTGACTTTTCATTGGTGCTTTGCAAAGGTAACCCTATTATCCGACTTTGTGACCTCCAACAACAACTTAGGGACCTCCATTATGTGTCTAGTACAGTTCCTTACCCTACCATTTGCAATTGCTTGCTCAGATTCCAAAACAAGACCCGAAAACCAAGTATTACCATTGCTTTTTCTTAGTAGGATCACATCATGCACTTGGGGTCCTATCATAAATCAATAATTTCCGTATTGAGGGTATAAGAGAGGGATATAACATTTAATCGGGTCTTGGGATTTATAATTAAGGTCGTTCAGAGGTAACAATTTAACATGACGTCACTTTAAATCCTACCGAATCATCTTTATTAAACCCGGGTTTACAACGCGTTTTCGTCTGACATGACACGTGTCGTTTTATTATTGAACCCGAAATTTTTGAGGTGTTACACAACTTGACCCACATTCGGTAACCATGCTAGGACGTGGTGACCAACGTGATCGACCGGGTAATTAATCTACCGAGCAACCCAAGGTGAGTTCACAACCTAAAGCATGTATTCCCAGTGGTTTGGGAAACGGAACTAAAAACAACACTATCCCCTTATGAGGGATACAACTTACTTTTCTTCCCTTGTTATTGGGAACCTTTTAGTTAATTACTGTTTATACGGATTGCAACAAACGGCACTAAACGAAACTCTATCACTTAAAGTACCTACTACATAATACCGATTAGTCGCCGGGGCCAGGCGAACGGGTTATTAGTTGATAGCGCTATTTAGGTCTTACCAACCTCACACCGTGCCAAGGTATGGGATCGGTCGTGAACTAATGTACTCAGGCATCCGTCAATGATGATAGAACATTGACATCGGGGCACTCTGCGGATACGCAACGGTCACCTAGTGTTCGGTATTGGAAAAACAGTTTAGTTGCTAACTTTTGGGGTAGCTCCCCATGGCATGTATAAACGGATAAATTAACTGGTGAAACAAGTTTTTGGTAACTAAAACTGGACAACTAGTGAACTCACTCAGCATTATTGTTGACCCCTTACTGCATGCTTTGCAGGTAACCAGTGACTCAGGAGCTTGCAGCTTGGGAAGTGTAGTGGTCGTCTAAACCCGCTTGTTGGGTTCTAAATAACTTGAACTATGAACTTTGTTTAAACTGTTTTGCCCATGCTTCCGCTATTTACTTAAACTGTTATTTGAACCTAACTTTTGAACTTTAAACTGTGATGCTTACTAACTGTTAAGGTTGGTGATCATCTTTATTATTATCCAAATACTCAGTATAATTGGTGGCTGGATCCTGGTCGGTCACGCCCTCAAGCGGACGGTACTCCGCAGGTGGAATTTGGGGGTGTGACAGATTGGTATCAGAGCCATTGGTTATAGTGAACTTGGTTTTAAAAAGGAGAAAAATCTTTTTGAGAAAAACCAGACTATAACCCGTGACTCGTGACGACACTACACTCCAAGTGCAAGGCTCGACTTATCTGACCTCCTAGCTCGGACTTGTGCTTACATGCTTATTTATCTTATGTTGACTGCTCTACTATACATACTAGTGTGCCTAATTAGATAGATACGCATCTCTCTTCTGTCTTATTCTCGCTACGTTACGACATCACACTCATACTATGTTTTCTGGTTATGAAGACAATGAGTGGACGCGGAAGAGGAAGCGTTAACATGACTCAGGCTCAATTCGCCAACTTGCTCAACACGGTGGCTGCAGCTTTCGCAGCTCACCCTAGAGGTAAACTCGTTGCTATAGGATGTTTAGATCCTACCCCCCCCCCCCCCCCCACATCGTCTTTTCACCTCTAAACCTATTCGCTCCATTTCTCACAACAGGTCAGCCTGCGCCTGCGCAACCACGTGTTTGTACTTTCAAAACCTTCATGGATGGCAAGCCTCTCCCTTTCAACGGCACTGAGGGTGCCATAGGCCTTCTGCATTGGATTGAAAAGGCCGAAGCTGTCTTTGCTGTCTGCGAGTGTCCCCCTGCTAACTGGGTTAAGTACGCAACTGGTACGCTTGAAGGAAACGCGCTTTCATGGTGGAAAGCACAGATTCAGATGCTTGGTCTGGAAACTGCTAATGCTACGGCATGGGAAGATTTCAAGGACATGATCAAAGAGGAGTACTGTCACAGGGATGACATCCACAAACTCGAGAACGAGTACTATGCGCTCAAGATGGTCGGATCAGAGATTGAGACCTACACTAAGCAGTCCAACGATTATGCGGCACTTTGCCCGAACATGTCCCAACCTATGTATCGAAGGGTCGAATTGTACATCAAAGGTTTGGTCCCAGAAATCCGGAGCCATGTGACCTCGGCCAACCTCAACACCATACAGCCCGTGGTTCGTCTTGCTCACAAGCTCACCAATCAGGCTGTGGAAGAGGGCAAGCTGCCCCAGAGGATCGGTGCTACTGCTGGAACTTCGGGCGATAACAAGCGAAAGTGGGATGGAAGTCAGGGAAAGGATGCTAACCCCACTCAAGCCCCAGTTCAACAAAGGAAGACTGAAAACAACAAGGGCCCTCAGCAACAGGGTGGCTATCGAGGAAACCACCCTAAGTGTAACAAATGTAACCGACATCACAGTGGGCCATGTGGAAAAGGTCAGTGTCAGCGATGCAACAAGATGGGGCATGAAGCCAAAGACTGCCGAAGCCAATTCCCAGCTAGGCAGAATCAGCAACAACCACAGCAACAGCAGCAACAAGGAAACAACCGTGGATGCTTCAAGTGTGGAGCAATGGGGCACATGCGAAAGGATTGCCCTGAACTGAATCAAAACAACAACAATCAGGGTGCTGGGAACAATAACAACAATGCTGGAAATGGTGCTAGAGGAAAAGCTTTTGTGATTGGAGCTGGGGAGGCAAGGAATGACCCCAACGTTGTAGCGGGTAAGTTCCTACTTAATGATCGTTATGTTTCCATGCTATTTGATTCCGGAGCAGATGCTAGTTATGTATCCCTACGTATTAGTAAGAAACTTAAGCTCACTCTTACGCCGCTGAGCTCTAAGCACACCGTTGAAATAGCTAATGGTAGAAACCTCGAGGCCTCACACATAATTCGTAACTGCAAATTAGAGTTGTCTGGTCAGACCTTCTGTATCGATCTTTTCCCCATCATTCTTGGAAGCTTCGACGTCATCATTGGTATGGATTGGTTATCCAAACATCGAGCTGAAATCCTCTGCCAGGAGAAAGCTATTCGTATTCCCCGTCCCCCTGGCAAACCTCTTATAGTTCAAGGCGACAAGAGCGGAGAAGTCACAGGCATCATTTCATTCTTAAAGGCCCAGAAGTGTCTACGAAAAGGGCACACCGCTATCTTAGCACTCATTACCGACACACAGAAAAGGGAAAACAGGATTGAAGACTTTCCAGTTGTACGCGACTATCCTGAGGTATTCCCGGAAGAACTACCTGGACTTCCTCCTCACCGTCAGGTCGAATTTCAAATCGAGCTAGCTCCCGGAGCAGCGCCTATAGCTCGTGCACCTTATCGATTAGCCCCCGCGGAGCTCAAGGAACTCTCTACTCAGCTACAAGAACTTTTGGACAAAGGTTTTATCCGTCCTAGTTCATCACCCTGGGGAGCCCCAGTGCTCTTCGTCAAAAAGAAAGATGGCTCATTCCGAATGTGCATTGACTACCGCGAACTTAACAAGGTTACCATCAAGAATCGTTATCCACTTCCCCGTATCGACGACCTGTTCGACCAACTGCAAGGGTCGAGCTATTATTCCAAGATCGATCTGAGATCGGGTTATCACCAGCTGAGAGTCCGCGATGAGGACATCTCTAAGACTGCTTTCAGAACCCGCTATGGTCACTACGAATTCCTTGTTATGCCTTTCGGAATGACCAACGCACCTGCAATCTTCATGGATCTCATGAACCGAGTATGCAAACCCTACCTCGATAAGTTCGTAATTGTGTTCATCGACGACATCCTGATCTACTCGAAGAGCCAAGAGGAGCATGAACAACACCTACGCCTTATTCTCGAACTTCTTCGCAATGAGCAACTGTACGCCAAATTCTCGAAATGTGATTTCTGGCTTAGAGAAGTCCATTTCCTTGGGCACATCGTCAATCAGGAAGGGATTCATGTTGACCCCGCTAAGATTGAGTCCATTAAGAATTGGCCCGTACCTAAGACTCCGACCGAAGTTCGCCAATTCTTGGGATTGGCGGGATACTATCGAAGATTTATCAAGGGATTCTCTAAGATCGCTCAACCACTTACGACACTCACTCAGAAGGGTGTTGCTTACAAATGGAGTCATGCTCAGGAATCTGCCTTCCAGGAACTGAAGAAGAACCTTTGTAGTGCTCCTATCCTCTCCTTACCCGAAGGTACCGATGACTTCGTCGTTTACTGCGACGCTTCTATTCAAGGACTTGGCTGCGTATTGATGCAACGCGAGAAAGTTATTGCTTACGCCTCGCGACAACTCAAGGTCCACGAACGGAACTATACGACGCATGACTTAGAATTTGGAGCTGTGGTCTTCGCGCTCAAGCTTTGGAGACACTACTTGTACGGCACCAAGTGCACGATTTACACTGATCACAAGAGTCTCCAGCACATAATGGGACAAAAGGAGTTGAATATGCGGCAACGCCGATGGGTCGAACTCCTAAATGACTACGAGTGTGCAATCAAATATCACCCAGGCAAGGCTAATGTGGTAGCCGATGCCCTCAGCAGAAAGGAGACCAAACCCAAGCGTGTTCGTGCCTTACAGCTCACTATCCACTCGAACCTCCCTAATCAGATTCGGGATGCTCAGGTTGAAGCATTGAAAGCCGAGAACATCAGGGCTGAGTCCCTGCGGGGATCGAGACAACGAATGGAACAAAAGGAAGACGGCGCCTACTACGTAGCCGGGCGCATATGGGTTCCGCTTTATGGAAATTTACGTGACCTTGTGATGGATGAAGCTCACAAGTCCCGTTACTCAGTACATCCGGGTTCAGATAAGATGTACCACGACTTGAGGGTTACCTATTGGTGGCCTGGCATGAAAGCCCACATAGCAACCTATGTCAGAAAATGTTTAACTTGTGCAAGAGTCAAGGCTGAGTATCAGAAACCATCAGGTCTACTCCAACAGCCAGAAATCCCACAATGGAAATGGGAGCAGATTTCCATGGATTTTGTTACTGGCCTGCCTAGGTCTCAACGCGGAAATGACACCATTTGGGTAATAGTGGATCGCTTAACTAAGTCTGCACACTTCTTGGCTATTAAAGAAACAGACAAGTTCTCTACCCTAGCAGAGGTATACTTAAAAGAAGTGGTCTCGAAGCACGGAGTGCCTACCTCTATTATTTCTGATCGAGATGCGCGTTTTACTTCTGAATTGTGGCAAGCCATGCACAAATCTTTTGGCTCTCGTTTAGACATGAGCACCGCTTATCACCCGCAAACGGATGGGCAGTCTGAACGCACCATCCAAACCCTCGAAGACATGCTTAGGGCATGTGTGATCGATTTTGGCAAGAATTGGGAAAAGCACCTACCGTTGGTGGAATTCTCCTACAACAACAGCTACCACACCAGCATTCAGGCAGCACCCTTTGAGGCATTGTACGGCCGTAAATGCCGATCGCCTCTCTGCTGGGCTGAGGTTGGTGACAACGCAGTTAATAGAGCTATGGATAGACAGCACCATGGATCAAGTGGTACCCATACGAGGACCCATTCTGCATCACACACTAGAACACCCTCCAGGACCCACACTGCCCACAACAGTAATTCTCACCACTCCTCGAATCAAAGGAGTAATCCATCCCAAAGAGTCGTACAGAACCAAGAACCTCGTAATAGGGGTTGCACATATAAGTACTTTGTCTCGTGCAAACCCAGAGACTTCAATGGGGAAAAAGGAGCTGTTGATTGCATGACGTGGATGGACGAAATGGATACTGTGGTGGATATCAGTGGTTGTCATAATAGGGATATTGTGAAGTTTGTCTCACAGTCTTTCAAAGGAGAAGCCTTAGCCTGGTGGAGATCTTTGATCCAAGCCACAGGGAAAGTCCCGTTATACAACATGACCTGGGAACAGTTCATGGCACTAATCAAAGAAAATTTCTGCCCTCAACACGAGGTTGAGAGAATTGAATCTGATTTCCTGGCGCTGGTCATGAAAAACCTGGACTGTCAGGCCTACCTTACTACTTTCAATACTTTGTCAAGGTTGGTCCCTTACTTGGTAACTCCGGAGCCTAAACGTATAGCTCGTTTTATCGGGGGTTTGGAACCGGAGATCAAAGCAAGTGTAAAAGCTTCCAGACCAACCACTTTTCGGTCAGTAACGGACATATCGTTATCTCTGACCTCGGATGCTGTCAGGCTGAGGTCACAAAGGAAAAATGATACCGAAAAGAGGAAGCGTGAGGATGACAACTCACGACGATCAGACAAGAAGCAGAAGGGAAACAATGACCAAAAGAAGGGGTCAGGTTTTAAGAAGGATGGTCAACAGTCGGGTGAAAAACCCAAATGTAAAACCTGCAAGAGACAGCACTTTGGGAAGTGCAGGTTTGAATCCAACTCACAATCACAATCAAAACCTTTTGCATGTGGGTTATGCAAATCCAGGGAACACAAAACCGTGGATTGCAAGAAGATAAAGGATGCGACCTGCTATGGTTGCAATGAAAAGGGGCACATCAGGAGCAATTGCCCAAAATATGCCAAGAAGCCGGAAGAGGCCAAGAAGACCAATGCTAGGGTCTTCAGAATGGATGCTAAGGAAGCCGTCAAGGACAACAACGTGATAACAGGTACCTTTCTCGTAAATGATGTTTATTCGAGAGTGTTATTTGATTCAGGCGCTGATAAGTCGTTTGTAGATAATAAGTTTTGTGAATTGTTGAAACTACCTGTTAGAACTTTAAGTGTGAATTATGAGGTGGAACTAGCAGATGGCACTTTAGAAACCGCTTCAACCTTATTAGATGGATGTTTCATATCCATTAAGAATCACTCTTTTCCTTTGTCCCTACTTCCTTTAAAACTAGCCGGTTTCGACATAGTTTTGGGTATGGACTGGTTATCTCATAACCAGGCCCATATTATTTGCAATAAGAAGCAAGTGAGGATCAAGACTTCGTCTGGTGAATCACTTACTATCCAGGGAGATACCCAGTATGGGCTACCCGAGAAAATGTCTATACTCAAAGACTCAAAGTGTTTGAAGAAGGGCTGTGTCATCTATATGGCACAGGTGATTATTAATGAACCGAAACCCAAGATTGGAGATATACCAGTCATTTCTGAATACCCCGAAGTATTTCCTGAAGAACTACCTGGTTTCCCACCAGATAGGCAAGTGGAATTCAGAATTGACATTATTCCTGGATCAGCACCAGTTGCAAGGGCGCCTTATAGGTTGGCACCAACAGAGATGAAGGAATTGAGGACGCAGCTAGATGATTTGCTAGCCAAAGGTTTCATCAAACCTAGTTCGTCTCCTTGGGGAGCACCGGTTTTATTTGTCAAGAAGAAAGATGGATCGATGCGACTGTGCATCGACTACCGTGAGCTTAATAAGGTTACTATCAAGAATAGGTATCCTTTGCCCAGAATCGACGACCTGTTTGATCAACTTCAAGGGGCAAGTTTCTTCTCAAAGATTGACTTGAGGTCAGGCTATCACCAACTGAAGGTTCGAGATGAAGACGTGCACAAGACAGCATTTAGGACTCGTTATGGTCATTACGAGTTCCTAGTGATGCCTTTTGGGCTCACTAATGCACCAGCCGCGTTCATGGATCTCATGAATCGCGTCTGCAAGCCGCACTTAGACAAATTCGTCATCGTCTTCATCGACGACATCCTCATCTACTCAAAGAACCAAGCTGACCATGAGAAGCATCTTCACTGCATACTGGAACTACTTCATAAAGAGAAGCTCTATGCCAAGTTCTCAAAGTGTGAATTCTGGCTTCGAGCAGTCCAATTTCTTGGACATGTTGTTAGTGAGCGTGGTATCCAAGTAGATCCCGCTAAAGTTGAATCTGTCATGAATTGGCATGAGCCAAAGACGCCTACAGAAATTCGTAGCTTCCTAGGTTTGGCAGGATACTATAGGCGATTCATAGAAAACTTTTCAAGGATTGCTGCACCCCTGACTTCGCTGACACGTAAGAAGATTAAGTTTGACTGGGGTCCTAAGCAGTAGGAATCCTTCGATATTCTGAAACAAAAGTTGAGCAATGCTCCGGTACTAACATTGCCTGATGGAATAGAGGAGTTTGTAGTTTATTGTGATGCATCACACACCGGGATGGGATGTGTGCTTATGCAGAAGGGCAAAGTCATTGCCTATGCTTCGCGACAGTTAAAGGTGCACGAAAAGAATTACACCACCCACGATTTGGAGTTGGGTGCCGTTGTATTCGCACTAAAACTGTGGAGGCACTACTTATATGGAATCAAATGTGTGATCTATTCTGATCACAAGAGCCTTCAACATCTGTTCAACCAGAAGGACTTGAACATGAGGCAACGCCGTTGGATGGAAACTCTTAATGATTACGATTGTGAAATAAGATACCATCCCGGCAAGGCGAATGTAGTCGCCGATGCCTTGAGTCGGAAGGAGAGGGTGAAACCCATCCGAATCAATGCCAAGAGCATGGAAATAAAGAACAGTTTGATGGAAAGGTTGTTAGCTGCACAGAAGGAAGCTGTATTGGAAGCTAACTATCCTAACGAAAAGCTAGGAGTAACTGAGGAGCAGCTATCTCTTAGTAAGGATGGAATTCTTAGATTGAATGGACGGATATGGGTTCCTAATTATGGAGGACTTCGTGATGTTATCCTCCAAGAAGCCCATAGTTCCAAATACTCCGTTCATCCTGGAGCTGATAAGATGTACCAGGATCTTAGGGCAAATTATTGGTGGATAGGCTTGAAGAAGTCTGTAGCTACCTATGTAGCTAAATGCTTCACGTGTGCGCAAGTCAAGGCAGAACATCAAAAACCGTCAGGTTTGCTACAACAGCCTGAACTTCCTACTTGGAAGTGGGAAATGGTAACTATGGATTTTATCACCAAGTTACCTAAGACAAGGAAAGGAAATGACACCATCTGGGTGATAGTTGATCGACTGACTAAGTCAGCACATTTCCTACCCATTAAGGAGACGTACAGCTCCGATATGTTAGCCCAACTGTACGTTGATAAGATTGTAGCCTTACATGGCATACCTGTAGCTATTATCTCTGACCGAGATACTAGGTACACGTCACATTTTTGGAAAAGCTTCCAACAATCTTTGGGCACACGTTTGAACTTTAGTACGGCTTACCATCCACAGACTGACGGTCAGAGTGAGCGTACTATTCAAACGTTAGAAGACATGCTGCGTGCATGTGCGATCGATTTGGGAGGTAGTTGGGATAAGAACCTGCCATTGATCGAATTCTCCTACAATAATAGCTACCATACCAGCATAAAGGCTGCGCCTTTTGAGGCATTATACGGTAGGAAGTGTAGATCGCCTGTTTGTTGGGCGGAAGTTGGAGAAGTCCAGTTATCAGGACCAGAGATCGTGTTCGAAACGACGGACAAGATTGTCCAGATTCGTAACAATCTCCAAGCTGCCCGGAATAGGCAGAAGATTTACGCTGATCCAAATCGTAAGGATTTTCACTTCGAAGTAGGTGAAAAAGTCCTACTTAAAGTGTCACCCTGGAAGGGAGTGATGCGATTTGGTAAGAAAGGTAAGCTAAGCCCGAGATACATAGGACCTTTCGAGGTTATCGAACGTGTTGGGTCAGTTGCCTACAAGTTAAACTTACCTGAAGAGCTCAGTAGTATACACAATGTGTTCCACATCTGCAATCTGAAGAACTGTTTCGCTAACGAATCAGTGGTTATACCCTATACAGATGTGCATATTGATGAGAGCTTGAAATTTGTGGAAAAACCTTTGTCGATTGAAGATTGACAGGTGAGGAAGCTTCGAAGGAAGCATATACCTTTTGTAAAGGTCAAATGGGATGCCCGTAGAGGTCCCGAATTCACGTGGGAGGTTGAATCCACGATGAAAGAAAAATACCATTACTTATTTCAGTAAATCTCGGGTCGAGATTTATTTTAAGGGGGTGAGGATGTAACACCTCGAAAATTTACGTCCTATAATGTGTTGACACGTGTCATAGGTTTGAACGTGTGAAAGAAGGTTCTTGAAGGACTAAAATTGACAAACAGTGAAACTGTGTAAATAGAAGGGTTCAAAGTGTCAACAATGAATAAATATACTTTGCAATAACCCTACATGATGTTTATAACCTTAAACGAATAGATCATGGATCATACGAAGCGAATTGTGAAAGAAAGTGAGAGATTACAAACTACAGGGGTTAAATGTGCCAACATGTTTAAGTTATACCTCTGAGTGACCTTTTGACAAACCCGAAGCTTTGTAACGATTAATTATGCTCACTAGAATGTACCACAAAAATTTCATGAAGTTTTGTTATCGTATGAGCAAGTTGTGATAAAATTCGTGTGTGAGGGTTAGAATCGTCAACGTTGAAATTTAGGGCTTTTCGGGTGATCACAAAGTTACCCGAGGACTTAACAAAGTGGGTATAAGTCTTAAAGCCCCATATGTTAAATAACAAAGCTTCATATGCAAGTAGGATGGTGAAAACGACCTTTCGGGGGACTAGGGGCCAAAGTGCAATTAAACAAAGCATGTGTGACTTGATCCGAAGGGCCACGCGGCCCGCCTCCCATATGTGAATATCTAATGCGGGCCGCCTGCGACCTGCAGATGCAGAAAACATTGGCAGCTGTCTGTTGGTGTCTTTTAACCGACTTAAATCCCATTTCTTGATACCTTGGGCTGCCCTAAGGTGGTTTTTAGCATATAGGACACATGTTGGTCTTTTGGTAACATCTATAGACTTAGTTGTTGATCATCCGTGATGTTTGAAAATCCATAAATGACCCACATTTTCACATTCATGCACATTTCATCTTCTGGACATTCTCAAGAGCTCAAGAACTGATACAAGCTTTCCATAACATCCATTAGACGTGTGTAAGTGCCTTTGATCCTTCTAAATTCATTTATACTTAGTTTAAAGCCTAGAAATCAAACCGTCGTAACTACGGTTTGACTTTGTGATAAATCACAATCGGTCCAGAGATTTTTCGAATCGAAAGTCATTATAAGTTGGTATTTATATGGTTATTAAACCCCTAAAAGGTCACTCACTGATTTGAATCCTAACCATGTCGTTTGTCGAGTCAAAGGCTTTCCGAAAAAGTCAACAGAAACCTTAATCGCATATTTAATGATACGGAAGGCGTGTAACCTGTTTTATCAGTCATATAACTTGAAAATAAGTATAATAACTTGTCTACGCTTGTTTGATTCGACAACTTTCTATTTAGAACCGATTCGGAGCCGAAAGACGCAAAAGTTTGACTTTTGCGTTGACCTCAGTTCTGACCCGATTTATATAGGTTTAGACATGCCTTAAGGTTCCATTAGGACCTAGTTACATGTGTGTATAAGCCTCTGCGTTTATACCACTCGAATCCCTAATCGTCCGATGTTTCCGTTAATCGCCTAAATATTGACCATAATGCCCTCATGACCATAAAACGAGATTTTTGGAAATGTGAAAGTGCCATAACCTTAGTTACTGATTATTATGCATGTTCCGAAAATTTCACGTTAATCGGAGGTCTAGATTAGGAGTTATGCTTAATGACGTAATTAAGAACGCTTTTATTAATTAAACGGCGTCATTAGCATAAAACCTATCTAAACCCAAATTTTGACACCAAACCTTTTACCCACTGATGTAATATAATATTTTAGAATTTTTGAAGATTTTTAATTATTTTTAAACTGATCATAAGCTTTGATTAGCGCCTTAATTCGGTAAATACCGAATATGCCCTTTTCGGCCATAAAATGAGTTTTACAAGTCTAAATGGTGCCAATCCAATTGCTACTGATTTTAAATAATAAATTAAGTGTTTTGAACCTGCTTAACTGATCAGAAAACTCAGAATCGTATTTTAAATCGTACATCGCTTAAAACGACTTTATACGCGTATTTAACGCATAGTTTGGGTTTAAAACTATTTTAGTATACAAGACTTATTACCAAAGGTTATAACCTGTTAAAATAAGCTATTTTACTGATCAACTCAGACCCGGATCACAGGCGTCTAATTAAACTCTTTTATAGTCTTTAAAATGACCGAAATACCCCTACGGGGCATATAAAGAGATTAAACTCGTTTTGGGAATCATGGGTGATATCCTACTGATATCACAACTTATTTAAGGCGTGTCAACTTAGGAAACCTGTTTAGGACTCTTACGGATACCCGTTACGCTTCATGCGCGTTCGGTTCGGTTTATGTAACTAGTTTACATAAATTAGCCGAAACGGGTCAAACCTTATCGGTTTTATCTCAAAATCCAGAATGTGTATCATATACCCATATTAAGCAAGTCTTCAAACTTTTCGGGTCTAAATCACATTCTATCCGGTCTTCGCTTAATCGTGCGTACGAACCGTATCTTTAAAACTAACCGGTCTAAGCGTAAGCTTAACTAAAGACCCGTTAGGATTCTAATAGGTTATTATAAACCTTCGTTCCAGATTAGGAGAACCAGTAAAAGATATTTGCACTCGCTGATTTTGAACTATACTTACTCAGGTAAATACTTTTAACTTATTTTCCCTATACGGGCTTGGGGTACGGTATATAAAATACCGCTTGGTCGGGGCGTTGAATCTTTGATTGAATGAATGATAATGAAAGTATTGAGACGTCTCGTTTAATATTGTTTTGTTTGCTTAAAGCCTTTGGGGGGTTAATGACCGTGTCCCGGATATCCCTGGCATCATTTTACGAAATGGCCACGACCTTAGCACTCAGGTGTAGGCGTACACCTGTTAGTGTCTCATAAATAAAGTGGTGTGTTAATTGATCTTTAACCCGGCTCGATCCGGGCTACTGAACGCATAAGGAACATGTAAATCCCTACAAGTATTATATATTTAAATAATTATCCCAAGTTATAAAAATATTATTTGTGCCTTGTGCCTTAAATGCATTTTCTTAAACTCTTTTCAAAATGAGTCGGTTGATTGTATTTACCAGTGTAAACTGACGTATTTTCTTAAAAAGGTTAAGTGCAGGTACTACGCGAAATAGGCTGGCTTGTCTCCTAGCATCCACATTAAGTCTCGCCAGCTTGGATGTCATAAACTGTTGAACAATTGTTTCCTTTTATTTTTGATCTACCTGTGGATTTATATTCGACTATTTGTGATACTTAATATTACAATATCGTTTGGTTGAATTAAATCTATACTTTGCTTCCGCTGTGCATTTAAATATTGTGTTGTTTGACTATTATGTTGCCAACCACGTCACTATACTCCCCTACCGGGCCCACCGGTGACACGTGGAAAATCGGGGTGTGACAGGTTGGTATCAGAGCCAACTCTGAGTGAATTAAACACTAACCTTTTGTGTTTAATCTCAGTTACACAATTGCACATTCCTAAATCTTCGAGTCTAGACAAAGAACTTAGGAATAATCCAAATTGTTCAAATTTTATTTAATTAAATTTTTGTCCTTTATTTTTCCTTGTTATTACCTTGTGTATTTTAACAGGTACAATAATGCCGCCAAGATTTAGACGAGGTGGTCGAGGAAAGGAGCCAGCTAGCGCCCCTAACGACCATGAGGCAGGGCCTTCATATCGCCGAACTTCTTCTACAAGGAATGACGAAACGAGGGAGCTATGGAGGACCTATGAAGACGATGCCAGACGATCTTTTTCGCACGCCTCAACACCTCCATATCATGACTCTTATGGGCCCCAGTCAGAGAACGAACCCCGCAACCCGCAACATTTCTTTGGCGACCCTACTCCTGTTTTTCAGGGTCAGTTTAACCCAGCAGAGTACCTACCAGAGCAAGTGGGCTTTAACCCACTAGGACCAGAGGATCACTTCTCGGGTGATCAAGATATGGACGAGGACACAGATCCCGTCGAGGCTTCAACCGGATCTTTTAACCATCCTTTCGTGATCTCAGACGGTTCATCTTTTCACGGAACACCATACCAGGGTCCGGATAGTCACATGGCACGATTCGAACGGTGTGAGTGGTACTATACACCATCTGAACACTCATCACCTCACCAGCAGCAGCAAGATCCCTCTGGGGATCCACGTTATGAGGCAGTCACGCCACCGCCTCCACCGCCGCCAGTGCATCTAGAGCCTCCAGAGCCACCAAGACGTAGGAGGACTGGCGCACGGATCTCAGCACGAGAAGTTGATTTTCGTCTCAACACCCCTCAACACTCTAGCGGTAGCCATTACCCGCCTACTCATGAAGTCCCACAGATGGGTGGACCTTCTGTCCCAGTTTCGGAGGTGAATTCAGCACCTATTGTACCACCATCACCGGGTTTTGGCCACCCAATCCCTGCTTATACTGCTCCGGCAGCTTACAACCCATATGGACCACCAGCATA
This sequence comes from Helianthus tuberosus, assembly GCA_030545235.1. Classification (NCBI taxonomy): domain Eukaryota; kingdom Viridiplantae; phylum Streptophyta; class Magnoliopsida; order Asterales; family Asteraceae; genus Helianthus; species Helianthus tuberosus. The sequence goes on from CM060359.1 coordinate 19,866,251, forward strand.
CCATGGCTATAACTATGCTGATGATCCTTACAACGTGGCATCAAGCTACCTTGCCCATAATAATCCTGAGGGACCATACGGACCCCCTTGGGGAATGGGATACCCAGCTCGGGGGTATCAAGCACCTGTTCAGCCGCCACCACAGTACCAGCCACCACGGGCTCCTCCTCCTGAGCAGGAGGAACTCCGTCGAAGACTGGCCAAAGTGGAGCGAGACTTCCAGAAGGAACATAGGAAGAATGAGGGATTTATGAGTGGTTTGGCAAACTTGCTTAAGGGAAAGAAGAAACGGGATCGTTAAATCCCCATATATATATTGTTGTATTTCCTTGTTTAAATCAAGTCCCTACGTGGACATTTATTTATGTATGTATGTAGTCCCTGCGTGGACATCTATCTTTGTACTTAGTCCCTACGTGGACTTGTCTCTAGTAGTCCCTGCGTGGACATTTACTTTTGTAGACCGTCCCTGCGAGGACATGTATTATCAGTATAGCTCCTACGTGGGCAAATATTTCTGTGAAAAGTCCCGTTTAGGGCAAAATGTACTACTTTTAGTTAATGGAATGTAAGTTTATAAATTTCATCTTTGCTATGTTATGCATACTTAAATTTTATATGAAATAAATAAATCAGAATCATTCCTTTTAAAAATCTATCTGCCTAAGCTATTTTAATTAAGGATCTTAAAAGTATAACCTAGCCTGCATGTCATTTTAAGACCTGGCCCAGATGGTAAAACTAGTTAAAAAGATTCAAATCCCTGTTAACATCTGAAAACATGTTAACACTCCTGGCAGACACGATTCGTTAAAAACACACGTGTTATTATTATATATGAATCTTTTCAAAGATTCTAAACCCAAATAAATGATCTTTGAATCATGGGTTAAATCATTAATAAATATGATCAGTTCTTTTTACCATCCATTGGTAATGGAATGCCTACGGGCCCTTCTCATTTTCATATGAGACAAAGGACAGTATTAGTCTGTGACCCTGTCTGATAAAGGTAATGAACTTTGTTCAAACCTTCATGCTTTGATTCTCTGAAATCATAGCTTATAATCTAAATTGTCCCTATGACTAGGCCTTATGTGCTAACAAAAACTGTTATTGTTTTATAATTAGGATAAATTATATTAAAAATCCTAAATAAATATGAGTAATAAATTAACCATATATGGTCTATGTTACCACGGTTAATAAAAATTGCCATAAAAGACAATTATATGATAAACTCACCAATAAATTATTGCCGATGTGTTACAGTTCAAGATACATGGCAGACTCAAACGAGGTCAACAGTCACCCAGGGATAGTGAATGATAATGCTCATGTAAACGTAGCGGGTGCAGAGTTGCAAGCTATGATAGACAACGCAGTTAATAGAGCTATGGATAGACAGCACCATGGATCAAGTGGTACCCATACGAGGACCCATTCTGCATCACACACTAGAACACCCTCCAGGACCCACACTGCCCACAACAGTAATTCTCACCACTCCTCGAATCAAAGGAGTAATCCATCCCAAAGAGTCGTACAGAACCAAGAACCTCGTAATAGGGGTTGCACATATAAGTACTTTGTCTCGTGCAAACCCAGAGACTTCAATGGGGAAAAAGGAGCTGTTGATTGCATGACGTGGATGGACGAAATGGATACTGTGGTGGATATCAGTGGTTGTCATAATAGGGATATTGTGAAGTTTGTCTCACAGTCTTTCAAAGGAGAAGCCTTAGCCTGGTGGAGATCTTTGATCCAAGCCACAGGGAAAGTCCCGTTATACAACATGACCTGGGAACAGTTCATGGCACTAATCAAAGAAAATTTCTGCCCTCAACACGAGGTTGAGAGAATTGAATCTGATTTCCTGGCGCTGGTCATGAAAAACCTGGACTGTCAGGCCTACCTTACTACTTTCAATACTTTGTCAAGGTTGGTCCCTTACTTGGTAACTCCGGAGCCTAAACGTATAGCTCGTTTTATCGGGGGTTTGGAACCGGAGATCAAAGCAAGTGTAAAAGCTTCCAGACCAACCACTTTTCGGTCAGTAACGGACATATCGTTATCTCTGACCTCGGATGCTGTCAGGCTGAGGTCACAAAGGAAAAATGATACCGAAAAGAGGAAGCGTGAGGATGACAACTCACGACGATCAGACAAGAAGCAGAAGGGAAACAATGACCAAAAGAAGGGGTCAGGTTTTAAGAAGGATGGTCAACAGTCGGGTGAAAAACCCAAATGTAAAACCTGCAAGAGACAGCACTTTGGGAAGTGCAGGTTTGAATCCAACTCACAATCACAATCAAAACCTTTTGCATGTGGGTTATGCAAATCCAGGGAACACAAAACCGTGGATTGCAAGAAGATAAAGGATGCGACCTGCTATGGTTGCAATGAAAAGGGGCACATCAGGAGCAATTGCCCAAAATATGCCAAGAAGCCGGAAGAGGCCAAGAAGACCAATGCTAGGGTCTTCAGAATGGATGCTAAGGAAGCCGTCAAGGACAACAACGTGATAACAGGTACCTTTCTCGTAAATGATGTTTATTCGAGAGTGTTATTTGATTCAGGCGCTGATAAGTCGTTTGTAGATAATAAGTTTTGTGAATTGTTGAAACTACCTGTTAGAACTTTAAGTGTGAATTATGAGGTGGAACTAGCAGATGGCACTTTAGAAACCGCTTCAACCTTATTAGATGGATGTTTCATATCCATTAAGAATCACTCTTTTCCTTTGTCCCTACTTCCTTTAAAACTAGCCGGTTTCGACATAGTTTTGGGTATGGACTGGTTATCTCATAACCAGGCCCATATTATTTGCAATAAGAAGCAAGTGAGGATCAAGACTTCGTCTGGTGAATCACTTACTATCCAGGGAGATACCCAGTATGGGCTACCCGAGAAAATGTCTATACTCAAAGACTCAAAGTGTTTGAAGAAGGGCTGTGTCATCTATATGGCACAGGTGATTATTAATGAACCGAAACCCAAGATTGGAGATATACCAGTCATTTCTGAATACCCCGAAGTATTTCCTGAAGAACTACCTGGTTTGCCACCAGATAGGCAAGTGGAATTCAGAATTGACATTATTCCTGGATCAGCACCAGTTGCAAGGGCGCCTTATAGGTTGGCACCAACAGAGATGAAGGAATTGAGGACGCAGCTAGATGATTTGCTAGCCAAAGGTTTCATCAAACCTAGTTCGTCTCCTTGGGGAGCACCGGTTTTATTTGTCAAGAAGAAAGATGGATCGATGCGACTGTGCATCGACTACCGTGAGCTTAATAAGGTTACTATCAAGAATAGGTATCCTTTGCCCAGAATCGACGACCTGTTTGATCAACTTCAAGGGGCAAGTTTCTTCTCAAAGATTGACTTGAGGTCAGGCTATCACCAACTGAAGGTTCGAGATGAAGACGTGCACAAGACAGCATTTAGGACTCGTTATGGTCATTACGAGTTCCTAGTGATGCCTTTTGGGCTCACTAATGCACCATCCGCGTTCATGGATCTCATGAATCGCGTCTGCAAGCCGCACTTAGACAAATTCGTCATCGTCTTCATCGACGACATCCTCATCTACTCAAAGAACCAAGCTGACCATGAGAAGCATCTTCACTGCATACTGGAACTACTTCATAAAGAGAAGCTCTATGCCAAGTTCTCAAAGTGTGAATTCTGGCTTCGAGCAGTCCAATTTCTTGGACATGTTGTTAGTGAGCGTGGTATCCAAGTAGATCCCGCTAAAGTTGAATCTGTCATGAATTGGCATGAGCCAAAGACGCCTACAGAAATTCGTAGCTTCCTAGGTTTGGCAGGATACTATAGGCGATTCATAGAAAACTTTTCAAGGATTGCTGCACCCCTGACTTCGCTGACACGTAAGAAGATTAAGTTTGACTGGGGTCCTAAGCAGTAGGAATCCTTCGATATTCTGAAACAAAAGTTGAGCAATGCTCCGGTACTAACATTGCCTGATGGAATAGAGGAGTTTGTAGTTTATTGTGATGCATCACACACCGGGATGGGATGTGTGCTTATGCAGAAGGGCAAAGTCATTGCCTATGCTTCGCGACAGTTAAAGGTGCACGAAAAGAATTACACCACCCACGATTTGGAGTTGGGTGCCGTTGTATTCGCACTAAAACTGTGGAGGCACTACTTATATGGAATCAAATGTGTGATCTATTCTGATCACAAGAGCCTTCAACATCTGTTCAACCAGAAGGACTTGAACATGAGGCAACGCCGTTGGATGGAAACTCTTAATGATTACGATTGTGAAATAAGATACCATCCCGGCAAGGCGAATGTAGTCGCCGATGCCTTGAGTCGGAAGGAGAGGGTGAAACCCATCCGAATCAATGCCAAGAGCATGGAAATAAAGAACAGTTTGATGGAAAGGTTGTTAGCTGCACAGAAGGAAGCTGTATTGGAAGCTAACTATCCTAACGAAAAGCTAGGAGTAACTGAGGAGCAGCTATCTCTTAGTAAGGATGGAATTCTTAGATTGAATGGACGGATATGGGTTCCTAATTATGGAGGACTTCGTGATGTTATCCTCCAAGAAGCCCATAGTTCCAAATACTCCGTTCATCCTGGAGCTGATAAGATGTACCAGGATCTTAGGGCAAATTATTGGTGGATAGGCTTGAAGAAGTCTGTAGCTACCTATGTAGCTAAATGCTTCACGTGTGCGCAAGTCAAGGCAGAACATCAAAAACCGTCAGGTTTGCTACAACAGCCTGAACTTCCTACTTGGAAGTGGGAAATGGTAACTATGGATTTTATCACCAAGTTACCTAAGACAAGGAAAGGAAATGACACCATCTGGGTGATAGTTGATCGACTGACTAAGTCAGCACATTTCCTACCCATTAAGGAGACGTACAGCTCCGATATGTTAGCCCAACTGTACGTTGATAAGATTGTAGCCTTACATGGCATACCTGTAGCTATTATCTCTGACCGAGATACTAGGTACACGTCACATTTTTGGAAAAGCTTCCAACAATCTTTGGGCACACGTTTGAACTTTAGTACGGCTTACCATCCACAGACTGACGGTCAGAGTGAGCGTACTATTCAAACGTTAGAAGACATGCTGCGTGCATGTGCGATCGATTTGGGAGGTAGTTGGGATAAGAACCTGCCATTGATCGAATTCTCCTACAATAATAGCTACCATACCAGCATAAAGGCTGCGCCTTTTGAGGCATTATACGGTAGGAAGTGTAGATCGCCTGTTTGTTGGGCGGAAGTTGGAGAAGTCCAGTTATCAGGACCAGAGATCGTGTTCGAAACGACGGACAAGATTGTCCAGATTCGTAACAATCTCCAAGCTGCCCGGAATAGGCAGAAGATTTACGCTGATCCAAATCGTAAGGATTTTCACTTCGAAGTAGGTGAAAAAGTCCTACTTAAAGTGTCACCCTGGAAGGGAGTGATGCGATTTGGTAAGAAAGGTAAGCTAAGCCCGAGATACATAGGACCTTTCGAGGTTATCGAACGTGTTGGGTCAGTTGCCTACAAGTTAAACTTACCTGAAGAGCTCAGTAGTATACACAATGTGTTCCACATCTGCAATCTGAAGAACTGTTTCGCTAACGAATCAGTGGTTATACCCTATACAGATGTGCATATTGATGAGAGCTTGAAATTTGTGGAAAAACCTTTGTCGATTGAAGATTGACAGGTGAGGAAGCTTCGAAGGAAGCATATACCTTTTGTAAAGGTCAAATGGGATGCCCGTAGAGGTCCCGAATTCACGTGGGAGGTTGAATCCACGATGAAAGAAAAATACCATTACTTATTTCAGTAAATCTCGGGTCGAGATTTATTTTAAGGGGGTGAGGATGTAACACCTCGAAAATTTACGTCCTATAATGTGTTGACACGTGTCATAGGTTTGAACGTGTGAAAGAAGGTTCTTGAAGGACTAAAATTGACAAACAGTGAAACTGTGTAAATAGAAGGGTTCAAAGTGTCAACAATGAATAAATATACTTTGCAATAACCCTACATGATGTTTATAACCTTAAACGAATAGATCATGGATCATACGAAGCGAATTGTGAAAGAAAGTGAGAGATTACAAACTACAGGGGTTAAATGTGCCAACATGTTTAAGTTATACCTCTGAGTGACCTTTTGACAAACCCGAAGCTTTGTAACGATTAATTATGCTCACTAGAATGTACCACAAAAATTTCATGAAGTTTTGTTATCGTATGAGCAAGTTGTGATAAAATTCGTGTGTGAGGGTTAGAATCGTCAACGTTGAAATTTAGGGCTTTTCGGGTGATCACAAAGTTACCCGAGGACTTAACAAAGTGGGTATAAGTCTTAAAGCCCCATATGTTAAATAACAAAGCTTCATATGCAAGTAGGATGGTGAAAACGACCTTTCGGGGGACTAGGGGCCAAAGTGCAATTAAACAAAGCATGTGTGACTTGATCCGAAGGGCCACGCGGCCCGCCTCCCATATGTGAATATCTAATGCGGGCCGCCTGCGACCTGCAGATGCAGAAAACATTGGCAGCTGTCTGTTGGTGTCTTTTAACCGACTTAAATCCCATTTCTTGATACCTTGGGCTGCCCTAAGGTGGTTTTTAGCATATAGGACACATGTTGGTCTTTTGGTAACATCTATAGACTTAGTTGTTGATCATCCGTGATGTTTGAAAATCCATAAATGACCCACATTTTCACATTCATGCACATTTCATCTTCTGGACATTCTCAAGAGCTCAAGAACTGATACAAGCTTTCCATAACACCCATTAGACGTGTGTAAGTGCCTTTGATCCTTCTAAATTCATTTATACTTAGTTTAAAGCCTAGAAATCAAACCGTCGTAACTACGGTTTGACTTTGTGATAAATCACAATCGGTCCAGAGATTTTTCGAATCGAAAGTCATTATAAGTTGGTATTTATATGGTTATTAAACCCCTAAAAGGTCACTCACTGATTTGAATCCTAACCATGTCGTTTGTCGAGTCAAAGGCTTTCCGAAAAAGTCAACAGAAACCTTAATCGCATATTTAATGATACGGAAGGCGTGTAACCTGTTTTATCAGTCATATAACTTGAAAATAAGTATAATAACTTGTCTACGCTTGTTTGATTCGACAACTTTCTATTTAGAACCGATTCGGAGCCGAAAGACGCAAAAGTTTGACTTTTGCGTTGACCTCAGTTCTGACCCGATTTATATAGGTTTAGACATGCCTTAAGGTTCCATTAGGACCTAGTTACATGTGTGTATAAGCCTCTGCGTTTATACCACTCGAATCCCTAATCGTCCGATGTTTCCGTTAATCGCCTAAATATTGACCATAATGCCCTCATGACCATAAAACGAGATTTTTGGAAATGTGAAAGTGCCATAACCTTAGTTACTGATTATTATGCATGTCTCGAAAATTTCACGTTAATCGGAGGTCTAGATTAGGAGTTATGCTTAATGACGTAATTAAGAACGCTTTTATTAATTAAACGGCGTCATTAGCATAAAACCTATCTAAACCCAAATTTTGACACCAAACCTTTTACCCACTGATGTGATATAATATTTTAGAATTTTTGAAGATTTTTAATTATTTTTAAACTGATCATAAGCTTGGATTAGCGCCTTAATTCGGTAAATACCGAATATGCCCTTTTCGGCCATAAAATGAGTTTTACAAGTCTAAATGGTGCCAATCCAATTGCTACTGATTTTAAATAATAAATTAAGTGTTTTGAACCTGCTTAACTGATCAGAAAACTCAGAATCGTATTTTAAATCGTACATCGCTTAAAACGACTTTATACGCGTATTTAACGCATAGTTTGGGTTTAAAACTATTTTAGTATACAAGACTTATTACCAAAGGTTATAACCTGTTAAAATAAGCTATTTTACTGATCAACTCAGACCCGGATCACAGGCGTCTAATTAAACTCTTTTATAGTCTTTAAAATGACCGAAATACCCCTACGGGGCATATAAAGAGATTAAACTCGTTTTGGGAATCATGGGTGATATCCTACTGATATCACAACTTATTTAAGGCGTGTCAACTTAGGAAACCTGTTTAGGACTCTTACGGATACCCGTTACGCTTCATGCGCGTTCGGTTCGGTTTATGTAACTAGTTTACATAAATTAGCCGAAACGGGTCAAACCTTATCGGTTTTATCTCAAAATCCAGAATGTGTATCATATACCCATATTAAGCAAGTCTTCAAACTTGTAGGGTCTAAATCACATTCTATCCGGTCTTCGCTTAATCGTGCGTACGAACCGTATCTTTAAAACTAACCGGTCTAAGCGTAAGCTTAACTAAAGACCCGTTAGGATTCTAATAGGTTATTATAAACCTTCGTTCCAGATTAGGAGAACCAGTAAAAGATATTTGCACTCACTGATTTTGAACTATACTTACTCAGGTAAATACTTTTAACTTATTTTCCCTATACGGGCTTGGGGTACGGTATATAAAATACCGCTTGGTCGGGGCGTTGAATCTTTGATTGAATGAATGATAATGAAAGTATTGAGACGTCTCGTTTAATATTGTTTTGTTTGCTTAAAGCCTTTGGGGGGTTAATGACCGTGTCCCGGATATCCCTGGCATCATTTTACGAAATGGCCACGACCTTAGCACTCAGGTGTAGGCGTACACCTGTTAGTGTCTCATAAATAAAGTGGTGTGTTAATTGATCTTTAACCCGGCTCGATCCGGGCTACTGAACGCATAAGGAACATGTAAATCCCTACAAGTATTATATATTTAAATAATTATCCCAAGTTATAAAAATATTATTTGTGCCTTGTGCCTTAAATGCATTTTCTTAAACTCTTTTCAAAATGAGTCGGTTGATTGTATTTACCAGTGTAAACTGACGTATTTTCTTAAAAAGGTTAAGTGCAGGTACTACGCGAAATAGGCTGGCTTGTCTCTTAGCATCCACATTAAGTCTCGCCAGCTTGGATGTCATAAACTGTTGAACAATTGTTTCCTTTTATTTTTGATCTACCTGTGGATTTATATTCGACTATTTGTGATACTTAATATTACAATATCGTTTGGATGAATTAAATCTATACTTTGCTTCCGCTGTGCATTTAAATATTGTGTTGTTTGACTATTATGTTGCCAACCACGTCACTATACTCCCCTACCGGGCCCACCGGTGACACGTGGAAAATCGGGGTGTGACAATGATAGAAACGAGTGTTTCCAGAGCATCATGATGTGGAGACCCTGTTTGTATAACCTGTTCTTTTTGTGAAGAAGCAGGAGGAGTTTCGGTTATGGGTTGAGATATTTGTACCAACTGCTGTGAGGAAGAAGCAGCAGTGGTTTCTTGTGACTTTTGTGTTGTCACAGGCATTTGCTCTGGTATCTCATCCTCCAGAGTTGCCTTTTTGATTGGTTTGGGGGGTTTTTGAGTTTTTCTTTTTGTAGGCTTTTTGGTGATTGTAGGTGTGGGTTTCAAAGCAGTTGTGCTGCTGCTTTGATCACCTTGAGCAGTGGGCTCAGCAGCAGATACCTGAGGAGCAGTTGTAACTGCTAAAATCTGCTCAGGCACCCCTGCTTGTGTTTTGCAAGGTGCTAACATTCTTGAAAAAGTTTCAGTTGTTACACTGTTTATTTGAGTAGAATCACCTTGGTTTATTACAGCTAAATCATCCTTACTGAATTTCTTTACAAAATAGTAACTTAAAAACCTTGGAAACAGTAAGAATGATTTTGTTTCAACATTATCAACCAAATCTTTAAAAATTTCCCGAGAATAGTTAAAATTTTCTCCTTGAAGAATTGCATATCCCAGATTTTGAATCTTTAAAGGGATTTCATTGAAAGAAGTGGTTTTGTTTGAAACACATAGTAGGAGGGTATGAAATAAAAACCTGGTTGCAGAAGGAAAATAACCTTTTTCTAAGGTAAGTTTCTTCATCACTGTGGCTTCATACCATCTTTCAATGAAGTCAGTTTGCAACTCGTTTTTAGTGAAAGAAATTTTACCTTCTTGATCATCGAGTTGAAAGACCTCTGAAATGGATTGTGGCGTGATTTGGACAGCTTTACCCTTTATGGAAGAGTGTATGATGGTTGCAATGTCTCCTTGTTTTTCAAGGGTTGCATTCTTCCAAAACTCCCTCTGGGTCGCCAAATAGATTGGTGCATCGACGGTGAACAAAGTTTTGTACTTTGATTTTGCCATGGTGTCTATGATGGAATCGAAAACATTGGTGGTTCCTGGTTTTGTAAGAAGACCCAGGAGATTGTGGGATGGTTTATATGGAATTTCAGTGGAAAGTGCCTTTTGAGAGGCTGTTTTCGATGAAGATTTGGATGAGGGTTTTGAAGATGACTTCGATTTTGTCATTTTGAAGAAGAATGATCGAAGAAATTTGTGAAAGATAAGAAGAAAAACTGCTTTGAGAAGAGAATTTTTAAGAATTCAATTCGACAGTAAAACCCTGTTTTGGTGGTGAATGGGGGATTTTATAGGGAAGAAAGTGAATGCTGAGGTAGCAGCCGTTACAAAAGGTCTGACCAATATGTACTGCCCACGTGACAACCCCTGGTGAAAGTGAAGGACAGTACTTTTGTGAAAGTGCCTGATGAAGGCAGTGGTATGAAAGCAGTGGATGATTTTCACTATCAGTGGATAGTATATCAGTGGATAAGACACTGCTTTTGAACAACAGAGTTTATCAAAGAAATGAGAAAACAGGGGTTGACTTTCAGCAGTGGACAGACTTTTGAAGTAAAGCAGACTTTTGAACAATCAGTGGTTAATGGCAGACTTTTAAGGATTTTAATGAAAAATTTCTTTTTTAGCTATTTTTAAGGATGGAGTTTTTGATTTTCTGAAAACATTTTGTTGCTTTTATTCATAGAAAACAAGATGGTGCTTGTTATTCCATGTTCAACATCCCAATCCTAGAGACCAAGCTTTCAAAAGTGGCTGTATCAAGTGCTTTTGTGAGCACATCAGCCAGCTGGTCTTTAGTTGGGACATGATGCAGAGAAATCAAACCTTTTTCATAGCAATCCCTCACAAAGTGATGTCTGATGTCGATGTGTTTGGTGGTTGAATGGGAAACTGGATTTTTGATGATATTTTCTGCTGTCTGGCTGTCCAACATGAGTGGTGTCTTTAAGGCAGTGATACCAAAATCCAGCAACTGATTTTGAAGCCACAGGAGTTGGGCTGTACAGCTTGCAGCAGCAATGTATTCAGCTTCAGCAGTGGATGTTGAAACAGCTGCTTGCTTTTTGCTTTGCCATGAAACTAAGCAATCACCTAGAAACTGGCACCCTCCTGATGTGGACTTCCTTGTGGTGTGACATCCAGCAAAGTCACTGTCTGAAAAACCTGAAAGCTTGATGTTCCCATTAGCTGGATACCAGATACCAAGTGTGGGAGCACCTTTTATGTATCTGAAAATCCTTTTTACAGCAATGAGATTTGATTTTCTGGGAGCTGATTGACTTCTTGCACAGACACATGTTGCAAATATGATGTCTGGTCTAGATGCAGTTAGGTACAGTAAAGACCCAATCATGCTTCTATAAAGTGTTTGGTCAATCAGCTCATCTTTTTCATCAGACATGACCAGCTTATTTGTTGCCATGGGTGTGCTGCATGGTTTACAATCATTCATATCAAATTTGTTTAAAAGTTCTTTAGCATATTTACTTTGATGAATGAAAGTTCCATTTTGCATTTGCTGTACTTGGAGACCAAGAAAGCATTGCAGCTCACCCATTGCACTCATTTCAAACTCAGCTGTCATGAGTTCTCTAAACTCTTCACACATTGAGTTACATGTGCTTCCAAAAATAATGTCATCCACATAAATCTGGACAATCATTAAATCCTTCCCTCTCCATTTTAAAAACAGTGTTTTATCAATGGTACCTCTTTTGAAACCATTTGAGAGTAGGAAGTTGGAAAGAGTTTCATACCCGATAAACAAAACAAGAGAGGAATTGATAGACAAAGTGATTGAAGCGTTACCACGAGCTGATCAGTGGCAAACGTTTGTTTTTATTTTGAAAAATAATGCTGTGTATGATAATATTACTCTTGATGCTTTGTTTGAAAAGATTGAAAGTCATGATTTGGAGTTGCAGAAGCAAAACAAGATGACTGATTCTTCACATCAACAGAACGTTGGCTTGTACTACAAAAGCAGTGTGCTTTCTGATAAAGGCGTTGGTTCACCAAAAACAGCATTTAGTGGTGAAAAGATGAAAGAACCAACAACAACATCAACAAGTCATCATTCTGGATACCATTCATCTTCAAAGACAAATTCTGACGATTCTGAAGAAATTCTGTGCAACATTGCTCTTAAACTGAAGAATTCTCCTGCAATGAGCATCAATGCAGCGAAGCAGCAAATGAGTTTTCTTGCATCTGTTTTGGAGTCATATGAAGGTCTAGTAGCTGGCAAAATTGGAAACTCCGAATTGACTAAAGAAGACTACGACCAGATTGATCCGGAAGAGATGGAACTCATTGACATCCGTTGGTGTTTAGCTAGTTGTATCCGAAGAGCTCAGAGGTATATGGAGATTACCGGGAAAAAATCGCTTGGAGGTGCTTCAACAAAGCTTGGATTCGACAAATCTAAAGTGACCTGCTTCAAATGCAAACAAAAGGGTCATTTCAAAAGAGAATGCAGAAATTCTGAAGTTGGTGAAGGAAGTGAACGTCCTTTCAACGATGATTATTATCGAAAGGCGATTTACCATCGAAGCAGAGAAGAGCCAAAGTTGATTGAAGATAAGCCGAGAGAAAAATCAAGAGCTTATGCTGTAATTTACGAGGATGAAGGATATGATTGGAGTGAGGTTCTTCCAATAGATGATATTGTTGATGAAAAGTTCAAAGCTAAAGCCAAACAGGAAGAATTAAGTAAACATTATGCTCTTGTTGCTGAGATTCAAGAGGAAAACAAAGACAAAGACATTTCTGAAGTTCATGAAGAAAAAGTTGAGATCAAAGAGAAAACTCGGGAAGAGATTTTAAGTGAGAAGACTTACAGAGAAAGAAATGTGGTTTTAAACAGAATGGATGATATGCAAGAGGAGTATGAGATGGCTGTTGGTAGCAAACGATGGGATAAAAAGAGAGAATGTTACTATAACAGAGAAGGAGAACCGGTTGTTCCCAGGAAAGACATAATCTTCGATGATGTTCTTCTTGCAGTCCCGTTGAGAGCTGAATACTATAGAAGAGTATTGAAAGATGACAAATATGCTAAGCAATATGAAAAGGATATCAGATATGCTATGTTATCGTGTCTGAGAAAAAGGGATGAAGAGAGAATGAAGAAGAAGGTTGAAGAAATGGTGAAAAATTTGAAGAAAGATGCTGAAGAGGTTAAAGAGGAAGCTGTTACTGTAGAACAGCAGATTGAAGAAAAAGTGAAGATAGAAGAAAAGAATGAGAATTTGAAAGTTGGTGATGCTGGTGATGAAGCAAGTGTTGAAAAGAAGCAAGATGATGATGATCTGAAGCAGACAGAAGTTGCTGAAAACACCGAAGTGCCAATCACTGAGGTAAATTCTGTTTCTGAAAACTTGAAATTGATTGATCAGTGCAAGAAATGCATGGAACCGTGCAAAGCTTGTACTGAAAAAGATGAGCAATTTAGAACAAGAGATCTTGAGTTCACAAAAATAGAAAATATTTTCAAAGAAAAATGCAAAGAGATGTTGGAAAAAGAAAAGGTTTTTAAAGAAAATGATGAAAATCTTTCAGAAAAATGTAACAAATTAGAGAAAGAAAATGAAGTTTTGAAAGAAAATGTTTTGAAAATGACAAATGAATGTGAACAAAAGGAAATTGCTTGTCAAGAAATGAAAAAGGAATATGACTCAATGAAATTAGCATATGATATTATGAAAGAGTCATACGACAAAGTGAAAGATGAAATGAAATATGCTCAATCTAGAATGAATTATATGTCTGAAACAACCAAAGAACTTAAACGAATGTATTCTATAAAACAAGATGTTGTTAATTCCTATATTGAGGATGTTGCTAAGCTAAAGCGACAGATTGCTGATTTAGACCAGGATAACAACAAGTTAAAAAGTTACCACGTGTCGTCATATGTGCTTGAAAGAATTTTCAATATAAAACCGGGTGATGGTGAGTCTGAGCAGAACAAGAAAGGTATTGGTTCAGAGTTTCATCAAGTTCCACCACCGGGAAAATTTGCATTTTATGATGAGGAAAAGGTCGAAAAAGCTTTCAACATGGTAGATCAATTGCCAGACAACATTGACATAACCTATTCCAAATCTGATGATTCTCATGATTCAGAGGTGGTAGGTAAAGTTGTTGAAAGTGTGTTGAAAGAAGAGTCGGTTGATACAGGTAAATCTGAATCACAGGATGAAGATGAAGGAAATATTCATGATAGATATTTGAAAAACACAAAATCCGAGGAAAATTTGAATGATGATTCAAAAGGATTGGTTTATACCATGATTGGATCGGACAAATTATTCTTAGATGTTGTATTCCCGATTCAGAATGTGATTTCAGAAAAGGTTGACAAAGTTTTCAAAATGGTAGAGATTGAGAAGTCTGAGATTTCAAAGTTTGTCGGTAAGAGTCATAGAGGTTCGTATAACAAACCTGGTTTCAAAAAGAAGAACATGAAGGCTGGGTTGGGTTATAAGAAGAAACAACATTGGAACAAAAATGAGACGCCGAATTTTCAGACAAAAATGAGTTTTGTTCAAGGAGGCAGTTTAGAAAAAGAAAAAGAACTCAAAATGAGACAGTCTAATGATGAATTCTTTGCTAAAAAGCAAAAGCAACAACCACAGGTCAAAGATGTGTCCATGAGAACATGTTTCAAATGTGATCAAAAAGGACATCTTGCACGCAAGTGTCCTAATCTAAAACCTGTGGATGTTGATCAAAAGAAGATTGATGCTGAGAAACAAAAATCTGAGACTGTGAGACAAAGGTCAACCAAATTTGATTCGAAACAAACTTGGAGGTACAATACAAACAAGTTTGCTTCAAATCAAAATTGGAAATCAAACCCAAACAGGTTCGATTCAAGACAGACCTGGAATTCTCACACACCCAGATTTAGAACAACACAGAGTTGGAAAACAACAGTTGATATGACAAAACCTCAAGAATTTTGGAAACCAAGAGTTGTTGTTCAAAATCAAAATGTTCAAAAAGTTTCACATTTTTATAAACGAGGAACACCAAAAGGTCAAACATGGAGTGTTAAGAAACATGTTGATTTGGTAAAAGATGAGAAAATTGAAGTTAAAATTGAGAAAGTTTTTGTGAAAAATGACAAAGAATTTCCAGCATTAAATGAAAATTATTGTGTTGAAATGCCTAAGGTTCAACAGACCTGGGCTAAATTGTTCAAGTAATTCAGTTAGCTGAATGTGCAGGTGCTCATGGAATTCAAAGATTGTGAAATTGGAAATTGGAGCAGCCTGGCACAACGAGGAGAGGAGGCTGCTGGATCCTGTGTTGGTTGAAACAGGAAGTTTATATGTTTTCTGTAAATAAATAAACAATATTTTCAAAAACCTTAAAAATTGAAAAATTTGAAAAACCAAAAATATGTTTGTTTTTAATTTTTGTCAAATATTAAAAATTACAAAAATATGTGTTGATTGAATATGCCGAAACCCTCACGGCTGAACAAACATGATTACTTTCATCAGATTGAAAAACGGTTTTCAAACTGTTAATATCAATGGGTTGTATATCATGGGGGTACTTTATGTTATATTTTCTGCAAAACAGAGCATGAGATGCAGAAAATGGATGGCGAGACAAAGCTATCAGTGTTGGTTGTCAAATTTTCTTTATATGATTTTGCATTTTAGGGGGAGTAATATTGTTAGAAAATACAAAAACATTTGAAAATTTGAAAAAGTCAAAAACATGATAAAATTCAAAAATTTGAGTTTTGCATAAAAAGAGGAAATGATAGTACATCAGTAGACAGTTACAGTATGCTAAAGAAATGGAAAGTTTAAATGTGTTAAATGATCTCACCGTGGATGTGTCGGTAGATTTTTATACATTTAGTAAACTTTTTCGGGATATAAACCTAAATTCAAACTTGCTTATTTCGTGGGGAACACTACTTGGATATATAGGTAACCCCTGAAATCTCGTTTGAAAGGTCTCTTAATCTGATATACTAGGTCTTTATACTCTATGATGTCTGGGGTATTATTCCGGGACTTCTGCTGAACGGTAGTTCTGACCTAGTCCCTGGCTAATACTTGCTTCAATGCTTGAAACACAGCATTACACCCTCAGCATGCTGAAACAATTAAATTGATATATGCTGCTGTTGTAAGCAAAAAGATCCTCTAAAGGGGACACACCGAAAAGTCGAAGCTGATATCTCTCTGTGTATACGGAAGTATCGATCTGAGATCCCTCGGCCCTCGCATACCTAATTTATATACAGATATCATTGTAGTATACTCACCTGTAAGACTGATTATTGGGATTCTGAATACGGGAGTATATTCAAGAGGTGGGACACATGAATAGGTTTAAGTTCTTAATACATCTAATTCGTATCCTGAATCAGTTGAACTTTGTATGAAAATTTAAGTGGATAAGTATATCGACAATCTAAGTGAATTGTTTAATGCGTAATGTGAATTTAAGCTCAACGGTACTTATGACTTGTCAAAAACTGATATGATCCTCTAACGCATACTCAAACAAAAATATTGTCTGTAAATATGTTTGTACATATTTCTTTACTGCTTTATATTTTCAGAAAACACAAAAAGATTTTTGATTCTGCTTTATTTTCGACAACCGATGTCTGAGTGACGAGTTTCAAAATCTAAGTAAGCTGATTGTGTTTCTGAAAATAAAACAAGTTCATTAAATTGAAACTTGAATTTAAATAAAAAATCAAAAACAGTTTGTGATATCTCCAAGGTCATTAGTTTGGACTTGGATGATTAACTGTGAGGGATTTGGATGCTTATACTGTTATAGAGCTAGTTTCCGATTCGATTCGATGAAACTGCCAAATTCATGGAAATTGTTTGTTTAGAATGTTGAGTAAGCCAGGTTACAATTCCTGGATAGCTGAAATTTGAAATGCTGTTACTTATAAATGTTTGAGTGATTGCAGATGTTGTACCAGACTACGATCCCGGAAGTTGAATCTAAGGGGGAGTCTGAAGACAAGCTCAAAGCAAGGGGGAGCTTGTATACGGAAAGCAAGGTGTCGATCCCAAAGCACAGAAGCTTGACGAAAGGGGGAGCCTGATGAAGAAAAGAGGAAAAGCTGAAGCTGAAGACAGATCCACCGGGATTCTGTTCGAGAAGATTCAAAGAGAGAAAGAGAAAGAAAAGTCGTTACGAGCTTGACTACAGATTGACTACAGCAATATCCAAGGGGGAGTCTGTTAGTGCATTTATCTGTCTATCGCCTCCGTCAATCTAGTCCGTAGTAGAAAACTGAAGAAAACGAGAGTTACATTGTTATTTTAGAATTAGTTAGTCAAAAAGGCAAGGTGGCATAACTGTAATTAATGAGATTCCTCATTAATCCCTTGGCCTATAAATAGATCTCTAGGGTTTCTCATTTAGAACTTTTGCCATTTTCACATCTTAGAGAGCTAGAGGTTAGAGAGAGAAAGCTAGAGAGAGAAAGTTGTCAAGTGATTCAAGGTTCATTGTACGTTATCAGAATTTATCAAAGAATCACGTTTATATTACGTCATGTGTGTTTAGGTCGCGTTCGTGTACGGATTCCGCACGTTTCACGTTCGTTTCGCAATCGTTTCGGAGTCAAACCGGTCCTAACAGTATGAGAAGTGTATTATAACACTATATATATAACAATATGTAACACCATATAAACACCGTATAACACTATGTAACACTATATTTTGTCTAATAGCATGTCTCATATTGTTATATAGTGTTATATAGTGTTATATGGTGTTACATAGTGTTATATGGTGTTGTATGGTGTTAGATAGTGTTATACGGTGTTTATATGGCGTTATATATAGTGTTATAATACAGTTCTTACACTTCTTAATTAATATACACTATCCATACCCTATATATATATATATATATATATATAAAGCGTACCGTACAATAGGGCTTATCGTACGAGCGTACGTGATTTTGAAATCGCATGTTATAAAAAAACATGTTGGTAAATATGTTGAAATCGCATGTTGGTATATAAAGCATTTTCGCATGTTGTTTTTTTTTTCAGCACAATCACATGTTAAAAAATAAAGTCTCACGTTGAAAAACCAGTCGCGTATAGTTTGTGCGTTAAGCCCTATTGTACAATAACCAACCTCTCTCTCTCTCCCCCTCTATATATATATATATATAGGTGTACAAAAAAACCGGTTTTAGAACTGAAACCAGAAAAAAAAAACCGAAACCAGTTTTTTTTAACCAGTTTTAGAACCGAACCGGCGGTTGTAGACCGGTTACGGATTTTTGCCTTCGAAACCGGTTTAAAACCGAAACTGGTTACAAAACCCGTTTAAACTGGTAAAAAATCAGTTTTTTTTGGATAAACCGGTTAAAAACCGCCTCTAACCGGTTGGGCCGGTTTTTGGTTTGAGTAAAAAAACCGGTTAGTAACTGAAACTGGTTATTAAAAAAAACTGGTTTTTGATTTTGATGGAAAAAACCGGTTCGGTTAAAAACCGGACCGGTTATTGAAAAAAACCGATTTGTACACCTCTCTCTCTCTATATATATATACATATATAGTGTGAGGTTCATTGGGAAACACTAAAAAAGTGGAGAACCAGGAAACACTCTTAAAAATTTAACTTAACATGTTAAAAATCAATTTTTTTAAAGTCTTTTTCGGCGCTTCTCCTTATAATTACTTGTAGAAGCATTTTTAATAAAACAAATCGAAAATTAAAAATATAAAAAACAGTTAAAAAAAGGCAAATTTTTTTTACAAAAATATTTTTTTTATTTGAATAGTTTCTACCCATTTTTATAAGGAAAAACGCTGAAAATTTTTTGAAAATTTTGATTTTACAACAAAAAATACCTAAAAATAGCTAAAAAACACATAAATATTTAAAAAAAATTGTGTGTTTTTTAGCTATTTTTAGGTATTTTTGGTTGTGTTCACATTGGTTCTCGCAATAAAGGGTGGTTCCTAACGGATCCTTCTCCTATATATATATATATATAGAGAGAGAGAGAGAGGAAGTGTAGAATACAAATCCCCTAATCCTACATTATGTACACGATGCCCACAACCATACACGTGTCCCTGATTCAATTTTATTAGATAAGGGTATATCAGACATTCCGTTCAATCATCTGAGGGCTAATTAGGGAATTTCGTCAACAATCAAGCAGATCATGAGTTCGTTACACAACCATCTATCTAATTATGATTCGTATCAATTCGATAGTAGGGTTTGATTGATTCGTATACGAAACACATATGTCGATACGGAAAATGCTAAATTTGTCATTTAGGATGTTTATTTTGGGTTTTTATCAGAGGGTTACGGTTGACGGATGGGTTTTTATTTGATTTGAAGGTTTTTCATGTTATTAGATTGTAATGAGATTGAATATAAGATGTTTCAAGTCGTATTTGGTGATTTTAACAAATCGCATGTGTTGAATTTTCATAATACCGGTTTCGCATGTATAGTTATATCGTAAATTGCATGTATTAAACATTGGATCAAAAGTATAATTTCGCATGTTTTAGTTCAACATTTCTCACACTATAAAGTTTTAAGATGTTAGTAGATAGTTTACTAGGGGTGGTTTCGCACGTTTTATTGATCAAAAGGTCAATTTCGCATGTTTAACAACAACATTTCGCAAGCTATAAAAGTAATGACATTTAATTTCACATAGAGTATTCTATAATTCAGTTCAATAATTCATATCAAATAATTCAGTTGAATAATTGATATCAATAATTTTACAGTGTAATGTTTTAATATAGAGTTTCTATTTATATCACAATCTCAAACCACTTATTTCTTATCTTATAAAAAATGGCAGACCCCTCAACATCCTCTTCTGACTCAAGTATCAAACAGACTTTGAGAAAAAGGATTCAGGAACAAATTCAAGAGGATCGATCATGTCAAGAGATGCTGGAAACCAATATTTCTCGTGTAACAGAAAACATGAAGAGAAGACAAGAAATTGTGAACTTGCTATCTCAGATGCAAGTGAGCAGTCTTTGAGAAATTGTTGTAATGTAGTTCATGGTTGATCTGGGTGAGAAGGATGAGAAGCAGTTGAAAGAGTTGGCGGATGCAATAACTATATTAAGATGCTCGATGACATGAAAATGAAGTTCCTTTCATCTTTTGAATGACTTTTGTTTAGTTTGTATCTTTGTAGTTTTTCTGTTTTAGTGTTTTAGTGTTTTATTTAATCAAACATGCAAGTTTCTTATGGTCCATATAATTCGCATGCTGTGTTATTTACATGGGCTTTATTTTCCATGCGTATTTTCTATATTTGCATATTATAAACAATCCAATGTCAAACATGCGATTTTATACTTGAAACATGTAGGTCCCTTAATCTGTATGGATCGTAACAGAATCGTCGATCCAACCTAGAGTACGAAATCCTCTAGATCAGATTTAACAGAAAACGTGTAGGGACAGAAATCACTATAAACCCGATCTTTATTGATTATCTTCTATCGATTATAATCAATCAAGATCTCCAAATTCGTCCAAGCCTTTCTCTTTCACGAATTCTCCAAAAGCTAATTAGATGATTAACCTAAACCCTAATGCTAAGCTTTGTTTATATAGGACAAAGCTTTGCATATGGGCTAGTCCATGGGCAAGGCCCATTTCGCAAACCATCCCCCATATGTGGGTTTGGTTTGGCCCAATCACTCTTAATTAACTATTACAAAGCTAAACTCGCTAACTGTTTATCGTTTTACTAATTACAAGATATCCAAAGACCAAATCTAAGTTGTTGTCACAAATATGCACCAACAAACTCCCCCTTGACAATAGCTCGCAAAGGTAACTTCAGTCTTCAGAATCTCACAGTCTTTTAGTCTTTGGATAGCTTCAGCTTTAACAGCTTCTGTCAGCAACAGACTCCCCCTAAGCTGATGCATCCAATCACCAAATCTTCAAAAACATTAGCGCTTGAGTAAACTCCAGTTCAGCATTTGAATAGCACTCTTCAAACTCTTCAACTTTGTCTGCAATGTAGAAAGGAGGTTCTACCATGCATCCAATCAAACTCTCATCTTCACAGTAACTTCTCAGCAACACACTGCTTCGATCTGTATACTATAAAACAAACATCTCGAGAAACCATAAGAATTTTTCAACATAAGTTAAACAAATTATTATTATTCAAGAGATAGTTAAATTGTATCACAGATTAAGCACTTTATAATTCAGCACCAACACGCACAAATTTTAAACAAACACCTTATAACCTGCATGATTTAAAAAAAAAAATTAACCCACTTTCTAACACTGTCTCCCCCTATCGGTAACAAATCCTCCAAGAATAACAGTTTCCCGTACATTAAGAATTTTTACAGAAAAAGACACTATTTTTGTGTTTTTGTATTTTCTAAAAGCAAATAAATAACAAAAAGCAATAAACACTCTATTTTTGAGAGAATCACCGGTAAGAAGATCATATCAGCACAATCAAACTGTTTTCACACTATTAGTTAATTCTTTATGTAATTTTTCGTGAAAAGCAGTCCAAGACGATTACCAGTATGTTTGTCCACTTAAACAAAATGCATGAACATTTCAAGTACCATTACCGTATGATACATTAAGGTAATATTATTTCGAAATACTAGTGTGTCCCACTTCAGGATATACCCCCGCGATCAAGGTATGCACAAAGATTCATCGTAGTAGGTGAGTATACTGAATTCATCCGTTTTGTTTTTCAACGTTTAGATAATTGGTGATCAGGTCAGTACTTCCGTACAACAAAGAGACCAAAATATCTAACGAGGGCTAAGACAAATACCATTTTTGGTACGATTTATGCATTTTGCACTTTTTGAATGACTCTCTAGGAAAGCTTCTTCATTTCAGGGTTTTGGCATTTTTAGTTCTTTTAAGATATCCTGGGTGTGCCTAGGTCAGCATGTATCTGGATGCAGCAGAAGGACACCCCTGATATCCCCAGATGAAATAACAGTATAAAGACCCAAAACCTCAGATTTTGACAATCTATCAACGCAAGATTTAAGGTCATTAAACCATACACCACTGATGTGTTCCCCACTCACACTCAGTGTATTTAGGTTTATATCACATTGGTAAGTTGATTATTTCATGCTTTTGCCTACTGGTACATCATATGATGAAGCTGCTATCACACTTAAACAATTTAATTCAGTTTGAGTGTGACAGTCTAACTTGCTGATGTACTATCGTTTCTTCTTTTTCACACAGTGAAAACTCATTTTTTATTTTCTATTTTTTTATGTTGTTTATTTTTCAATTTTTTTGTATTTTTGATTTTTAAGAAAGCAGTAAACTATTTACAAAATTCTTATGAAAAACCAGTTATTCAGGATTCCTCATCCCGTTGAGTTCGACTAAGTGTTCAAAGCGAGCTCTATCAAAAGCTTTTGTGTAAAGATCAGCAAGGTTATCTAGTGTGTCGACTCGGTGTAATTCAATTAGTCTCTTTTCAGCACAATCCCGTATAAAGTGATGACGTATGTCAATGTGTTTAGTTCTACTGTGCTTTACGGGATTGTTTGTGATTGATATAGTGGCATTATTATCTATCATAATAGGAGTACGAGTGAAATCCAAACCGTAATCGCGCATCTGTTGTTGAATCCAGAGAACCTGAGAACAGCAGCTACCCGCAGCAATATATTCAGTTTCACACGTAGAGGTAGATACACAAGATTGCTTCTTGCATTGCCAAGACACAATCCTGCCTCCCAAGAACTGACAACCACCTGTTGTAGACTTTCTGTTCGATTTGCATCCTCCAAAGTCTGAATCAGTATACGCAACGAACCTCAAATCACTATCAGCTGGATACCATAACCCAAGTTTAGGTTTCCCCTTCAAGTAACGAAGAATACGCTTCACTGCTTTCATATGTGACTCCTTCGGATTTGCCTAATATCTGGCACACAAGCATACGGCAAACATGATGTCAGGTCTTGAAGCAGTCAAGTACATTAGAGAACCAATCATCGCCCTGTATTGAGTAGGATCAACATCTTCAGTGCTTTCATGATCTGGGCCAAGATTGTGATTTTCACAAATGGGTGTGTTGAAAGTAGAGCAATCATTCATTTTGAATCGATCCAAGATGTCATACACATACTTCGTTTGATGAATAAACATCCCATCCTCCTTCTGTTCAACTTGTAATCCCAGAAAGTAAGACAGCTCACCCATAGCACTCATTTCAAACTTGCTCTTCATCACCTGTTCAAACTCCTTACACATGTTCTCATCTGATGACCCAAAGATGATGTCATCCACGTACACCTGTACCAGTAGAAAATCATCCTTCTTCCTCTTAATGAACAGCGTACTGTCAATCTGACCTCTTTCAAAACCATTCTTGAGCAGATGTGTAGACAGTGTCTCATACCACGCCCTGGACGCTTGATGTAACCCATACAAAGCCTTATCAAGTTTATAAACTCGATCTGGATAGTCTGGATCAACGAACCCATCTGGTTGTGAGACATACACCACTTCTTGGACTTTCCCGTAAAGAAATGCACTCTTCACGTCTAGTTGGTAAACTTTAAAGCCCTTGAATGAAGCGAAAGCCAGAAACAAACGAATTGCCTCCAACCTTGCCACCGGTGCAAACACTTCATTGTAATCTATCCCTTCTTGTTGATTGAAACCTTTGACAACCAACTGAGCCTTGTTGCGCGTGACAATTCCTCTTTCATCTTTCTTGCACCTAAATAGCCATTTAGTGCCAATCTCTCTTTCACCTTTAGGAAGGTCCACTAACTCCCAAACCTTCAACTTTGCAAACTGGGCCAATTCCTCTTGCATAGCTTCAACCCATGAATTATCTTTAAGAGCCATATGAATGTTCTTCGGCTCCTCTTAGGAAATAAAGCAACTATACAAGCACTCGTTCACTATCCCAGTCTTCTCAATTGAAACAAATAACCCCGAATTAGCAGCTATGCTTCTTCTCGTCTGAACACCTGCAGTAGGATCTCCAAGTATTATGTCAACTGGATGATCTCTATTTGCTCGTGTAGTAGCAACTGCCTCAACTTCAAGATTATCACCTAGGTTTGATCCAACCTCCCCCTGAATATTTTGATTCGCAAACGGATTAATGAAATCCTCTCCCTGATTGGGTTCAGGTTCACTATCGCTTGAATCAGGATCAACAGCACCTTGGGAAGTATCCGGAGCATCTGACATGTCAACATTCGATCTAGGCATGAACTCGCCTTCATCGTCTTCACCAATCACTGTTTGAATTAGCTGAGAATCATCTGCATCAGAAACCTCAGGAATATTAAATGATTTAAACACACTTTCATAATCATATAATATAGCTGGACCACTCGTTGATTGTTGAGGTTTGTAAGAAGTAATTTCTACATTAAAAACAACCTCAATTTTACCAGTTTTTAGATTAAAAACCCTTTTATTCGGTGTGCCAGGCACGTAACCTAGAAAGTAGCCTTCGTCAGCCACCTCACCGAATTTTTGTTTATCTTTGTTTCGCACAATGGTGCAGGGTAATCCAAATGGTTCAAAGCCTGTTAAGTTTGGTTTCTCGTTAAACATAAGTTCATGACAAGTTTTGTTAAAACGTTTAACGGTTAAAACTTTGTTTAGGACGTAGCAAGCTGT
Organism: Helianthus tuberosus; assembly: GCA_030545235.1. Lineage (NCBI taxonomy): Eukaryota > Viridiplantae > Streptophyta > Magnoliopsida > Asterales > Asteraceae > Helianthus > Helianthus tuberosus. The sequence goes on from CM060359.1 coordinate 19,891,162, forward strand.
ATTCACAGCTTCTCCCCAGAAAAGAACTGGCAGCTTTGAATCTGAAAGTATCGTCCTAGCGGCTTCAATCAACGTCCTGTTTTTCCTCTCAGCGACTCCATTCTGTTGAGGCGTATAAGGAGCAGAATATTGATGTTCAATTCCTTTTCGAAGACAGTAGAGATCCAGAATCCGATTCTTGAACTCCGTGCCATTATCACTCCTTATTCGCTTTATCCTTGCATCATGGACGTTTTCCAATTTTGTAAAAAGATCTATCAACATCTCTGCTGTCTCATCTTTTGTACCTAAAAAGAAAACCGATGAACAACGTGCGTAATCATCAGTGACAACTAGACAGTAGTACTTTCCACCTATGCTCCTCACGTTCACTGGACCGAATAAATCCATGTGAAGTAATTCATAAGGGACATTAATGGAATTTACTGTTTTAGACTTATGAGGTTTCTTGTGTTGTTTTCCCTTTTGACATGGAAGACATTTATCTTCCACTTGAAACCTCAGGATGGAACCCCTTTCACTAGCTCATTTTTAATAATGTAATTCATTTTGCGGTAGTGAATATGGGCCATGCGTCTGTGCCACAACATAGATTCAGCTTCAGATGCTTTTGACAGCAAACACGCCACCGCTGCAGTCGGATCCTTGGCACCCATGTCCATGACATAAGTATCATTTTTACTTGGTGCACGCATTACTATCCAATCGTCCGGAATAACCAAACCCGGTTTCAACACCAATGCCTCAGACTTTGTAAAATGGACCGAGTGACCCTTGTCGTAGACTTGTGACACGCTCATTAGATTGTGTTTAAGCTGCTCGACATAGTTCACTTTGTCCAAAGTGATCTTCCCATTCGTCACTTTTCCTCGTCCAGTAATCCTACCACCTTTAGCACCAGCAAAATTTACATGTCCACCATCATATTCTTCAAATTTAGAAAACAACCTCGCATCCCCCGTCATGTGCCTAGAGCAGCCACTATCAACATACCATAAGTTGATAATCCTCCCTAGCAGCTCCTGCACACACCAACCAGGAAATTAGTTAGATTGGGGGACCCAAGCCTTAATGGTCTTGGGTCGTCCAAATTCACCAAATACTTGAACGTCCATCTAGTATCCATCAGTCCTAACTGGAGTCTTGGATCTTGGACCTGTTGATGGAAATGGGTATGATTTCCATAAGGTCTCTGGTCCTGAGGGTACCTATTTGTGTTTGGACTATGTGACCTTTGAAAATTTTGATTTTGATTCCAAGAACCTTGATTGTTGTAATTTCTAAAGCCATTGTTATAAAAAGTTCGACCACCATTATTTTGGTATCGATTTTGATATTGACCTTGGCTTCTGAAATTATTTGAATTATGATTGTTCATTCTTGGTGAACTACTTCTAGGTCTCTCGTATCTGCCTGATGTAGATTCAGGCTGAAATCTTGGTTGATTTCTTTGAAAACGAGGAACTTGTGTAGTTCCTTTTTCAGCCTTATCTACACCACCAGCAACACCCTCATGTTGCTTAGGAGCAGATTTCTTTGGAGAGTTAGAGTCTCTCTCCTTTTTATCACATTTCTTTTATGGTGATTTCCCTCTCTGATTCTCACTAACTTGTGCTTCAGTCTTTTTATTAGGACAACAGCTAGCTACATGTCCCTTTGTGTGACATTTGAAGCATGATCTCTTTTTCGAAGACTTCTCAGCTGAAGCCTTTGAACTAGATTCTGGTTTTGATGATGATGCCTTAGAAGGATTTGGTCCAGTTTGCTTAGTTTCAGGATTTTCTTTGTTTTTATTTTTAGCAAACTCTACATTTGATTCGTTTTCAATAACAGCTGTTTCGTTTTTCATGTCACTTCCTTGAACAAGATTAACCTTTTTAACAAAAGTTTGATTTTTGGTTTTAGGAGGTGTGTTTATCTTTTTCAAAACAGGTTTGCTGTTATTTTCCTTCTTAGCATCATTATCTTCAAACACAACACCTTGACTGGATGTGAAACTACTTGGTGATGTTGACAGAAAGTCTGTGAACTCATCTTCATCAGGTAAGAAAGAATAGTCATGACTAAGAGGAGGTGGGACTTCATTGAAGCCCTTGAATCCCACACTGGTCTTGTCATTACTCTTCTTTAACCCACCCATCATGTGTTTCATAACAAAAGTAGAATCCCTAAATTGACCTAATTTCTTTTCAAGTTCAACAATTTTGAGTTGTGCATCTAATAACTCTTTGCATTTTTCAGAAATCTCTTTTGTTTTCTCAGCCATCATGTCATGAGCTAAGTCTATAACTTGAAGTTTTTCGTTTAGTTTGCAGGTTAAAGCTTCAATTTCACTTTCATAACCTTTTATCTTCTTCAAGTATAAAGATTCGTTTCTTTTAGCAAAAAAGTTTGATTCTTTTATGTTAGACATCTCGCTCACTAGACTTTGGTTTTGTGTTGACAACCTGTCAACTTCACCCTGTAATTCACAACATTTTAAACAAACAGAAGTAGCAGAGTTACTTACCTCTCCTGTCGATTTGTCTGAGTTGGCCATGAGAGCAGCAAGTTGAGCTTCCAACCTTTTGTAGGCAGCATACTTTTCATCTGATTCCTTTTCATCATCAGACTTAGCATTTTCCTCTTCAGCATCTGTTGTCTGATCAGCTTTATCCTCTTCAGCTTCATTCACCTTCTCTACTTCAGCATCAGTAACTGGCGCTATCTCTGCCATGAATGCCTGAGTAACATTCTCATCATCTTCCAAATGAACACTCCAATCATATGAACCTTCTCGTGCTGTAGAGATCAACGCCCTTGAGTTAGAGCTGTTTGATGCATTCCTATTGTTTGAACTATGACTTGAAGTCTCATTCTTTTGTTTTTGACATTCCCTAGCGAAGTGATGATAACTTTGACAGTTAAAGCACCTCACTTTGGTCTTGTCAAAGCCAACACTTTTCCCCACAAACTTCCTTCCAGTTCTGTTCATGAACCACTTCACACGTCTCGAAATCATTGCCATCTGCCATTGTAAATTCATCTCTTCTAGATCATCAGGGTCAATCTGATCATAATCTTCATCTAAAGTGGCAGGATCAGATATCTTCCCCTGAATGTAGTTCTCATAAGAAGCCACAAACGAAGCAAGTAGAGCAAGATGTTCTTCAGCAGACTTCACGCTCATAGGCATCGACTTTGCACTAATACTTTGCTTAGAAGCTGATGTTCTCTTGGCTCCTGTTGATCCTCCTGAAGCAGCTACAAAACATACATCACCATCCTCATTTACTGTGACCTGCTAATTATCACACGAAAGAAACACAGTAGCAGAGTCGTTAGAAGCATCATGAGATGAAGAAGATGTAAGCCCATTGTAAATCCCTGGATCTTGAACCTAATCATATCCAGTGTATTTCTTCTTCATACTGAGCTCATAAGCTCTTAGCTTTCCAACTACTTCTTCCAGTTCCTTTGTCTCATAATCTGCTTCTCCCTTGATCATGAGAGTGTAGATATCCCATTTAGCAGGTAGAGCATCAAGCAGCTTGTCATTTTTCTCTATGTCAGAATAGCAATCTACATCATAATTATCCAATTCTGACATCAGATGGTAGTATCGAGTGATGATGTCCTCAAGTGACTCATTTTTCATATACTTGAATACATCAAACTGCTTCTTCAGTAGATCAACTTTGTTCTTCTTGACATCAGGATTTCCTTAATATCTTTTCTCTAATGCATCCCACATTTCCTTTGAAGTAGTGTACCTCTTAAAGGTATGTTTGATGCCATCTGGTAAAGACATCTTGATAGCAGCTAAGGCTCTCTTTTCAGCCTCATACATCTTTTTGTCAGCATCCTGCATGTCAACATATGTAGTCACCCTTTGTCTGCCTTCAAACTCATGAGTTGGGTTCACATACCCATCTTCTATACATATCCACATACGGGTGTCTTGGTACTCAACGAAGGATTTAAACCTATCCTTCCATGTCAAATAGTTCTCCACCTTCATCATCTTAGGTGGTTTGTTGGTTGTGCCAACCCCGTATTCCATCCTTAACAGTTCATTCAATTTAGACATGTTTGACATTTTTACTTAATCAGACTGGTTAAACCGTACAATTTTTGTCCGAACCTGTTTTTACCAAATTATATCGTTAGATTCGTCTCGAGATTACGATTCCAATGATATATAATGTCGAAAACCTTTTTTTTCTCCTAAAAATCCAAGGAATTCAACGTCGCAAACGGTTTCCTGAGATCAGTTACGGATGATTTTCTAAACGCGAAACAGTGAAATTTTTCTTACGCAAGCCAAGAAAAATTCCACCTTGTCCGTAATGGTCAGAAATGGTCCGTAATAAACACCTTCTGGTCCGAAATTGAATACTCTGATCCGAAATGAGACTTAATGATCCGAAATGAGACTTAATGATCCAAAATAAGCAACCCTTAATCCGAAATGATCCGTAATCCTTTTGATTTATCTGAAATTCAACTTGTTCTGGTTCGAAATGCAGCCTATTGATCCGAGATGGTCCGAAATCAAAGGTTCCTGGTCCGAAATGCTTGATTTTAATCCGAAATGGATACGAAATGCAAGATTTGTATCCGAAATGATGCTGATTAATCCGAAATGGCTGATTTCTTGTCCGAAATGCTTGTTTCTGGTCCGAAATTGATGTTGTTTATCTGAAATTGATACCAGAAACCCTAAAACAGCCGTCAAACACGTCCAGAACTTCGATTTTCTACAGAAAACGATTCTGAACCAAGCCAATCAAGAGCCTAACGCTCTGATACCAATTATAGGTCCCTTAATCTGTATAAATCGTAACAGAATCATCGATCCAACCTAGAGTGCGGAATCCTCTAGATCAGATTTAACAGAAAATGTGTAGGAACAGAAATCACTATAAACCCGATCTTTATTGATTATCTTCTATCGATTACAATCAATCAAGATCTCCAAATTCGTCCAAGCCTTTCTCTTTCACGAATTCTCTCCAAAAGCTAATTAGATGATTAACCTAAACCCTAATGCTAAGCTTTGTTTATATAGGACAAAGCTTTGCATATGGGCTAGTCCATGGGCAAGGCCCATTTCGCAAACCATCCCCCATATGTGGGTTTGGTTTGGCCCAATCACTCTTAATTAACTATTACAAAGCTAAACTCGCTAATTGTTTATCGTTTTACTAATTACAAGATATCCAAAGACCAAATCTAAGCTGTTGTAACAAATATGCACCAACAAAACATGCAATTTTGAAAACATAAATGTAATTTAACAAGTATAATAATCCAACAGCAAATCAACATCAAACAAGTCTAGTCGTCCTTTCCAATAAATGCTTTCAACCTCTCTAGGATTTTTTTGTCCAAATCTTTGATATACATTTCTTTGTCCGGCCTTTTATCGAAAGCAATTGTCTCTTTAATTATTCGTTGATGCTCCAAATTGTACTCGGATAGAATGATCTTACTGATATATCCGTGTCCCGGGAGATGAATGTCACAGCCCCCGACCCCACCCTGGGAGCGGGAGCCGTGAGATCAGAACAAATGGTATCGGTGTTTATTAATTATACAGCGGAAAACTTTCATCAGGACCGTAGTTAGGAAATATTTATCAGAGTTTAAAACACCATGTTTTATAATAAACAAGTGGGATATAACCTAAGTTTCATTTGCAATACTTTTATAGGGATAAACCCTAATTATTGAAAACATAAACTCCTTTTCTTTATTTGGTAACTTTTATAGCCACAACTTTAAGCCTTCAGTGCTCTCCAGCTGGCTTCTATTGGCTTCACATTTAAGTTACCTGAAACGCGTTTTAAAAATTTTTATCAGCAAGAAATACTGGCGAGTGCATTCCAGTTTAATCAAAACTATTTTATAACTTCACAGTATTGAGAACGATTACAATGTTTATATCTACCAATTACTCATTTGGTACTGTCAATCCTGACTTGTGGTTATGCTACTATTCTCAATAGTAACGAGTGTCAAGTAATGTGTCACGGCCCCCGATCCAGTTTCCCGGTTCGGACGCCGCGGGAGAGAATACCCGTGGTATTGGTGGTTGATTTGGCAGTGGAAAATTTTAACAGTATCATTTAAACTGAATACACCAAATTATTTTATTTCAAGATTTGGGACAAACCCCGTAATTTACGATAAAGGAATTTCACTAGGAAATCCCCTGATTTACAAAACATGTTTATTTATTTACTGAGCCACTTCATTTAAGCTGGAGTGCTACGCGGCATTCTTCCTTGTTCACAGTAAATTACCTGAAACATGTTTAAAAAGATTTTATCAGCAGGGAAATACTGGCGAGTCATTCTATTTGTACAAAACGACACATTGTTATAATCTGCAGTATTAAGAGCGATTACAATGTTTATATATCAATCAACTACCCAACGGTATTTGTCACTCGACCGTATCTGTGACTATGGTCATATCACCCCTTGGCTAACCCGTTGTCCAATGGTGACGATTATCAAGTAATGTATACAAAACCCAAAATACCGGTTGTAATTGAAGACTACAAAGACTTAATCCCGGTAATTATAACTTCGATAATAAAAAGGGTTTTGCAAATAATTTGATAAAAAGAGAATGACTCACATTGCAAGTTTAGTTGGACAGAGTTTTGCCTACTTATTAAGCCTGGTAACCTAGTTAAATAACGCAAACAAAACTAGGTTAGTAACTTAATACAACATTTACGATAAGCTCACAAAATCAAAACCCTCACGACGAATGACAAAGTATAGCCCGAATTCGGGCAGCACTTAAACATCCATCGGATCGGTTTCAATCGATCGGACATTGTATCATAGCAGTGATCGAGTTATTACCCTGTAATCGTAGCAGCGTCTCGACCCTTAAACACTCGTATATAAGCATAATTTTGACATTTTGAAAGTGAAATTCGAACACAGAAGAAAGGCCATGCAACGTCCAATTTATAGCAAGTTTTTGAGTCTGTCGCGGCCCGCGTAAACTTGAAGGGCATCCTACTCGGCCCGCGAGGGCCACCCTAGCTACGGCTAGGGCTGCCGTGTCATGGTGTAGGTCTGCCACGTGTCTAACATGTGGCCTTGATCGTTATCCAGAGCTTTGCCATGCTGTCGCGCCCCGCGAAGACTCTCCCTAAGTCTTACGCGGCCCGTGACAGATCAATAAATTTGGATTTTCCTGATTTTTCATAAAGATTAGGATTTTAGGGGTCCGGGTTTCCACTTACGGAGTGTTTTGGGACATTTTTGCATGTCCTTACATTCTCCCCACCTTATTTAAAATCTCATCCTCGAGATTTACTAGAATAAGTAAGGATATTTTCGCTTCATTTCTGATTCCAGTTCCCAAGTATACTCAAGTCCTCTTTTCGAATCCCACTTGACTTTGACCGGTACCAATCTTTTGTGTTTGAGGAACTCGACCTTTCTGTCTTCTGTTTGGAGCGGTTTCTCAACAAATTTCAACTTTTCATTTACCTCTATATCTTGAAGAGGTACTGTCACACCCCAACCGATGGCGAAATCATCGGGGCGCGGCACTGAGCGAAACAGATTGTCCATGAGTATCCATAACAACTATTGATTACCAGATACTTAAAACGTCATGTCCCATACCATAACATATCCAAATATAACAGTCATTACAGATAATTGTCCCACAAACAAGTACTGATCTGACAACTCAGATTTCAAAATAGACAATTCATTTATTTGTTTCTAGGACTCTTTCCTAGCCTCAATTTCATCACACAGCAAACCAAGCATCCTAGCATCTTAAGCACCTGTAACATACGTTAAAGTAAAAGTCAATACACATAGTGTAAGGTGACCATACAAGTTTAATAGATATAATAGAGCTCAAATTCGTTTACACATAACCAGCACGTACAACGAGTGATGTGAAGCACGTTAGTTATCGACATGATCCTATCAATACCAATGACTGCGGGTTGACTACGCAATGCAGTTCGCAACACATATTCACCACTGCGAATCATGTGATTAATAGTCCTTAACAACCACTGAGTGAACAGGTGCTGAGTCCAAACTATAGTACTATCGTTGCTAAGGCAGGTAGACAGCAATCTATGTGTAAACATAATAAACAAGCATTCATTGAGTCACGTATAACATGCAGTAGCGGTTAGCGTTAAAACATTGCGTAGTGTGCTTGACGTGATTTAGAATAAGTAACATATGTAACACCCAAGAGTGCGTAAAGCAAAAAGGGTTCGAGTATACTCACAGCGATGAGAGCTAGTGGATTGAAGGGAGCGCTATGGCGGAATTAGCCTGATCAGAACGATAACATAACGATGAGCGGAGCGTAAAACGGCGCAAAGTGATCAAGTAACGAGTGGTCATCCGGCCGGATGGCTATCCAATCGGGTGGCCATTTGATCGGATGTCTATCCGTTCGGATGGTCATCCGTTCAGATGGCCATTTGGTCGGACTGACACCTCGTTTGGAATGGATGTGCTTGTGTATGATGGTTTGTCCTTTGAAGTTTTCGTTATAGCATTGTGAAAATAGAGAAGTATCTCTACCCTTCAGGTCGGTCGGTCGGTCGGTCGGGCGGCAATCCGATTGGCGAGGCTTCTCAGTTTGAGAACAAGTTCACAGCAGGACGGTCACTCGATCGGATAGCAATCCAATCGGGTAGCAATCTTGTGCATTGAACATGATGAGAATTGTTTAAGTATAAAAATCCTCAAATGTCGTCCGATCAGATTGCGGTTCGGCCGGATGGCGATCCAATCGGCTGGCAGTCCGATCGGGCGGCATCCCGTCCCACAACCTGGTCGCCTTGAAACTTGAGAAATTTGTTAAGTTTTGTAGTTTGCTCGAGGCGGTATGACGACATGTTAAACAACGGAAACTCCGTCAAACCCCTGCTACCTGATCGGACGGGAATCACCCCAACCCGATCAGTCAACTGTTCATGACCGGTGGTTTCATGTTCAACCAGAAGTCGGTTATCTAGTTGATAGGAATCTGGTCTTGGACCGACACATCACTAAGAATGGGTAGAAGGTCAGAACATGGTCCGATTCCATCGGTATCGAGTGCATTGAGTGTAAAAGAGTTGAAAGAAATAGATTAAACCATCTTTCAATCCTTTCATCCTCGAATATGTTTAGATTTATATGAAAACATTATTAAATCATGTGGAAATCATTCAGATCCAAGTTGTTCTTGGTGGGATGAAGCCAAACTATGAAGTTCATAGGAGCTTCATGATGACGTCACCCTAAAACACCTCAAATCCGGTGATTTCATGGTTAAAAGTGAAGATTGTTCGGTGAAAAAGATGAAGAATCAAGTGTAGATCATAGAAGTACAAAGATTTCGGAAGAAACTTACAAGAATTGAGAGAAATCGAGAGAAAAGTGTTCTTGAGCGTCTGGTTCGGGTGAGTAGTTATGACATCAAATGATGGTGACAGATGGGGGTATTTATAGGGTTTCCCAAAATGGCAAAAAGCATTCGGATCGAGTGGGTCACCGATCGGGTGGCAGTCCGATCGGGTGGCGACCCGATCGACTAGCCATCCGACCGAGTGGTCACTCGATCGAGTGGTCACTCGATCGAGTGGCTTCGGTGAGTTGGATTTCGCGTTTTTGTTTCATGCGTTGAGCGTTGCGATGCGATTCGAGTGAGCGATATCATTAACCATTAATCCTAACCACTATATCTAACATAAAATCTCTATAATTAACTTGCGTTTCGCGTTTGCGATTCGATTGCGATTTGATTAAGTTGCGATATCGATTTCGATTGATCACCACCAACATAATTAAACATGCACAAGTAACATATAAATAGCTCACACACACGCAAAACAATATCCATAACCTGTAATTCACTGTGATTCATATTGCGATTCGATTCGATTAGCGTTAAGTAGCTTAGCGTTTAGTTAACTTTATCGCATTGTTACTTCCTATTGTTCACAGTCGTAGAAGCGATTATCGGCGATAAACATTCATCGATTACTGCGATTAAGTGCACTTATTATCATTTACTCCACATAATACAACTAAGTCAAAAATATAAAAGTAGTAGATTACAAGTCAAGTTGCGCGATCGGTCGTTGACTTTGACCTTGACTTTGAATTCTGAGAATACGGGGTGTTACAGCCTCCCCCTCTTAAGGGAATTTGGTCCCAATATTTGGCCGAAGCCGTAACGAACAATTGCGGGTACTTCGTCTTCATGTTGCTTTCGAGTTCCCAAGTGAACTCTGCGCCTCATTTGCCTTCCCACCGGATTTTTACAATGGGAATACGCGAGCGTCAGAGCTGCTTGGTTTGGCGGTCCATGATCTCGACAGGCTTTTCCATGAAGTGTAATGTTTCGTTCACTTGAAGATCCTCAAGGGGGACATGTAAATCATGCTCAGCCAGACACTTTCTGAGGTTCGAAACGTGGAAAGTCGGGTGGACGTTGTTAAGTTCCTCCGGTAGTTCGAGTCTGTAAGCCACCTTTCCGATCCTTTCCAGAATCTTAAAGGGTCCCACATATCGAGGCGCGAGCTTTCCTTTCTTGCCGAATCTGACCACACCCTTCCAAGGTGATACCTTTAGGAGTACATGGTCGCCAACGTCAAATTCAAGGGGCTTGCGTCGTCTATCGGTGTAACTTTTCTGACGACTCCGTGCTTTCAGCAGATTGTCTCGAATTTGGAGGATTTTGTCAGTCGTTTCTTATAGTAGCTCAGGACCGGTTAATTGCGAGTGTCCGATCTCGTGCCATACAATAGGCGATCGACATCTTCTTCCATACAATGCCTCAAACGGTGCCATTTGAATGCTGGAATGATAACTGTTATTGTACGAGAATTCGACTAAAGGTAAGTATGCGTCCCAATTACCACCGAAATCTATGACACACTGATGCGTGTGAAGTGTTATATATATTAGGTGTATATTTTAAGCCCCTTTAACACTTATTTTTAGCCAAGTTTTAAATTTATAAAACACGATATTTTACTAACACTAAACACACATATGGGCAAGTGCACCCATCGTGAGCGTAGTATAGTGTTGGCAAGATACCGAGGTCGTCCAAGGACACAAGAGCTTTTAGTACCGGTTTATCCTCAACGTCTAATCAAAATAAAAAGTTTAGAAAAATGTTTTTAACTAAGAAAAAATAAAAACTAACTAAATGCTGAAAAATAAAATAAAAAGAAAAACAGATAGACAAGATGAATCACTTGGTTCCGACTCGTATCTAGTGTAACCTTTGATTATTTCCGCACTTTTGCACATAATTAAGAGATTATCTTAGTTATTGTAGTAGGCCCCTCTTTTGAAGGTGACGTTACCCTCACCCCAGTAGTTTGAGTCAGCAAGGATACAATCCTAAAAGGGTGGATTATTGGAAGATAATTAATTAAGTTATTAATGCAAATTATGGTAGGCCCCTCTTTTGGAGGTGACGTTACCCTCGACTAAGTAGTCTGAGTCAGCAGGGATACAGTCCTAAATAGCCGGGTTATAGTATTAATAGTAGTTAACTTATGAGGGGATCAAAGAGTTTGGACCCCCGCCATCCAATACCGTGAAGTATTGAAGGAGGTCCTACTAAATTTGACCCAGGTCCATTGCAGGACCTCTAAACGCTGAACAATGGCAAGACCTTTACCAAACCGTTCCCTTAACCCCCGACCAGGTAGCCAACATACCTCCATATAGACCATGGAGATATGAATGGTGAAAATCTTTTATTTTATATAGACAGTAAAATAATGCCAAGACACCACGGACAAACGATAAGGAAAGATCACCTTCAACATAAGCAACTAGTTATTAAAGTCATTAATCCAAAACCAAATAAAAAGTGCAAAAGATTAGAAATAAAAAGTATTACACTAGACACTTTGTCTTCACCAAGTGATGTAAGAGACTTAGGCAAACATGGCCTTGATTGTCAAGAACTCTTACGATCAATCTTGGATCCCGAGACGACTCACACACTCTACGATGGACAATGGATGATGGTGGTGGATGATGGTGTTATGGTGGTGGTGGGTGGTGGGTGAAGTGTGAGAGAGGTGGTGTGCCAAGGGATGGTTTGAGCTTGAGCCAAGCACTTCTATTTATAGGCTGAACAGAAGCTCGGGCACGGCCCCGTGTCCACATCCTTCTCTTTCTTCATTTAACGCTGTTTTGTCTTTTTAGTTGACCACGCCCCCGTGTCCGCTGAGCACGACCCCGTGGTGCAGAAGAATCTTTGTACTATGCAGATTTGCTGGATTGTGCGAATCTTATAGTTGACCACGGCCCCGTGGTGGGCAATAGAAGCTTCTACCACTTTGTCTTTTCTGCTGACACTTGGGCACGCCCCCGTGCTGGCTGAGCACGGGGCGTGTTCAGGCTTCTGATCTCTTGTTTTGCTTGGGAAGATGCTGTCGTGGGGTCGGGCATGCCATGTCTTGTTCCTTTTCTTGTATTTATGTTAGATTTTGATGTCTTTTTGCTTCTTTTGTTAATTTGAGCTCATTTAATCCTGAAAATACAAAAGGAAGACAAAAGCACACTTTTTCCAATATTAGTACTAAAAAAGGGTTAGTTTTATGCCTCATTTGATGAAATTTATATGTTACATTTTGAACACATCAAATACCCCCACACTTGAATCTTTGCTTGTCCTCAAGCAAAACTCTTTAATATGTGGCTATTTACACTCCCAAATGGAATGGGTAGAGAAGAAGGTTTTTGGGCTTGTCGTAGAGTGTCGGGATTTCCAAGATTCTTTATTTAGCTTTATTTTTATTCATTTACAATCCTATTCGTCATGATTTATTTAAAACTTTTCATAAGATAAATTACTTATTAGGGCATAACATGCTTCTTTAAAATTCTATTTATATACAAGTTCACATACCTCACGGGGATCACTCAACACTCGGCCGAAAATGTATTTTTGTGGATCACTCGAGAGTGGCATGGAACTTACTCCTACTATAGGCTTGCCAAGCGATCAATCCTCCTCCTTTTTAACTTATATACCTTTGTAAATATCAAGAGGACTTTGCGGGTTAAGGGTTAGGCTTGGGTTAAAGGTAGGTGGTTGGGTTGGTGGTTAGTGGTTAGTAGAAAAAGGGCGAAAAGCGTAACAAGTGTCGGTTTTCGTATGACTTTCTATTTTTGCAACTTTATTTTTGATGAAGCTATTTATTCAAACAAAGTTATTTTTGATGAACTTGTTTGTTTATTTTCTTTTGCTTCATCATCAACAAATTTTTTTTTTCATACGAAAAATCGAACTTGTTACTAAAACAAAGGGGTAAAAATGAAAAAGGTTTTGGTGGGTAAAAAGGGTGTTTGGTTTGGGTTATGAAATGAAAAGGTTTAGGCTCAAAGGGGCTAACTAGGGGGATTTTGGGTAGGTGGTAAAAAAAAAGAAAAATAATGGTGTAGAAATAAAAATGGTTAGTCCTAATGCCTCCATCATTTACTTACTCGGGTTTTAAGTTGGTAAGGAACGGGAATGTATCGTCATGGAAAGTTCTAGAGTCGTAAGAACCAAGCGGCTATTCACACAAGAAACGAAAAATGAGCATTTAGTAAAATGATATGTAAGTGTTTGCTCAATAAAGGCTCAAAACTCACTTTTGTGGGAATGGGTTTTTTTATGTGATCAAGTATATATAATTAAATTTTAACTAAGCTTGTCATGCCTTTTCATAATTTTCTTATGTTGGTTCTTTTTATCACGACGCTATCGGTTGTAAATTTGTAAAACTATAACCTTTTTGAGAACTTGAATTTCCCGAGTTAAACCTAGACAAGTAAAAAAAATGAAAATTTTTGAAAAAATTTGGGGTGATTAGCAATTCCAATAGAGTTTTGTGTAAGGCTTGTATTTAGGACTTGCAGGATTCAAGGTTTTAGCATCCCCCCCACACTTAAATTACACATTGTCCTCAATGTGTCCCAAAAATAAGTTTTTAGGTTGATTGAATGCGTAAAAAGGTGTAAAAAGCAAAAATTTTGTGTTACTGGGCGCTGAACACGGCCCCGTGTGATCCGGGCACGGCCCCGTGTTCAAGTGCCAGTAACAAAATTAAAACAAGAGAAACAGAAGTCTGGACACGGGGGCGTGTTGGGTGAACACGGCCCGTGTCCAGTTACCTGAACTGGGTCTTTTTCTGCAGACTGTGCAGCACGGGGCCGTGTTGGGTGGACACGACCCGTGCCGAACTTACTGTAAACGAAGAAATTTGTCGGACGGTTCTGTTTTCCCGCATAGAGTGCTGGTTCAAGTTTCCCTTGCATCCTTTGCCATCTCGAGTGTGTTTTATTTTTTCCAACACCATCCAAAACACCAATTTAACTAAAACCATCATTCATTAATCATAGAGAGAATTACATAATAGTCCTAAAAATGAAAAATAAAGTAGAAAATAAAAGTTAAAAAGTCCTAATATTAAATAGGTCAAGTGATCCGTAAAATCTTCCTAAGGAGTTCTACTTCTACAATAAGAACCAAAATTCCGGAAATAGATTTCCGGTTTAAAAGCCTTGTAGAGCTCCAAGCCGAACGGTGTTCCTTAGATGTTGCTAGAGCCATTCTTCTATCTCCCTCGGGAGAAGGGAGGCGGCTTCATGTTCCTCGACATCTTGAGGAGGAGGAGCGACACCAACCGGAACCCCTTGTAGTATGTCTCGAGGAGGTTCCGGATGTAGTGCGTACCATTCGGTCGGAATGATGATTTCCGGCACCACATTCCACGCCCTTTGGGTGATAATCGGCACCAAAGGAGGAGAGGCGAGAATGTTCAACCTTTGGTGCAAAAGGTTGACCTCCCGGAGACATCCTTCTAGTCCCACCGTCAAATGATTAATGCGGTCGACCAAAGCCTCTTCCACACTTGTTACTTCATCAAGGGCTTCTCTTAAGGCGTAAACATAGTTCACAAGAGAATCCTCAACCGTAGATGATCTTCTCCCCTGCCGGTTGTTCCTGGAATGCGACGAAGAGTTTCCGCTTGTTCTGCTTGCCATTCTGAGAAAACATGCCGAAAAGAGTTCAATTCTATGGGTCCAGTACTTCGGACACGGCCCCGTGTTCACTGAACACGGCCCCGTGTTCAGATATCTGCAGGATTTATGGACAAGGAATCTTGGGGTTTCAAATTGTTTTTATGATTTTTGAAGCATTTTTGAACTTAAACAACTTAAAACATTGTTATAGAACTTATTTTTATCAAGATTCCATGAACAAAAATCTAACAAACATCTCAATAAGGCTTGAAACTATAGAAGGTTCAAACTTTAATGGAAGTATGAAGAAAAATTGAAGAAGATGAAAGTGGATAAAAGAGGAAAGGACAAGAAGATAGTTGAGAAACTTCTTTTAGAAAATACCTAGGATGGTATGTGAGAATATTCCTCAAATCTCTGTCCCTGGAATGGTTCAAATGTGCAGGATTCTTGGCTGCATTTATAGAAAACGACAGTACGCTGCGCACGGCCCCGTGTCGGCTGGACACGGCCCCGTGTGCAGATGGAATCCTGACACATTTTTGTCCGCATTCTGACAAAATCAGAAGGGAATCTTTTGGGTGGACACGGGGGCGTGTTGACCTGGACACGGCCCCGTGTCTAGAAGCTGTCTTAAGGATTTCTTCAAATTTCAAGGAATTTTTCCGGATCGGGTGGTTCCTTACTGGATGGAACAACCCCAAAGTGCCTAAGATACCTTAATTGATCTAGATTAAGACGAGAACGCAAGAGGTTGTCGGTGAGGGTGATTCCTATGCTATATGTAGGTGGACAAGTCCAACCCTTTTCCGGGTTCTCGTTAAAGAAGGTGTATGTCGAATCGCTCAGGTCTATATATGCATCGAACGAAGTCGATGGGGAGTCCTTCATGGCACAATCGACACAGGGACGACTATCGCTCAAGTCCTCACTAGAGTTAGAAGTATCATTGGAAACAATGAATTTGTTTGAATGCGTTTCCAACCTTTCTTCTTGGTTATCGTCTTGGAGAAGATTTTTGAGGTCTCCCCTAAGTTCTTCTAACCAATTAAAAATTAGATCTTCTAGTTGAAATAATTCATCGAGAAGCATTTCTCCTAGAATATCCGGTTGGGCGCATTCGAGGGAGCGATAGGGATTATTTTTACTTTCGCCCCTCTTAAGTATACTAGGAAATGATGGGTCTATATAGTGGGGTTTATAATTTAGAAAAAAGCATTCTAATTCTTTATGGTTACCACCACATAATTGACACCACATAGTACCATAAGAGTGCCGAAAGTAAAAAGTATCAGTATCACTCATGTTTGTGTCAGAAATTACCAACCGTCGGGATCTAACGGTTCTGTTTTCAGTAACTGAAACTTGGGCACGGGGGCGTGTTTAGTGGGCACGGCCCCGTGTTCAGCTTACTGTCTGACTTAAAACAGGATTGCCAGTTCCAATGATTGGGCACGGGGCGTGTTCAGCGGGCACGGCCCGTGCTGAGTTCTGCAGAAGCTGAAAAACTAAAAAAAAATTGAAAAATAAGAAAAACGATTAGGCCGTTGATTCCAAAAACTTGATGCGTGTGAATGTTATATATATTAGGTGTATATTTTAAGCCCCTTTAACACTTATTTTTAGCCAAGTTTTAAATTTATAAAACACGATATTTTACTAACACTAAACACACATATGGGCAAGTGCACCCATCGTGAGCGTAGTATAGTGTTGGCAAGATACCGAGGTCGTCCAAGGACACAAGAGCTTTTAGTACCGGTTTATCCTCAACGTCTAATCAAAATAAAAAGTTTAGAAAAATGTTTTTAACTAAGAAAAAATAAAAACTAACTAAATGCTGAAAAATAAAATAAAAAGAAAAACAGATAGACAAGATGAATCACTTGGTTCCGACTCGTATCTAGTGTAACCTTTGATTATTTCCGCACTTTTGCACATAATTAAGAGATTATCTTAGTTATTGTAGTAGGCCCCTCTTTTGAAGGTGACGTTACCCTCACCCCAGTAGTTTGAGTCAGCAAGGATACAATCCTAAAAGGGTGGATTATTGGAAGATAATTAATTAAGTTATTAATGCAAATTATGGTAGGCCCCTCTTTTGGAGGTGACGTTACCCTCGACTAAGTAGTCTGAGTCAGCAGGGATACAGTCCTAAATAGTCGGGTTATAGTATTAATAGTAGTTAACTTATGAGGGGATCAAAGAGTTTGGACCCCCGCCATCCAATACCGTGAAGTATTGAAGGAGGTCCTACTAAATTTGACCCAGGTCCATTGCAGGACCTCTAAACGCTGAACAATGTCAAGACCTTTACCAAACCGTTCCCTTAACCCCCGACCAGGTAGCCAACATACCTCCATATAGACCGTGGAGATATGAATGGTGAAAATCTTTTATTTTATATAGACAGTAAAATAATGCCAAGACACCACGGACAAACGATAAGGAAAGATCACCTTCAACATAAGCAACTAGTTATTAAAGTCATTAATACAAAACCAAATAAAAAGTGCAAAAGATTAGAAATAAAAAGTATTACACTAGACACTTTGTCTTCACCAAGTGATGTAAGAGACTTAGGCAAACATGGCCTTGATTGTCAAGAACTCTTACGATCAATCTTGGATCCCGAGACGACTCACACACTCTACGATGGACAATGGATGATGGTGGTGGATGATGGTGTTATGGTGGTGGTGGGTGGTGGGTGAAGTGTGAGAGAGGTGGTGTGCCAAGGGATGGTTTGAGCTTGAGCCAAGCACTTCTATTTATAGGCTGAACAGAAGCTCGGGCACGGCCCCGTGTCCAGATCCTTCTCTTTCTTCATTTAATGCTGTTTTGTCTTTTTAGTTGACCACGCCCCCGTGTCCGCTGAGCACGACCCCGTGGTGCAGAAGAATCTTTGTACTATGCAGATTTGCTGGATTGTGCGAATCTTATAGTTGACCACGGCCCCGTGTCCGCTGAGCACGGCCCCGTGGTGGGCAATAGAAGCTTCTACCACTTTGTCTTTTCTGCTGACACTTGGGCACGCCCCCGTGCTGGCTGAGCACGGGGCGTGTTCAGGCTTCTGATCTCTTGTTTTGCTTGGGAAGATGCTGTCGTGGGGTCGGGCATGCCATGTCTTGTTCCTTTTCTTGTATTTATGTTAGATTTTGATGTCTTTTTGCTTCTTTTGTTAATTTGAGCTCATTTAATCCTGAAAATACAAAAGGAAGACAAAAGCACACTTTTTCCAACATTAGTACTAAAAAAGGGTTAGTTTTATGCCTCATTTGATGAAATTTATATGTTACATTTTGAACACATCACACACGAACGGAGCATGTCTTCAAGGGTACGAATCGTTCTCTCAGTCTGACCGTCGTTTTGGGGATGGAAAGCGGTACTTAGATTAAGCGTGGTACCGAGAGCAGATTGAAATGTTTCCCAAAGACGCGAGGTAAACCGAGTATCGGGGTTAGAAATGATGTCGCAAGGCGTCCTATGTCGACAAATGATCTCTTTGGTGTAGATTCGGGCTAATTTTTCTACCTTATAGCCTTCTCGTATCGGTAGAAAATGAGCAGATTTCGTCAAACGGTCAACGGCAACCCAGATGCTGTCGTGACCTGATGGCGTGCGCGGAAGTTTCGTTATGAAGTCCATAGCTATACTCTCCCACTTCCACATAGGGATTTCGGGTTGAACGAGTAAGCCAGAGGGTCTTTGGTGCTCGGCCTTGTCTTTCGAGCAGGTTAGCACTTCGATACATAGAGAGTGATATCTCTTTTCATGCCCGGCCACCAGTACTTTTAGCGAAGGTCCTGGTACATTTTATCGGCACCGGGATGAATAGAATACCGAGACTTATGGGCTTCATCCATCAAAATCTCTCGTAAATCGGTCCGTTTAGGGATCCAAATTCGGTCCAGATAATGGAATATCCCATTCGATTTATTCACTAGCTGGGCTCCATCGTTGAGAATCCTTTCCTTCTTCAAAGTGTGTTCAGTGAAACAAGCATGTTGGGCTTCGCGGATAAGGGTTTCAAGATCATATTAGGCTTGAATATTACGGGCGCTGTGCAAGTAGCTCCGTCTGCTGAGAGAATCGGCAACGACATTTCCTTTGCCTGGATGATAACGAATCTCACAGTCAAAATCGTTGAGAAGTTCAACCCATCGGCGTTGGCGCATATTAAGTTCCTTCTGGTCGAAGATGTGTTGTAGGCTCCTATGATTTGTGAAGATCGTACAGTTACTACCATACAGGTAGTGTCGCCAAATCTTCAACGCAAAGACAACTGCACCTAGCTCGAGATCGTGGGTTGTGTAGTTCTTCTCGAGGATCTTGAGCTGACGAGATGCGTAAGCGAGAACCTTGTCCCGTTGCATGAGAACACAACCAAGACCATGGTTCGAGGCATCACAATAGACAATGAAGTCATCGTTTCCGTCAGGTAGAGTGAGAACAGGAGCATTGCAATGCATATGCTTGAGTGTTTGAAAGGCAGTCTCTTGTCCAGTTCCCCAGACAAAAGGCTTGTCTTTGTGCGTGAGAGAAGTAAGCGGCACAGCGATTTTAGAGAATCATTCGATAAATCGTCGATAATAGCCCGCTAGTCCGAGAAAAGAACGGACTTCAGACGGGTTCTTAGGTGTAACCCAACTCTTGATAGCTTCGATTTTCACGGGGTCGATGTGAATACCTTGACTATTGATAATGTGACCGAAAAATTGAACCTCCTCCAGCCAGAATTCACACTTGGAGAACTTGGCATAGAGTCGATTCCCCTAGAGTAGCTCGAGAACCAAACATAGATGTTGCGCGTGTTCGGTTTTCGAGTTGGAATAGATCAGGATATCATCGATGAACACGATGACGAAGCGGTCGAGAATAGGTCTACACACACGATTCATCAGATCCATGAAAACCGCGGGTGCGTTGGTTAAACCAAAAGGCATAACAACGAACTCATAGTGCCTGTATCGAGTGCGAAAAGCTGTTTTAGGAATATCATCCTCTAGAATGCGTAACTGGTGGTAGCCTAAGCGTAGATCGATCTTGGAGAAACACATAGCACCCTGTAACTGGTCAAACAAATCATCGATGCGAGGTAGAGGGTAACGATTCTTGATTGTCAGCTTATTCAACTCCCGATAGTCGATGCACATTCTGAATGACCCATCCTTCTTTTTGACGAAAAGGACTGGTGCGCCCCAAGGAGAGGTGCTAGGGCGAATAAAGCCTTTGTCAAGCAATTCCTGGAGTTGACTTGATAGTTCGCGCATTTTGGACAGAGCGAGTCGATAAGGAGCTCTAGCAACAGGATTTGCTCCAGGAATGAGGTCGATGCGAAAGTCGATATCACGACTCAGAGGTAAGCCTGGAAGATCTTGAGGAAAAACGTTAGGAAATTCGCGAACAACAGGAACGTCTTTCACTTCTGTCTTCCCTTTCTTTTCCTTCTCCGCTACTACAATGTTGGCCAAGAAAGCTCTGTATTCCTTGCGGAGATACTTGCTAGCTTGGATACACGACATGAGCTTGTGGTCTTTCGAGAGAGTTTCGCCATACATACAAAGTTGATCCCCATTAGCGAGCGAGAATTGAATCATCTTATCGAAGCAAACAACTTCAGCATGGTTTTCGCGAAGAAAGTCCATGCCTACTATGACATCAAAACTACCGAGCTACATCGGAATAAGGTTAATAGGAAAGATGTGATTGTTGAGTGCGAGAGTACAATCATGAAGAACGGAGTTGACAGCGATGGTTCTTCCGGTGGCAATTTCAACATCGAACGTCGAGGGGAGATGGTTGCGCTAACGATTAAGGAGCTTTTCGAACTCAAATGATACAAAACAGTTATCGGCTCTAGTAACAAACAAACACGAAGCATAAATACCATTCACAAGGAACGTACCATTGACCACGTTGTTGTTAGCCTGAGCCTGGCGCACATTAATGTTGAAGGTTCGAGCGCGTGCTGCTTGTTGCTGTTGTTGTTGAGGCTGTTGTTGCTGCTGTTGCTGGGGCTGCTGCTGTTGCAGCTCTTGTTTCACAACTCGATTGGGGCACATGTTTGCGAAATGGTTGGGATCACAACATGCAAAGCAGACTCTCGCATTGATCACGGGTGCAGGAGCCGCTTGTTGGCCTTGAGGAGCAGGAAATAGAGCTTGATGAGCAGTAGCTGGAGCAGGAGATTGACGAGGACCTGTACGACAGTTGGCGGTGAAATGGCCGTACATGTTGCAATGTACACAAAATCTGCAAGCGATTCCCACGGGGTGATGATATGTACAAGTCGGGCAGACCAGATGAGGACCAGTATAAGCACGCTTTGCTGGCGGTGCTTGGTTTACCGGTGCCGCGACCTGGCGGTGTTGCATCTGTTGCTGAGCTGGTACAGTTTGGAGTGGGGCAGCAGTAGTGATAGCACAGTTCTTGTTGCTGGAGTTGCTGTTGTTCTTCCTCTTGCGACGAGAGGCCTTTGAAGACTGAGGAGGGGAGATGGTTTCAGCGGTTGGTGCGGTGGTAACATGATGCAGATTCTTGGCGGCTTTATCCCAGTAGCCAGACTTGACTCGCTTGTCATTTATTTCAGTGGCAAGCAGGTAAGTTTCTTCAATTGTTGCTGGTTTTGAAGCTTGTACAAAATCTGCGACACAATCTGGCAGAGCTCGAATATATTTCTTGATCGTCACATCAGGAGTCTTAACTTGATGAGGACAGATTATGCTAAGCTGCTTGAAGTGAGCAGTTAAAGCAGCATTTTCACCATCCTTCTGCTTGATATGCCAGAACTCGTCCTCCAACTTTTGGCGCCCGTGGGGAGGGCAGAACTCTTCCAACATTACGTTCTTCAACTCATCCCACGTCAAACCGTAAGCTGCATCATTTCCGCATTTGTTTCTCTCGGCGGTCCACCAATCTAAAGCTCGGGATTGAAAGACGCCGGTTGCGTTGAGAGTGCGGAGATCATCGGGACAGCCACTCTGGCGTAGGGTGACCTCGATCGAATCAAACCATTGAAACAAGGCCGTAGGACCATCTTCTCCAGTAAATTCTTTCGGTCCGCAAGCTTTGAACTGCTTGAAGCTAAAGGCAGCCTTAGGAGTTTCAGTCCTTGACTCTTCAGAAGATTTGCTAGCATTTTCGTTTATCTCGCTGAAAATCTGCAGGATCACTTTGACAACTTGACTTGCAACGAGTGAAGCGAGTCACTTGTCGGCTTATTTGCGTCTAGCAGCGCGAGAAAGGTGTGATCCAGATGACGACATTGTCTGCAACTGACATCGTCACAAGACTTCAAACACAATATAATCGTATCTCTCCCCACATGCCTAAGTCTACTAAAGCTCAGGAACACAATTATGTAACATCTAATCACATAGGCGCATAATCAGACATTCACATAAGCACATAGGCATGTAAAGCATAGAAGCATAAGAGGCAATCAGAATACAGAAACCTATCATTCACAGTCCACGAGCGTACGAGAATAGCGATTGCGATTACCGAGTACACAGCGAGTAGTATAGCATAGCGTATAACATAACATGCAATCATCCGCAAGTATCAGCGATCTGTCAGCATTTGAGGTAGATGTGTAGTGCGGTTTGTGTGTGTCGATCAAAGCGAAGATCGAAAAGCGAGTAAATCACCAAAAACCAAAACACATAACACATAAATCCACATGAAATTGAAACTCATAAAATCGGGGGTAGATTGTCTGCGGCTCGTTAGACATTAACTGCCCAAAGCGATTCGACTATTCACAGGGACTCGTAGTGCACACTAGGGCCTTCAGGGCTGTGCGTTTGCCTCAATCCGGGCAATCGGCACCTATCCTTCCGGTTGTAGTGTAACCTCAAGTCGTTGGAGTCCGTCGAGACTTCGGTGAGAGTTTAACAAACCACACCAAAAGCGGGATTAGTCACCAAGGTTCGGGTTTCACCCTTAACTTAACGACCGTGTCCCCTGTTTTGATAAAGTAGAGAGGAGAGATTTGCGTCGAAGTATGGATTCCACTCCTAATTCATCGCAAATCCTTGTATTGATAGTAAAAATAGTGATCAAATGAGTGTTCCGGTCGAGAGTTTGTGGTTTTTACACCTAATCTTAACCAGATCATTCGTTCATTCTAGAGTGTAGTGATAGTGTAGTGTAAGCATGAATAGCGAGAAAAAGCAAGTAAGCTTGTACGGAACCCCTACAGGGTATGCACAAGTCGGTCTGTTGGTACTTAACTATAGACTAGGTCGTTTCTAAGATATCAACCCGGACTAGGTCGAGTCTTGCCTAATTCCCTAAAGTTATGGCTCTGATACCAATCTGTCACACCCCAACCGATGGCGGAATCATCGGGGCGCGGCACTGAGCGAAACAGATTGTCCATGAGTATCCATAACAACTATTGATTACCAAATATTTAAAACGTCATGTCCCATACCATAACATATCCAAATAAAACAGTCATTAAAGATAATTGTCCCACAAACAAGTACTAATCCGACAACTCAGATTTCAAAATAGACAATTCGTTTATTTGTTTCTAGGACTCTTTCCTAGCCTCAATTTCATCACCCAGCAAACCAAGCATCCTAGCATCTTAAGCACCTGTAACATACGTTAAAGTAAAAGTCAATACACATAGTGTAAAGGTGAGCATACAAGTTTAATAGATATAATAGAGTTCAAATTCGTTTACGCATAACCAGCACGTACAACGAGTGATGTGAAGCACGTTAGTTATCGACATGATCCTATCAATACCAATGACTGCGGGTTGACTGCGCAATGCAGTTCGTAACACATATTCACCACTGCGAATCATGTGATTAATAGTCCTTAACAACCCCTGAGTGAACAGGTGCTGAGTCCAAACTATAGTACTATCGTTGCTAAGGCAGGTAGACAACAATCTATGTGTAAACATAACAAACAAGCATTCATAGAGTCACGTATAACATGCAGTAGCGGTTAGCGTTAAAACATTGCGTAGTGTGCTTGATGTGATTTAGAATAAGTAACGTATGTAACACCCAAGAGTGCGTAAAGCAAAAAGGGTTCGAGTATACTCACAGCGATGAGAGCTAGTGGATTGAAGGGAGCGCTAGGGCGGAATTAGCCTGATCAGAACGATAGCATAACGATGAGCGGCGCGTAAAACGGTTCAAAGTGATCAAGTAACGAGTGGTCATCCAACCGGATGGCTATCCGATCGGGTGGCCATTCGATCGGATGTCTATCCTTTCGGATGGTCATCCGTTTGGATGGCCATTCGGTCAGACTGACACCTCGTTTGGAATGGATGTGTTTGTGTATGATGGTTTGTCCTTTGAAGTTTTTGTTGTAGCATTGTGAAAATAGAGAAGTATCTCTACCCTTCAGGTCGGTCGATCGAACGGTCGGTCGATCGAACGGTCTTTCGATCGGGCGGCAATCCGATTGTCGAAACTTCTCAGTTTGAGAACAAGTTCACAGCAGGACGGTCACTCGATCGGATAGCAATCCGATCGGGTAGCAATCTTGTGCATTGAACATGATGAGAATTGTTTAAGTATAAAAATCCTCAAATGTCGTCCGATCGGATTGCGGTTCGGCCGGATGGCGATCCAATCGGCTGGCAGTCCGATCGGGCGGCATCCCGTCCCACAACCTGATCGTCTTGAAACTTGAGAAATTTGTTACGTTTTGTAGTTTTCTCGAGGCGGTATGACGACATGTTAAACAACGGAAACTCCGTCAAACCCCTGTTACCCGATCGGACGGGAATCACCCCAACCCGATCAGTCAACTGTTCGTGACGGGTGGTTTCATGTTGAACCAGAAGTTGGTTGTCTCGTTGATAGGAATCTGGTCTTGGACCGACACATCACTAAGAATGAGCAGAAGGTCAGAACAAGGTCCGATTCCATCGGTATCGAGTGCATTGAGTGTAAAAGAGTTGAAAGAAATAGATTAAACCATCTTTCAATCCTTTCATCCTCGAAAATGTTTAGATTTATATGAAAACGTTGTTAAATCATGTGGAAATCATTCAGATCCAAGTTGTTCTTGGTGGGATGAAGCCAAACTATGAAGTTCATAGGATCTTCATGATGACGTCACCCAAAAACATCTCAAATCCGGTGATTTCACGGTTAAAAGTGAAGATTGTTCGGTGAAAAAGATGAAGAATCAAGTGTAGATCATAGAAGTACAAAGATTTCGGAAGAAACTTACAAGAATTGAGAGAAATCGAGAGAAAAGTATGCTTGAGCGTCTGGTTCGGGTGAGGAGTTGTGACATTAAATGATGGTGACAGATGGGGGTATTTATAGGGTTTCCCAAAATGGCAAAAAGCATTCGGATCGAGTGGGTCACCGATCGGGTGGCAGTCCAATCGGGTGGCGATCCGATCGACTGGCCATCCGACCGAGTGGTCACTCGATCGAGTGGCTTCGGCGAGTTGGATTTCACGTTTTCGTTTCGTGCGTTGAGCGTTGAGCGTTGCGATGTGATTCGAGTGAGTGATATCGTTAACCATTAATCCTAACCACTATATCTAACATACAGTCTCTATAATTAACTTGCATTTCGCGTTTGTGATTCGATTGCGATTTGATTGAGTTGCGATATCGATTTCGACACCACCAACATAATTAAACTGGTCCTATTCATTGGGTAACTGTGAATGGTCCTATGTACCTTGGACTTAACTTTCTCTTTTTACCGAACCGAACTACCCCTTTCCAAAGAGAAACTTTCAAGAGTACCTTATCCCTGATTTGAAATTCTAACGGCTTACGTCTATTATCTGCATAACTTTTCTGGCGATCTCGAGCCGTTTTCAGTCTTTCCTTTATTTGGGTTATTTTGTCGGTGGTTTTCTGTACAATCTCGGGACCTGATAATTGACTTTCTTCTATTTCTGCCCAGCAAACTGGGGTTCGACACTTTCGTCCATATAGTCCTTCGAACGGGGCAACATTGATGCTTGTATGATAACTGTTGTTATAGGAGAATTCGATGAGCGGCAAATGGTCGTCCCAATTTCCACCGAAATCTATAACACATGCTCTGAGCATGTCTTCTAAAGTTTGGATTGTCCTTTCACTTTGTCCATCTGTTTGGTGTTGGTATGCAGTACTTAAATTTAATCGCGTCCCAATTGCTTCTTGGAAACTTGTCCAAAAATGCGAAGTGAAGCGACTATCCCTATCCGACACAATGGAGAGTGGAACTCCATGTAGTGATACTACCTCGTCTACGTATAACTTAGCCAATCTCTCCATGCTAAAGGTTTCCTTCATGGGTAGGAAATGAGATGATTTGGTTAATCGATCTACAATCACCCAGATTGCATCGTTACCTTTCCTGGTTTTGGGCAGCTTAGTAACAAAGTCCATCGTTATTAGTTCACATTTCCATACAGGCATTTCTAACTGTTGAAGTAAACCTGAAGGTTTCTGGTGTTCTGCCTTAACTTGCGAACAGGTTAGGCACTTAGAAACTTATCTAGCTATGTCCTTTTTTATTCCTATCCACCAGAATTTATTCCTTAAATCTTGGTACATTTTGTTATTACCAGGATGCATCGTATACCTAGATTTATGAACTTCTTCTGATATCTTTTCTCTTAAATCTCCTTGCCTAGGTACCCAACTCCTTTTCTTGTGGAATCTCCAAATTCCATCGGTTCCTTGCTCTAATTCCTTTATTCGACCTTTCATTCCTTCGGCATCATCCTTGATTGCTGTTTCTTGAATGTTCTTCAGTTGCTCCATTAAATCTAACTGCAGATTTAATCTAAGAGCACGAACTCGCTTTTGTTTTTCATGGTATTTATGACTTAGGGCATCGGCCACCACATTTTCCTTTCCTTCGTGATATAAGATATCACAGTCGTAATCACTTAGGATTTCCATCCATCTTCTTTGCCTCATGTTTAATTCTTTTTGCCCAAATATGTATCTTAAACTTTTATGATCTGTATAGACAGTAAACTTACTTCCGTACAGATAAGGTCTCCAAATCTTAATGGCAAAAATTATTGCTCCAAATTCTAAGTCATGAGTCGTATAATTTTCCTCGTGTTTTTTCAACTGCCTTGATGCATACGCAATTACCTTTTTGCGTTGCTATAATCCTAGCTTAGAAGCATCGCAGAAGACTTCAAAATCTTCCATTCTGTCTGGTAAGGCAAGAATTGGAGCATTTGTTAATCTTTGCTTTAAAATCCTAAAGGCCTCTTCTTGCTTGGATCCCCATTCAAGCTTAACAGTTTTACAAGTTAGCTTAGTTAATGGAACAGCTATCTTAGAAAAGTCTTTGATGAAGTGTCTATAATATCCAGCTAATCCTAGAAAACTTCTAACTTCGGTAGCTGATTGCGGGACTTTCCAATTTTTTATTGCTTCTATTTTGGAAGGATCTACGTGAATACCTTCGTGATTCACCATGTGTCCTAAAAATTGCACCTCTTGTAGCCAAAATTCACACTTTTAAAATTTGGCATAAAGCTTTTCCTTTCTTAACAGAGTTAAAAGTGCATGCAGGTGTTCACAATGCTCGTCCTGGCTTTTGGAATAAATGAGTATATCGTCGATGAAGACAATTACAAATTTATCCAGATACGGCTTACAGATCCTATTCATCATGTCCATAAATGCTGCAGGAGCATTTGTTAGTCCAAATGTCATGACTGTAAACTCGTAGTGACCATACCTAGTCCTGAAAGCAGTTTTAGGTATGTCTTCTTCTTGAACCTTCAGCTGATGGTATCCGGAGCGCAAATCTATCTTAGAGAAGTATCTAGCTCCCTGAAGTTGATCGAAAAGATCATCAATCCTAGGGAATGGGTATCGATTTTTAATTGTAACCTTATTCAATTCCAATCGAAACACATTCGCATTGAACCATCCTTCTTTTTCACGAACAACACTGGTACTCCCCAAGGGGATGAACTGGGTTGTACAAATCCTTTACTTAACAATTCATCTAACTGCTTTTTCAATTCTAACATTTCTGTGGGTGCTAACCGATAAGGTGCCTTAGCTATTGGTGAAGTTCAAGGTGTGACAACTGTCAAAAATCCAGGTATCCGTACAATTAATTAACCATGATTAGTGTTTATGACTGTGCTGAATTACAATTAACTGCTTTTTTATTATTGCATTATACTTACATGTGCATCACATATTGCAAATGACACATCATTATTACATGCAAACCATATTGACATAAATGATGCACAAAGCACAGTTAGCACAGTTAACAGACAAACCGGAAAATGCTGACGGAGTTCAGTACATAGACAGACGTTGTTTTGAGACACAGTATAAGCCAGAAACTAATTACTACACTAGTATAGAGTGTAGGGAAGTAAGGACCACAAAACTGTTTTTCTAGGCGATAGTTTAAGTGCCGGAAAGTGCCTAAAACTCACCCAAAGTGCTGAATTCAGCATAATTTAGCAAAAATCAGCATTTTAACAAGCTAGTGACATGCAAAAATATGACTAAATGGTCCTGAATGCTTTCCTAAGTGTCGAGAATTAAAAGTGTCACAAAAGGGTACATAAAGAACACTAAACGGTATAGTTTAGCACTTTAACGAACCAGTATACAACCGAACAACCGGACATTACCCGAAACACCAAAATAACACTAGAAGCACTGTTTTAATGTTTCCAAGCTAGTTATGATCCCCGAACATCATAACACTCCATACAAAATATCTTATAACCAAGACATGTAACTAATACTTGGAATTAAACTAAATGGTAACTAATTAGTTTAACCTATGCCGAGACCCACCCCCCCCCCCCCACCTATATAATCGGCCCACATGGCCTAATTGATAGATTTTATTTGATTTTATTGATTGATCTTGTTCCCTAATCAAAAACATATTATCCAAGGGTTAAACACTAAATATGGTTATAAGTAATGTATGAAGGAACAAGATCTCATTATCTCACACATTGCAACACACTTAACTCTCACCCTTCCTCCCTTCTTCTTCTCGGACGAAACCACCCACAACACCACCACCATTGTCAAGTTCCCATCATCCAATCTCAAGTACTCACAAGGTGTTAGAAGCAAGATTAAGGAGCTTGGTGGCTTTGAAGATTAAAGGACCTTCACCATTTGCTATTATCCACCACATTCATCACCTTCACCTTCTTGAGTTTCATCCTTAGCCTTGTGCTAGTAGTAAGGCTCTTATAATCCCTTGATGCTTCATATTTAGTTGGTTAAAAGATGATATATGTTGCAAATCGTGAAGAACACTAATGAATAAGAAGATAACTCTTAACATAAAGCTCAATACCATAAGAAAATATGTTGTTTTAGTATATATGTGATACTTGATGATTGATTGTTTGTGTTTATGATGTTAGACATCATATGAAACTTACTAGATTGTGATTAAACACATGATCTAGCAAGTTGAGGTGATGATCTTGTGAAAGACCAAGATAATCATACTTTATGAATACATGAACTTGAATAGTAAAATTGTTTTTATATGTGATGATGATTTAAACACAATACAAGTCTTGTAAATGGATGATTTCCAAGATAGTTTTCTCAAGAAACTAAGTTAAGTAACAAGATTTATATAAACGTGGTTCTTACATAAACCAAACTTGTTTTTAATGGTTAAACAAGTGTAGAAACACTTGTGTAACAAAAAGATTGCATAAAGAAGAATTTTTAGAAAATGTGTTTGGAAGTTATAAACACAACTTCTTTAAAAATAAAGTTTTAAAAGAAGTAAACACATTTTAAAAGGTAACTAAACCTACTAAACACACTACCAAGTTACTACAAGTTTTTTATAAAAGTTCAGGTTCATGTTGTAGTATAAATTGCTTGATATTGGCACTTGGTAAGTGTTGAATGAATTGCTGATTGTTTGATGAGGATTTTAAAAGAAAATGATATGCTTTGAAAACATGGGAACCTCCATTTTTAGGGGAAACTATGGCAAAACTTTCTAAAAATATAAACACTTAGAAAAATATTTTCAAACAAATATTTGCAAGTATATTTTAACCAAGAGTTTCCATATAAACTTTGCCATAATTTTTGTTACAAAAATACAAATATTGGAGGTTGGTTTTTATAAATAAAAATGGCTAGATATATATTCAGAATATATATATGTATATATATATATATATATATATATATATATATATATATACACAATAAAGGCACACATGTGTGATTATTTGTATACTTCGGGTATTAGTTATATTATTTTTTTAGGATTTAAAATAATATAACTTAACAGAATATCAAGAAATTACAATCCAAAATATTACCAAAACTCATAAGGAATAAATATACAAGTTGCACACGTAATATTATAAACCGAACAAGAAATGTAACTTACCAAATATTCCGAAAAATATGTTTATAAATATATTTTTGGTAAATGATATTTTGGACACAAGAAATAAAAATATGATTTTTATGATTATCACAAAGTTATATTATATTTTTGAACAAGGAGAAATTATATTATTTTTGGGAAGTAAAAATATATTTTTTTGAAATTTTTAGAAGATATATAACTTTTGGGGAAAAATATATATTTTCTCGGATAAACTTGAAATACATTATTTTTGGATAAAATAAGTTTATAAATATTTTCTAAGTGAGACTTGAAAATATATTGTTTTGGAACTACAAATATTTTTGCCAAAAGAAAAATTAGGAATAATTTTTCTAAGAAATACTTCTTGAAATATATATTTTAGAAATATGTATTGGATACTTATTAAAGGTAATACGACACCGATACATTGGCAAGCTATACGAATACAAGAATACGAATACACATGTATGAGATACCCCCATCATTGGGAAGGAAATACGAGTACAAATACTTGAGAAATATTATTACAACATATTGTTTAACAATTATTCCAAAAATTTATAAATATAATTTAAGTTAAAATATTAATTATTTTGACAATAATTATATAACGTGGAATAACATCAAAAGCATAAAAGAAACGTAACTCAAAAACATTAATACTAAGACAAGGCACGACCCGTCCGTCTAATAGACATTAGTACATTGTAGGTAGTCGTGTTTGCTGAAGGGATTTGAGTTACGATCATTGAAGACGCAAGACTGTGAGTTCATGTCCCCCTTTTCTTTTAACTGTTTTCAGTTCTATAACTTCGAGGGTGAAATACATGTTACAATTGTTTACAAACGTTTTATACATGGTATGGTTAGCTAAGGAAGGTTACTGCTTGATCATGTGAGTGGTGGGTACAACACTTAAGGCCATTAATCCTCGTCGTAGGACCGAGGGACATGAGTGATAGATCTATTTGGGTGTAGCGAGCCCACACCCATGAGGACCAGGGTGGCCCATGTGGTGACTATGTCCACATACTGAAGCCGTGGCAAAATCCGCTAGGTTTGAGTTTTCCTGCATCACTTCACACATACCATTGGCCTTGCAAACCATTGGTGATCTGTTTTTCCTTGTTGCTCTCATACCAGGATTTACATACATACAGACATACTTTAAAGGTTATTCATATACACAGACAAACACATGATCTCGCTCAACTTTTGTTGATGTTTTCAAATTACATGTATTTCAGGGAATTAAGTGGATCTGGCGGGTGTTTGCATGTTTCAAGCTGCGTTAAGAATAAAAATATGTCATCCGAAGTCATTAAGGTTTAGGAGATGTATCTTAATCCTGGACGAGATACATGGTTCAAAACTTGGTTTTATTTATGGTCTTTTGTCGAGTCTTCGTGAACTCTTTAAAAACATGTTGTGGTTTGTAATTTAAATTTGAGTCTACGTTTCAGACAGTTTATGTTGTGATATTTCCAAACTTAATCTAAGGATGAACATCTAATGGTTTAATCATATAGTGTTGTTATGATTGTATGCAATGGTATTAAGAAGTCACACCATAATCACGCTTCCGCAAAACTCAGGGTGTGACAGCTTGGTATCAGAGCTTCGATTGTAGCGAACTAGGATTCCTTCTCGAGTCTAGACTACAATCATTAGGGCTCTCACGAAAATGTTTTCATAACATGTTTTCATTGCATACACGAAATGCCCAGATCCAGGAAATAAACATTTTTACAAACAAAAAACACGAAACACTTTTCAAAGTTTATGTTTATAGTTCAGTCTGAGAAACTGGGTAGTTCAGTCTGAGAGACTGGGTAGTTCAGTCTGAGAGACTGGGTAGTTCAGTCTGAGAGACTGAGTAGTTTAGTCTGAGAGACTGGGTAGTTTAGTCTGAGAGACTAAGTAGTTCAGTCTGAGAGACTGGGAGGCTTAGTCTGAGAGACTAGGTGGGTAGTCTGGGAAGACTAGGAAGAATATGTGATTACATCGTTATTGATTACATGCTTATTGATGATTGTTGATATATGTGCATATGTTGTGATTGTTTTGTTACAGACACTATGTCGTCTTCTGAGAGTGGAGTATCTAATATTGTTGACCCCATGGCCATTGTTTCGGACGATGAGATTGTCCCAGACCCTGAGATTTTTACCTCTGACGCTGAGAGTGACGATGATGATGATTTCCAGCCTTTTGCATTACCTGACTTTGGCGACGATGTACCGCATGCTGATGGTTTACCCGACGAGGATCCCTTTCATGTTCCTATTCCTGACCAGGACCGTCTCGTCCTCGGACATCCCGATGATGAGCATGCCGTGGTTCCGATCCTCGTTCCTTTGCCTCTTGCTGCTTTTCCTTTCGAGGATTTGCCTTTTGATGACTTGTCTGATTATGATGTCGATCTTTTCATTGATGGTCCCCCTGATGCTGTCCATGGTGACGGATTTCCAGCTGATGATGTCATTGTTGTTCCACTTGTTGAGATTCCTGTTGTCGAGGTTTCATCTGATCATTCTGCTCCAGATTCTTTCGACTCTGTGTCTTCTTCCACCTTGCATGCCCTGGGATTGCAGCGTTACCCCACTGATTCTGATACTGAAACGGCCCTGTCTGTTGCACATGTTCTTCCACACGACTTTGATCATGACGTTGAGCCTGGACATGAGATTGACTTTATTCTCGACGATCAGCCTATTGATGCACCCGCTGATCTCGAGCCGATGCCTGCTGATCCTGAGCAGGCACTTCCTCCTGAGCCTATACCTGCTCCTGATCCTCTGCCCGATCATGATCCTGTACCATTTGGCATACCTGTTGTTGCACCACTTGTACCTGACCCGATCCCTGCACCTGCTGACCCTGCTGCTTTTGCCAATCAGGTAGACCCCAGATACGCATTCACCAGCAATGGGTGGATAGAGGATGATGATGATATGTCCCCTTTTGTTGAGCCTGTTACTCCCCCTCATACACATGCACCTGTTGATGTTGCCCCGTTTCACCCGCTTGTGTCTGATGTACACCGCACTGACCTGCCTATCACATTCTTGCAGGATATCCCTCCACCCCGTCCAGGGGAAGGTCCGTCTGGCCAGCAGCCTGGCCATGTTCCATACGTGTCAGGAGCATTTCCTTACATGCCTCAGTATGCACCTGCTACTCATTTTGATTCTGCACCATCAGGCGAGCCACTCATATGGTTTTCGCCGAACACTATGCCAGTTTCTGATCCCTACCATCCTTCGCACTTTGTTAGTTACACGAGGGATGATTTACTCCTGTCGTTACAGCTTCAGCAGGAGATCTTGTGTCGTAGAGTCATGGAGCTTGAGAGGATTCCACGTACTCCACCTTGTTCATGTCAGTCACCTTTTGCGACTCCATCTGCTCCTCTTTTGCCTTATTCGGATTTCGACGTTCTATTTCTTACCATGGAGCAGCAGATTAGTTATCTGTTGCGTTGCGTTCATGCTCTTGAGGAGGAGTTAGCGCATGTGCGCAGTTTACTTTTCGTTCCTCCACCTCCTCCTCCTCCACCATCAGCATAGCCGGTTTTTTGTTTTCAGCAGGTAGCTTACTTTTGATGAGAGTGTCGCTATTGAGCCTAGCTTACAAAGCCATTTGAAGACCACTTTTTGATTTTATGACTGTTGTAGACTGATAGACATTTTGGACAAGGGTGATGTGACCCTGTAGTCCCTTTTGATGTGATATGATACATTTGTAGAACATGTAACTGTGTTTGTGGTCGTTGATTTATGAAAGCTCAATCGCAATATTCTCATTATATACATTGTTGAATTACTTGTTTATGCTATGATTGAGATGTTATGTGCTTACTTGCATTGATATATGCTATTACATACTTATATACATAAGACCTGACCTATACAATCTTCTTTTAGAAGATGCCTCCTCGAAGAGATACTCGGTTGCCCACAACAGAGGCAGAACTACAAGAACGGATTTCACAAGCGATAGCACAGCACGAGGCCTCGCGCACTGAACATAGCGGGGGTACCTCGGGAAACAACCCACCTCATGGTAATGTTTAAGTCACTAAAGACACATTACGTTACATTTGGATATTCCATGTGCGTTCGCTAATGCTTTCTGTGAATGATGTTGCTTGCACAGGCTGTACTTACAAGCAGTTCCTTGACTGCAAGCCTCTGAATTTCGAAGGCACCGGGGGTGCTGTAGCTTTCGTTAGATGGACGGAGAAAACCGATTCTGTGCTAAGAATGAGCAAGTGTGCGCCGGAGCACCAGGTCACCTACATTTCCGGACTATTCTTAGACGGAGCTCTATCCTGGTGGAATCTCCAAGTTCAAACTCTAGGAGAGGCAGCAGCATACGCTTTTACTTGGAATGAAATGAAGGAACTCATGCGCAAGAAGTACTGTTCAAGGGCTGAAATTCAAAAATTGGAAACAGAGTTTTGGAACCTCAAGATGGATGGTCCAAAGATTGCTGAGTATGTGCAGAGATTTCACGACCTATCTCGCGTTGTACCTTACATGGTTAATCCGGATTTCAAGCACATTGAGCGTTTTATTTGGGGATTGGCGCCCCAAATCATGAGCATGGTGACGATATCAAAGCCTGCAACGATCACTGAGGCCATTGATCTAAGTGTGCCACTAACTGAAGAAGCGATCAGGTTGAACAAGTTCTTGATCTCTGACCAGAAGAAGAAGGAGACTCACGTTGAGTCGTCAGGCGAGAACAAAAGGAAATTTTCAAATTTCAAGAAGTGAACCAGTAGTGCCAGCAAGCGTAAAGATGCGAACCCACCGGCCGAAGTCAAGACTGGTGTTGAAAACAAAGGAAAAGGATACATGGGCATTCTGCCCAAATGTGATGTGTGCCAGTACCATCATGCCGGTCAGTGCAGGGTTAGGAAATGTGAGTCTTGTGGAAAGAATGGACATTCGAAGGAGACGTGCTGGGCTGGTACTGGTCGTGGTAATGGTGGTCAGAGAGGTAATGGCAACGGGAATGGAAACAGTAACCGTAGTGGAAATGGGTATGGAAACCGCAACCAAGGAGGAAATGGCGGTAACGGAAACCGTGGTGGTAATGGAAACCGTGGAGCAAACAGCAACCAAGGCGGGAATGGAAATGGGAATGGGAATGGTCGGGGACCAGGTTGCTTTAACTGTGGAGATGTTGGGCACTTCAAGAGAGACTGTCCAAAGATCAACCAAGCTCAGGGGAGAGTCTTTAACATAGGAGCGAGGGAAGCTCGCCAAGATCCAAACGTAGTCACTGGTACGTTCCCTATCAACCAACACTTTGCATCTGTACTGTTTGATACTGGTGCCGATTATAGCTTTGTATCACTAGAGTTTAAGAAAATACTTGGGTTAGTAGCCGATAAGCTAGATACTCCGTACTCGATAGAGCTAGCTAATGGAAAGCTAGTAGAAACGAATGAAGTAATTAGAGGCTGTGTAATAGAGCTCGGGGAGCATGAATTTACGATTGATCTTCTGCCAGTCGAGTTGGGAAGCTTTGACATGGTAGTTGGAATGGATTGGTTGTCGAGCAACCGAGCAGAGATTGTGTGTCATGAGAAGATCATACGCATTCTGATAGCGAATGAAGAGACGATTGTAGTGCATGGAGAGAAGCATGATACGCCTTTAAGGATCATCAGTTGTTTGAAAGCCCGAAGGTGTTTGCAGAAAGGATGGCTCGCCTTCATGGCGCACGTCGTGGACAAGGAAGCTGCTGAGCCAAAGCTGGAAGATATCCCAGTTGTGAGGGAATATCCGGAAGTTTTCCCCGAAGACTTGCCAGGATTTCCGCTGCAACGACAAGTTGAATTCCATATTGACTTGGTTCCAGGCGCCGCGCCTATAACCAGTGCCCCTTATCGACTTGCGCCTTCCGAGATGCAAGAACTGTTAACGCAACTTCAGGAACTTTTGGACAAGGGATTTATCAGACCAAGCTTCTCACCTTGGGGAGCTCCAGTGCTGTTTGTCAAGAAGAAGGACAGTAGTTTCCGCATGTGCATCGACTACCGAGAGCTAAACAAGTTGACTATCAAGAATCGGTATCCTTTGCCAAGGATTGATGACCTGTTCGATCAACTACAAGGTTCGAGTTACTACTGCAAGATCGATCTTCAATCAGGGTATCACCAGTTGCGAATACAAGAAGAAAGCATACCGAAGACTGCCTTCAGAACTCGTTATGGACACTACGAGTTCCTAGTGATGTCGTTTGGTCTAACAAACGTGCCAGCAGTGTTTATAGATTTGATGAATAGAGATTGCAAGCCATACCTCGATAAATTTGTGATTCTGTTTATCGACGACATTTTGATTTATTCAAGGACGAAGGAAGAGCAAGAACAACACCTAAGAGCTATCTTAGAGCTGCTCAAGAAAGAGAAATTGTACGCTAAATTCTCAAAGTGCGAGTTATGGTTACGTGAGGTTCAGTTCCTTGGTCACGTGGTAAACGAAAATGGAATTCATGTGGATCCCACCAAGATCAAGGCGATCAAAAATTGGGAAACTCTGAAGACGCCAACCGAGATTCGTCAGTTCCTAGGTTTGGCAGGGTATTATCGCAGATTTATTGAGGATTTTTCGAAAATCGCTCAACCGATGACCTCCCTTACTCAGAAGGATAAGAAGTACGAATGGGGAGATAAACAAGAAGAAGCTTTTCTGTTGCTGAAGAACAAGCTTTGCGATGCACCCATCTTATCCCTACCCGAAGGCACCGACGACTTCGTGGTATATTGTGACGCCTCACGTCAGGGTTTAGGCTGCGTGCGGATGCAGCGACAGAAGGTTATAGCTTATGCTTCGCGCCAGTTGAAAGTCCACAAGAAGAATTACACTACGCATGATTTGGAATTAGGCGCAGTGGTGTTTGCATTAAAGATTTGGCGACATTATCTGTATGGTACGCCCTGTACGATCTTTACTGATCACAAGAGCTTACAGCATATATTCGATCAGAAGGAGCTTAACATGAGACAGCGACGATGGGTTGAGTTGTTAAACGGTTATGATTGCGAAATCAAGTATCACCCAGGAAAGGCGAATGTGGTGGCAGACGCCTTGAGTCGGAAGGAAAGAATCAAGCCCATAAGGGTTAGGGCTTTGGAAATGATTATTCGTGCTGCGCAGAGGGAAGCTCTTAAGAAGGAGAATCTTAAGGATGGATATCTCCGTGGGATGGAGAAGCAGTTAGTGCCAAATGAGGAGGGAACATTGTGTTTCATGAAACGAATTTGGGTTCCCCTCTTTGGTGGTCTTAGAGATGTTATTTTTTATGAAGCTCATAAATCGAGGTACTCGATCCATCCAGGATCGGACAAGATGTACCAAGATTTAAAGGATTTTTACTGGTGGCCAAGATTAAAAGGTGATGTTGCAACTTATGTTGGAAAGTGCTTAACCTATGCCAAGATAAAAGCCGAATATCAGAAGCCTTCAGGTCTGTTACAGCAACCTGAGATACCCATGTGGAAGTGGGAGCAAATCTCAATGGATTTTATAACCAAGTTGCCAAGGACAACCAGAGGTCATGATACGATTTAGGTAATTGTAGACCGCTTGACGAAATCCGAGCACTTTTTGCCCATCAGAGAAAAAGATAACACGGGTAAGCTAGCCGAGCTGTACCTCAGAGAGATAGTTGCACGACATGGAGTGCCTCTTTCGATCATTTCTGACAGAGATGGAAGATTTGTGTCAAGGATTTGGCAATCTTTCCAAGAAGCCTTTGGTTCTCAGTTGAATCTGAGTACTGCTTTTCACCCACATACAGATGGCCAGAGCGAACGAACGATTCAAACGCTAGAAGATATGTTGCGAGCTTGCGTAATGGACTTGGGTGGCAATTGGGACACTCATCTACCTTTGGTGGAGTTCTCATATAACAACAGCTACCATACAAGCATTCAAGCTGCACCGTTTGAAGCTCTTTACGGACGCAAGTGTCGATCGCCGCTATGCTGGGCAGATGCGGGCGATAGACAGCTTGTTAGTCACGAATTGGTTCAAGAGACAACAGATAAGATCATGCAGATCCGAGAGCGCATTAAGGCGGCTCGTGATCGACAAAAGAGCTATGCAGACCAAAGAAGAAAACCTTTGGAGTTTGAAGTGGGAGATATGGTTTCACAAAAAGTCTCACCTTGGAAAGTTGTAGCACGCTTTGGGAAGCGTGGAAAGTTAAACCCACGATATATTGGACCGTTCAAAATCCTGGAAAGGATTGGTCTTGTAGCTTATAAGTTGGACCTACCTGCGGAACTAAATGGAGTTCATGATACATTTCATGTATCTAATCTGAAAAGAGTCCAACTCAAGAAACAGTTGTCATTCCTGCCGATGAAGTTCACATTGACGACACACTCCACTTTACTGAAGAACCTGTTGAGGTTACTGATTGGAAGGTTAACAAAACCAGAAGGAGTAGTGTTAAACTTGTTAAGGTCCGATGGAACGCACGTCACGGCCCAGAGTTCAATTGGGAGCGTGAGGACCGCATGAAAGCAAAATACCCGCACTTGTTCCCCAGCTCCCCTACAGCTAGTAGCAGAACTTAAATATCGGGACGAAATTTTCTTAACAGGGGGAGAATGTGACAACTGTCAAAAATCCAGGTATCCGTACAATTAATTAACCATGATTAGTGCTTAATGACTGTGCTGAATTACAATTAACTGCTTTCTGATTACTGCATTATACTTACATGTGCATCACATATTGCAAATGACACATCATTATTACATGCAAACCATATTGACATAAATGATGCACAAAGCACAGTTAGCACAGTTAACAGACAAACCGGAAAATGCTGACAGAGTTCAGTACATAGACAGAGTTTGTTTTGAGACACAGTATGAGCCAGAAACTAAGTACTACACTAGTATAGAGTGTAGGGAAGTAAGGACCACAAAATTGTTTTTCTAGGCGATAGTTTAAGTGCCGAAAAGTGCCTAAAACTCACCCAAAGTGCTGAATTCAGCATAATTCAGCAAAAATCAGCATTTTAACAAGCTAGTGACATGCAAAAATATGACTAAATGGTCCTGAATGCTTTCCTAAGTGTCGAGAATTAAAAGTGTCACAAAAGGGTACATAAAGAACACTAAACGGTATAGTTTAGCACTTTAACGAACCAGTATACAACCGAACAACCGGACACTACCCGAAACACCAAAATCACACTAGAAGTACTGTTTTAATGTTTCCAAGCTAGTTATGATCCCCGAACATCATAACACCCCATACAAAATATCTTATAACCAAGACATGTAACTAATACTTGGAATTAAACTAGATGGTAACTAATTAGTTTAACCTATGCCTAGACCCCCCCCCCCCCCCCACCTATGTAATCGGCCCACATGGCCTAATTGATAGATTTTATTTGATTTTATTGATAGATCTTGTTCCCTAATCAAAAACATATTATCCAACGGTTAAACACTAAATATGGTTATAAGTAATGTATGAAGGAACAAGATCTCATTATCTCACACATTGCAACACACTTAACTCTCTCCCTTCCTCCCTTCTTCTTCTTGGCCGAAACCACCCACAACACCACCACCATTGTCAAGTTCCCATCATCCAATCTCAAGTACTCACAAGGTGTTAGAAGCAAGATTAAGGAGCTTGGTGGCTTTGAAGATTAAAGGACCTTCACCATTTGCTATTATCCACCACATTCATCACCTTCACCTTCTTGACTTTCATCCCTAGCCTTGTGCTAGTAGTAAGCCTCTTATAATCCCTTGATACTTCATATTTAGTTGGTTAAAAGATGATATATGTTGCAAATCAGGAAGAACACTAATGAATAAGAAGATAACTCTTAACATAAAGCTCACTACCATAAGAAATATGTTGTTTTAGTATATATGTGATACTTGATGATTGATTGTTTGTGTTTATGATGTTAGACATCATATGAAACTTACTAGATTGTGATTAAACACATGATCTAGCAAGTTGAGGTGATGATCTTGTGAAAGACCAAGATGATCATACTTTATGAATACATGAACTTGAATAGTAAAATTGTTTTCATATGTGATGATGATTTAAACACAATACAAGTCTTGTAAATGGATGATTTCCAAGATAGTTTTCTCAAGAAACTAAGTTAAGTAACAAGATTTATATAAACTTGGTTCTTACATAAACCAAACTTGTTTTTAATGGTTAAACAAGTGTAGAAACACTTGTGTAACAAAAAGATTACATAAAGAGGCATTTTTAGAAAATGTGTTTGGAAGTTGTAAACACCCAACTTCTTTAAAAATAAAGTTTTAAAAGAAGTAAACACATTTTAAAAGGTAACCAAACCTACTAAACACACTACCAAGTTATCACAAGTTTTTATAAAAGTTCAAGTTCATGTTGTAGTATAAATTGCTTGATTTTGGCACTTGGTAAGTGTTGAATGAATTGTTGATTGTTTGAGATGATTTAAAAAAAAATGATATGCTTTGAAAGCATGGGAACCTCTATTTTTAGGGGAAACTATGGCAAAATTTTCTAAAAATATAAACACTTCGAAAAATATTTTCAAACAAATATTTGCAAGTATATTTTAACCAAGAGTTTCCATGTAAACTTTGCCATAATTTTTGTCACAAAAATACAAATATTGGAGGTTGGTTTTTATAAATAAAAATGGCTAGATATATACTTAGAATATATATATATATATATATATATTCAATAAAGGCACACATGTGTGATTATTTGTATACTTCGGGTATTAGTTATATTATTTTTTTTAGGATTTAAAATAATATAACTTAACAGAATATCAAGAAATTACAATCCAAAATATTACCAAAAATCATAAGGAATAAATATACAAGTTACACACATAATATTGTGAAACCGAACAAGAAATGTAACTTACCAAATATTCCGGAAAATATGTTTATAAATATATTTTTGGTAAATGATATTTTGGACACAAGAAATGAAAATATGATTTTTATGATTATCACAAAGTTATATTATATTTTTGAACAA
This sequence comes from Helianthus tuberosus, assembly GCA_030545235.1. Lineage (NCBI taxonomy): Eukaryota > Viridiplantae > Streptophyta > Magnoliopsida > Asterales > Asteraceae > Helianthus > Helianthus tuberosus. The sequence continues at coordinate 19,932,605 of CM060359.1, forward strand.
GGAGAAATTATATTATTTTTGGGAAGAAAAAATATATTTTATTGGAATTTTTAGAAGATATATGATTTTTGGGGAAAAGTATATATTTTCTTGGATAAACTTGAAATACATTTTTTTTGGATAAAAGAAGTTTATAAATATTTTCTAAGTGAGACTTAAAAATATATTGTTTTGGAACTACAAATATTTTTGTCAAAAGAAAAATTAGGAATAATTTTTTTTCTAAGAAATACTTCTTGAAATATATATTTTAGAAATATGTATTGGATACTTATTAAAGATAATACGACACCGATACATTGGCAAGCTATACGAATACAAGAATACGAATACAAGAATACGAATACACATGTATGAGATACCCCCATCCTTGGGAAGGAAATACGAGTACAAATACTTGAGAAGTATTATTACAACATATTGTTTAACAATTATTCCAAAAATTTATAAATATAATTTAAGTTAAAATATTAATTATTTTGACAATAATTATATAACGTGGAATAACATCAAAAGCATAAAAGAAACGTAACTCAAAAACATTAATACCAAGACAAGGCAAGACCCGTCCGTCTAATAGACATTAGTACATTGTAGGTAGTCGTGTTTGCTGAAGGGATTTGAGTTACGATCATTGAAGACGCAAGACTGTGAGTTCATGTCCCCCTTTTCTTTTAACTGTTTTCAGTTCTATAACTTCGGGGGTGAAATACATGTTACAATTGTTTACAAACGTTTTATACATGGTATGGTTAGCTAAGGAAGGTTACTGCTTGATCATGTGAGTGGTGGGTACAACACTTAAGGCCATTAATCCTCGTCGTAGGACCGAGGGACATGAGTGATAGATCTATTTGGGTGTAGCGAGCCCACACCCATGAGGACCAGGGTGGCCCATGTGGTGACTATGTCCACATACTGAAACCATGGCAAAATCCGCTAGGTTTGAGTTTTCCTGCATCACTTCACACATACCATTGGCCTTGCAAACCATTGGTGATCTGTTTTTCCTTGTTGCTCTCATACCAGGATTTACATACATACAGACATACTTTAAAGGTTATTCATATACACAGACAAACACATGAACTCGCTCAACTTTTGTTGATGTTTTCAAATTACATGTATTTCAGGGAATTAAGTGGATCTGGCGGGTGTTTGCATGTTTCAAGCTGCGTTAAGAATAAAAAGATGTCATCCGAGGTCATTAAGGTTTAGGAGATATATCTTAATCATGGACGAGATACATGGTTCGAAACTTGGTTTTATTTATGGTCTTTTGTCGAGTCTTCGTGAACTCTTCAAAAACATGTTGTGGTTTGTAATTTAAATTTGAGTCTACGTTTCAGACAGTTTATGTTGTGATATTTCCAAACTTAATCTAAGGATGAACATCTAATGGTTTAATCATATAGTGTTGTTATGATTGTATGCAATGGTATTAAGAAGTCACACCATAATCACGCTTCCGCAAAAGTCAGCGTGTGACACCAGGAATTAGATGAATTCTAAATTCTACTTCCCTATCTGGTGGTAATCCAGGTAGCTCTTCTAGAAATACATCCGGGTATTCTGATACTACTGGAATTTCCTTAAGTTTCTTACTTTTAGTGTTAATGATTACCGAAATCATATACACTATTCCTTGTTTTCTTTCATAACTAGCAGCTTTCATCACTGAAATGAACTTCATAGGTTTACGCGGCTTATCTCCTGTTACTAAAATTACTTCTCCTGAGGGTGTATGAATTTCTATGGAATTCTTATCACAGAGGATTCGATGATGGTTGGCTACTAACCAATCCATTCCTAACACGACATCGAATCCAGCTAAGTTCATAGGTAGAAGGTTTGCAGAAAATTTATGACCTGAGAGTTCTATTTTTCCTTCTTGGAGAACCTTATCTATTTTAACAGAATTTCCTTCTACCGTTTCTACCGTATAAATTTGCCTAAGTTTGGTTAAAGGTAGGTTAAGAGCTTGACAAAATGAAATATTTATAAAACTTTGGTTTGCACCAGAGTCAAATAATACTTTGGCGTAAACGTCATGTACCAGAAACGTATCGGCTATCACATCCGGAATCAGATCTGCGTCTTGCGTTGTCAGCTGGAAGGCTCTTGCATTCTTCTTATTAGTTCCTTCAGCAGGTTTGGCCTTGTTATCAGCTGGTTTGACCAATTTTGGGCATTCTGGTCTAAAATGCCCAGCTTCTCCGCAATTGAAGCAAATCGTTGATTTCTTCCTGCACTCCTCGTCTCGGTGCCCTGGTGCCTTGCAAAAATTACACTTTTCTTGACATTTACCAAAATGTTTCTTTCGACAGTTTCTGCAGAATGGAGGTGTGAAAGATTTCCCAGTTCCCTTTTTCTTGAAAGTATTACTCCCACTGAACCCTTGGGTAATCTTTTGGGCTAATTCCTTTTTCCTATTTTCTTCTCTTGTGCGCACCAGTCCGTCAGTCAAGGTGTTGGCCAGTTCGATCGCATCGTCAATTGTGCGGGGTCTCGCAGCTTTGACTATATCACGAATCTCACTAATTAGCCCCCAAATGTAGCGAGAAGTAAGCATCGGTTCTGGCGAAGCCAGAATTGGTACAATTCTAGCATACTCGAAAAATTTCGAAGTATACCATCGACAGTCAACATCCACCATCCGGTGGTTTAGGAACTTATTTGTCATTTGTTCCTTTTCATAGTCAGGACAAAATTTTATTTCCACCAATTCCTTAAATTCCTCCCAACTCATGGCATAAGCCACGTCACTTCCCTTTGCTTGCAGCACCGTGTTCCACCATTCTAACGCCTCTTCCTTGAAAAGGTGGGATGCATACATAACCTTGTCTTCCTCTGCGCATTTACTGATTTTAATTACTGCTTCGGTCTTTTCCAACCAACGCAGTGCGGCAGTTGCCCCTTCATTGCCTGCAAATTCGGTTGGCTTACAGGCAAGAAATTTTTTATAAGTGCAACCAGGTGTTGCAACTTTCATTTTCTTAAGAAATGGGGCTTGAACCATATTATTATTATCATTATTTCCGCCTCCGTTTACACTATTGCTGAAATTATCGTCGCGAGTGCGTTTGCTATGGTTGGCTTGGGAAGGTTCAACAAGATTTTAACGGCAGCAATAATTGCCGGGAGAGCATTGGCTATTCCCAGAGCAACAATATTTTCTATATCTTGCCTATTAAGAAAATGATCTTCATCATGTTGTTCCGATTGGTTAACTTCATGGACTGGTTCATTTACTGCGTGTTCCATCTGAATAATTATCAACATGTATATAAATTATTATCATAGATTGGATAACAATTAAACATAACAAGATAATCACAACATAATTAAGTCAACACATATAGCCAAAATCGTCGATCTTTTGACAATTATATATTTTTATAATAGTATGCATCAATACACACCATCTATTTTACAAAGGTTTTATTTTAGTTAGTATTATACAATATTATACACTATATTATTGTTATTATTATATTATCATTATATTATTATTATTATACAAAACATTCAACCCCCCGTTAGCTGGCTTTTTCAGAAACGACGCTCCCTCTCGTCGTACCTCCATGAAATCTTCTCCCCCCACTTCTCGAATCCGATTCCACGCATCCACCAGCTCTTCGCCATAGCGGCGTAATTCAAGTCCCACTGTCCTCTATTTATAGGTAAAATTTGACCCTTACGCGGCCCGCGTAAGATTTAAGCAATCCTTACGTGGCCCGCGTGAGACCTACTTTTATGCCTAGGGTTGCCACGGTTGGGACTAGCCTTGCTGAGTTGACAGTTTTCGAAAATTCCTTTCTGCCAACGTTTTAAGTGGATAATCGTAACTAGGGTTTAACCCCCCCTGAGTTTTAGGGGCCCTAATCCTGATTCTGAAAATTCTGAAAATTTTAGGGTTTGTTCAGAATCACTTGGGTGTCTCAATTAAGGTTTCCTATTGGAATAATTAATTTAATAATTATGACTTTTGATGAGAGTTGTTACATTCTCCCCACCTTAATAAAAATCTCGTCCTCGAGATTTACTGGAATAAGTGAGGATACTTTCGTTTCATTTCTGATTCTAATTCCCAAGTGTATTCAGCTCCTCTCTTTGAATCCCATTTGACTTTGACTAAAACTAGTCGTTTATGTTTGAGAAACTTCACTTTTCTGTCTTCTATCTGAAGAGGTTTCTCAACAAATTTTAATTTTTCGTTTACCTTTATATCTTGAAGAGGTACTACCAGAGATTCGTCTGCTAAACATTTCTTGAGATTGGATACATGAAATACATCATGTATTCCAGTTAACTCTTCTGGTAGTTGTAAACGATAAGCAACTGATCCTATACGTTGGATCACTGGAAATGGTCCTACGTATCTTGGACTTAGCTTTCCTTTCTTTCCGAATCTAACTACTCCTTTCCAAGGAGAAACTTTCAATAGTACTTTGTCTCCAACTTGGAATTCTAATGGCTTGCATCTATTGTCTGCATAACTCTTCTGGCGATCTTGAGCAGTCTTTAGCCTTTCCTTGATTTGCGTAATCTTATCAGTCGTCTCTTGTACTATTTCAGGTCCTGACAATTGATTTTCTCCTATTTCTGCCCAACAAACTGGAGTTCTGCATTTTCTTCCATACAGTGCCTCGAATGGGGCAGTTTCAATACTTGAATGATAACTATTGTTATAGGAGAATTCTATCAGAGGTAAATGATCATCCCAATTTCCACCAAAATCTATCACACATGCTCGGAGCATGTCTTCAAGAGTTTGGATTGTCCTTTCACTTTGCCCGTCTGTTTGTGGATGATATGCAGTGCTTAGGTTTAGTCGAGTTCCCATTGCTTGCTGGAAACTTTTCCAGAAATGAGAAGTGAAACGACTATCCCTATCTGATACAATGGAGAGTGGAACTCCATGTAGAGATACGACTTCATCTACATACAACTTTGCCAGTCTTTCCATGCTAAAGGTTTCTTTCATTGGTAGAAAGTGAGCCGATTTGGTTAATCGATCCACAATTACCCAAATTGCATCATTACCTTTTCTGGTTTTGGGTAACTTAGTAACAAAATCCATTGTTATAAGTTCCCATTTCCATACTGGCATTTCTAATTGTTGTAGTAGACCTGAAGGTTTCTGATGTTCTGCCTTAACTTGTGAACAAGTGAGACATTTAGAAACATATCGTGCTATATCCTTTTTCATTCCTATCCACCAGAAGTTCTTTCTTAAATCTTGGTACATCTTATTGTTTCCAGGGTGTATTGTATACCTAGATTTATGAGCTTCTTCTAGAATTTTATTTCTTAATTCTCCTTGCTTAGGTACCCAAATTCTGCATTTGTGGAATCTCCAAATTCCATCAGCTCCTTGTTCTAATTCTTTTATTCGTCCTTTCATTCCTTCAGCAACATCCTCTATTGATATTTCTTGAAAGTGCTTCAATTGTTCCATTAAATCTAACTGTACATTTAATCTGAGAGCACGAACTCGTCGTTGTTTCTCATGATACTTACGACTTAAAGCATCCGCAACTACATTTGCCTTTCCTTCATGATACTGAATATTACAGTCGTAGTCACTTAGGATTTCCATCCATCTCCTTTGCCTCATGTTTAACTCTTTTTGCCCAAATATATATCTTAAACTTTTATGATCTGTATAGACAGTAAACTTACTTCCGTACAGATAATGTCTCCAAATCTTAAGGGCAAAAATTACAGCTCCTAATTCTAAATCATGAGTCGTATAATTTTCCTCATGCTTTTTCAATTGCCTTGATGCATACGCAATTACCTTCTTGCGTTGCATAAGCACACATCCTAATCCTAATTTTGAAGCATCACAGTATACTTCAAAATCTTCAGTTCCTTCTGGTAAGGCTAAGATTGGAGCATTTGTTAATTTCTGTTTCAAAATCCTAAAGGATTCTTTTTGTTTAGGTCCCCATTCAAACTTAACGGCTTTACAAGTTAGCTTAGTTAATGGTACAGCTATTTTGGAAAAATCCTTAATAAACCGTCTATAATACCCAGCTAAACCTATAAAACTTCTAATTTCCATTGCTGTTTGCGGAACCTTCCAATTAATATTTGCCTCTATCTTAGCAGGATCTACATGAATACCTTCATGATTCACCATGTGTCCTAAGAATTGCACTTCTTGTAACCAAAATTCACACTTCGAGAACTTGGCATAAAGCTTTTCTTTTCTTAACAAAGTTAAGAGTGCATGCAAGAGCTCACAATGTTCCGTTTGACTTTTGGAATAAATAAGTATATCGTCTATAAAAACAATTACAAATTTATCCAAATACGGTTTACAGATTCTATTCATCATGTCCATGAATGCTGCAGGTGCATTTGTTAACCCGAAGGGCATGACTGTAAACTCGTAATGACCATACCTAGTCTTGAAAGCAGTTTTAGGTATGTCTTCTTCTTGTACCTTCAATTGATGATATCCAGAGCGTAAATCTATCTTAGAAAAATATCTAGCCCCCTGAAGTTGATCAAACAGATCATCAATCCTAGGTAATGGGTATCGATTCTTAATTGTAATCTTATTCAGTTCTCTATAATCAATACACATTCTCATCGAACCATCCTTTTTCTTTACAAACAACACTGGAGCTCCCCACGGGGATGAGCTAGGTTGTATGAATCCTTTACTTAGTAATTCATCTAATTGCTTCTTTAATTCTAACATTTCGGTAGGAGCTAACCGATAAGGTGCCTTAGCTATCGGTGTAGTTCCAGGAATTAGATGAATCCTAAATTCTACTTCCCTATCCGGTGGTAATCCCAGAAGTTCTTCCGGAAATACTTCTGAGTATTCTGAGACTACAGGGATTTCCTTAAGTTCTTTGTTCTTAGTATTAATGATTACTGAAATCATATATACTATTCCTTGCTTTCGTTCATAACTAGCAACTTTCATTACTGATATGAATTTCATGGGTTTACGTGGCTTATCTCCTGTAATCATGATTATCTCTCCGATTGGTGCTTGAATTTCTATAGAATTCTGATCACAAAGGATTCTAGCATGGTTGGCTATTAACCAATCCATTCCTAACCCAACATCAAATTCAACTAATTTCATAGGTAACAGATTTGCAGAAAATTTATGACCTAAAAGTTCTATTTCTACTTTTTGCAAAACCTGATCTATTTTAACTGAATTCCCATCTGCGGTTTCTACTGTAAAAATCTGCCTAATATTGGTTAAAGGTAACTTAAGAGCTTGACAGAATAAAGTATTGATAAAACTTTGGTTTGCACCAGAGTCAAATAATACTTTTGCGTACACGTTGTGAACTAGGAACGTACCAGCTATCACATCTGGAATGAGTTATGCTTCTTGAGTGGTTAGCTGGAATGCTCTGACATTCTTCTTAGTAGCTCCGTCTGTCGCCTTGGCTTTGTTGTCTGCTGGTTTGACCAATTTAGGACATTCTGTTTTGAAATGTCCCGCTTCTCCACAATTGTAACAAATTATGGATTTCTTTCTGCAGTTTTCTTCACTATGCCCTATAGTTTTGCAAAAATTGCAATATACCTTACATTTTCCAAAATGTTTCTTTTTGCAAATTTGACAGAATGGCAAAGTTGAAGATTGCCCTGTTCCTCTTCTCTTAAAGCTGTTGTTATTACCCGAACAAAATCCTTGGGTAATTTTCTGAGCTAATTCTTTCTTCCTGTTTTCATCTCTTGTGCGTACCAATTCATCAGTTAGAGTGTTAGCTAATTCCACAGCATCGTCAATAGTGCGAGGTCTCTCAGCTTTAACGATATTGCGGATTTCGCTAATTAATCCCCAAATGTAGCGAGAAATAAGTACCGGTTCTGGCGAAGCCAGTGTTGGTACCACTCTAGCATATTCGAAGAATGTCGAAGTATAACCACGACAATCCACATTCATCATCCGATGGTTTAGGAACTTATTTGCCATTTGATCTTTTTCATACTCGGGACAGAATTTTCTTTCTACAAGAATCTTAAATTCTTCCCAGTTCATGGTATAGGCCACATTCCTTCTTTTAGCTTGTAACACTGTGTTCCACCATTCTAACGCCCCTTCTTTAAAAAGATTGGAAGCATACATAACTTAATCTTCTTCAACACATTTGCTTATAGCAATTACTGCTTCAGTTTTCTCTAACCAACGTAATGCTGCAATTGCCCCTTCATTACCTGAAAACTCAGTTGGTTTACAGGCAAGGAATTCTTTGTAAGTGCAACCAGGTGTTGCAGCTTTCATTTTCTTAAAATTTGGGTTTTGCAGATCATTATTGTTATTAACATGATTTCCGCCTCCGTTTATACTGTTACTAAAATTGTCGCCTTGGTTACGTTTACTAGGAATGATTGATTTAGTTTTAACGGGTTTCTGAACGGTAGCAACGATTGCTGGAATAGCATTGGCTATTCCTTGTGCAACGATATCCTCTATATCTTGTCTATTTAACAATTGTTCTTCCTGAATTTGCTCAGATTGATTTTCTTCATTTACTGGTTCATTACCAACGTTTGCCATCTGATAATTAATTTATAGATAAATAATTAGTATAAAGGAAATAATCCAATGTCACAATTAATTGCACATAGTCACAAAAACGAATATACAAACAAAATTTAAAATTTCATTTAGTTTATAGATTATACATGCCTCTATATACAACCGTTTTATTATTTATTTTACAAGTACTGATTTTACTATTACTATTACACAACCACAGTTTTACCATCCTACTATCTCTCGTCACTTGTCGTTCTAAAAACGAAACTCCCTTTCATCATACTTCCAGGCAATCTGTCCCCCCTATCTCCCTGATTCTATTTCCCGCATCCATCAACTCTTCACCAAAATGGCGAAGTTCAGCCATATTTTCGTTACTCATTGGTGGATTAGGTAGGGGTTCTGGATCGAATTGTGGATGAAAGGAATAAGGATCGTTGACAATATTTTGGAATTGCCAATCATTTGTCCACCATTCGTCCATTCCTACAGGTTGGGCGTGGACTATTGGTTCTGGGATTGCCGGTTCAAAATTCATAGGGAGTGGATTTTCAATAGGATAGGTAAAAATATTAGTATGGACAGGCTGAATAGTCTCACAGTTTTCCAATAGAAAATCTATCTCCTCCTGAAAAGTCCTTCCCTGGTTTTGTTCGGAGCTCTCTCCAATTTCCATTGGTCTAGAACTTTGTCCAACTTCCATTGGTATTTCTTTGGAATACTCCTCAAACTGCCTAGAATCTTTCTCGACTTCAGTTTCCATCTCCTGCTGTTTAGAATTCTCCTTGGTTACTGTTTCTTTTCCTTTTTCCAAAGGATTGTTTATTTTAGGAAGTTTTGGAACTGGCTTTTTCCTATGTATACGACTTCCCCATACGTAATTCTTCTTTTTCTTTCGTTTTGGCTTGTTCAAAGGTGGAGCCTTGAATTCTACCGGTTGTTCTATATCGGGAAAGTATCCAGTAAATTCTTTGGACACTTCTATATTCACCGGGTAAAGATTGAGGTTCTGAAAAGCTTCAGATATCTCACTCATGCTGATGTGGCATATATGCAAAATGCATAAAAATACTAAGTTAAAATCTTACCATAAATTTCATAAATAACTTTTAAATATTATTGCACATTGCGCACTAATTTATTACAAAGATAACTGGAACACATACTAGGGTTTATTGGAAATTTATTTATTTATTGTAGAAGGTTTCTAGATTGTAGGAAAATAAAGATGCTAAAACTTAAGTTAAAATATTTAAAGATTTGCATTTTCGGCTACTGTAGCTAGCATATATAAATTTGCCCATTTCTCATCTAGCCTGTCTTCCCAAGGTGATTTATCAATTAATTCCTGGGTTTCTCGTTTAATCTTCTTTTCTCGAATTTGCTCTTTACTTTTCTTAATAATCATACTCCTTTTTCTAGGAGAAAGTGGTTCCTCATATTGTGCTTTTCGCACAAATATTCCTTCTTCAGGAATTGTAGGGAGTTTTGAGGATTTGGTTTGGGATGTACTACCCTTCTCGTTGGATGACCTATCTAATTTAAGATAGATGCTTGACAGCTTTTGCTTACCCATACTGTAACTATCAAATAGTCAGTTAATAAAACACATAATCACATAATAGTAATCAGGAAAAATTAAGTATTTCTAAATACTTAATTAACTTAACTCAGTGGCTCTGATACCACCTAATTTCTGTCACGGCCCCCGTCCCGGTTTGACCCGTTTCAGGAGCCGCGGGACAGAAATCCCGTGGTATTTAATTTAATTGAGTTTAACAGCGGAAGTTTATCATCAGGATCTTTTTAAAGCTAAAACTTTTTCCCGATTATTTTATTTCACAATTCGGGATAAAACCCCGGTAATTTACAATATTCTGATTTCACGGAGAAATCTTATTTTACAAAACATATTTCTTTATTTTATAATAAGCCACTTTCTTAAGCTTGAAATGCTCCATAGCACTTTTCCTGAATTACAACAGATCACCTGAAACATGTTTGAAAAAGGTTTTGTCAGCGGGAAATACTAACTGAATCATTCTATTTACTAAAACAAACTGTTTGTTATAATTTACAGTATTAAGAGCGATTACAATGTTTCTATCTTTTGAATTAACTGATCCAGTTGTCACTTAACCGGACTTGTGATTGTGGACATATCACTTGCTGGGTCCGTTCACCCACAAGTGATAAATAATTAGTAGCTATGTGCACATCCCCCCACATACTGGCAGTAATTTCAGATTACATAGACTTAATCCCTGTAATTACAACATTTGAAAACATGCTTTTGTAAAGTAATTTGATAAAAAGAGAATGACTCACATTGTTGATTTAACACGGATAGAGTTTACTCTATAGATTAGCCTTGTTAACCTAATTTAAATAATGTACACAAAACTGGGTTAGTAACTAATACAGCTTTTACGATAACTCACGAGATCAAATTCTCACAACGAACGACAAAGTGCGATACTTAAACATCCATCGAATTAACGACGAACGACAAAGTATAACCCTAATGTGGGCAGCACTTAAACATCCATTGGATATATTGATCGTCGGAAAATGAATCGTAGCAGCGATCGAGTTATTACCCTGTTTTGCGGCAGCGATTCGGAACTCGTGTGTGTTTGTATAGTATTTCGAACGTAACTCAGTGTGTATAGCGAATTTTTACGTCGTTTTTCTTCCAGAATTCAAGTCCCACTATCCTCTATTTATAGGTAAAATTTGACCCTTACGCGGCCCGCGTAAGATTTAAGCAATCCTTACGCGGCCCGCGTGAGACCTACTTTTAGGCCTAGGGTTGCCACGGTTGGGACTAGCCTTGCTGAGTTGACAGTTTTCGAAAATTCCTTTCTGCCACCGTTTTAAGTGGATAATCGTAACTAGGGTTTAACCCCCCCTGAGTTTTAGGGGCCCTAATCCTGATTCTGAAAATTCTGAAAATTTTAGGGTTTGTTCAGAATCACTTGGGTGTCTCAATTAAGGTTTCCTATTGGACTAATTAATTTAATAATTATGACTTTTGATGAGAGTTGTTACATTTCTCCTGTGGCTGTGCCTGAAACACTAGTGGCTCCTCGGTATCCGCATGATAACCGGATTGAATTCCTGTTGTATCCATATCAGTGGTATGGATTGTAAAGTTTCGGAGTGCTTCCGATAGTTCATTCATGCTGTTAGCACACATGAAGAAACGCACAAAAACTCAAATTAAAATTTTATTTTATTATAAATTAAATTTTCATAGGCTCACAAAATGGCAACCTGAAAAATTAAGTATTTTTAAATACTTAATTGGCTTGAATCAGTGGCTCTGATACCACATTGTTTCTGTCACGGCCCCCGATCCAGTTTTCCGGTTCGGACGCCGCGGGACAGAAAACCCGTGGTATTGGTGGTTGATTTGGCAGCGGAAAATTTTAACAGGATCGTTTAAACTGAATACACCAAATTATTTTATTTCAAGATTTGCGACAAACCCCGTAATTTACAATAAAGGAATTTCACGAGGAAATCCCCTGATTTACAAAACATGTTTATTTATTTACTGAGCCACTTCATTTAAGTTGGAGTGCTACGCGGCATTCTTCCTTGTTCACAGTAAATTACCTAAAACATGTTTAAAAAGATTTTATCAGCGGGGAAATACTGGCGAGTCATTCTATTTGTACAAAACGACACATTGTTATAATCTACAGTATTAAGAGCGATTACAATGTTTATATATCAATCAACTACCCAACGGTATTTGTCACTCGATCGTATCTGTGACTATGGTCATATCACCCCTTGGCTAACCCGTTGTCCAATGGTGACGGTTATCAAGTAATGTATACAAAACCCCACATACCGGCTGTAATTGAAGACTACAAAGACTTAATCCCTGTAATTATAACTTTGATAATAAAAAGGGTTTTGGAAATAATTTTATAAAAAGAGAATGATTCACATTGCAAGTTTAGTTGGGCAGAGTTTTGCCTACTGATTAAGCCCGGTAACCTAGTTAAATAACGCAAACGAAACTAGGTTAGTAACTTAATACAACATTTACGATAAGCTCACGAAATCAAAACCCTCACGAAGAATGACAAAGTATAGCCCGAATTCGGACAGCACTTAAACATCCATCGGATCGGTTTCAATCGATCGGACATTGTATCGTAGCAGTGCTCGAGTTATTACCCTGTAATAGTAGCAGCGTCTCGACCCTTAAACACTCGTATATAAGCAGAATTTTGACGTTTTGAAAGTGAAATTCGAACACAGAAGAAAGGCCATGCAACGTCGAATTTATAGCAAATTTTTTAGTCTGTCACGGCCCGCGTAAACTCGAAGGGCATCCTACGCGGCCCGCGAGGGCCACCCTAGCTACGGCTAGGGCTGTCGTGTCATGGTGTAGGTCTGCCACGTGTCTGACACGTGGCCTTGATCGTTATCCGGAGCTTTGCCATGCTGTCGTGCCCCGCGAAGACTCTCCCTAAGTCTTACGCGGCCCGCGACAGATCAATAAATTTGGATTTTCTTGATTTTTCATAAAGATTAGGATTCTAGGGGTCCGGGTTTCCACTTACGGAGTGTTTTGGGACATTTTTGCAGGTCCTTACATAATGTATACAAAACCCCAACATACCAGTAGCAATTGTCTGTACGATGGTACTAACCTGTTCACGGCTTGCTCCTGTGCCCTCTTGCATCGAATATCAAGTTCCTCATCAATAAGTGATTTTATCACATAGGCTTGTATTCATCCCAAAATAAGTGAGTATCTCACATCATATACGTTGAAAACAGATGATAAATGGTATACTCACCAGTAAGATGAACTCTCGTGCATACCTTGATACGGGAATGTGTCGTGAGTGGATGAACACCGGTCGGTAAGTATAAATCATACCTTAATGTATCCCCTAACCGCGAGTACAACTGATAAGTTGAGCTTCAGTGGACAACAATACCGATAATTGTTATAGGATGCTTATCTTAATAGTATCTAACTGAACAACAAGAGCGTTTTGGTATGACCATACACTGATATGATTCTCTTACCCTCGAAACTCGCAAAAAGAATGTCTGTAAATATTTATTTAATGCTTTCAATTTCTGCATCTCTGTATATATGTATTTACTGCTTTCCGTCTTTACGTTTGAAATATTCAAAAATGCCAAAGAGATTTTAGGTGTGTTTTAAGATAAACTTTATAAAAACCAAAAAGATTTTATTTCTATTTATTTTTGATTGTACGATGTTGGATCTCGAGTCTTAACCACCTGAAGCCTGATTGTAAGCCGGAAAACTATTGCACCTGCATAATCGGTCCAAAATTTAGCAAGTTTTGAAAGTTAAAACCTAAATTGATCAAATTTTTAACTTTCAAATTGTTGTCAGCCGGTGTTTGATTGAGAGTTGGTCTCATGTGTGTCATGTGTTGTTTGACTATATTTTAAGCGGTTGTTCTCATTACGGGTTTAGCTCTGTTGTATGTGCAGATGTGGCACTCAAACCAGCTAAAGGCAAAGAGAACGTGTTAGAAGACAAGCTTTGGAATGAAGACACGACATGGATGCAATCAAAGGATCAAGATGATCGAGTTGCAGCTGACCACTTACCAACACCGAAAAGATCTGAAGTATTGAAGATCAAAAGATTCTCGAGCATCATTCAAGGGGGAGAACTAGACAATTGACGATAGGCGTCCGATGGTCCTTGATCACTCATACTGTTAAACTAACAAATTGTCAAATAACACAAAACAATAATATACAGATATGCACGTAGTCACATAAATTATTTCCTAACAGAATTGAAAATTTTGATGTCAGCAGAACACTTCTGTGGCTGAAATCAATGGCTGTAGCTCTGATACCACTCTCTGTCGCAACCCCCGGCCCCTATCTTTTTGGAACGGGCGGCCGCGAGCTAGTGTCAGTGGTGTCGGTGTTTATCAGTTTGGCAGCGGAATTTACATCGGGACCGTAGTTAGGAAATATTTTATCAGAGTAAAATACCATATTTTATAATAATAAACACATGGGAAAAACCCAAGTTTTTATTACAAACGGGTTTATAGGGATAAACCATAATTTATTGAATTAAAACATCTTCTTTATTTAGGTAACTTTTATAGCCACTTTTCCAAGCCTTCAGTTCTCTCCAACTGGCTTCTATTTTGGCTTTCACATTTTGTTACCTGAAACGCGTTTTAAAAACATTTATCAGTGGGAAATACTGGTGAGTGAATCCCAATTTAATCAAGACAGGTTTTTATCATTTTACAGTATTGAGGGCGATCTCGCAATTATATATGTTTCTATCTACTTTAATTACCACACACGGTACTGTCAACCCGACTTGTGGTCATGTTACTACTCACAGTGTAGTAACAAATTTTGTATACAAAACCCCAACATACCGACGATAATTGTAGAATACAAATACTCAATCACTGTTAATCATAATGTAAAACAATTGAGGTTTTGTAAAAAAACAGTTTACGAAAAGGTTTCATAAAAAGAGGATAAACTCACATTGCTAATTTAGGTATTTTCCTTGTGACTTCTTGGTTATAATCTATTAATTAAACAATGCACACGTGTTAGTATAATAACCTAAATTTACATTAGTTATACCCTCCCCGAGACAGAACTCCAATGACTACATCGGGCAGAGCCTCGACAGGCATTACGGAGCGCTAAATCAATCGGGCAACGTATCTAATATGTAACCGGGGTTATAATACTTACATCAAGGCAGAGCTTTGCTAATTAGGGGGGTATTATACCCGATATTATTATTGTTATTTAGAGAATTTAAGAGAAAGATCGAAACTTTTGAACGACGGAAAATGAATGTCGAACTTCCCAATTTATAGGGCCTGATCTCAACTTTCTCGCGGCCCGCGAGAGAAACAACAAAGGCCTTCGCGCCCCGCGAGCTAGGCTGGCTAGGGCCTAGCCTTGGCCAGTCATGGACTTAGCTTCGACACGATCATGACACGTGGCGACACTTGGTTAAGCCTAGTAGCCAGGCTGTCGTGGCCCGCGACTAAGTTACCCAAGGGGGTTGCGCCCCGCGAGCGCCCCCTAAATTTTGTTTTTCTTTATTTGTGTTAAAATAAGGGTATTTCGGGTCTATTTCTTGTATACGGGGTGTATTTTAGGGCATACAGGGACGTTTTAAAATATTTTAGGAGGGTTGTTATACATAGTATGACCGAATTACTGATTTACTCCTTTTTAACCATCAATATGGTTTCTTATCATCTTCGATTATCTTGTTCCGTACGACTACACGTCGGAACATCATATTTCAATTGTTTATTTATCTTATTCGTAATTATTACGATAAGAGAATATTTTACAATTTAAGAATAGTGTAAGCTATACTTACCTTTCATCCATATTATGTTTTTTTTCCTTCATACTTGATTCGTTTGACCCACTTTATTCCCAAGCGTCCACCTAGCTTGTCAAGCGTCAAACTATCATCATAATTCGTAAGATGGTTAGCTTAGTCATTATCAATCATGACTCTTCCATCTTATTTTATGTCGAAAATAACATTCGATCATATCATTGGTCAGTTTGACTTTTTAAAGTCAACTGCCTATTAACTTAAGTAATTACATGATGTAGTTCAACTACTCGTTTAATTACTGGGTCAATTATCCGGTAAGCATCATTCTTATGCTACCGTTTTTAACCATCAATATTAACCAAGTTCTTGTAACCATAAGTTACCGAATTAATACATGATGATATTAAACGTCATTTATCACGAACATATCATACGAAACTCATTTCTTAGAAATTATGATTAATATACTTAAACACCTAAATTGTTCAAGTATCATCTTATTAATAACAAATATGATGATTCTAATCATAATTATATCATCAATTTCATCATATAATTAAAACCCACTTATCCTAGTGTGGTAAATAATCTAAACATTCAATTCATAGCATCATATATATAATTTTCACTTAGGGTTTTGTTCCTAAGCAATTATACATCATAATTCAGCCATAGCTTCAATAATTCATTCAAATTCGTGATTATGATGTTTATTCAAATTTCACAACTTCACAAATCATCACAATTTTGCATACCTTATGATCCCCTAGCTTGGGTGATCATTAATTCACGTTCAATTGTGAATTTGGGCTTCGTTTATACTTTCAATTTGATGATTTAGTTGAAATTTAGGGTTTTGGCTCCTGGGGAGTTCTTCTGGGTTCGAACAGAACACCCAGAACACACACTATGTGTGTTTTATTTTGTTTATTTCCTTTTATAATACAACTTTCAAGTTATCTGAATTTGGCCCCTCTAGTTTGGTTAGTTATTAAGCAGGCCACAACCTACTTATTTCTAACAATATTCCCACTTATTAACTAGGTTAAACATTCCTAGTTAAATTTGTGGGTTCAGGGAATTTATGATTCAGTTTATTTTAAGTCCCGTTAACTCGGGCCTTTTATCAACTTTATTTCCACAAAACTTTCGTTCAGCTTTTATTTAATATTAGGTTTATTTATTTAAAATCCTAATATTCACCGGGTTAATTTTACCACTAACGGTACTTTACCCGTCGTTTAGTATTAACGTGGTTTGATTACCAAACCCGTTTTCGGGGTGTTACACAAATGGGTCGGATCGCTACATTGGATGCCATTAGCAAGTGTAACTGTTTTAACGGGGACAAAACTTGTGTTATGTGCAATGATGGTAACGAGTCGGCGGAGCATTTGTTCTGCTCATATGTGGTGGCAGCTGCGGTTTGGTACCACATTAGTCGTTGGTGGCGTATTGGTCCGATTTATGCTTTCTCGATGAAAGATCTGCTGGAGGTTTACGAATTCTCTAGTCTTGGGAATAAAGCTAAAGACATCCTTAAAGGTATTATTATGGTGGGGTGTTGGTGCATATGGAGAGCTAGGAACAAAAGAAGATTTTCGAATATACAAAGATCGGTTGCAAATATTGTTCTTGATGTAAAGTCTTTGGGTTTTCTGGGGTATAGCAATAGGTCCAAAAATATGGATGTTTCTTGGGACAATTGGGTCTCTTTCTCTATGATGTAACAGGCTTTGTTTGTATTGTTTAGCTGCCCTTGTTGAGAGTGGTGTGTTTGTGAATAAAAGTTACTTTCCAAAAAAAATATATATAATATTTACTTTATTATAAGATGAGTATTTTTTATAAGGAGATGTTTCCGAGAACCTTTGACATTCAAAGAAACCTCCACTCTTAAGTTCAAACGTTTGTTATTGGATCCAACCCTCCACCTCACAAGAAATAACTTTTAACCTTCAATTTTCTGAATATAATTATTTTTTTAATTTAAAAATACTTTGATAAATCTTAATATATATTTTGAGAAATATATATAAGTTTTAATGCTCGTAAATAATAATACAAAAAATATATGGTACAAATTAAGAAACTCCATGCATTGAGTTACCATATGAACTAGTGCTAATCAAATAACCAATTTATATGTAGCAATGACAAGTATTTACAAATAATATATTGATCAGTTACAACAAATCAAATTAAGAGAACTAAACAACCTACTTACAAGATGGACTATGAGACTATCTAATACGATACGACCTAAAGCACCATCACCGAAGTGTCGCTGCTACAATCACAAGCCACTGACTCGAATTACATATCTCAATCTTTTTTATGATAGTATGGGAAAACAGTGTAGAAGGTTTGGAGAGCCGCAAGAGAGAGCAACATAAAAGCCGCAAATGCCGAAACTGAGGCCCATGGGCTCTCAAAATAGGTATGCATAAGGCCGGCCCAATATACATGCCACCCGTTCTTACAATATTCGTTTAACTCCACAAACAAGTCGGATAAGTAATGAGTCTTGACATTAAAGGCCACATCTTTCCCAAAATTTTTGAAGAACTTTACAATCTCTTTATCCGTACCAAAATAATTCTCAATGATTTTATTTTGCGAAAGCAAACCCACGTCGGTTGAGGTGCTCATTAGACATCCCATGAATACAACATATGTTGTAATGTCTTTCGAGCAAGTAGAATAACATTGCTCGAAAGCCATACAGTTCATGAAAAAAGCACTATGAAAATCATCCATGTTGATTTGGGGAATTAAAAGCAACCCGTTTTGGAATTCAATATCCAAGAAGCTATCGGCTTGATAATTCGCCTTGAACTTAACCCCAACATTAACAAGCTTGGTGGCGGGTCGGATGAGTTTAAGGGAAGGGTGGTTGGATTTATCATTATTTTTAGGCGCATTCGATTTTCTATTCTTAGTTTCTATGAAACTCTTTCTATAAAAATCAAGTAAATGTTTTCCATCAAGATTCTCACACTTCTCCAAAACTTCTGGTTTCCTATCAACCATGTAATTGAAAAACTCAAGGATTAAAGATTGAAGCGTACGAGTTTTGGGTTCGGACTCTTTAAACAACTCTTGTAGAACAAAAAATGGGATTTGATTCTCTATTCTCAAAAGATCTCTCATCAAAAATGGAGAAATCCAACCCATTTTAAAAATGGGATCATCTTGATTAGTGGTAACCAACCTCCCAACTTTCCTAAACAATTCAATCAAGAAAAACCCATCAAGCACCATCATTTTGGCTAGATCATTTTGAGCAAAATGATCAATAGACTCCGAGTAGCATTGTCGAATTTTATCATCCATTTTCACTATAATATCCATGTAAAAACTAAGTGACTTACTAGGGTTTCTTGTGATCATATCGTTGAGAAACCTCCACTTATGCTCTTGAATCATCTCAAGATGCTTGTTTCCATAGTGGTATGGGCCGATCGAGACAATTCGAGGTTGATACGCTTCTTTGTTGATTTCAAGTAGACTTGGGGGGACTCTAAATATGCAACAAGAATTCTTGCCAGCTGATTTGTGAAGTAGTTTTGGTGGTTCTTTCATTTGCTTCTTCATGTTTTCCACTTCTTGATCTATTGTGATAACATGGCTTTGATTCATGTTTTCGGGCATTTTCGAATTCAATTCTTGGTTTGGTGTTTGGAAGTGAATAAATCTAGCAACTGAATTGGGGATATGAAGGATTGAAAAGGTCAAAATGTAAGGAGTTTCATTGTTTCTTCTATGTTGGTTCCTTTCACCATTGTTTATTATTATTTGAAAGGAGAAACCAATAGAAAGACAAAGACTTTTCCTCGGGTTCCTTACACCATAGTTTACTAAGGCTGCTAGGCATGGGGTTCGTCCCCGGATCAACATGGGACGGCGACGGTCCAAACACCGTGCCGCCCCCCCCGCGTCCCGTCCTCACCGTCCGGATCTAGACGTTTGCGACGATCCAAAGTGGTGGGGCCCGGATCCTTTATGACCGTTCAAAATAAAAAAAAAAAATTAATTTTCTAATAAACATTAAATATCAAACGGTTATATTTCAAAATATACCCCAATTCACTTCCATTTTTATAAATACTCACCTCTTTAACCATTTTTTCCACAACTTTTCACCCACTACCACCCCATCTCTCTCACATTTTATAAACCACTCTTCCCTTTTTATAAAAACTCATCATATTTTATACCATTTTTTACACACTACCACCCCATTTCTCGCTAAAAAATTATCATGGCTTCACCCATGTCTTCCATTTCTTCTATTTCTTCTATGTCTTCATCGGGTTCGTCTGCGTGGTATTCATCATCTTCGGAAGAGGATGATATTATGCACAACATGATTATGAACGCGGCTCAAGTCTTCATGGCGGCTGATCAAGGGTCGTCCCAACCGGTTACTAGACGAGCAAAATATAACCGAGACCAAGAAGGTATTTTAATTTTTTTTTCCATATGTTTTATATAGATTTGAAAATGTATTTTATAATTAATTTCATTTATGTTTCGTTTTAAATTTATAGCCGGCCACGCTAAACTACTAGCCGATTATTTTGCCGACGAACCCGTGTACCCAGCCGAGATTTTCCGACGTCGGTTCCGCATGAGTCGTCCACTGTTTTTACGTATTGCAGGCGACATGGCCCAGTCTGATCCGTTTTTTACATTGCGGAACGACGCTAGGGGGCTAAGGGGTTTCAGTAATTTACAAAAATGCACGTCGGCCATTCGCCAACTTGCGTACGGTTACACACCTGATGCATTAGACGAGTATATTAGGATGTCTGAAAGAACCGCACGTCGATGTTTGCACAAGTTTTGCGAATGGGTTGTCAAATTGTATAGCAAGCGATATCTGCGGAAACCGAACGCAAGCGACGTTCAAAAATTATATCAAGCACACGAAGAGAGACATGGTTTCCCAGGAATGCTCGGGAGCATTGATTGCATGCACTGGGCGTGGCAGAACTGCCCAGTCGAATGGCAAGGTCAGTATACTAGGGGAGATCATGGACATCCGACTATTATTCTAGAGGCGGTTGCGTCACAGGATCTCTGGATCTGGCATGCTTTTTTTGGTCTACCTGGTTCGCTCAATGACCTTAACATCATATACCAGTCACCGATATTTGAGGATGTAGTGGCGGGTACAGGTCCGGACACAAGCTTTACAGTTTCGGGGGTGGAATACAGGCGAGGTTACTACCTAGGCGATGGGATATACCCAAAGTACTCGACAATCGTTAAAACTATTCCGCACCCGACAGACGACAAAAGAAAAAAGTTTGCGAAGTTTCAAGAGGGTGCGAGAAAAGATATTGAACGGGCTTTTGGTGTTCTACAAAAAAAATGGCACATCATTGAACATCCAGCACGTTCGCAAACACCAAAGAGGTTACGACACATTATGTACGCTTGTATCATCCTTCATAACATGGTCATTGAAGACGAAGGTAGAGCGATATGCGAGTACGACGAAGACGCGTCAACTGGAAATTCTGTTCCAGTTAGTGCGGAACAACAAGATTTGAACATGTTCGCTCTACGTAACGAGTACACACATCATAACCTACAAGCTGACTTGGTGGAGTACATTTGGAACAACGCACAAAACGAACCCGACCACGACATGGAAGACGAAGACTAGTTGCTTCTTTTAATATATTAGGATATTTTTAAGTTTTTTTTTTAAGTTTATGTTTTTTTTGTTTTTTTTTTTTTTTAAGTTTATGTAATGTTTTTTAATATTAATGAAAATATTTTGTTACTTTATTTGTTAAATGTTAAAAAAAAGTGGAAGATTAAAAAAAAAAAAAAAACATAAAAGTGGTGGAGGATGATGACTAGGACCAACTTAACCATGCCCTCTAATTTTGGAGGATGGACCAATCTTGGGAGGATGATGATGTGGCGCATACGTGGCGGATCATCCTCAAGGATGATCCATCCACCATACCCACTAGCCTAATAATTGGAAGGAGAAACCAATAGAAAGATAAGACTTTTCCGCGTGGGTCCTTACAATTTAAAACAACGTGGGTGGGTCTCAAATGTGTTTTTCCTTTGAATTTCAGAGTGTTGAAATAAAACATTTTTCTATATTTACTCTATATTATATAACTTAAAGATTTACACAGGGGCGGATCTATACCACTTTTGTGGGTTCCCAGTAATCCATTCGGTTTGGAAAAAATTAGTGTGAAGCTTGTATGATTTGGAAAAAAAATAGTGAAAATTAGTGAGAATCTATTTAAGGGAATCCAGTGAAAAATGTTCTTAGATCCGCCACTGGATTTACATATTATATAACTTAAAGATTTACATTTATACTCGCTTTAGCTACTCTAAAACGACAATTTAGAGCATCAAACTATAAAAAGACGAGTAAATGTAGCTTTGCATGTGTATGTTAGATTTGGTTCTTTGGTTGATGCATATCTAATACATTTTTACAAATTATTGAAATATGCATTTAATAAACAACCATTCAAGGCATACTAAAACGTTTTGACTAATTAAATATTTAGCATTTTTTTTATTAAAAATTGTAACACTGTAAAACTAAAAGGGGATTGCTTTTATAGAGTAAGGTTAATGAGTTTTAATATATAAATGAGTCTTAATATAAGAAAATTATTTTTTTTGAAATTTGTTTCCATCTTGTCTAACATGTATTTTAGTCTCAAAATCTAAAAACAATTGTGTATTTATCATAGTAGAGTAATTTTGTAATTATAATTACTCTACTAGAGTAAAAATATATGATTTTTTTTTTACATTTTGCAACTAAACAACATGGTTAATTAGATGGGAAAAAATCAGTATATATAAAAAAATTCAGTATATATCTTCACTTTTCATGTTAAGACTAATTTGCATTTGATCTTTACACTACTTTTATAATAATCAAGAAACATGGTTATAATATTAAAGACGGAAGTATTAAGTGACATTTTGAAAAAAAAAAGGATTAATTAATTGAAGATATGTCATAACAGGTAAAGGCAAGAGGAAAACTGAATATCATGATATAACTTCACATTGAAATTGAACATCAATTCAGATTGGAAATTTGTGGTTGAAATTTAGCAACTACAAGAAATTACAAGAGTCACTCAAACTAAACAGCCTAATTACAAAATGATAATTAAATATTTAACAACCGCTGATCTCAATCCTTTTTCTTATGGTATGGATACATGGTGTAAAATGTTTGGAGAACTGTAAGAGAAAGCAGCATAAAAGCCGAAAATGCCGATATTGTGATCCAGGGGCTACCAAAATACTTATGCTTAAACTCGGCCCAAGTTACATGCAACCCATTCTCACAATACTTGTTTACTTCCACAAACAAACCTTTTAAGTAATTATCCTTGATATCAAAAGCCACATCTTTTCCAACATCATTGAAGAACTTCACAATTTCTTCACTCGTACCGCAATAATTCTCAATAATCCTTTTTTTCCGAAAGCAAATTCACATCCGTCGTGGCCTTCATAAGGCAACTCATGAACATAACATACGTTGTAATGTCTTTTGTGCAACTAAAATAGCATTGCTCGAAAGCCATACAGTTTAGAAGAAAAGAAGTATGAAAATCATCCATATTGATTTGAGGAATTAAAAGCCGCCCGTTTTGGAATTTGATATCCAAGAAGCTATCAGCTTGATGATTAGCCTTGAACTTGAGCCCGGAGTTAACAAGCTTGGAAGCGGGTTGGATGAGTTTAAGGGAAGGGTTGTTGGCATTACCAATGAGGTGGTGTCCATCTTTAGTGTTTATAAAACTTTTTCGGAAAAAATCAAGTAAATGTTTTCCATCAAGATTCTCATACTTGTGTAAAACTTTTGGTTGCTTGTCAATCGCGTGATTGAAAAACTTAAGGATTAAAAATTGAAGAGTACAAGAATCGGTCCTAGACTCTTCAAACAACTTTTGTAGAACGAAAAATGGGATTTGGTTCTCGATCTTCAAAAGATCTCTCATCAAAAACGGAGAAACCCAAACCATTTTAAAGATGGGATCATCTGGATGAGTGTTAACCAACTTCCCAGCTTTTCGGAACAATTCAATCAAGAAAAACCCATCAAGCACCATCATTTTTGCAAGATCATTAGTACCAAAACTATTAGTAGACTCCGAATAGCTTTCTCGAATTTCATTCTCCATTGACACTATGATATTCATAAAAACACCAAGTGACTTACCGGTTCTTGTGATCATATCGTCTAGGTACTTCCATTTATGTTCTTGAATCATCTCAAGATTCTTGTTTCCATGGTGGTATGGGCCGATGGAGACAATACGAGGTTGATATGCGTCTTTGTTGATTTCAACTAGACTTTGGGGGACTCTAAATATGCAACAAGAACTATTGCCAGCTGATTTCTGAAGTAATTTTGGTAAACTTTTCATTTGGGTCTTCATGATTTCCACTTCTTCCTCTATTGTGATAACATGGTTTTGATCCATGTTTTTTGCCATTTTTTGTTTGGATTATTGTTTTGATGTTTGTAAGTGACTAAATAGAGCAAATAAGGATATGAAGAAAGTGGATTAAAAAGCTCAATATGCATGGGATTCATCTGTGTAGTTTTTCAAGATATATATATAAAAGGAGAAACCATTGTTTATTAACAACTAGAAGGAGAAACTGTTTTTTTTTATGAACAAGTAGAAGTATAAACCATTGTTTATGTACAACTAAAGGAGAAACCATTGTTTATGAACAACTAGAAGGAGAAACCATTGTTTATCACCACTGTGTAGTTTCCAACTATAATTCACAATTTCCCCCCTTGATATATAGATAATAGATACTCATTTTCGAATTCAAAGTGTTTGTATGCTATATAATTATAAAAGAATAGTGGTGATAATTATAATGATATTGATATATGCCTTTGATTAATTTAAGTACCACTTGAATTCAAAGTGTTTGTATGCTATATAATTATAAAAGAATAGTGGTAATAATTATAAGAGTTAATTGCCAAAATCGTCCCTGAGGTTTGGGTACGTTTGCCATTTTCGTTTAAAATGACACTTTTGTACCAAATTGCCCCCAACGTTTGTAACTTTTTGTCATTTTCATCCAAACCACTAACTTAGTTTATTTTTTCTGTTAAGTTGAAGATATTTGGATAAAACTGGCAAATATAAAACCATAGGGACGATTTTGGCAATTTACTCAAACCCTTTTTAATTTCTTTTATTTAATTATTTTTGTTACATATATAATAAAAAGAATATACATGGAGTTTTTAGGAAAAAAAAATTAATAGTTTTGTCACATAATTTTTATAAATTTTCATCCAAATCACTAACTCAGTTTATTTTTTTTGTTAAGGTGAAGGATGTTTTAAATTTTATAAATTAAGACAAAAATTAATTTACAGCTTCTTTATATAAATCAGTTTTATAAAGAGAAAACGTCATTGGTGTGCAACACATAACAATCGATTACAACTTTTAGTATTTATCAGTTGTAGAGATAGAAAAAATTGTAAAACGTTACATATTTTTTAAATGTGTTGAGCACCTAGGAAATATGTTGGTAGAAATAAAATATTTATTTAATTAAGATTATGAAGGTAACTAACTAATACTTATTTTGAGTGGCTTGAGTAAAGAAACTTTTGATTCATAGTAGCATTATAATTACAATTTGGTGGGTAATTTTAAGGTTTGCTAACAATACGTTGTTTGATAGGGGGGGGGGCACTGGCTTCTTGTTTTCTTTATGAGCGAATTTAAAAGAGTAGAAGATGAATTACAAACTTGGTACATATGATAAGATTTGTTTTATTTGATATTTTTCAATAAGGTCACCAGCATTTTGGTTTTATAAAATTTAGAGGTTTAAGTAGATTTTATTTTTATAAAACTGATCTATATAAAAAATTAGAAATTATTTTCTGTCTTAGTTTATAAACATCCTTCGCCTTAATAGAAAAATTAACTTAGCTAGTGGTTGGATGAAAATTTATAAAAATTATGTGATAACGCTATTATTTTTTTCATATAAAAATTGCATGTATATTCTTTTTTATTATATATGTAACAAAAATAATTAAATAAAAGAAATTTAAAAGAGTTTGAGTAAATTGCCAAAATCGTCCCTGTGGTTTTATATTTGCCAGTTTCATCCAAATATCATCAACTTAACAGAAAAAATAAACTAAGTTAGTGGTTTGGATGAAAATGGTAAAAAGTTACAAACATTTGGGGCAATTTGGTGCAAAAGTGTCATTTTAGACGAAAATGGCAAACCTGCCCAAACCTCAGGGACGATTTTGGCAATTAACTCTAAATTTAAAGCTTGATAAACGAGTAAAAGTGCTAAAAATATAATAAAAATTATACCCACACTCGCATCACGTCACTAACATTCCGAAATGAAGAGGCGAGAAAGAAACAAATCAAGACCGAAGATAAAAGATCTCCAGTTGTTGCTAAGGGAGAGTCTATTGGTGCATAATTTGTGTCAACAACTTGAAAATCTTAATTAATCGTCTTTTAGTCTTGTTTGTGTCGAGGAATGATTTGCGTAGAGTTTGATTATTAGGCTAGGCTTTTTGCATATTACATGGGGTTTGGGGTTGGCAAATGATTAGGCCATATGTTTGGGGATGTAAACAATTTGGCCAATGGTTTTAAGTGGTTAGGTTAATTGCCTAGCCATCACTATATAAACCCAAACATATACTAATTGTCATAACCTTTCTAGATCTTTCCCAGATTCTCTCTCTAGAAACCCCAAGCCCTAAATTCTCAATCCATCATGTAATCAACTCTTTAATGTGAATCGAATACAAATCTATGTTATTTCGTTCGTTGTGTATACATTTGATTGATTGATTCATGGATTCCGTACACTAATCGGCCCGAATTGATTGAATGTTGTGTGTTCTTCATTTTCTGTGAAGAAAAGATCCAAATCTAGTCCTACAAGAGTGTCGATTAAACATGTAAACTCATCAACATTATCTTGATGATTTTAAACATATTTTTCAGAAAACTAATTCAAGTCAAGGAAAGTGCATTTTGGAAAGCATGCATTCTAGCATACTTATTTTGGAGATTTTCTTTTATAACCTTTTTGACTTAGGTCTTAATTGTAATCTTGTCGTTTGACTTTCAAACATTTTATATTTCTCAACTGATATCAAGTGTTAAAATTCAGAATGAATTAATTCAAATTTCTTGTATATTTCTCAACTTCAAAGATCACAATGTATAAAGAAAGAAAACTAAAACGAAACCCACGACTCTTTCTATTCTTCTACCCATAATAAAGGAAACATTAATCCAAATTAAAAACATTAACCGGTTGTAAACTCAGCATAACTTCGACACCCGACCTTGATCTCCCATGAGGTAACTAACCCGTTCATATTCCATTATGTAAACACAGTTCAAGATTAACGAACGACCCACAAACGAGTCATAATATGGTACAAAAACTACTCGCGATAGCAGCACTACTGAGTGCCACGTTCAAGACTACTCGCGGTGCTGCGAAACTGAGCAAATGATAATGTAAAACAAACGTGATTTGAAAATAAACATGTTGTTTAGAAAGCCAAACCATTAGAACGTTTAGTTTATTATCATACTGTATTATGTTACCAAATAGATACTTTATTTTGATTTATTTTGAGTACAACTTCGTTTTTAACAAAACTTATAACGGAATGTTAGGGAAATTAAGCACAACTACGTACTTAAGTTTTTAGAAAAAAAAAAGTTATAAACGTAAATCATTAAAGAAGTATCAAATTAATCGATAAATTAATATATGTTCTAAAAAATTAAAAAAAGAATTATTAATATATGTTCGAAAAAAAGAAAAAAGAATTATTAAAAAATAGGTAAAGGAAATATATTGTTTTAAAAAACGAAAAAAAAATTAAAAATATGTTATTAAAAGTAAATACAATAATAAACTATTATAATATATTAAAAAAAAAAGCTATATATTTAGAAAAAAATTATAAACATAAATTATTAAATAAATATCAAGTTAATCGATAAATTAATATATGTTTAAAAAAAGAAAAAAAAAAGAAGTGTTAATATATGTTATAAAAAAAGAAAATAGAATTATTAAAAAATGGTAAACGAAATATATGGTTTTAAAAAAGGATAAAAAATAAAAAAAATATGTTATTAAAAGTAAATACACTAATAAACCATTATAATATATTAAATAAAAAATAATTAAAAACTACATATTACTATAAAAATAAAGTTACTATTCATCGTCTTTCATCAACAAAAAAAAATAAATAAAAAAAAGCTATATATTTAGAAAAAGAGTTATAAACATAAATTATTAAATAAATTTCAAATTAATCGATAAATTAATATATGTTTAAAAAGGGAAAAAAGTATTAATATATGTTATAAAAAAAGAAAATAGAATTATTAAGAAATGGTAAACGAAATATATGGTTTTAAAAAAGGAAAAAAAGTATGTTACTAAAAGTAAATATAATAAGAAACCATTATAATATATCAGATAAAAAGCTACATGTTATTATAAAAATAAAATTACTATTCATCGTTATTCGTCAACAATATATATATATATATATATATATATATTAGAAAAAAGTTATAAACATAAATTATTAAATAAATATTAAATTAATCGATAAATTAATATATGTTTAAAAAAGAAAAAAAAAGTATTAATATATGATAAAAAAGAAAACAGAATTATTAGGAAATGGTAAACGAGATATATGGTTTTAAAAAAGGAAAAAAAGTATGTTATTAAAAGTAAATATAATAAGAAACCATTATAATATATCAAATAAAAAGCTACATATTATTATAAAAATAAATTACTATTCATCGTTCTTCATCAACAATGTATATATAATTATAATGATATTGATCTATGCCTTTGATTGATTTAAGTACCACTTATTTATTGATTCAAAATATTCCTGTACACCTTTTTAAGTTTTATATTATCTGTTAAATATATTGCAACAACCATAAATCTATAGTGAAGATTTGAATTGTGCATAAAATATAAATTTTGAGTATTTAAATCCGTTTTTCTTAGTTAATATTTTTCTGACCAATACAACTTGTTAAGATATAAGTAAATGAGTTAAAATTAGCAATCAAAATTTTAGATATGTATACATGTAGTCATGTGAAGAATATGAACCAAAGTTTAAACTTCTAAATTCATTTCTTAGTCATGTAAAGTTGTAAACAAAAGGAGAGAGCACTTATTAGAGCTTAGAGCTTGGTCGTGTTTATTTGTTTCACTTTAACCAAATAAACATATGAATGGACATAAACAAACCTATATTTTTTGGTTTATAGTGATTTAGTTATAGTTATTCGGTCTGGAAATTGTTTTTTATGTTTAAAGTTTAGGTTTTTTCAAGTAAAAAAAAAATTGCTTCACGGTCAAGTCTGAAGTTGACTATAGGTGAAGAAGGTATCGAACAGGTGACTAGAGAGTAGGTAATATAAAATGGACTTAACTTGTTTTATTTTCAGTATTTTAAAATATTCAATTTGAATTAAACTAGTTGAAGTTGACCGGGGCAACTTGGTTGACCTTAGTCAACAAGGCGACCACCAAAAATTAAAACAATCAAGTAGGAGATCCACTTGATCCTTATAACTTATATCTATTTTAAACTTTGTTTAAAAACTCTGGTTTGGAGAATCATTTCCCGCTTGAATGGAATGGATGGGTTCCTAAAAAGTTCAACATCCTTATATGCATGGCGAAGCTTTTAAGGGGCGGGAGGGAACGGCCGACCTCCTGAACTTTTCGCTCAGTAGTGGAAAGTATGTAGTTTTCTGTTTTCATATAGAAATTTTTGGATATATACGTTTCGACCCCCGGTTTTAAAGAAATTTTTAAGTCCGGTGACTCCCCCCCCCCCCACCCGGTCGGAAATCTCAAGCTTCACCACTGCTTACGTGGAAGGCGGAGTTTGATAGAATTGCTACCTGTACGACGCTTAGGCAAGAAATATCAATGATGTGTGCAGTTTTGCGGTGATCAAGATGAAACCAACGAACACTTAATTACGTCCTGCTTTTATGCTTCCTCAACTTGGAACCAAGGTAGCACTTGGTGTGGGGTGCACCGGTGTTCGCTTTTAGGGTTCGAGATTTACTCCTTGTTCATAAATACTCTGAGATGGGGCGGCTGAAAAAGAAAGTCTTTCAAGGCGTGATTTTGTCGACGTATTGGTGTATTTGGAAGGCGATTAACGAGGCTATATTCGCAAACAAAACGACAGCTAAACAACAAACCATGGATCAAATCAAGTTGCTTGGATACCTTTGGGTTAAGAATAGGTATTTGCTTTAGTCCTTATCATGGAACAATTGGTGTAATTTTTCTTTGTAATTGGGTTAAGAATAGGTATTTGCTTAAGTCCTTATCATGGAACAATTGGTGTAATTTTTCTTTGCAAGCTTGTTTGTTTTTGCTAGCTCATTGCTAGTCGTTTTAATAAAAGTTGTCGTTCAAAAATATATTTTAAACTTGATGTTAACTAGTAATATTAAAGATTTGTAGTTTAGCGGCATTTATATAATATTACCATTGCAAGTTGGATGAACAAGAAGAACATAAACTTCCTTTTTTTATAATATTACCATTGCAAGTTGGATGAACACTTACAACCCCTTAATGTTCTAAAAACTTTGTAATCGAGTTTTGCATGTTTATTTTTATGTACGTGTCGGTATAAATTCAAATTGGTTTATGTTTAGACGTAAAAAAATTTCAGGATATGAGTTAGATCAAATATAATATGTTCTTGCTATTATATATGTTTTCAACTTTCTACGTTTTTTACATAAAAATAATTTCCCGGAAATGAGTCGCGTCAAATATAATACGTTTTCGTGCATATTTTTATGTGTGTTTACAATTGATCTACGTTTTGACGTAAATATTTTTTCGGACACGGGTCATGTCAAAATATAATATGTTTTCATTAAACAATATAAATTATAGTCACTTTACTTTTCGACACCGCCGCAACGCACCGTAACTATTTTCACATAGTCCTCCGAGGCTTCTGGATAGCTGCATCAACCAATTAGAGATAAATATGAGCCATTAGTACTTATCATTTAGGAATGAACGATATTTAGTTCTACATATAAGTTACTAGTATTAAGCCCATGCGTTGCAGCGGTTGTTGTAAAACCGTGTCAAGTAGTACCAATACTATACCACTGCACGCGACCACCAACACCGGAAAAGCCCGTAAAAACAAATTAAATAAAAACGAAAAAAATAACGTCGAACGAAAAGAAGACGTAAAATCTTTGAATCACAAACGCTCATTGCAGAGAAATTAAACCGAAACGTAAAACATAAAAATAAATAACTAACTCAATCTATGACCCGCGCGTTAGTCAAACTTGTTAAACAGAGAAAAATAGATTTGCTGTGACGGTCCAATCAAACGGGAAAAATATACAATAAAAATGTTGAACCACACACGCACGTTGCGGCGCATTAACTCACAAAATTTAGAACGAAACGAAAAACTTGGGAAAGATTATAAGTATGGTGGACCAAAATTGAAAATAAAAAACGGTTGGGGTTAAATTGCAAAAGATGAAAAATTTTGGGTTAAAAGTAAAAAAATAAAGGGTCTAAATTGCAAAATTAAAGTTATTTATTAATCTTAGATAAAGATAAAAATAAATGATATCTGTATATTAGTTATTAATATTAATATTAAAAGAATTTATTAATTAAATAATTATAAATAAAATTTATGAGGTTGAAGGAGAGAATGCTATGTGGCATTATTTGGAGTCTTTTATTATAAGTTAGATATAACCCAGCACAAACCAAATTAGTCATTTTTAATCAAAATATGAAATATGTAACTTGGGTTGAGTCAAGTGGGCCATTTAAAAATGTTTTTATGTGGGCTGGTGGCTCATCTAGAAATAGAATGGTTTAAAAATAGTGGCCCATTTTGACTTGTACAAACTGATTAGACCCAAACTGATCAATGCATCCCAAATGAACCCACAAGTAATCGAAAATTACTCAAATAAAAATGTGTTGCTTTTAACACAAATATAAATAACATGACTTGATTTTGTACAAAAAAACGGAATGCAACAATCAGGGTTTCGAGTTAAGCACCGGATAAAAATGCTTGATGCTTCATGAGATAGATCAGGAATGCCTAACATGTCCAAAGAACAATATCAATAAATTACGTTTTAATACATTCTTTGAAATATGAAATTTTGTATATTTTAATAATTTTCCTTCTCCAGAAGCGCATAACAAATTTGGGGCCTTATTTGAAAAAAAAAAATCTACCTTCGATATACTGTAACCATAAAACAATACTTAATACATACAGATCATGAATAATTAGTAAATCTTTAAGTTTGTTTGGAATTAATTAGTAAATCTTAAGATTTAAATTATTCTTTCTAGACTCTATTGTGAGTCAAATTTTTTAAAACCAATTTTAAATATTGGTTTTTTCAAAAATGTTTTCCTTACATAATTTTTTCAAAGCTTTTCTATATTAACACATATAGAAACCACTCAAATACTGTTTTTAAATGTGTTTTAAACTTTTTTTAATCTTTGTATTTTTCTTATTAAAATGGCTTCACACGTGTTTATACGCAAAAGTTTCAAAAAATTAGATAAAATTTATATTTTAGATGTAAAAATGATTTATTTATGAGTATTTTATTTATATGGTTTTCCAATTTATCATTTGTTTTTTTAGCTCCCCATTAAACCTTATAACATATAGATATGCCTAGGGATGTTCAGAATTCGTTTCGAATTCGAAAAATTCGAAATTCGATTAAATTCGATTCGATTATCAGGAATTCGTTTCTATTATAAGAATTCGAATTCGATTCAATTCGAGTCAAGTAAACCGAATACAAATCGAATAAAAAATTATACATTTTATTTATTATTTTTATATATAATACATATATAACTTTTATTGGGCTATACTATAAATTATTTTCAAAGTTTATTCCAAGTATTAAAATTACTCATTACCAAACCCACTACATGGCTCATAACTAAAACCTAAGTAGCAAATCTATCAGTAGCTTTTTAACCCTAAAATATTAACTTGTAGTGGTTATTCCCGAATTCTTGTTTTGAATGTTAGACTTATGGTACTTTATTTGGAATGTTTTATGACAGCTTTAAAACTTATGTTTCATTTTAATAGTTATTTACATGTTTTAAAAGAAACTGAATCAAATCGAATTTATTCGAATTCGAATTTTTAATCGAATACGAATTGGGTTTTTTTATTCGAATCGAATTGGGTAGGTTTTAATCGAATACAAATCGAATTCGAATTCAAGGAAAAATAAAAATTATTTGAATAGTTCGATTCAAATAATTTAAAAATTCGATATTTGATTCGATAAACACCCTTATATATCATATGCCAAATTGCCAACCGTCTATCTACTAGATTTGAGATGGGCCGAAGTGATCTTGATGATAACAACTAAACCTATTGTGAGAGTCCAGGCCACTAAAAATGGACTTCAATCCCATTCACAGAAATTAATAGGCATACGATTTCAGTCTGACTTAGTCTTGTTATACATATTGAGTATTGACCTTATGCACATGTGAACTTAATGCGCTTTATATTAAATATGAATATAATCGGAAGTCACTTTCATATGGTCTTTACATGAAATATTAATATATTCTGTAGTCACTTTCAGATGGTCTTTTAACATGTTATTTGAATCCATTTTATTTGGTTATTGAAGAATAGATATGTGAATCATGGGTGTTTAATGTATCAAATAATGAATTTTTATATTAAATGAATCGAATTATATGAACTGTTACCTTTTTTTTATCTAACCAACATTGCCCATCTATCTATCGGTGGGTCCAGTTCTTGTACGCCCAACCCGCTAGGTTGTATGTTGGCAGCGAGTGTTGTGAGGCTACCACTGGAGTGCAACAAGGTGATCCCTTGGGGCCCCTTCTCTTTGCCCTAGCCTTACACCCCCTTGTTCCCCATGTCCAGAAGCACTGTAACCTCCCCTTTCATGCTTGGTATTTGAATGATGGCACGATTATAGGTAATGCAGTGGAAGTTGCTAAAGCCTTGAAAATCATCAACACGGAGGGACCATCCCTAGGGCTCCATCTCAATATTAAGAAAACGGAAGTGTACTGGCCATCGTGTGACGGTCTCAAGGTTCAGGATAACCTTTTCCCGAGAGGGATAGGTAGACCTGAGAGGGGGGTTAAGCTCCTTGGGGGCGGTTAGCCGAGATTCTGTTTTTATCGGGGAATTAGCAGGGCGGCGGGCATTGACAGCGGTTAACCTTATGAAACCCTTGCCTTGCCTTCAGGACCCCCAGTGCGAGCTTCTTCTTTTAAGGTCATGCATGGGGGTAGCTAAGTTACTGTTTGGGCTGCAGACCTGCCAACCCCACTTGATGGCAAATGCGGTATCCTGTTTTGACGATGGTCTTCGAGAGGCTATCGAAGACATTGTTGTTTGTGGGGGGTCCTACTTCGGTGACCTTCAGTGGCGTTTGGCATCTTTGCCGATGCGTCTGGGTGGTTTGGGCCTCCTCTCAGCTCGGGATGTTGGAGTTTATGCTTTTGTGGCGTTTAGAGCTCAGGCGTGTGTATTGCAAGACCATATCCTTCGGAACATTGGGGTTGTTAAGCTTGACATAGACTACCAACAAGCCCTTGAGTACTTAAGTGTCTCTCTTCCAGACTTTGATATTGGCGGTTTCTCTAATATGGACACTGTCCCCTCAAAGCCACAAAAAACTTTGGCAAATGCCCTATTTGACAAAATCGCTCGGAGTCTGGGAGAAGCATTTGATTTGTCTCCCCGCCAGAAGGCGGTGATTGAGTGCTTGAAAGGCCCCCATGCGCAAGACTTTTTTACTGTTATCTCGATCGAGGGGCTGGGGCAATGCATGTCGGCTGTTGAGTATAGGGCTATCCTCAAATACCGGCTGATGATCCCTATGTATCCAGAAGACGAAACCTGCCCAATCTGCCATAAAGCCTGCATGGATAAATACGGGGAGCATGCTGTTCATTATAAGGAGCTCCCCGGGTTCAAATATCGACATGACTGGGTGAGGGATGTTTTAGGGGACATCTTGATGAGAGCGGGGATTTCTGCCAAAAAGGAGGCCCCTGTGAATTTCCTAACAGATCCCATGGAAGGGAGATCTACATTGAGACCAGCAGATCTGCTCGTCTTTGGCTGGGCGGGAGGGAAACATGCTTGTGTGGATCTCACAGGAGTCTCCCCCTTAGCTGGTTTAAGGGAAAGCGAGTTTGTAGCAGGACAAGCTATAAGGAAAGCGGAATAAAAAAAGGTGGATAAACACGCTAAAGCCTGTTCTGATAACCAACATGCATTTGTCCCCTTCGCCTTCGACATCTTTGGCTCCCTGGCTCCAGAAGCTATCCGTTTGTTGACTAGGGTCCAAAAGGTTGTCCACAGCAGTTGCTCATCAACAGGGGGCAGGGGTTTGTCTTTAATAGGCTAGGGTTTGCTATTCAGAAAGGGGTAGCGGCGCAGCTTGTTGCTCGCTTACCTGTGATATTGATGTAATTCGTCTAGTTCATATATATAATTAATTTGTATAAAAATATTATTATTATTATTAAAAAAAACTAGTATTTTGCCCGCCGCGTGTTGCGGTGGCGCGGGACGGGTAGAAACATATAGTAAGACAAAACATGATTTGTAAAACGCACTGCGTAAAAGACAATTACAAAAAGTGTAAAACACAAAGGTAGACAGAAAGTGTAAAACACAATGCCTAAGACGTTTCGTAAAACACAATACATTGGCATTTGCAAAAGTAGGAGTTGTAGTGTAAGGGTTACAATTGCATTTTTTTAAGTTGGGCGAGTGTAAAAATGGAGTAATAGTGCAAGGGGTAAAAAAGCAAAGTCTAAAAAAGACAAAGTGTAAAAGTATAGGGGTGGTGGCGGAAATGTGTAAAAGATGAGGGGGTGTTAGTGGAAATGTAAAAGAAGAGGGTTGGTGCGTAACCATGTAAGAGCTAAGGGGGTGATGGTGGAAAACCAAAGTAGAGGGTTGGTGCTGGCAAAGTTTGAAAGATGAGGTTGTGGTTTTGAAAATTCAAAGTACAAGGTTTAGGGACTAAATTTGCTATTTTATGAAACTTTGAAGGCTACAAAGTCAAGGGGCTAAAATTGTAATATCATGAAAATACAGGGGGCAAGGAGGCAAAGCCGGTGGAAAACCCACCGACTTTGTCCTTTAAGATTGTATATAATTTGTATTCGATTTAGATTTTTTTAGAGTAAAATGCATGGATTGTCCCCGTGGTTTGTCAAAATAACATCTTTAGTCCCCAACTTTTGAAAATTACACTCATGCTCTCTGTGGTTTGTTCAGTTGTTACTCGGATAGTCCCTATAGTGGATGGAGGTTAGTTTTCTCTGTTACGTGGAAGTAAAATGACTAAAATGCTCTTATCATTCACCACCCCCAATTGAAGCATATGGATCCCACTTTTTACCCACCCCACCACCCCGTCCCTTTTCTTTCTCTCCAAGCTCGTTCAGCAGAATTCCTCACAGATAAATGAATTCTACTTTCCAGATCTGCAACTAATTCTTAACAATGAACAACTAAACTAACAGAAAAATGCAAATAATAACTAATTTACCACTGAGTGTACATATCGAGAACAACAATCTTATCACCGGCAGCATTAATGATCGGCCAAAACGTATACTTATCGACCTCCGACAACCACCACCGTACCAGAGGCCTCCAAACTAGATCTCACCATCAAATTCCTCAATTTGTTGGCGGTTTTACTACTCGTCGTTTTCACTATATTGAACGACTAGCGAACTTCTCCGACGATGTTCGATTATTTAGTCGGCCATGACAACGGTGATATGGTTAGCGACGGTGGCGGTGAGGTGACAGCGGTGAAATAGCGCGGCAGTCGGCAGACGTGATGAATTTGTAACGCCATTGTAGTGGTGGTTGTGGTTGATGGAAGACGGTTATGACGGAGTGTGTTTTGGATGTTAGATGGTTGATAAGTGATAAATGAAAGGGTGGTGGTGGAAGTGTTATGGTGGTTGTGGAATTCTGGTGAACGAGCTTGGAGAGAAAGAAAAGGGAGGGGTGGTAGGGTGGGTAAAAAGTGGGATCCATATGCTTCAATTGGGGGTGGTGAATGATAAAGGACATTTTAGTCATTTTACTTCCATAACAGAGAAAACTAACTTTCATCCACTCTAGGGACTATCCAAGTAACAACCGAGCAAACCATAGGGAGCATGAGTGTAATTTTCAAAAGTTTGGGACTAAAGGTGTTATTTTGACAAACCACGGGGACTATCCGTGCATTTTACTCATTTTTTTATTATTTGACTCAAATAGGCTAAAGGGTGTGGGGGTCATGGTTGGGACATGATTCATCACCAAGGAACATGAATGGAAGGCTACATCACCCCTTGCTTGATCCACCATGGTTTGCATGGATTAAACCATGGCAACCATGATCCTCCTTTCTATTTTTCAAGAAATCATTTCATTTTTCTTTAGACAAAGATAAATTAAAATAAATAAGGAGCTAGTGGTTTGCGCCATGACCACACACTTAGGGTAGTGGTTTTGGATGGTGGATTAGAGGTATGTTACATGGCACTGATGTGGGAGGTCATGATGGTCACGAGGGTCATGAACACACCTTATAGCCTTAGTGTTTAAAACTCGAATTTGAATATATTCGGTTTATTCAAATTCGCCCTGAATAATACATTATTTTATTGTTATGTTTAAAAATACTACAAACTAATTATTAACATAAAAAATTACTAATCGGAAAAATTAATAAACTATCAATGTGTCAAAAGACCAAAATTTAGTAGTTAGGTGGTAGTGATGTAATTAAGTTAGGTAAGAAATATAGAAATAAATAGTGAATAATATACTTATCAGTTAAAGTAAATTGCCAAAATTGTCCCTGAGATTTGGGATATTTATCAGTTTCATCAAAAACAACTTTTTTTGTACCATATTGCCCTTCAGTTTTTTTGACTTTTTGCCACCTTCATCCAAACGACTAACTTTTTTGCCAAAATCGTCCATAAGATTTAGGATTTTTTGTCATTTTCATTCATATGTCTGACAGAAAAAACAAAGTAAATTAGACGTTTGGATGAAAATGAAAAAAAAGTCTCAAAAGTGAAGTACAATATGGTGCAAAAAAAATTGTTTTGAATGAAACTGGCAAACATGCCAAAACCTCAGGGACGATTTTAGCAATTTACTCTATCAGTTATTAGTTATGGATCTAATATGCACTTTGGCCAAAATTTGAAAGTTGTGTGTGTATATTAAAAAATACGCATACATTAAATTCAAATTTCGAATCGAATTGAAAATCATAAATCTATATTCGATCCGAATTCGATTGTTGACTTGAATACGAATCGATTTTTTTGAAATTGAATTCGAACCATGATAATTGAATTCAATCGAGTCGGATTTCAAATTTTCAAATCCAGATTAAATTTTGAACACCCCTATATTGAATCATCAAGTCCAAACAATTTGCATATATTTATACACGTCAAACATACACCCCTAATCTAAACATACTTGACTTCATTTAACCCGAATCAAATGGGTTAAGGGTTAATAGGTTAATAAAGAAAAATTGTTAAATGGGTTGACATGGGGTAGTAAATGAGTTAAATAGGATATAAATACGATGGTGGATTAGCATGTTTAATTAAACATGTTATACATGTCAACCTCAACATCTCCCGTTAATTAACCATTATAACGCCAATGATGTCTAGATCAAGTGGTGGAAGGCTTGCATTTCTTTTGGGAGATGCAGGTTCAACTCCCACTTGGTGCAGAGTGAGGCACTGGTGGGCAATGATAGGAGACCCAGGGAAAATTGAGTTCGATCCTTGAGCCAAACGAGTTTTACCAGTAATTTCAACGTGGTGCCTATGGGGGGTGGGTTACCGGGTTTTTCCCGAAATTGGTGGTGGACTCGAGTTACTCTCGGAGTACTTCGTTTGGTCTAGTGGGTGCCCCGAAAGTACTTGGGATTGATTATGTTGGCCGTTAAAAAAAACTTATCATGATAACGTAAACACGACAAGTTTATTAAATGGATTATATATGGCAAACCAATTCATATTATATTTCATGTTATTTACCCCAAAATGTAAATAGTTAGGGGTTGGTATCGGTTGGGTTCGTTACAGTAACGGTATGATATGGACAATTGGTATGGCAACCGAAAGAGACATGCCCAAAAGGATATTGACACATTTTTAGATTGATCAAAATCCACAATGAGGAATACCGCCACCACTAATGATGTTGTTCGGGAAGTAAACATTCGTTTGTCGGTACTCGCCATAGATACGCTACCGAAAGAAATCTATTACAAATATAACCGAGTTCCAATGAATTTTATAAACCGTTACATCAAGAAAACCATAAAAATAAATACGATAGTGGTGGCGACGTTCGAATGGCATTGATTCGGTTCGTCACAGTAAAGAATCAAAAAATCAACTATATCTTACTTGTCCAAATATAACTTTTATCGAATTGTAGTTAAAATAAACATGTTGTAACAGTATATGTGAAATTTTATAAAACGTTATATCATATTTTTATAATAACGAAAAGAGTAAACGGTGTAGCTTTATATAGAAAACCTAAACCGTGAGACAACTTTAATGACATATACATTTGTGCTTCAATCATCATTACTATTTATAACTCAACTTTGAGATTTTTAAATAAGGACTTTTGATTTATATCTAGAATTTTATAAAAAAAAAAAAAAATATGTTCAAAGATAACTATAATAATAAAATAGTTAAAATCAATCATGTATTGTTCCTTGAAAAGTAATCTAGACACGCACCTTGGTTTACTAATCGTATGTTATATGATTGCTTCCCTCCCATTCAAAAGGGACCAAGGCATTACGGCTTCGAAAGCTCAAAAAATGATAAAAATGATGACATAATGTTTACATGGTAACGTGACGCTTTATGTGGGTGACATAACAATTTTAGTTAAGTTACACGTTGATGGTTTTGGATATTTTATTTATTAGGAGAGAATCAAATAGAAAGTTTAAATTGGTTAGGACAATAAAATTATGACATGTAATAAAATTAAGAAAAATAAAGGAAAGAATATTTTAGCCAATTTTATTCAATCTTCTTATTTTTTCTCTCTCAGTAACTTCAAAACCCACCATTTTCAAAACTCACCATCTTTAACATTTTCTTCACTTTCTATCTCAATAATCACTATATTATAATGCGATTTTCGTCACCAATCAATGGT
The DNA here is from genome assembly GCA_030545235.1 of Helianthus tuberosus. Classification (NCBI taxonomy): domain Eukaryota; kingdom Viridiplantae; phylum Streptophyta; class Magnoliopsida; order Asterales; family Asteraceae; genus Helianthus; species Helianthus tuberosus. The sequence continues at coordinate 19,972,934 of CM060359.1, forward strand.
TCAAACACCCAATCAACGTGTTCTTTTACTTTTATCGAAAAAACCCAATTTAATTTCATACAGTATCTCATTTTTTTCCGTGATTTTGAAGCGAATCACTCGAATCGTTCGATTCGAACGCTGATAAGTATTTCTAGCATTCAAATTTCGTCAATCATTGAAGAAATCGGCTTCAATCTATGTAAGAAATTTTTTAATTGCATTTTTACGATCTGGGTTTTTGAATTGAGTCGTTACGTTTTACAAAGTAATGAAAAACATTTTTTTTTATATTTTCAGTCAATTGGGTTTCAGAAACAACACATTTTATTGTGTTTTTAGTACATTGCATTTTAGGTAAAACATATTTTTTTCAATTTTCTGACCATTGCGTTTTAGAAAAAGACATTTCTTTATGTTTTCTGACAATTGCGTTTTAGAAATAACAAATTTCTTTGTATTTTTAGGCCATTGTGTTTTATAAAAAAAGACATTTCTTTGTGTTTTTCGGCCACTGCGTTTTAGAAACAACACATTTTATGTGTTTTTAGTCCATTAAGTTTTAGTTAAAACAAATTTTATGTTTTTTTAGTCCATTGCGTTTTAGGTAAAAGACATTTCTTTATGTTTTTCAGGAATCGCGTTTTAGAAACAACACATTTTATTGTGTTTTTAGTCCATTGTGTTTTAGGTAAAAAAATGTTTTTTAGTCAATTGTGTTTTAGGTAAAAGACATTTTTTTATGTTTTCCGGCCATTGCCTTTTAGGTAAAAGGCGTTTCTTTGTGTTTCTGGCCATTACGTTTTAGAAATAAGACTTTTCTTTTGGTTTTTAGGCCATTGCGTTTTACAAAAAGAAATTTGTTTGTGTTTTTCAGCCAATCTGTTTTAAAAATAACACATTTCTTTTGTGTTTTTGTCTATTACGTTTTAGAAACAAGGCATTTCTTTGTGTTTTTTGTCAATTGCGTTATAGAAAAAAAAATCATTTTTTATGTTTTTTGTCCATTGCGTTTTACGTATCTGGGTTTCGAAAAATTTGTTTTCAAAAATATAGTAATAGTATACTCGTTTTAAATATAAAAAAAACTCGTTTTTTTGTGCAATTTTTATAAAAAAAATAATATCTTATGAAAGAGTTATTAACGTTTAAAAAACTGAGGGGGGAATTGGAGGAGAGAGAAACTATTGTTTTTAGGGCTGTAAACGAACCGAACGAACACGAACAAGGCCTTGTTCGTGTTCGTTTGTTAAGGAAACAAAAGTGTTCACGAACGGTTCATGAATACTTACCGAACGAGATTTTATGTTCGTGTTCGTTCATTAAGGAAATGAGTATGTTCGCGAACGGTTCACGAACACAAATAAATTTGACGAATGTGACGAATGATAAAGGTGGATGGCCTAGAGAGTAGCACTAGAACTTGAATTCCTTATTGTGGAACGGTTGTCGATCATAATCGTCGATGTAAATAATAAGAAATGAAAGGGAAATGGTGCATAAACAAGGTTAAATATGGTTTTTTAGTTTAATTTTTAGGGTAATAAAATAAATATAAGTTTAATTATATAAAAAAAAGTATTGATAAAATATATGAAAGTACAAAAATCTTTCATTAAAAGACAAACATGCGAACATAAACGAACGCAAATGAACGAATGTTCACGAACACGTTCACGAACACCTTACCAAACGTTCAAACATGAAATGCTATGTTAGAATCCGCGAGGCGGATTCGAAACATGAAATGCTATGATAGAATCCGCGAGACGGATTCGAAACATGAAATGCTATGTTAGAATCCGCGAGACGGATTCGAAACATGAAATGCTATGTTAGAATCCGCGAGACGGATTCGAAACATGAAATGCTATGTTAGAATCCGCGAGACGGATTCGAAACATGAAATGCTATGATAGAATCCGCGAGACGGATTCGAAACATGAAATGCTATGTTAGAATCCGCGAGACGGATTCGAAACATGAAATGCTATGTTAGAATCCGCGAGACGGATTCGAAACATGAAATGCTATGTTAGAATCCGCGAGACGGATTCGAAACATGAAATGCTATGTTAGAATCCGCGAGACGGATTCGAAACATGAAAGAAGTTAAAGTATGAATGCAATGCTTGAATCCGCGAGACGGATTCAAAACAAAGAAGGTACGAAAGGTATGAGTAATGTGTTCGAATTCGCGAAACATATTTAAGATATAAAAGACGAAACTAGTCAAAAAAAAGAAGAAGTCAGTAGCTTGACCATGTATGCGTCAAACAAGTCATATAAGTAAATGTAAAGCAAATAAACAAAAGAATATAGAAATGTAGAGCGATGTTAGCTACGAAGTTAAGCACGTAGGTATGACGATGACATAGCAGTTTTGTTGTGATAACAAAACAAGAGTTAAATGTTATACAATGTGTCTATGGAATGGAATCTTAAAGGATGAGATGAAAGTACTAAATCCGTTATAAACGGATCATATGAGTGTAAGCATTATTATAAGTTTGAATAAGTATGTATATTAACCTATTATTAACGGGTTAAAGGAAATGAGAATGTTATATGAAAGTATGCCATGGAAAGTACAGACTTGTTAAGAAGAAGAAGCTAAATGTTTGAATAATTATGAAATGAGATAGGATGATTACTTATGATTACGATGTGAGTGTTAAGTCAAACATATATGTGTGTGTGTGTAAGGGAAAATGAGAAAGGTTTCGGGGACGAAACCTCATTTAAGGGGGGTAGACTTGTAACACCCCAAAATCAGATTATTAATTTGCTAGTTTGTTATCATGTTTAACAAAATGAGGTATAATAACTAGGTTAGTAAACCTAGTTAAATGTCTAGCAAATTAAGTAAAGGGAAGAAACTTGTGGCAACTATGATGGGTGATAAACTTGAGGGACTAGGATTGCCAAATTTGAAAGTGAATTTAATTAAAACAAAAACTCACACACACAAGGTGTGTGTGTGCGTGAGAACGATCAGGAGCAAGGGGAAACCCTTCTCCTTCAACTACTTACAAGAACTCAAGAATTGAACCTGATTTTGGGGAGAAATCGGATGCATGAGCTTATATTCTTAATCATCTAGACAAGATGAACATGTGGTAAGTTGAAATTTGTGAATTTTTTATCTTACATGAAGTGGGTTATTGATTAATCCACGAATTGGTTTGAAATTAAGCGTGATTATGTGTTAGAATCGCTATATAAAACGTGTATTATGTATGATTTCAGTTAATTTGATGATTTAAGAAGAAACCCACAATGTTGAATGAAGGTAGCGACATGGGTGTTCTACCCATGTCCAATCCTTGTTTGATGTATTTGTTACTAGCTTGAAATGGGTTTGGTGATGTTAGTTTAGGGTTAATTGTATGAATGGAATGTGATTTTGAACACTCTCTTGGTGATTTAGAAGTTGGAAGTTAATGACTATGCTTGAACTAGTTGTAAACTATGCATAGTAGGTTGTACGCACACCAAGTGTTTGATAAAATGACTAGGTAAAGCTAGAAAGTGAAATTGTATGCAAGTTGTGAGTTACATGTATAGAAAGCGATTGTGATAAAAGTAGTGGTTTACTAACTTGGAAAAATATGCTTTAGATGGTACTCGTATATAAAATCGGGTTGAAAGTATATGTCGGTCAAACTTATGCATTAGGAGCTTGTACATTGTGTTTGAACGAGTGAGGTTGCTATGCGGTCTACTAATCCTTTAGTTAGGGTGAAGATGATGACTAGAATCACCTCCTATGTTCAAGTCTTGTTGAAAGATTGATGTATTATGTGGGTATGATGAAGTATTGTTAGATGAAAGTATAGGAATATGATGATGTTATGTTTAATGTTCATTTGGAATGATACATGATGATTAGTAGTTGGTTTTGATGGGTTATGTATGAGTTTAGAAGAATTGTGCATGAAATAGTTGTACGTTATGCTTAAAAGGTAGTACTCACATCAAGTGTATGATGAAATGTATATAGTGTCGTACGTATAGTCGATTATGATGTTACGGGTATTCGATGATAAGTCGATAGTTGAGTATGGTTAATAGTTGACTTTTGAAAGTCAACTAAGTATAAGAAACATGATTTGACTCATGGTCGTAATTGTAGGTTGATGGGAAGTCGTATGGTACATGTTATAGCAATCCGTGTTAAATGTAATGACATGATGAGTTATATGAGTTTAACGTATACGGATATGATTATATGAAGTTGATTATGTATTTTAATGCTTGTTAGAAATGACTAAGGCAAGTTAAGTGTGAATTATGCGAATGATATGAATGTTACATGTACAAATGAGTATGCTAATAAGAGCGTGGTTTCGATGAAATGAAAGTATAGGAATCACGTCGTGACGGACTCAAGTAGGAGGTGTTAACGGGTCAAGATGAGGCAAGGAATCGGATACGAGCGCGGACGCATAAGGTAAGTGATTTCTATAATCACTTCTTATGTTTGGATAGGTGATATGGTGTTTTAATTTACTAAACTTGATGGTTGAGGTCAAATATGTGACGTAATCTTATGTCGTAAAGGATGGAATTTAAAGTTGACCAAAATGCCCTTGATGGGTATTTTGGGCAAACGATCTTAACAAGTAGTTTAGGAACAAGTTATTTGATGAGTATAATGTTTTGAGCAAGTATGGAAGTGAAGAGTATGGTCTTGGTATGTCATAAACCAATTAATGCGCAAATACCCATAATGGGTCAAATAATTGGAATGTGATAATAAGTCGATAAGGCGTAAGATAAGAATTTCGTTAATCCGGATGTGGGATTTTAAGTTTATATGATAGAATGTGAATTTACAAGCATGTAGGAAGAAACGGGAGGTTAAACGGGTAAACGGTTCAAAAGTTATGCGCGTTTTAGTGCGTACGGACGACGAAACGGAACTGCAGAAAAGTGCCATTTCTAGAGGTAGTCGCCGACGGGCTCTAGAAAGTTGATTTTTTTGCTGACGGGTTATTTACCTGTCTACGGGGTTTTTGGCTACGGGAAGAACCACGGGCAGTCGCCGACGGGCCAAGGGCCGTCGCCGACGACCACCCCAAGTCTAAAAAGCTGAAATCTTGTTTCTAAGTTGATTTATGTATCGTAGGCTTCGGTTTGTTATCCGTGGACTACGGCGGACCTTCCAAACATGATTTTGATGGTTCCTTAGATGTTTATGGGTTATAAAACTAAGTCTAAGACCCATGTAAATAATGAATGATTATGTAGGAGATACACGTGATCTAATACGTGTTCGTTAAGGTATGCACGTATGTAGATATGTATGTATGTATGTATAAAGAAATGTACGAGTGTATGCATGTTTGTAACGATGTAGGAAGGGTATCTACGTATGTAGATGTGTATGTACGTATGTATAAGAATACTTATGAGTGTACGCATGTATGTAAAGATGTAGGAGAGTTATGTATGTATGTAATTGTGTATGTACGTATGTATAAGAATATTTATGAGTGTACGCATGTATGTAAAGATGTAGGAGAGTTATGTATGTATGTAGTTGTGTATGTACGTATGTATAAGAATATTTATGAGTGTACGCATGTATGTAAAGATGTAGGAGAGGTATGTATGTATGTAGTTGTGTATGTAGGTATGTATAAAGTCAAGAATGATTGTATGCACATTTGTAAAGTTGTAGGGATGGTAGGTACGTATGTAGATGTGTATGTATGTATGTATGTATGTATGTATGTAAGTACATATGTAGTCATGAATTTGACACGTTGAGCGTTAACGTTATTAATGGTGTACCTTGAGAATGAAAAGTAATGCAGGTACGTTATTGAAGCCTCACCAGGAAATGGATACGCAGATGAGATGCTTAAAGTTTCTTAAAGATCTAAATGTGAAGTGTACGCGAATGATCTTGGTTATATAATGTGTGCTAATGTTTTGAATGTATGTGGTGAGTGCAGGTTGTACGGATCACGGGCGATTATCACAAGGAAAAGAGGTCGAAGATCGAGTCACTAGAGAGATTGTGCGGGGAAGTTGAATGTAAAATGTAGAAAACACAAGCTATGTTTTTAATTAGTAAATAAGAGGATGACGGATTTATGAATAAGAGTTATGTTAAAGTTAAAGTTTAAATAAGTTGAGGTATTTATAAAGAAAGAAATTTTATGGCACGAATTTCCGCTGCGACTTTTGTCAAATACGTGTTAGGGTCAAATGTAGTTGTGGTGGGAAATAAATTGATAAGAAATGTGAAAATATGAAGCCAGAAGCGAATGAAGGTGATCCGTGCTTAAATAAGACTTAAATACCCTTAACGGGTCAAAATAAGCATATGAGCGAAAATAGGTTTAAGAACGTATATAAACCCTTTATATGAACCTAGTATGATAGACAACCTTGAAATTATGGAGTTCATGAGAAATGGGGATCAAACAAACGTGTTTGTTTGATAAATGCATGAACGGGTCGAATAATTCTTAAATGAATATTAAGCCGGAAGCTTGTAAGTTAAGAATTTTCTTAATCCGGAGGTGGGATTTTAAGTTCGTATGATAGAATGTGAATTTACAAGCATGTAGGAAGAAACGGGAGGTTAAACGGGTAAACGGTTCAAAAGTTACGCGCGTTTTAGTGCGTACGAACGACGGAACGGAACTGCAGAAAAGTGGGTTTTCTGCAGGGCGTCGCCGACGGGCTCTCAAAATCACCAAATTGGCCGACGGCCTAACTAACTGGATACGGGGTATTGTGGGCGACGGGCATTTTGAGAAGCCGTCGCCGACGGGTACCCACCCCGTCGCCGACGGGCTGTCTAGCCCACTTCCCCGTTTTGCTTAGCTTCGCATTTCCGGTTGACCGTCACGCGTCCCGTTGCTCCGTTAAGCTTCCGACTGGGCCGAAATTAAGTTTCTGAGGCATTTTTGATAAAGGACTATTGTCCAAAATAAAATTTTTCCCCAGCCAGGGGCTCTGCCCCTTGGACCCCGCCAGGGGCTGCCGCCCCTTGGACCCCGCTTTTCTCGGGGGCGCTGCCCCCGAACCCCCGTTAGTCCCAATGAAGGATATGCACATATGCAGATATGTATAAATGAATGTATGTATGTATGCACGTATGAAAGCATGTACGATTTAGATACGTTTGAGTATTAACGTCATTAATCGTGTTTCCGTTGAGAAAGCACTGTAATGCAGGTATGAGAACATTGGATGTGTGAGGAATTGAAGTTAATCTCAGAAAGGGTAAAGTTACGTAATGTTACGAATTGAACCAATTATGAACCTTGAAAGGGTTTTATGAGTATGAATATTTTATTGTTTTAAAGTGTTGAAGTGTTATTAACATAGTATGAAAGTTTATGGGTATTATTTATGTAAAATGCGAAGGTCCTTAAAAATTTCAATTATGTACGCTTAGGTTTTACAAATTATGTTATTTGACCCATGTACCGTATAATGCTAATACAAAATTGGGAATTTGGGAAGGAACTATGGGTGAATGAACACCAAGATGAACGCAAGTATGAAAGGAAATGTGATAACTGTTAATGTTATAAATGAGAATGATGGAATTCTTGGCTGGTGATAATAGTAGAAGTGTTGAAAGGATGCTCATGATGAGAGCTCATTTTACAGACGAATGAAGTCAATCTGGTTAGAGGTCAATAAAGGAATGAAATCTTAGTTCAATCTTAAAGTATTCAGTAACGCCCATATGTGTGAATAGTAAGTAATGCATGAGAAATCACGAAGAAAATGATTTGTAATGTAATATATGAATGTACATGTAAATGTACGTATGCATGAAGAAGGAATTATCATCCATGAAGGTGTGAAAGGTATGTATGAATGTACGCATATACGTAGAGGTGTAGGAATGTATGTAATTATGTATATACATGTATGAATGTATTAAGGTATGAAGGTATCTATGAATGTATGCATGTATGAAGAGATGTAGGAATGTATGTATGTATACAAGTAGGAATGTATGAAGGTATGAAAATACGTATGAACGTACATATGTATGTAGAGAGATAAGGATGGTATGAATGTATGTAATAAATGTATGAAGGTACGTATGAGTGTGTGCATTATATAACGATAAGTAAGCATGTAAACATGTACGTATAGATAGTTATTGCTGCAAGTATGTTTTCGGGTGTATGTAATTAGATGTGTGAGTGTACATATATGAACGTATGTACGTATGTGTTTAAGGGGATTGAATGTGCACAAGGGAATAAAGCTTGTATATATTTATGTATGTATGTATGTATGTATGCATGTGTGAATGTATTCATGAAGGTATGTATGCATGTATGAGCATACGTGTAAATGTAAGTATGTGAGTAATATACTTGAGTTAAGAAAGTAAAAATAGGGCGTATAGTTATATTTGTTCATGAATGAGACTTTTATAAGGTATGAGTAAATTCTTGCCTCATGTTAGTTCCTATCGATCATAATATATCAATCAATCATGATTAATTAAACATGGATGATCATTCAAGTCATCATCCTTACCAACACAAATGGGTTTCACCTCTAATCATCAAATTAGCCCAAACCATGTATAATCTTGGTTCTATATCATGACATTAACACCTACTCATACTCAATTTCATACCAATTCACGATTTACAACATAACCCATCCCATTCAAAGTCATCAAACACCAAAATTCTACTTACCTTGTGTTCAAGAATGCATAGATGATCCAGAATCGAGACATGCATGGACTCAAGATCACATCTAGGGCTTGAATTTGCTAAATTTATGATAATTAGGGGTTTTCCCCTTTTCTCCTTCCTGCTCCATACGACACACACACCTGAATGTGTGTGTGTGTTTGTGTTTTAACCCTAATTAACCATTCAAGTTCCAATTTTAACATGTTTGCCCCCTAAGGATTCATTCCTTTATTATTTCTAGCTACTCCTTTTAACTAGGTTAAATAGCCTAGTTATTTATTTCCTGATATGTCCTATAGGAACATACGACAATATAAACATTCGGATTTTTGGGGTGTTACAACGTTCACGAACACAATTGAACGAACGAGACCTTTGTTCATGTTCGTTCATTTAACTAATCGAACGAAATTTCTTGTTCGTGTTCGTTCGTTTATTAAATGAAGGAACATAAACGAACTTCCCGCCGAACGGTTCACGAACTGTTCGCTGAACGTTCGGTTCGTTTACAGCCCTAATTGTTTTGGATTGACTATAATACCCATACAGAAACTCATGCACCTCCTTTTTTTTATCAATTATACTCATTTAATCCAATCCATTGATTAATCAATTGATGGTTAAGATTACTTTCTAGCATTCCTAGACAAAAAAAAAAAAAAAAAAAAAAAAAACTCCCTATTATATCATGACCCTTTATTTATTATATATTTTTTCTTTAGATATTTTATTATGTAGAGAAAGTGTAAAATACAATTGGTCTTAACGTACGAGTGTACGCGATGAGTATTCCGCATGTTATATTTTTCCGAGTTTGTTAAGCCACATGTTATAGGTTGTCCGGGTTTGTGAAGCCGCATGATGAATCTTCCGGGTTTGGTGTTAAAATCCGCATGTTATGGCCTCAATTCTGCATGTTATATTTTTCACAGCGTACGCATCGTACGTTAAGGTCAATTGTACGTTAACCAACCCCTTATTATGTAATCATAAATCAATTAAAACCAAATAACCTATATTTTCTTTGTAGTTTTATAATTTCCCTTTTGATGAATCATGAATGTAACTTAAAGAGACAGTGAGCATCACGTTTACGTGTATTATGTTTCTACTCTTTGTTATACAAGGCTTAAAGAATTTAAAGATTCATGAACGAGAGAGATAGTTTGTGGGTGAGAGCTATGGAGTCGATTCATGGTGAGGTAGCCAAGGCAGGGATTGCGGATCAAGATGACTGTGATTTCGGACCCTCTACTTGGAGTTGAATGCTGAAGTTAAATGCGAACTTAAACAATATTGGTGTTATCCCGTAGTTGACCATATCAAAATATATTGGAAATGGCGAATCGTTTACTTATTGTGTTGATGCTTGGACGGGATATTTGCCTCTTAAAAACAAATTCTCGAGACTCTTTGCTTTAGAGATTATCAACAACTATTCGGTGGCACAAAGACTTGTTTCTCAAGGGTGGTTTTGGCACAAACCTTTGGGCGTGACCATGGGTGTAGCTATGAAGGGGCCGGGAGGGCCCGACCCCCCGAACTTTTCGCTCAGTAGTGCTATGTATGTACGTTTCGTATATAATTTTTTTTAGAGATAAACATTTTTGGACCCCCAGTTTTATAAAAAGAAAATTAGGTGTATACTTTTAGGTACGTTGACTTCCGACCCCCGGTGGAAATTTTCAAGGTTCGCCACTAGGCATGACTCTTCTTATTTTGCGCCTTTGGATGTCATTCTCGATCTCGGATGTTCATCTCGCGAATAGAAGTGTAAGACCAAACCCAATGCATTATATTTAAGGATGCATTTTGAAGACATGACACAAGATGGATTAAATATTACATTGGAAGTGATATGCATTTTGAGAACCGCTACGTGTGCCTGCATTTAGGAATTTGGTGGACCCCATTTAAATTATAACCTTATTAAAAAGCAACTAATTTATGTATATGAGAGTTGTACAATTGGCTTTGGGAGCTTTTAAAAAACAATTGGAATTTTCCTTTTTGACCCTAAAGTTTTAAACTTTGACAATTTAAGTTTAAAGTTTTAATCTTTGTTTCATTTTTAACCTTAATGTTTTAATCTTTGACAATTTAAGTTTATAGTTTTAATCTTTGTTAATTTAACCCCTTTCATTAATTTGATTTTTCACTTCTAATTCAAAAGTTTTCATCTTATACAATTTAACCCCTTTGATTAATTTGATTTTTCACTTCTAATTCAAAAGTTTCCATCTTTTGCGATTTAACCACTTTGATTTTTTTTACTTATGTGTTGTAATATTGGCTTTGGAAGTTTTTCAAAGAAAAAATGGTTATGCATATGGTTGTTGTAACATTGGCTTTGAGGGTTTTTCAAAAAAAAAATTGATTTTTTTACTTTTCACTCAAATGTATTTCATAAATTACCTTTAACGCAAAACAATTTGTTTTTTTACTTTTAACATAAAACTTTTTATCTTTTGCAATCTATGCTCACAACTTTTTTTACTTTCAACTTTGGCCCTTTATAATTTTCATTTTCCGCAAATTTTTCGTTTTATGCTTCGTTCTAAATTTTGTGACTAAACACATCGAAACGTGCGTCTTTGGTTTAACGTTTTTACGTTTCGTTCTAAATTTTGCGAGTTAACACGACGCAACGTACGTGTGTGGGTGAACGTTTTTACATCGTCTATTTTTTTCCCGTTTGAAAGGTTCAACATAACGTGCGCGTCCTAAATCGACTTAGTTATAACTAAAGAATCCCCGCAGCATTGCGGCAGGTCGTAATTCTAGTTAACATTAAATTTTCATTTTACCATAACTTAAAACAAAGAGTTAAATGTCATTTTAGTCCTGTGGTTTGAGCTATTTTGTCAGTATAGTCCAAAGGTTTCATTTTTTACATCTGGATTCAAAAAGGTTTTATCATTGCCATTTTAGTCCATGTGGTTTGGGCTACTTTGCCAGTATAGTCCAAAGATTTCATAGTCCAACTGACTTAACCCCATCCAATGAACTCTGTTACCCAGAGGGCAATTTTGTTATTTCATGTTTTTTAAATTTCAGTTTATTTTTATGATTGTTAAAACCATTTCTTTGTTATTAAATAAAGATCTTATATTATTAAAAAACACTAATTGTCTTCCCAAACCAAATACTTTATAAAAAAACAAAACCACACCAAATTCACTCTCCATCTTTAGGGCTGTAAACGAATCGAACGTTCAGCGAACAGTTCGTGAACCGTTCGGCGGAAAGTTCGTTTATGTTCGTTCGATTAGCTTAACGAACGAACACGTATAAAAAATTTCATTCGGTTAGCTTAGCGAACGAACACGAACACATGTCTCGTTCGTTCGATTGTGCTCGTGTACGTTCGGTAATATGTTTGGTTACGCTCGTTCATGTTTGTTCGTTTACGTTCGTTCATGTTCGTTTGATTATATTAAAAATAATAAATAATAAATCTTTTATCTAAATATATTGAAAACTTGAAACCCTATTTTTTTCTACGTTAGCTAAAATTTGGACATTCTAAGACATTTTTGGGGATAATTATGTTTAAGTTAATTAAACTTGATTCATCGTTTGGTGGTGTAGTATACTTCTTTAATATGAGTAACATATATATAGGGTGGGGTTTCTAGAGTGAACACTAGTGTTTTTGTGAACTGAGTGAACAAATCCTGACCATTGATTTACATCATCAAATCGTAAAATACACTAGTGTACTTTCATCATACACTGGTGTATTTTCATCATCAAATCCTATTGATTTACATTTGTGTATTAATAATTAAGGGATATTATTAGTTCACACAGTTCACTATCAAGGGGTTGTTCACAAATGAACCTAACCCTATATATACACACACATTTCAACTAGGTGTTTTTAGTCCGTAGTGTTTTTGGTTCTATTTATACATTGGTGCTAAAATTATAACATGTATGTCGTGTTTTATTTTGTTGTTAACAAATGGTACATAGTGGATTATTTTGCAGACACTTGGTGATTTGTTTTGCCTGATTGTGTAATTTACTCTAATACAATCATAATTATTGAGAATTACCACATGTCACAAAATTGTGGCTTCTCACACTTTATAGAAATTTTAGACTTTATAACTAACTTCTAACGTATACACATATATAATTACATTACAAGTTACAATAAAATAAATTTTAGTTAATTAATTTACTTGTGTTGAAGTACATAAATAAAAAAAATGTGAAAATAATAATTAGGAAAATTAAATGTATGAAAGGATAAAGTGCATTGAATGAGTCTTACTATTTAAGAGAAGAATGAGTCTTACTATTTGAGTGCCAAAAATATGTATGAACAGTGAAAATGGTCCATTTGTTATTTCAAGCGTCACGCACGTGAAGCTTATTAGTCAAACGGCAATATGCAAATATTTTCATGTTACACGACCATATATTTTTGGTAGTGTTTGTTGAATAAATAATATGCACATACACCCCTAAACCTTTTAACTACTATACTAGTATAACCCTCTATCATACAACTATTACAATTGGGTCCTTCATGAATAGAGGCAACTTCTATCTTCTACTGGCTCAAAATATCAAATCCCTTTTTTAGATCTTTGTGTTTATATTTTAAAAGAGAAAAGAATGTTTAATCCATTTTTAAATATGACTATTTAAATAATTAAAAACTAAAAGCTACTATTATTTCAAACTTAATTTTTTTGAACGGCAAATTAAATAAAAAAATATATTACTTTAGAATTAAACGAAAAATGACTACTTTTTAAATTTTAGAAAATAAAAACAATTTTAATTTATATCTTCATTAAAATTTCTACGTCAATATTTATATATTCCACATCAGCGTAAGAATATAAGAAAAAGTTAGCTATTACATCGCCAGTACTGTTTTTTTTTTTTTTTTTTGAACGGCTAATTTCTTTAATTCTCTTTCGTCTGTGAGACTTGAACCCAAGACCTTCCCATTCCAAACCTAGGTGATTTAAAGGCTTTGCGTTTGCCAATGGACCACCACATCATCAATACTGTAACATTTTTTTAATTGCAAACCTAGTAAAAATATTGAAACAACACAACATAGTTAGCATTGTGAAGTTTTTCCTATTTTTACTATAACTAGGTTTAAAGAAGTTCGCCGCCTTGCGGCGAATTTCTTTTGTTATTTAGTCTGTATTGTGTTTTGAAATCACTACGAGCATGTTGCGAATAGAACTGCTGACAAAAATTAAAAAAAATGTAGAAAAAAACACTAAAAGATAACCGAAAGAAAATCAACCAAAAAGTTGTATGGTAACGATGTTGTTCGTATAGAACCCGTGGTCGGAGATGGGCAAATTGTTCTGGGTACCGGTACCAAATTTGCCGTACCGAAAGATCTTAAGTACCAATTCGGTACCGACTTTTGGTATTCCTTGTACCGGTTGACTACCATTTTTTACCTTCATATACCGGTATCGTAACCGGTATTTTCGGTATCAGTACCGATTCTGCATCGGTTGGCACCGAGCTCATCCCTACCCTTGAAATTAAAAAAAGAAAAAATTAAAAGTTGAAGAAAATTAACAAAAAAAAGTTGTACGATACCGTTGTCTGTACGGTAACCGTGATCAGGGATGAGCAAATGGTACCGGGTAGCAGCACTGAATTTTCCGAACAAAAAGATTTCCAATATCAATTCGGCACCAACTTTTGACGTTTTTTGTATTAGTGCCGGATTTTACCTTCATGTACTGATACCGAACATGACCGTCCTGATATTTTCGATACGAATACTGGTTCAATACCGGTTGACACCAAGCTTATCCCAACTCCTGATATAAAAAATAATATTAAAGTCATAAAGTAAAGAAAAAAACTATTATTATAATATTAAAATAATAAAAGTATTTAAAAAACTATATATTATTATAATTTTAAAATCACTATTCATTTCATTTCCTTCATTAATATATAGTAACCAGGTATTTTTGATACGAATACTGGTTCGATACCGGTTGACATCAATTTTATCCCAACTCCTGATATGAAAAAAATATTAAAGTTATAAAGTAAATAAAATAACTATTATTATAATATTAAAATAATAAAAGTATTAAAAAACTATATATTATTATAATTCTAAAATCACTATTCATTTCATTTCCTTTATTAATATATAGTAAAGTAATAATAATAGTAATAGTAATAATAATAATAATAATTAGAAACTCCGATTTAATCTTGTTTTTTAATCATCCTTGCATGTTACTATCATTAATCAACCTCTAATTCCCTAAATGGATGTTTCACTTTAGCTTCAAGTAGGGCTGTAAACGAACCGAACGTTCAATGAACAGTTCGTGAACCGTTCGGTGGGAAGTTCGTTTATGTTCGTTCATTTAATAAACGAACGAACATGAACAAGAAATTTCGTTCGATTAGTTAAATGAACGAACATGAACAAAGGCCTCGTTCGTTCGATTGTGTTCGTGAACCTTCGGTAAGGTGTTCGTGAACATTTGTTGATTTGTGTTCGTTTATGTTCGTATGTTTGTGTTTTAATTTAAGATCTTTGTACTTTCTTATATTTTATTTGTACTTTTTATATTATTAAACTTTTATTTATTTTATTTCCCTAACAATTAAACTAGGAAACCCACTTTCACCTTGTTTATGCATCATTTCCCTTCCATTTCTCATTATTTACATCCTCGAATACAATCGACCTCCGTTCCACAATAAGGAATTCAAGTTCGAGTGCTACTCTCTAGGCCATCTATCTTTATCTTTCGTCGCGTTCGCCAAATTTATTTGTGTTCGTTTGTGTTCGTGAACCATTCACGAACACGCTCATTTCCTTAATGAACGAACACGAACATAAAATCTCGTTCGGTAAGTGTTCATGAACCTTCGTGAACACATTTATTTCCTTAACGAACGAACACGAACAAGGCCTTGTTCGTGTTCATTCGGTTCGTTTACAACCCTAGCTTCAAGTAAACTAAAAAGTATTTAAATTACTCACATACAGCTGTAAACACTGTTGCAGAAATCGGCCTAGGCGGCCGATTAATCGCCGCCTAGGCGCTAGTCGGCTAGTAATCGCCTAAATTTGAGCAAATCGGTCAATTAATCGGTCCAAGTCAAAATCGGTCCTAGTCGGTCAAAAGTCGGTCCTAGTCGGTCAAAAGTCGGTCTAGTCGGACTAATCGGACCATGGTTTTTTTGCTCAAAATCGGTCCTAGTCGGGATTAATCGGTCCTAGTCGGGATTAATCGGTCCTAGTCGGGATTAATCGGTCCTAGTTGGTCAAAAGTTGGTTAATTTTTGAATTTTTATGTGAATTTTGAAGTATTTATGTGAATTTTGAAGTATTATTTTTATACTATTGGGTATATATATATAATTTTGAAAAAATACATATAAAAATCCCATTCCGATTAATCCCGATTAATCCCTAGGCTGTACCTCACCGCCCGATTAGCGCCTAGCGCCTTCTACAACATTGGCTGTAAACAAATCGAACCGTTCAGTTTGTAAACCGTTTGGCAGGAAGTTCATTTACGTTCGTTCGTTTAATTAATGAACGAACATGAACAAAAAAATTCCGTTCGGTTAGTTAAATGAACGAACACAAACAAATTTCTCGTTCTTCAATTGCGTTCGTGAACGTTCGATAATGTGCTCGTGAACATTCGTTTACGTTCGTTTGTTTATGTTGTTCGTTAAATTCTTTTAGCATTTATCTATTTTATATTAACTTTTTTTATTCTTTAATTTTTATTTATCTCATTACCCATACAAATAAAATAGAAAACTCTATCTCCACCTTATTTTCCAAATTTTTTCATTATTCACATAAAAAAATAATATTCACCTTCGTTTAAAGATTAGGGCTTCAAGGTCTAGCAACACTCCCTCTGACCATCCACCTTTAGCCACCGCCATCGCCAATTTTATTTGTGTTCGTGAAGACGTTCCTTCCCTTAATGAACGAACACAGACATAAAATGTCGTCCAGTAAGTGTTCATGAACCATTCGTATACGCATTATATCCTTAACGAACGAACGAACACGAAGTTGGATTCGTTTATGGCCTTACAAAATATATATTCAACCCTATCTTTTTCATTGGTCTCGAATTTCACAAACAATGTGATTGAATTAGCAAGCCACATACGTTACACGTAGAAACATTAAAATGGGAAAAGTATCTCCCTACCAACCACGAAGTACACAACCCTCATAGCCGCAAAATTATGATCGTCAACTTACACAAAACAGTAATAAAATATAGGACACACAGTCCGTACGTGTGTCAAGCGATGTGCAATCGGTTAAAACTTGTTGTGATATTGATTGATGGTGATCGAGCTACATTCATCCTTTAAAAGCCAAGCCTCCAAATTGTTTGCTTTCTTCTTGCTATTAGGGATATCCATGATCTGCTTCGGTCGATTTTGATGAAAATTTTGGACCGAATGCTAACTACAGTGTTGAGAAATACCAAACCAAACAATATTTGTGGCTCGACTGCGTAAAAAATAAGTTGACGCTTTAAACCTCCACACACTTAAGTGCCTCTCAATTTTTTTTAATTATATACTAGAATTGCACATAAGTTTTTGATTATTTGAATATGCTTTTGCAAGTTTTAGTATTGTCAACATATCAATAAATGTTGGAATAAATAATTTATGCTACTTATCTTTGTGATTGTTTTTTACGTGTCACAAAATGGATATAAATAGGTGATTTAAGATTTAGGTTCGTTTATTTTTTTTTTTAGTTTTGAAGGGAAGAACAAAAATTCAATATACTAAGGGTTTTCTGCTCCATAATTAATGATATGTGAAAACAAAATTATTTTGTACACCGTTAGAAAAAAACCTATTAGATGCATCCTGTAAGATATTCTTTACTGCAATTTATTTTAACTTATTATATGATAATTTAAATTATTTAATCAACAAGATATAATAACTAATCAATATAAATCTTTTATTAATATAAAATTTGACTTACTAAAACTTTCAATAAAACAATGCACTTAAATTTTCAAATAATTAGTGAACCAATGAGTTTGGTGGCACATTGACAAAGGTAAAGCATTTAGAAACATTTAAGTTTGGAGTTTTTGAACTTAAATCCCATAGATAAATTCGTCTAAAAAAAGTTTAGCGAACTTTATTAAGATGACGTCATCAAATACCAAATCTAATCTAATCTAATCTTCTAATCTACTGGTTTCCTTATTATAATCTTAGGTTATGTTTAGAAATTGAAACATGTGAAATCTAGCATGACCAAATTTGAGTAGAACAAAGTTAAATATCCAAGTTACGCTATAATCCATTTGCATATAGAGAACTACGAAACACCAAACACGTAAACATTGATACTCTTATTGTTTTCTACTCTTATTGTTTTCTATGTGATATGTTACAGTACTTTGCATTTTCATTGACATCTAACTAAAGCTAATTTTGTAATAAACGTAATTCATTTATTCGTTTATTAAATAAATCATGTTTTCAAATTGTTTTTTTTATCAACTCATTTTACACCATTGTTCAATGCGACACTTAAAGATTACATATACGGCTAGTTTGGTTCATAATGATTAGGGTAAATTACACTTTTCGTCCTTTATGTTTGTATCGTATTGCAATAGATAGCGTTTAACTTTAATAATTACAGTCGCAATCATTTCTTTGGAAAACTCATTACACGTTAGGTCCTTTTACACTAACCCAGTTAAAAATTTCAGTTACTCTAGTCATGTGCATTGCACACGAGGACAATTTAGTCATTCTAAGCATTAATAATATATACTAAAAGAAATAAATAAAAAAACTTCAAAACAATTAATTATTTAGTTAACATTTTTTTTATAATCTATAATATGTATATCAATATATGTATGTATTATTTATACAAAGCATCATGTGTTGCATACTTAACTACGACCATCTACTCACCACCACCGTCCCACCACCACCACCACCTAACCCGCCGACAACCACGATCACCACCACCATCTCCATCACTAGGCTAAACTGTACAATCCAGCTCACTCGAATCGACCCTATGTGACGAATTCCGCCGCCGTCGCAGTCAACTCCGGCCAGGTTACCATCATTGAATCAGGCAACCACTTGAGACAACTTTGATACCAATCAACTCGTATATAACTACTGAATGAAAGCCATATGCTTTTATTCCTAATTTGTAATCACAAAACTCCAATTTTTGAATTTAACAATAAAAGAAGTGGGGATGTTAAATGACCGGACGATGGTCAATCCGGTTCAGAAGTTTCCGGTACCAGTAATCCCTGCTCCAGGTTTTGATGGATTTCATGGAAGGGGACAATATAGTTCTTCTGATGATGAAAGCTCTTCTTCTTTATAGGTATTTATTAAAGGTAAACGTTTAGATGATTTTGGGTAGGTTCTGAATATGGAAAGAACAAGATGAAATCCCTGTAAAAAAGTTTGGATCTAATTTAAGTTGGTTGGTTATGAAGAATTCATTGTAATATTTTGTTCCTAATAGTGTTTGTTTGAAGAAGAGGACTTAGTCAAAACATAATCTGTAATCACAAAACTCCATTTTAAAACCTAAAAGTTTTTGTGGTGTTTGGAAACATATTTCTTGCGTTTTGGGGGGTTGTGTGGTTATAACTTATAAGTCAACTCTGTCAATGGGTCAAGAAGGGTTTATAATAGGGAAGAAGACAAGAGTAAAATGACTTTATTGCCCTCATATAGGGTGCACGTGACCAAACTTAACCTTTAAAATAAATCAAGTTAGTGTTAAAGGACGAAAGGTGTGACGAGTTTTCCAAATAAAGGATTGAGGCTATAATTATTGAAGTTAAACGTTATCAATTGCAATCCGATACAAACATAAATGACGAAAAGTGTAATTTATCCTAATGATTAATTGGTTGCTATTTGTGTTCAAACAATCTAAAAAAAAATCCCATCTTGAAGAGTGGATTGATTGCTGCTGTGGTCACATGATTGTGTATGTGAATATGTCATAACAATTCAAAATATTTCATTCTCATTGATTCACTGCATCTTGTGCTGCTTGATAATTAACCATGTATTTTTTTTTCTATGTGAATCCAATCATTTTTTTCTCTCTCTAAAATGTGTTTACTGCATTATTTATCTTCATGATAGCGAAGAAAGTAATTTTGTCGATTAATTGGTAAATAATAATATTTTATTCTGTTCATATATTTTAAAATCATTTCACACACACAAAAGCAATAGATGTTAATTTATGCATTGCATATTTTACCACACTAATTACAGAGATGGGTCCTGTGGTTTATAGCTAGTTTCACCTTTGGTTACTAACTTTTTTTTAACAGGTTTAGGTTTTATGGTTTTAAATTTGTAGCACTTTTGGGTACTAACACCAAAATTATCAATATAATGACTAAAATAACATTCCATTCTTTTTAATTTTATCGATGTAACACATTTGATTACTAACACCTAATTTTATTTAAGTTTAAATGATTCACTGCATCTTGTGCTGCTTGATAATTAACCATGTATTTTTTTTTCTATGTGAATCCAATCATTTTTTTCTCTCTCTAAAATGTGTTTACTGTATTATTTATCTTCATGATAGCGAAGAAATTAATTTTGTCGATTAATTGGTAAATAATAATATTTTATTCTGTTCATATATTTTAAAATCATTTCACACACACAAAAGCAATAGATGTTATAATTAATTTATGCATTGCATATTTTACCACACTAATTACAGAGATGAGTCCTGTGGTTTATAGCTAGTTTCACCTTTAGTTACTAACTTTTTTTAACAGGTTTAGGTTTTATGGTTTTAAATTTGTAGCACTTTTGGGTACTAACACCAAACTTATCAATATAATGACTAAAATACCATTCCATTCTTTTTAATTTTATCAATGTAACACATTTGGGTACTAACACCTAGTTTTATTTAAGTTTAAATCAATTTTACAATATCAATTTTTTTTTATTTTCATCATTTTATTATATCTCTTAATTAACATAAAATCTATTTATTTTTTATTATTTTTATTTATAAATATAAGTTAAAAAAGTCAGAAAACATGCGCTCTATTTTTTATTTATTAACAATATTACTAAATAATACTAGATAAATATCTTACTAATATTATGAATATATAAAAACTCATTAAAATATAAATTAAATAATGAAACAAATGATATAATAAGTATCTATTAAAATCCATAGTAATCTTGAAAACACACGAATATAATATCTGAAAATTAGTTAAATTAATATATCAAGATATGTAGCCTAATCAAGAAAATCTGTTTAAAAATAAATACAACTTATTTAATATATTTTGTATAAAATAGTAAAAATGTATAATCTAATCTGATTTGTTTGTTACGATCAATAACTTGGCACATTTTAAGACAGTGTGATTAAACCATGACGTCTCTATTTTATTTGTGTATTTATGTGCTTAGGAAACAGTTTAGTTCCGATGAGATACAGTCTTTTATTATTATTGTTATTGGTTTTAATTTATTTAATCCCATATATTTAAAATTACAAAAATTAAAACTAAGTTTTATACATTAAACACGTGTAATACACGAAATTTTATCCTAATATCTTAATAATAATTTATTTGCACATTACCGACTATTATTATACCTATTGAATTTTTAATTATTTAAAATTTTGAGCAACTTCTAACGTGCTAAATTATTTATTATTTCTTAAAAATTATATATAAATATTTACTTATAAAAAATAAATAAATATATTTTATGTTAATTAAGAGATATAATAAAAAGATGAAAATAAAAAAAATAGATTTTGTAAAATTGACACCCTTCAAGACGACTCTTATAGACCTATACGAGGCGTATAACCTTTTTCAATTTCCAAGAGAATATCTGATTATGTCATATTTTGTCTTATTTGCCTCGTATAGGCCTATACTGGGCGTCTAGACGAAAAAATACCATTTAGCCCCTGATTTAGGCCTATACTGGGGGTAAATTGGTATTTTTTGCCTCTCTTATATGCCTAGTATAGGCCTATACTAGGCGTATATAAAGGGTTTTTTTTTAACAAACATTTTATACAATATTAATCGTTTTAGCAAACTTTTATACAAAAACAAGTTTTTTATTTTAAATAATTAATATTAGGACCCCTCGTTAGTGTTTTTTTGAGTTGAAAAATGGATGTTTTGGTAGGGTAATTTGATTGTTTTTTGAGGGTGATGTTTTTTTGAGTAAAAAAATGGGTGTTTTGGTCGGGGTAATATGAGTTGTTTTTTAAGAAAATAAAACTTTTCTTAAAAAACAACTCAAATCACCCCACCAAAACACCCATTTTTTTACTCAAAAAACATCACCCTCGAAAAACAATCAAATTACCCTACCAAAACATCCATTTTTCAACTCAAAAAAAAACCAACGAGGGGTCCTAATATTAATTATTTAAAATATAAAAAACTTGTTTTTGTATAAAAGTTTGCTAAAACGATTAATATTGTATAAAATGTTTGTTTAAAAAAAAAAAACCTTCAAGACGCCCAGTATAGGCCTATACGAGGCATATAAGAGAGGCAAAAAAGACCATTATAGCCCTGTTTTGCCCCCAGTATAGGCCTAATTCAGGGCTATAATGGTCTTTTGGACACCAGCATACGCCCAGTATAGCCCTATACTGGGCGTCTATTTTTAATTTTTTTTGTTTTCTTTTTTTAATATTTAAAAAGAGAAAACAAAAAAAAATAAAAATAGACGCCCAGTATAGGGCTATACTGGGCGTATACGAGGGGTCCAAAAGACCATTATAGCCTGTTTTGCCCCCAGTATAGGTCTAATTCAAGGGTATAATGGTCTTTTGGTCCACATAGACGCCCAGTATAGCCCTATACTGGGCGTCTATTTTTATTTTTATTTTTTTGTTTTCTCTTTTTAAATATCAATAACATTAAAACCTATATAACTTTGCAACTTTTTTGTGCATCATCAGTTGTACATTGGGCTGTGGGTGTTTTTCAAAAAAAAAATTGGGCTTTTATACACATGTCCACGGTAAAAACATAATCAGATCTTTCATCTCTCTAAAAACCCTAGATGAATGACCTTCAAATGTCTCACCGATTTGTACACTGTAGCCACCAATCATCGTAAGAAATTGCAGGTTTCAGTAGGCATGATATCAGATCTCCAAAGCAATCGTTTCTCTTCACTGCGTCGTCTACGAAACCGGTCAGATGAAGGATTCCGATGAAGACAATCGAAGAAGACGATGATGGTGATGAAGATGTTACAAATTTGAGTAACTTTTACTTCACTTCTGTGTTCAGATTCTGAGTCCGAACCCCATCGTTGCCGGCGGCTACAACCGTCTATGGTAGCGATGGAAGGTGATGATGATTGGTTGGGGAGCAGTGGATTTATCCTGTAGTTGCCAGAGGCTACGACCATCTATGGTGGCGGCGGAAGGTGATGATGATGAGTTGGGTTTCATCTGAGCCTCCATGGCTGCACAGCCCTAGCGGCGGTGACTACGGTTCTGGAAAATTTTGTTTCAGCCCACGGACATACCTGAGTATTTATGATAATAAATGACGTCGATCCAAATTTCATCTGAGATTATCAAAATAGGGTGGTGATGATGATAGGGTAAACCATATCTGAACCCTAATTGCAAATGTTTTTACTTTTTTTTTTGTACCGAAATCGGTTTTTAGGGCTGTTAGAGATTGAATGTTGTAGAGTTTATTAGTGGGTAGAAATGGGTTATGAGTGAAATCAAGATGGTCTATTTAGATGTTTTGAGTTTGTTATGGTGATATGGAAATATATCACAAAATTTATCCTTAGCAACACCACATTCTGACATTGATAAGATACATTTTTCAAAAACAACTCTGTAAAATGCTAATTGGTTTTCAACAATAATTAAACGAGTCTGATGATTAATAGATAAGACTATATAAGGGGTTAAGGGTCTTTTGTTTCTTTGGTTTGGTTTTTGTTGTATAGACGTCCCTATTTTGTTTTTTCTCTGTTATGTGGGGAGGTGCTTGACTTTTGGTTTGGTGTTGAATGAAAGTAAATTTTCTAAAAAAATGACTATCTAAGTTATTTTTTAGAGGTTAGGATTAAATGCTTAATTTTGATCTTTTACAAACTTTGTATCCATGTCACTTACTCCGTTGGATGTTAAAAGGCCAAAGGCATCAACATTATTTTTCCTTCATGATTGTTGTTGTTCTTGGTTAATAATTAATGTTGATGATTAGGCGTGCAATTAACTGAACATTTGTTGATCTACGCTTTTTAAATCTAAAATTAACTGGATATACATGATCATTCGTTTGACAAACCGAGCCCACTGGGTTACAATTCAATTCATGTTGAGTCAACACAAGAGTTTATTGACTAGATTCCTTTAGTTTCACCAGCATGCGCATGACTTAGGCCCTTGGTGCCAATCAATTTTGTTCACCCCTGGAAAATGTGGTGCTTATTACTAATCAAATGTTCAAATATGTGAGTTATGCATCCTAACCACTCTTCACACGACCTGCCCTGGTGCTTATGGTATGGACCATTACATGAACTGTCGTTATGTTATGCACATTAATCCTTAAATTTGGGGTAAGCTGTGTGATACAGATACTTTATCATTGATATGCTCTTTGTGGAAGATACATACGAAGGTTAACTGCTGTCATTGTGCATCACATATCAGCCTTCTAGAAGGTTGCCTTTCTGTTTCAAGTGGCAAATTTGCTAAGGTAATTTAATTTAGTTATCTTTAATCTGGTAGAGTAAATATATTATTTTTCTATTATTTACATCCTTACACAGGTGGGAGACAAAAAAAAAATTCAAGTCACTCTCTTGAAGTGTCTGGAATACTATATCCGCCCTATAAATAAATCTAAGGTGGATATTCTTTTGCAAAATCTTTATCACGTTAAGATATCTTTTCTAGCAAAGGCTTGTCATCCTTTTTGTAAGAATTAATTGGTTGATGAAAAAGTACCACTATAATATGATGCGTAATAAGAATTTTTATTCAAACTAATTATTTTTTTAGAATAATCAACTCAAGTGCTAGAGTATGAACCTGTCATGTTTAAGTTATGTGTTTGATTGAAACTTCCAAATGTTTCAGGCTCCGACGATTCAAGATCTAGCACAAGTGCCTACAGATCTGAGCCGAGGATTTCGGAACCCACAAGCTCAACTGCACCACAACCATCACCCTCGCCGGAAAACCACAATTTTAAAAAAGGCCATGAAGTGGGGTGGTGGTTCACGGTTGGAAGTGTTCGATGCGATGATGGTTCACTATTAGGGCCCAAAGCGAACTCAGGTATAAATTTTCCCCTTTTATATTCATTATGCTCTATACTAATTTTTGGATTTGATTGTATTGTTTGAGACATTTGGAAAATTGAAGAGAGGAAGCAGACATGGAGATTTTGGATTTCATTCAACAACAAACCTTGGGTACGACCCCTTTCTCAATTGAGTTTTTTTTTTCCTTTTTTGCTGCTCAGTTGATTTTTTTACCCTCAGCTCTTATGATTTAGAAATTCCACAAGAGCTATCGAACTCGAAGGAATCAGGCATATTGTCGTTGAAGGGCTATGGGTCGTTATATTATCATATATTCATAGTTATATAGCATGTTAAATACAATGAATAATGTGTTAAAAAGATGTTTTTATTCAGGAGTTTGAGATTTAACAATTACTAGATCACAAAATATGTGTGCATACTTGGGCCTGATACCTCCCGACCTCGCGCATACTAAAGCCTCGATACAAAATAAGCTAAAAAATTACTAAGTTTTTTTTAAGTTTCAACATGCCTGTTGTCGCAAAAATTTAATAACTTTGAACGTTACGTGTGTATTTAGTTTATTTAATGTCTGCTTAATTTAATGATTGTTACTATGTTGGTGTTTTTAGGGAAACTTGGAGAAGTGTTTAGGTAGTTGTGAAGTGGGAAAATGGCTACAAGTTTTAGTGCGGAGTTTGAGGTAATCAAATTTTTAGAAGGATTGTTGAACGAACAACTGTCTCGGAGTGGTCTTATACTAGCCTGTTATCGTTATATTACCTCCTTTTGTACATGCAGCTTGTATCTAATCATGTTCATACAAAGCTTGGACTCGATGTCTATATTTAGGGGGTTTTCTCTTTCGGCTACTCTAGAGAGAGTGCCGATGCTGTAATGAATCAAACGAATATTGGACAATCTTTGGCTTCTGGGATATATGTATGTTAACCCGGCCGCAACGCGGCGGGTGTTATACCTAGTTAATATTAACTATAAAAAACTCATATTAATTATAATAACACTAATATTAATTATAAAAAAACTCATATTAATTATAATAACACTAATATTAATTATGATAACTCATATTAATTATAATAACACTAATATTAATTATAAAAAAACTCATATTAATATCAATAACACAAATATTAATTATAAAAAAACTCATATTAATATCAATAACACTAATATTAATTATAATAACTCATATTAATTATAATAACACTAATATTAATTATAAAAAAACTCATATTAATATCAATAACACTAATATTAATTATAAAAAACTCATATTAATATCAATAACACTAATATTAATTATAAAAAACTCATATTAATTATAATAACACTAATATTAATTATACGATGCCTATACGAGACCTATACGAGACTTATACTATACTATACTATACTATACGACACGACACGATAGGCTTATACAAGACCTATACGAGACTTATACTACACTATACTATACGATACGATGCGATACAACACGATACTATAGGATACGATACTACATCCATAGGCCCATACAATGCCTATACGAGACCTATACGAGATTTATACTACACTTATACTATACTATACGATACGATACTATAGGTTAGGTCTCGTTTAGGCCTATTGGCTTATACAAGACCTATAGGGGACCTATACTAGACTTATACTATACACTATACGATACGATACGAAACTATAGGATATGATACAACACCCGTATACGTCGATAGGCCTATACAAGACCTATAAGGGACCTATACTACACTATATGATACGATAGTATCGTATTGTATTGTATCGTATAGTATTGTATCGTATAGTGTATAGTATAGGTCTATACGAGACCTATACGAGACTTATACTACAATATACGATACAATACAATACAATACGATACGATACTATAGGATATGATACAACGCCCGTATACGTCGATAGGCCTATACAAGACCTATAAGGGACCTATACGAGACCTATACTACACTATATGTTAAAAACAATGTAATATTTCTACGATCGAATATTTTTAAAGGCCGATCTTGAAAACGGTAAAATATTTTTATAAAAAAATAAAACTTTTCTTAAAAAACAACTCAAATTACCCCACCAAAACACCCATTTTTTTACTCAAAAAACATCACCCTCCAAAAACAATCAAATTACCCTACCAAAACATCCATTTTTCAACTAAAAAAAACAACGAGGGGTCCTAATATTAATTATTTAAAATAAAAAAACTTGTTTTTTGTATAAAAGTTTGCTAAAACGATTAATATTGTATAAAATGTTTGTTAAAAAAAAAACCCTTCAAGACGCCCAGTATAGGCCTATACGAGGCATATAAGGGGCAAATGGTCATATATGAGACCTATACGAGGGGTCCTATACGCCCAGTATAGGCCTATACGAGGCGTCTTGAAGCAGTCAAACCAGAAGTGACATGAGTCAGACACTGATTTTGATGTAACCCTATACGCCTCGATAGGCCTATACGAGGCGTCTAGGGCTTAAAGGTGTCCAAATAGGCAAGCATGGTGTCCAAATAGATTGACCCTTTATAATATGTATATCAATATATGTATGTATTATGTATACAAAGCATCATGTGTTGCATACTTAACTACGACCATCTCCTCACCACCACCGTCCCACCACCACCACCACCTAACCCGCCGACAACCACGATCACCACCACCATCTCCATCACTAGGCTAAACTGTACAATCCAACTCACTCGAATCGACCCTATGTGACGAATTCCGCCGCCGTCGCAGTCAACTCCGGCCAGGTTACCATCATTGAATCAGGCAACCACTTGAGACAACTTTGATACCAATCAATTCGTATATAACTACTGAATGAAAGCCATATGCTTTTGTTCCTAATTTGTAATCACAAAACTCCAATTTTTGAATTTAACAATAAAAGAAGTGGGGATGTTAAATGACCGGACGATGGTCAATCCGGTTCAGAAGTTTCCGGTACCAGTAATCCCTGCTCCAGGTTTTGATGGATTTCATGGAAGGGGACAATATAGTTCTTCTGATGATGAAAGCTCTTCTTCTTTATAGGTATTTATTAAAGGTAAACGTTTAGATGATTTTGGGTAGATTCTGAATATGGAAAGAACAAGATGAAATCCCTGTAAAAAAGTTTGGATCTAATTTAAGTTGGTTGGTTATGAAGAATTCATTGTAATATTTTGTTCCTAATAGTGTTTGTTTGAAGAAGAGGACTTAGTCAAAACATAATCTGTAATCACAAAACTCCATTTTAAAACCTAAAAGTTTTTGTGGTGTTTGGAAACATATTTCTTGCGTTTTGGGGGGTTGTGTGGTTATAACTTATAAGTCAACTCTGTTAATGGGTCAAGAAGGGTTTATAATAGGGAAGAAGACAAGGGTAAAATGACTTTATTGCCCTCATATAGGGTGCACGTGACCAAACTTAACCTTTAAAATAAATCAAGTTAGTGTTAAAGGACGAAAGGTGTGACGAGTTTTCCAAATAAAGGATTGAGGCTATAATTATTGAAGTTAAACGTTATCAATTGCAATCCGATACAAACATAAATGACGAAAAGTGTAATTTATCCTAATGATTAATTGGTTGCTATTTGTGTTCAAACAATCTAAAAAAATCCCATCTTGAAGAGTGGATTGATTGCTGCTGTGGTCACATGATTGTGTATGTGAATATGTCATAACAATTCAAAATATTTCATTCTCATTGATTCACTGCATCTTGTGCTGCTTGATAATTAACCATGTATTTTTTTTCTATGTGAATCCAATCATTTTTTTCTCTCTCTAAAATGTGTTTACTGCATTATTTATCTTCATGATAGCGAAGAAAGTAATTTTGTCGATTAATTGGTAAATAATAATATTTTATTCTGTTCATATATTTTAAAATCATTTCACACACACAAAAGCAATAGATGTTAATTTATGCATTGCATATTTTACCACACTAATTACAGAGATGGGTCCTGTGGTTTATAGCTAGTTTCACCTTTGGTTACTAACTTTTTTTTAACAGGTTTAGGTTTTATGGTTTTAAATTTGTAGCACTTTTGGGTACTAACACCAAAATTATCAATATAATGACTAAAATAACATTCCATTCTTTTTAATTTTATCGATGTAACACATTTGAGTACTAACACCTAGTTTTATTTAAGTTTAAATGATTCACTGCATCTTGTGCTGCTTGATAATTAACCATGTATTTTTTTTTCTATGTGAATCCAATCATTTTTTTCTCTCTCTAAAATGTGTTTACTGTATTATTTATCTTCATGATAGCGAAGAAATTAATTTTGTCGATTAATTGGTAAATAATAATATTTTATTCTGTTCATATATTTTAAAATCATTTCACACACACAAAAGCAATAATTTTATAATTAATTTATGCATTGCATATTTTACCACACTAATTACAGAGATGGGTCCTGTGGTTTATAGCTAGTTTCACCTTTAGTTACTAACTTTTTTTTAACAGCTTTAGGTTTTATGGTTTTAAATTTGTAGCACTTTTGGGTACTAACACCAAAATTATCAATATAATGACTAAAATACCATTCCATTCTTTTTAATTTTATCAATGTAACACATTTGGGTACTAACACCTAGTTTTATTTAAGTTTAATTCAATTTTACAAAATCTATTTTTTTTATTTTCATCATTTTATTATATCTCTTAATTAACATAAAATCTATTTATTTTTTATTATTTTTATTTATAAATATAAGTTAAAAAAGTCAGAAAACGTGCGCTCTATTTTTTATTTATTAACAATATTACTAAATAATACTAGATAAATATCTTACTAATATTATGAATATATAAAAACTCATTAAAATATAAATTAAATAATGAAACAAATGATATAATAAGTATCTATTAAAATCCATAGTAATCTTGAAAACACACGAATATAATATCTGAAAATTAGTTAAATTAATATATCAAGATATGTAGCATAATCAAGAAAATCTGTTTAAAAATAAATACAACTTATTTAATATATTTTGTAGTAAAATAGTAAAAATGTATAATCTAATCTGATTTGTTTGTTACGATCAATTACTTGGCACATTTTAAGACAGTGTGATTAAACCATGACGTCTCTATTTTATTTGTGTATTTATGTGCTTAGGAAACACTTTAGTTCCGATGAGATACAGTCTTTTATTATTATTGTTATTTGTTTTAATTTATTTAATCCCATTATACATATATTAAAAACAAAAGCTTGTGAATAGTACCTTACAACACTTTCAATACTGTATATATGTAATTGATGTTGCCTTTATTATGAGTATTTAGTCATTAGTAAACTGGTTACCTGTGTCTATTTGTATCCTGGTGAACTTGAGTTCGAAACTAACCATCCCTTTTTTAACACTCTCTTTTTATTTGCCGTTTCAGTCTACCAGAGAAGGAGAAAGAGGTAAAACCTTACCGCCTGTCTCTCTCCTTCAAAACCCTCTCTCAAGACACACATAGCAGGCCTTTCAGAACACCACAAACATTGTCGCTTTCCCGGCCTCACAGTTTTCACCAGAGAAAGGAGAGAGAGAAAGAGGGTGTGTTCTGCTAGGGAGAGGGGGAAAGAGATCGAAGAAATCACGTTAGGGTTTATTTGGGCGGTTTTGGCGCGTCTTTTTGTTTTACACGTTGCTTCGTCCCTTTCACACATCAAATCCAGAGAGATATGCATACACACACATCAAGTGCACAGAGAGAAGAGAGATGTATACTTCTCCCGTTGTCGGAAAACGACGGCCTTAATCTCGCCGTTCTGATTGCTTAGTCGGTGCATGATCTCGGAGAACCGTTCTGTTTAGCATAAGATCTAAAGCCCTAATTTTCTGATGAAGAAAAAGACCCAGGCAACTACATCACGCGGCGCCGCAGGCGGTTTAGGGGTCCAGGTACGGTCATCATGCTCTTTGTTCCAAATTGCATATTATTTCTGGATTTTGCCTGGAGTCTGAACCACAACATATGGTTGTGGTTGGTGTAGGGTTGTATCTGAAGCAAGCTAAAGTTCTTTAAATCTATGAGGCTTCAAGTGCTGACCTAATATTAAGGTTTTGTTTAACGGGAAAAAAAATTATAATATGTATTTATTGTTTAATTTCAAAATTTGATGACTGGAAACAAAATAGATTGGAGGGGTAGACTTTTGTTATGGAGATCAAACTCTGACATAAAATGCTTTGCTTCTTACTATCAAGAAGTTCTAACATGTTGCCCTCATAATCAAACATACCCAGATGCTTAGTTATCAACAAGATCATATATTTAGTAATCAAATCTAATATAAAGAATCACAGGGTAGAGAAATATTAAAATCAATGACAACAATAATACGGCATAGAGGAGAGATGGACACCATTGGGGGCTGGGAAGATGGGATTCATGATTAAATGGAGGCCAATTTTTGGGCCGCTATAGTGCTATTTTTTTTTGTTTGCAACTTAATTACCTGGATGCTATTTTGCTACCCTTTGGGCTGCCGTTAATTAGTGGGTTGCAATCAAATTTGAGTTCTTAAACTTTTGGGCTTATGCAGTGTGTATTTTATCTTCTCCTAAAGAAGTAAGCGGAACAGATGAACTGCCAATCTCAGAACAAAAACAAAGCTAGGGGTGCTAAACGGGTCGTGTTCGCGGGTTGACGGGTTCAACCCGACCCGAACCCGAAAATCGTTTCATACATATGAACCCGAACCTGACCCAAATATTCGCAGGCTGACGCGAACCCACCCGTTCAACCTGAATTTTTTCATTTTCTATTTTTTCAGCAAATTAATATATTAAATTAACATCTGCTACAAAAATAAAACACAAATTAGATAATAAAATTACATTAAAATCATAAAATCTTATGTCAATTTCTATTTTTAAGTTATAAGTATAGCACACACCAAATTTAATTTATAACATAACACATATTGTAAAAAATATAATATTCTAGAAATGGGTCAAACGGGTCAACCCGCCAACCCGATCGGGTTGACCCGACCCTGACCCGTTTAGCTGAACGGGTTGGCGGGTTCAACCTGAAACTGACCCGAACCCGTTTAGACTAAACCCAAACCTGCGAATTTCGGGTTAGGTTCGTATCGTGTTTTCGGGTCGTGT
The DNA here is from genome assembly GCA_030545235.1 of Helianthus tuberosus. Lineage (NCBI taxonomy): Eukaryota > Viridiplantae > Streptophyta > Magnoliopsida > Asterales > Asteraceae > Helianthus > Helianthus tuberosus. The sequence continues at coordinate 20,005,128 of CM060359.1, forward strand.
CAGAAATTCACACCCCTAAACAAAGCCAACTGAAATCCAACCTAAAACTCCTACAGTGCAGTTAGGAAAACGAACTGTTGAAGCTGACAGGTATATTCCTTCTCAAATGTCACTTGGCTGCATATCAAAGTCATTTTTTTAGTAAGCATTGTTTATATAAAGATTTGGCTATTTGGTTTTTGCGGATTGAATATTAGTTAACTCGATCATAAATCTGAATTATCTGCAGTATTCATGGTCAATGTGTCATTATCATGTCTGATGTAACCGCAAGATTGACATACAAGAATGTTCCCACATGGCATGGTGATCTTTGTCGGTATGTACGCATGTTTTACAGTTTATTTCCATTGTTTACGGATGTTCTACATTGTTATCTTTTCTTGGCAACCTTGAAATCATGCCTTACAAATGGCAGCCATTGAAGTGAACCAATTCTTAAGCCTATCTGGCACCATGCTAATGCAATCACGTGTTGCTCTCTTTACGGTGGACCTTTTTTATATTTTGGCAAATTGCGGAAATAGAAACAAAGTTCGCAACTTTTTTTTATTGTTTGTGCTTATATCCGGCATGATTGTTGCAGGCATTGCCCGTTCTTAGTTTTGTAAACCAGGTGGGTCTTGATATGCTTGAAACGATGCTGGTTACCCTTGAAGAAATCAGTTTGGAGAAGATTCTAGATGAACATGAAAGGAGAAGCTTTTTCACCGAATTTCCTCAAATAATGAAACAGGTTTATTTTATCAGCAACCATTTTGTTTAAGTAAACATGTTAATTTGTAAATTATAATCATGGGGTGGTGTGTTGTGATAGGCTTTTGCGTCTGTTGAATGGGGGATGTGTTTATTGAGCATGGGGAGTTCGGTTTCTTATCAGCGAGCAGTGGCATGAGGAAGGTGGTTAATGAAGAACAAAATGCTCACTACATCTGCTACATGTTTATTAACTGGTCTTCATATGAAGAAACTTCTACTGCATGTTTGTTAACTGATATGAAGAAACTTTTGGATGTCTCTCATTTTGCCTTGATTTCATTAAAACAATATTACTCTCAAAACTATTGGATACAAATGTCTCTTTGCCGCCGCCGCAACGCGGGGCGGGTAAAAATTCTAGTATATTTAAAATTACAAAAATTAAAACTAAGTTTTATACATTTAACACGTGTAACACACGAAATTTTATCCTAATATCTTAATAATAATTTATTTGCACATTACCAACTATTATTATACCTATTGAATTTTTAATTATTTAAAATTTTGAGCAACTTCTAGCGTGCTAAATTATTTATTATTTCTTAAAAATTATATATAAATATTTACTTATAAAAAATAAATAAATAGATTTTATGTTAATTAAGAGATATAATAAAAAGATGAAAATAAAAAAATAGATTTTGTAAAATTGATTTAAACTTAAATAAAATTAGATGTTAGTGCCCAAAGGTGTTACATTGATAAAATAAAAAAAATGGAAGGGTATTTTAGTCATTATATTGATAATTTTGGTGTTAGTACCTAAAGATGTTACAAAATTGAAACCATAAAACCTAAATCTATTAAAAAAAGTTAGTACCCAAAGGTGAAACTAGCTATAAACCACATAACCCATCTATGTAATTGTAAAACGGTATAGATCTAAACCTAGAACACAAGAAATACACAAATACACCAGAAATAGTGACAAAACCAGTGACAAAAACTTTATTACTTAGCCAACCCAGAAAAACCCCAACCAGAAACCCTAGATCTCAAAATTATGAGATCTAAATGATACAAAGTATAGATTCAACAGATTATAGAAATCTGTTGAGCACAAACAAAATACAAACAAAATAAAGGATACAGATACTGAGATCAACACGATCTCTAATACAGAAATGATCTCAACAAAGAGATCTATGAACAGAATGATCTCAACACTGAGATCTAAGAATGAAGATGAACTGGTACAGAGAGGACTCAACGAAACCCTAAAAATATCTCGAACTACTGAGCAGAACCACTCTCTCTCCTCATATATAGCAGCTACAACAAGAATTACACTTTAGCCCTTTCAGAAATACAATCAGGTCCTTAAGCTTTCACAATGTACCCGTTTAGATCCTTGGCCCATAACAACCTGAATAACAACTTTAACAGCCCAACTAAAACACCACTTAGCCCAATATTAATACATAAAAGACTATACTGGACCATAACCATACTGGGCCACAACCAAACAAGCAATTTGTTTTAAGTATGAATTATATAAATAACAACATTATATTTCAACATCCCCCCATAATTCATACGGCAAACATATCAAACAACCCCAACTTTTCACACAACACATTGTGTTGAGTAACACTCAATCCTTTAGTAAAAATGTCTGCTAACTGAACATCAGTAGCATTTTTTTGTGGGTTCATAATGCCACTTGCAATTTTTTCTCTCAAAAAATGCAAGTCTAATTCGAAGTGTTTAGTTCTTTCATGGAAAACATGATTTAATGAAATGGAAATAGCAAATTTACTATCACAAAACATTTTAATAGGCAAAGTACACTTTACTCTTAACTCCAACAAAATATTTTTAATCCACATTACCTCACATGTGGCTGAGCACATTGCCCTGTACTCAGCCTCAGCTGTAGACCTCGAAACAACTCCTTGTTTCTTGCTTTTCCATGATACAAGAGTATCTCCAAGAAACACTCTAAACCCAGTAACGGACTTTCTAGTCATAGTACACTTTGCCCAATCCGAATCAACGAATCCTGACAAATCAAAATTACCTGTTTTCCTAAACATAACACCTCTACCTGGACATTGCTTTAAGTATCTTAGTAACCTTAAAGCAATATCTAAGTGTGACTGACATGGTTTGTGCATATATTGACTCAAAAACTGAACTGCATAACTTATATCTGGGCGAGTTAAAGATAAGTATATTAACTTCCCAATTAACTTTTGAAATCCATTCACATTTTCCAAAAAAAATTTATCCTTTTCAGTTTTACTTGTAACAACATGAGACTGTTCAATTGGTGTCCCAACAGGTTTGCACCCAAGATATCCAAACTCGTTTAAAAGTTCAAGACAGTATTTCCTTTGGGACAAACAATTTGACCCATTGGAATATAAAACCTCTATACCAAGAAAATATTTAAGCAAACCTAAGTCTTTTATTTGAAAACTTTCACTTAAACACCCTTTGACCCTTGTGATTTCGGAAGAACTGTTTCCAGTAATCACAATATCATCAACATAGACCAATAAGACAACTAATACATCATTTTTACTTAAAACAAACAAAGAATGATCACACAAACTTTGAACAAAGCCCATATCAAGTAGCACATAAGTCAGTTTCTCATTCCATTTTCTAGGAGCTTGTTTAAGTCCATAAAGAGACTTAACAAGTTTACACACCTTATTTTTATCATTATTAAAATACCCTTGAGGTAAAGACATATATACATCGTTAGATAATGACCCATACAAGAAGGCATTATTTATATCAAGCTGATATAAAGGCCAACCATTATTCGCAGCAAGTTTCAATACAATTCTAACAGTCACCATCTTAACAACAAGAGAAAATGTTTCTCCAAAATCAATTCCCTCTCTTTGATTAAAGCCCTTTGCTACTAACCTAGCCTTATACCGTTCAACCTCACCATTAGCTTTGTATTTTATTTTATAGACCCACTTACATCCTATGGGTTTTCTACCTTTAGGTAGATCAACAACAATCCAGGTGTTATTTCTATAAAGAGCCTCCATTTCATTGTTCATGGCTTCTAACCACCTAGGGTCTTTAATAGCCTCATTATAAGAGCTAGGTTCAACAGACTTATTCAGAGATGAAACTAAACACAGATTATCAACAGACAAATTAGCATAGTTAACCACCTTTTCAATTCCATATTTCACTTTTCCTTCTACAACAAATTCATTAAATCTTTGTGGAAAAGATACTTTTCTAGAAGACCTCCTAACAGATTGTCCCTCAGACAGGTTGGTCTCATCATATGATCCTACAGTGTCCTCTGCCTCGCCATTGTTACCCGGATAACTACTACCTAACTGCCCACTTTTATGTTGATCATTATCAACATTTGGGGAAGTGGCAGATGTAGAGGGTGACACTGGCTGCTGATCATCACTGTAGTGATCTTGAGCACCAGTTGTACCCTCTTCATCATTGGGAACTGTAGGAACTTCAGATGTTATTGTTTTAGTATTATCAAAAAAGTTTATCTGATTTAATTCAGTTTTATTAAACAATTCTTGACTTTCAACCAAATTAGATTTATAAGGATACACATTTTCATAAAATTTCACATCTCTAGAAAAAAAAAAAAAACACTTTTCTATTTTCCAAACATAGTAGTTTGTATCCCTTTTTAACATTCGAATAACCAATAAGAACACACTTATCAACATGATAAGCAAACTTATCAGATTCAGACAAGACAGTACTAAAACAAAGACACCAAAAGTTCTTTAGATGACCTAATGAGGGTTTAAAACCATAAACGATTTCATAAGGACTCCTACCATTTAACACTGAAGAGGGAAACCTATTGATTAAGTAAACAGCAGTTAAAATACAATCAGACCAGTACTTAAGAGGCAAATTACTCTGAAACATTAAAGCTCTAGCTGTGTTTAAAAGATGTCTATGTTTTCTCTCCACCACACCATTTTGTTGTGGTGTATAAGAACATGATGTTTGATGTAAAATACCTTTGTTCTTACAAAATAGGCTCATTTGATTATTCACAAACTCAGTTCCATTATCACTTCTAATAGTTTTTATCTTTTTCTCAAATTGAGTTAAAATGAGTTCATAAAAGTTACATAAGTTTTCAAACACTTCAGTTTTACTTGTTAACAAGTAACACCAAACTGTCCTAGAAAAATCATCCACTATAGTTAAAAAATATTTGAATCCCTCATAACTAGTAACTTTATATGGACCCCATAAATCAAGATGAATTAACTCACCAACTGACTTAGTTTTATGTTCACTAAGAGGAAAATGAACTCTCACTTGTTTAGCCCTATGACAAACATCACAAGGCCCATGTTCAACACTTTTAACATCAAAATTATCTTTTAACACAGCTAGTACTTAATCAGATGGGTGACCTAATCTACTATGCCACAAACTTGCCTTAACAAAACTATTAAAGAAAACATTCACATAATTACCATTTTTACCAACAAAATATAGACCACTATCCTGACTACCAGTCACCAGGATTTTCCTTGATTTGGAATCCTGTAACACACAACTGTTCTCATTAAACACAACATCAATATTATTATCTTTGGCTAACCTATGAACAGACAATAGATTGACATGATACCCTAGGACATAAAACACATCTTTTAGGACAATATTATTCATTAATTTGATATTACCAATTTTTAAAACTTTAACATTAGTGCCATTTGGATGACCAACTTTAAGATCAAATTCAGAAACATCAACAGTATTAAACATGTCTTTATCATTATTTACCATGTGTTGACTTGCCCCAGAGTCAACAATCCAACTAAAAATACCTCCAAAGAATAAAGAACTAGAACAACTAACACAATTATTAATAGTACAAGACTCACCTCCTACACTTGTTGACTCCACACCAGACTTTTCACCAACTAAACTTTACAACTTTGCTATCTGCTCAGATGTAAAAGGTAAACCAGAAGTAGACACACTAGCAGAAGACCCAACAACAGCATTTGACTTATTAGTTATGATAGTTTTACCAGATATAGTGTTAGGCCTTTTCTTAAAACCCGGAGGATAACCAATTATCTCAAAGCATCTATCAACAGTATGACCAATCATATTACAGTGTGTACAATTTAAATTTGGATTAGGCCCTCTTTGATTAGATACTTTCTTCTTTGACTCAAAAGATTGGTTAGAATTAGATACAAAAGATACATTTTGACCTTTTGACCCACTACTAGACAGCCTATGTGATTCCTCCCTAGAAACCACAGCAAAGGCAACCTTGACAGATGGAAATACTTCTCTGGTTAACAGATTAGTTCTTACTGGTTGATAAACATCATCTAACCCCATAAGAAATTGCATTAACTTGATTAACATTGAAAAATCATTATAGTATTTAGCTGCTTTACAAGAACAAGTGGGCAGTTTTAGCATGGCATTAAACTGTTTCCACATAGTGGTCAGCCTATTATAATAGTCAGGCACAGTTGAACCATTTTGAGAAATACAGTTTATTTTTTTATACAAATCATAAACCACAGACCCATCCACCTTGTCATAGGTTTCCTTTAAGTCATCCTAAACCTCAGAAGCATATGTAGAAAATACTTGACCCAAGAAAAGTTCCTCAGATACAGAATTCAAAAGCCATGTTAACACTACAGAGTTACACCTATCCCACTGACTAGCAAGCACATGATCCTCAGTGGATCTTTCACATTTACCATTAACAAAACCAAACTTATTCTTGGTTTCTAAAGCCAATTTCATAGAACTAGACCAAACAAAGTAGTTTTCAGTACCCTTCAACTTAACACTAACAATAGTCAAAGCACTTGAGTCACTAGGATGAAGATATAATGGGTCTCCAACATCTAACTTACTTATCAAAGTCTGAGATGTACTAGCATTAGGATCAGTATCAGTCATGATAACAAACAAGGCAAACAACAAATCACAATCAGAGAATCACAACACAACAAACAGACAATACAGATACACAAATAGAGAATCAACAACAAACAGATAACAACCAGATAGAAAATAGACAACATCAAGACTGTATCAGAGGCCAGATTCCAGATTCATCACTCTATAGGTGCCTGGACAAGCATAATACAGTTGCACACAACCAACAAATGCAAGACACAACAAGACAACACAAAGACAGACTCGATCAAGTGCCGGTCCTTCTAGCTCGGAAATCAAGATGCCTAGACACAACTGATATGATGCTGAAAAATAAAAGAGAGAGTCAAGAACGATCTTACAACTTTGCAATCCAAGCTATATGAAAACTGTAACCTTCTAAGGTTACAGATCATACAAAGAAGACAATATAAACTGGTTAGTTTGCTCTGAAGCCTTCTAGGGTTTCAGAGACCAACACAGCCTTCACAAACCAAGATCGAGAAGATATTCACCAAGATCTACACTGTCACACTCCCAAGATCAAACAAGGAACAACAAATCTACAAAAAAATAGACCACAATCAGTAAACAATACTACAATCTATAACAACGGAAGACTTAGATCTATAATCCAGAGCCTGATATGCTCTGATACCATGTAAAACGGTATAGATCTAAACCTAGAACACAAGAAATACACAAATACACCAGAAATAGTGACAAAACCAGTGACAAAATCTTTATTACTTAGCCAACCCAGAAAAACCAGAAACCCTAGATCTCAAAATTATGAGATCTAAATGATACAAAGTACAAATTCAACAGATTATAGAAATCTGTTGAACACAAACAAAATAAAGGATACAGATACGGAGATCAACACGATCTCTAATACAGAAATGATCTCAACAAAGAGATCTATGAACAGAATGATCTCAACACTGAGATCTAAGAATGAAGATGAACTGGTACAGTGAGAACTCAACGAAACCCTAAGAAATATCTCGAACTACTGAGCAGAACCACCCTCTCTCTCCTCATATATAGCAGCTACAACAAGAATTACACTTTAGCCCCTTCAGAAATACAATCAGGTCCTTAAGCTTTCACAATGTACCCGTTTAGATCCTTGGCCCATAACAACCTGAATAACAACTTTACCAACCCAACTGAAACACCACTTAGCCCAATATTAATACATAAAAGACTATACTGGACCATAACCATACTGGGCCACAACCATACTGGGCCACAACCAAACAAGCAATATGTTTTAAGTATGAATTATATAAATAACAACATTATATTTCAACAGTAATTAACTCTTATGAAAATTATAAATTTGTCTACTTGATTTAATAAATATGATTTAGGTCTATATCCCTCAAAGTATATGTGTTTATAAATAATAATCATATTCGTCAATTAAACTCCTAAGCACCATCGATGTGTAATGTGCTTTTAAGCTCTCTTTCCTTTAAATATTATTAAAAATAAAATCAAGAGAGTTTTGTAAGCAAAAACAATAGATTTGAGAAGAAATTATTTTAAAAATTAAAATCTAACTTCATGAAACACGGGTTGAATGTCAAACCCCACTCTACTTTAGCGTATATCATTCATTTACATTATGTCACCTATGCATAGGAACATAGTTATACCCCACGACATGTGGATCGCAAAACGAACACGAACCCGACAGGCAAATTCGAAACATACCAGACGAGTATTAGAATGAGGCTGGGAACAAATTACTTTTTAATAATTTCACAGGTATGATATTCTAGGAACTCCATTCATAAGTTAATATCGAACACTTTATATTAAAATCAATGTTTTAAAAACCGGTAAATACCATCCGGTTATACCGGTATTACCGTTTCCAGATGTAAATCCGGTACGAAACACCCCGGTAAATAAGTGAAACGACATAAGGTTTGTACCGGCGGTAAAATACGGTATACCGGTTTGAAACGTAATACCGGTACCGGCACAATGTTATTTTAGTTTGCGTTGATACTTATTTTCAATATATATGTTACTTATCTTGTGTAATTTTTATACATTATGATTATTCGTAACTAAAAGTTCTTATTTAATATTGTATGAAACGAAAATAGTTAATGTATTCAACACTCAAATGGATTAAATATATCGTACAATTTCATTTAAAAGAACTTGTTGGAAAATTGAATGGTTTTCGTGTTGATCAGTTCTGTTTAAACATAAGGGAAAACATGTAAATAATACCTGATACAGCAAACAGGCCAGCAGAGAATCCAGTCAGAGACACAGCCACGGAGTTCGACATAGTTGTCAGCTTGATCTGGTTCCCCTTTAGGATGTATCTTCTTGATGGTAGTACCGAGTTCTTTAGGGTTGAAGAACTCGTAGTAAGGGAGAGAGAGGGGAGGCGATTTTAGTGATGATGTTATGATTGTCTAACCCTAATCCCTCTCTAATAATCTCCTTATATACACCCAAGGGGAAACCCAATTAGTTAATAAAGGTAATCTGGTCCATCAACAATTACCAACTAATTTATTATAGGTTTTAATATTATTTTGATCCAAATAATATAAATGATTATAATGGCTACATAATTAAATATAATCATAATAATTATATTTAATCTTACATTCTCCCGCTTAGCCGAGTAATCATTTATCATGAGTATTAGATAAGTCTGATCAGAAGTTAATACTCATTTTAGCCTTAAACAAGTACTATAGCAGAGAAATACAGCCGTTGAATCATTATGCGACTCAGGACCCCCATTAGTCATACTATAGCCTTAATTTAAAACCTAACAGTTATGATCAAAATAAGTAAGCCCTTTAACGTTTGATTTGTATTTATAGTTGTCTATATGTCATTACACCGGCAGAACATATGTAAGAGACATACAAAATCAAACTGATGAGGAAAATTGATTAATAGTTAGTCATTCATAGTACGATATGCAGTTGTACATGGTCATCAATTAAAACCCGTCTCTTTTATGAGCACTCTTAATAAGACTTATGGGTAATAGACCTTTAGTTATAGGATCCTTAAGCATATCACGAATGCATTCGATACATAGATTTAGTTTCCTCAATTCGTTCATAAACGAATAATTAATTGCGTATCGAAATTTAATGCAGCACCTCTCGAACTGTTACTGTTCAAGGAGACATGGTAGCTGACTTTATCACAACAAGTCTTCAATATATTAATTATATGGAGTTAATAAACTCATGAGTCCACTGATAAATTTCCAACAACATTTAGTGACTATATTATGTCGTTATGACTTAGGTTGTTGATATCAGTCCATTATGACTCCTCCATAAGATAGGTTTTGTCTGTTGACATAAAGATATACCCAAAATTACATTTTGTCATCTTTGAATATTACAAAGTTAGAGTAATAAACCGGTTTGAGTTCTCACTTCTTCTTTAAATTATAGCCTCTCGTTTCTTTTAAAGATATTGTAATACTCTATTAAATGCTTCACATTAGTCTAGACATATCTAGTGTGTTGCAATGTGAGTAATATCTAAACGAGTATAGACTTAAACTTACATAAGGCTTCTAATTAATGAAGCGTAAGAAATAATCTCATTTATCCTATTATCCTCTAAAGGAGAGCAGTATTGTTTGTTACATATGTAAGAACCAATTTAATGTTAAAATTATGGAACGGAAGTAATGTCCCATTTGGTCTATCTCAACATGTTATGATATCTATTATGTAAGAGATATCTCTGAGATCTATTATATCAAAGTTTGTGTTAACAATGCTTTGACTTATGTAACACTTACTTGTCAAAAGAATATCATCTATATAGACAAGTTTATCTTAGTTGCTCCCACTCATCTTGAGGTAGGTACATTAATCCACTAAGTTCTTGATGAAAATAATTGCGTTAAGATTTCATCACATTATGATGTTTGCATTAACCCATACATGGATTTTATTGGCTTATAGACAAACTGTTCTTTAACCTTAAGTTTAGAACTTTCAGGTTGTTTTATGAACATGTAAATATATCAGCCAGTTGTTAGGGAATATTGTTTTAATGTTCATCTAATGTAGCTCAAAACTATTATAAGCTACTAGAACAGTGATGATCCTAAAAGAAGAAATCTTTTGTTAGATATGTAATAAAGATTCTTTAATAATTTTTCTCTTCCTGAGTACAACCTTTGACAATCAATCATGCTTCTTCGTGTCTTAACGTTTATATCAGGATTTGGTTTAGTTATGAACACTCTTAGGTTATTCAATCAAATCCCAAACGTTATGCGAACACATAAAATCAGTTTTACTAGAAAACAGTTTTATTCCATTCAGAAGATTGATTGACACTAATGGCTTAATTAGAAGAGATAGGATCGGTAAACTTTTCCAAAATCCATTTCAACTTCAGTTAGGGAGGTTATGTAATCATTAAAGTTAATAGGTTTTTAAACCTAGATGACCTCCTGAGTTGATTATTGGGTTTGTTAGAAGTTTCAATTTTATGGATTAGCTCTTGATTAGGTTGCTATCATTTTCAAGATTCTAAGTTTGTAAGAGTTGGTGCAGTATGGTGTACAAGAGGTGTAATCGGAGTTAAATTCGGAGTGAAATTTAATGACACTCTTCCCCCCGCCTCTTGTATTCCTTGCAAGTCGTGATAAGAACTTTGACTGCTCCCACTGACCTTAGAAAACTTTAGGAACTCAGCATGCTTAGGGTCAATATTTAACGACCAAACAAATTCTAATAGAGAAAACATATTAATGAACATATTAATGACGTTAGTCATTGTAGTTTCTCTTGTTGAGGATTATGTTAGTTTAGATAAGAAATCTAAGTGTGCCCACAATTAAGCAACAATGAAACTTTTGTAAGAGTAGCATTAGATTTTAAGGAGACAAGTGATGATAGAACAGTGTCAAGATGGAGCAGTGTCTTGTACAAGAGGTGTAAATTTAGGTAATGTGAAATTTTCACTCCCCCACCTCTTGCAACTATTGCAAGTTGTTCTAAAACACTTAATGCTCCCACTGATCTTTTAATATCTCTAGAATGCTACAAGAGAAGTTTCAATTAGGTATGTGACGTGGGAACCTATCATATATATATATATGTTAGACTTTACTTGATTTCCTTAATGTCCAGATGTCATAAGAAACTTAGGGACATATTTAATAGAAATCATGTTAAGCACATATATGAATAGATTTCTTTAAGACCATGGGCCATATGAGACTAATTTAGATACAAGCAGATAGTCTTTAATTGATAAATGAATTATGTCCGAATATTCCATGTGGAATAAGTTCCACTAATGTCAGTGAATGACTTAAGATGGACCTATACTTATTCCTTAAGCCAAGTAATATTTAGGGCTATAACGTCATGATTTAAAATCACTTAGAATGAGATTAAATAAGAAATCATCCTCATTAACCATGTCATGATTTCTCACGAATTTTGGTTATAATGGATGAAATTTGTAAGTCTCATTTTCCTTTTGTCAAATTCTCATTTACATGATGACAAAGTTGTGAAAATGTAAGGTATCATCTAGTTTTATCTTAGTATTGTTTCAATCCAGATATTTAGAACAAATAAAATAAGAGTTTAAGATAAGTGTGACTTTATGTTGACTATGCAAACCTCACAACCTTCATAACTTTGCTTAGTTATGATACTATATTCTGATTAATCTTCAGAATATATAAGGTATCGAAAGGCGTTGTTAGAAGACTGATTATTATGGTTTTTATAGCCTTAACATTTAATTTTGTCACTAACTCTCATGTTAGTTATTTTTCGAATTCTGGTAAGGAAACGTAAAGAACTAGAGTCAACTAATCATGTGTTAGTTGGAATATTAAAATTAGCAGACTTAAATATCTTTAATAAGTGACTATCTAATTAATTCATCTAACTGTTCTTTAGAATAATGGATAGTCTCGTTGCTTATGTCTAGTCTAATGACATAATGATGCAGTGAGATTTTCCCTTGAAGAACCTTAGAGGTGGAATTAACAGTTGTAATTTGTCTATGGACCTTAGAACAATCCTCTTTTAAGGTTTTAAGTGGTTGTAAGGTGAGTAACAACTTATTTTCCAGCTTCAAACATTTATTTCTTTGTACATATGTTGCTTATCAACACACTCATTATACTTTGGTATTTTTGAGTGTTATAGTTGATTTATAAGGCATCAAATTGTACAAGTGAAAATCTTAATATGTAATGTACTGGAAAATGTACTTATTTCCATGCGTAAGCCCTTAACTTTATGGGTCATGGTATTGTACATTATTATGTATTCGCATATACCACTTAACTTTATAATTTAGAATTTTAAAAGAAGGCATGCATCTTAGGAGTTCTAGTGATTATTCCATATATAAGAGATTAGCCTTAGGAAAGACTTAATCTGAAATAACTTTAGTGATAGCATTATGTTAGAGAGTTCTTGATTATCATAAGAGACATCATGTTCGATTTGTCCTAATCATCATGCTCTAATTTTCTTCTTTATAATCTTTATCAGAAGAGAGCAATAGGATTATCGTGTCTTAAGAAATAATCAAGGATTTAATTTAAGAGCTAATTCTAATAGAAACTTTAAATAAAGCAAACATTTTAGGTTTAGGAATTAGAGTGGATGAGATATATGTAGAAGTAAATTATAGTGAGTGAAATTATGGGTACTAAGAATAAGACAGACAAAATGATCATAAAATTAATTAAGGATCATTAATATAAGGATCATTAAGTGAAGAGATTGTGATATGTCTATTACTAACATCAAAATAATAGACTTAGCAAAATTCTACTTAAATAAAGACAAATCAGCTTTGGCCAGAAGTGTAATCATTTAAGTATGTGTGCAAAGTAATCGTGACAAATCAGCTTTGGCCAGAAATGAGACAATCACTTTAGTTATGCACTTGTCAAGCATGCTAAACATAAATGAATTAAATCAGCTTTGGCCAGAATTAAGACATTTCACGTTTGTAATGCATACTCAACATAGCTTTTTATAATACTTGAACAATAAATAGATGTATTAAATCAGCTTTGACCAGAATTAATACATCAGAAGCTCATTCAAGTTAAGCTAGTTTGGTTTTGTAAAACATTATTTGATCCTTATTAATTAATTAAGTGTAAACAAAGCCAAGTATTTAATAGCAAACCAAGTATTTAGGTCACATTAAACAGCATAAAAAAATAATGAGGTTTCGAGTTGGGTCTCGACTAAGTTATGAGATCTCGAGTCGCAACCTTGGTCTCGAGTCTTAATCATGGTCTTGATTAGTATGTTTTATGAGATCTCGAGTCCGTACTGAGATCTCGAGTCGCAACCATGGTCTCAAGTGGCGAAGAATGAAGCCTTTAGTTGAAAACGCAGTGATCTCGAGTCGAGACTGATGTTTCGAGTTGTGAAGTTTTGAGCCCTTATGATCTCGAGTCGAGACCTTGTAGTCTCGAGTCGAGACCTGATGGTTTCGAGTCGAGATCTTATAGTCTCGAGTCGAGATTGATGGTCTCGAGTCGAGACTGATGATCTCGATTCCACTGTTAATAGCTGTTTTGTGATAATAACTGAAACTCGAACTTTTAGGGATTGTGGGATAATGTTTCCTGTTATATTGCGGATCTAAACTTATCAAATATTTCGAAAATAATAACTGAATATCCTTTAACAGTTTTCGAAAATTTAATAGATAAAATTTAGATCAAACATTAGAAAAAACATCCACTAATCCAAATTATATTCCAAAATAAGGGAATTTTCGAGTTTTCGCTTAGAACAATATGATGAACCCTAAAATATAAAAACATAATTCTGGGTTCCGAAAACTGAATTTTATGACTTTTGTTAAATCGATTCTGTTACAGATTTCGGATATTAGTTAGCCCGTTATGGTCTCAAGTCAATTTATCAAAAAAAAAAAACTTTTCCGAAAACAGGGATTTCGGCATCAAAGGACTCGAAACAGCCGTGATTTTATATGGCTTAAAAATTCTGTTTTTCCAGATTATGATCCCAGAATAATGGATACGAAAACAGAACTGATTTATCAACATATGCTCTGATACCACATGTTGATCAGTTCTGTTTAAACATAAGGGAAAACATGTAAATAATACCTGATACAGCAAACAGGCCAGCAGAGAATCCAGTCAGAGACACAGCCACGGAGTTCGACATAGTTGTCAGCTTGATCTGGTTCCCCTTTAGGATGTATCTTCTTGATGGTAGTACCGAGTTCTTTAGGGTTGAAGAACTCGTAGTAAGGGAGAGAGAGGGGAGGCGATTTTAGTGATGATGTTATGATTGTCTAACCCTAATCCCTCTCTAATAATCTCCTTATATACACCCAAGGGGAAACCCAATTAGTTAATAAAGGTAATCTGGTCCATCAACAATTACCAACTAATTTATTATAGGTTTTAATATTATTTTGATCCAAATAATATAAATGATTATAATGGCTACATAATTAAATATAATCATAATAATTATATTTAATCTTACATTTCGATTATCTTTTAGATTATTTTTTATTATGGATTTACTTTTGGATCATCTTTTAATACGTAATCATTCATTTTTGGATTAACTTTTGAGTTGATGTTGTAATTTATGAAATTATAGAGTTACTTAGTCAACCCGGTTGAACCGCTCGGTACAACCCGGTTCAACCGGTTGAACCATTTTTTAGCCTAATCCGGTTTCATCTAAAAACCGGTTTTTAAAACATTGATTAAAATACATAAAGGATGATTATAGTGCTTTGTTATAAACGAAGGGAACACTTTGTATGTTCACAATCACTGCGGTTTGTATTCACGGAGAAGACATGAATGCTTGAAATCGCAGTTGAAACGAGTAGCAGAAGTGAACTCTTGAACACCAGAAAACGATTAGTTTTTTTTTTTTTTTGGAGATTTACTGTGTATTCGTGAGTGTTTCAGTATGTTTTCAACTAAGGTAAACCTTTTGATTTTATACTTCAAACCAAAATACAAAATTGTCCAAAAAATTAACTTGCTATCAATGTGGGGTTGGTTAGCTCACTTGATTGATAGAGGCAGATACCTCTTGGAGAGGATGTCTCGGTCTTAGGTTTAAACCTAGACAAAAAGACAATTTTGTAACATTTAGTGTAAAGTACAGTAGGGTAACATCTGCCGTTCAAAAAAAATTATTAACTGGTTTAAGGGAAAAAGTTAAATCGTTTTAAATGTTTTTAATAACAATTTAATTGGTTTAACGATTGTTTATTCACTGATTGTAACTGTTAGACCTTTCAATAGAAAATTTCTACTGCTCATCAATAACTGATAACCAAGCTCAACCATGATTGTTAGCAATAACTCGGCAATAGTAACTTACCATCAATGATAACTTGTGAGCACTTTCTCATAGGCGATAACTTGTCAGCATATCCATTTCAAACAAACAACTTTAAGCTTTGATATCTCGTTAACTTAGCTCCGTTTTAGACATGATTTGGTTTGTTATGAACCTCTCGCATTGTAGAACACAAGCCCAGTCAATAACAATTATATTATAATAATGGGCAAATGCCATAAAAAAACCAACACACTTTCTATTTTTTTCTTGCAAAAGTCCCTCCATTTGTTTTGCACATAAAAAACTAACATACACTCTTTTTGTTTCATATAAGTCCCTCCAAATGGTAAATTTAAACAAAATTATTATTTTTTTACTTATTAATATGACACAATAAAAGAATTGAGATGAATTAATTTTTAAAATTGAATATATGTCAAACCAAAGTCTTTCTGAGTATATGTGTTTTCTTTTCCGTTTTATATTCAACAAATTGATAACAACAAATAGTATCCAGAAAACAATATAATAAAATACATGAGTGTGAATGACATAACTCAAAATAAATAAATAAAATAAAAAACAAAAAGCATATAAAATGGCATGTATAATTTTTTTTTGAAGTTATACACAAATGAATTTTTCGCAAGTATAATATAATTTGTCAAATCATGTTTTCTTAAATTCATCCGATCATAACTAAGAGATTTTTTGCTAAATTTAACATTTTTCAGGGACTTATATGATAAAAAGGTAGAAAGTATGTTAGTTTTTTATGAGACAAAAAAGAAAGTATTATTTTTTTATGTGAAAAATTGGATGACTTTTTTCAGACAAAAAAAAAAAAAAAAAAAAGTATGTTAGTTTTTAATGTGCAAAAAACAAAGTGAAGAAACTTTTATGAGGAAAAAAAAGAAATTATATTAGTTTTTATGGTATTTACCCTATAATAATTAGATATAACTTTTTCGTCTAAAGTTAGTGAGACAAGTATTAGAGAATTGCTAGTGGCTCTTAGATTTTCCATTCACAACTTTTTCAGTTCAAAAGCATAAGTTTGAGCATTAAGACCAAATCAAATACAATGTATTTAAGATACATTTGTGATAGATAATCTGCTTGAGAGTTGGGAGGTGGGAAAATGAGATTGTGTTTTGGCTGAATTGACCGGAATGCTACAGGTTGATGAATATTATGAAAAATGGTAGGAAGGTCAGTATTGTAAATTGAAGGTAGGTATATATATCTTTTGTCTAATCTCATAATAGTATTGGTAAACGATTAAATTGAATATAAAAATAAAATAATGAACATAATAGGTGATGTGTATGAGTTTGCCATATACACGTCTCGATCCATCTATTTAGAAATATCATATGTATAATTTCAAAAGCTAATATGATATGTTTTTTTTATCTATTTACGTTTATAAATCGTCCAAATATTATTTATTATTTAACGCATATACTTTGTAATTATTAATTATTTATTGTTTAACGCATATGCTTTGTAGTTATTAGCAAAGAATGGATCCACGGACCTATTGATTGACCATAGATGCGAACCGATCGACCGCTACCTAACCTAAGAGAAGATAAGTTCTATCGTTCAAGGGCAAGGGGAGAACATGTAGCGGCTTGCCTAGATCTCGTATTTCCCACGTAGTTCTACAATTTTCAAAATAATCTCCCAAAAGATGGTTTTTAGAAGCTTTACAATTACAATGTTAAGAATCACAAAACAAATCTAATAATGGTAACATTTTCAAAATAATCTCCTAAAAGAAAATTTTTTAGAAACTTTAGTGTTGATGGTTATCAACAATTTTTTTACATTCATGGTATTTATATGCATCTTCTGTAACATGAAAACATTGAGTCAAAATTACAAATGGTAGCCTCGACAAGACTTGCCCGCATCACATCAATTTAAACCTGAAACCCGAGAAACCCTGCCCAAACTAACCTAGCCAGGAAACATCTACCCAAATCTAATATGGTTTGGTTATCAGATAAAATATATAGCTTTGAAAACTTGAGAAACCCGAATCCTGAGAACCAAACCCGAAGAACACACCTATTTAATAATAATAATAATAATAAGAGTTAATTACATCGTTAGTCCCTATGGTTTATAGAAAATAACAATGTCATGTACTAATAGTTTAAAATCACATTCTAAGGTTCTAACTTTTCATTTTGTAACAACATTGGGTATTAACACTAACTTTAGTTAAGTTTTCTGTTAAGTTTGAATGAAATTATTAAAATACATTTTTTCAACTACAAGGGCCATTTATGTAATATTATATAACATAGTAAACTGGTTAAAAATTAAAAACTAACCACATCCATCTCCCCTTCACAAACCTTCCAGCCACTGCCACCATCCAGTCCTAAACCCACCCCTTTCACCACCCTTCTATACCGACAACAACCTCCTCACCACCACCGTATATCGAAGGTGGAAGCATCTGGAAACAGATCTGGGACACTTTCGTCTCCTCCCAAAACAACCTCTTCAATAGCCGCTGAACCAAAATCAGTCTTTGATATTCACCAGGTTGAACATGGAATGATTAATAATGGGGTTGAAGAATGGGATTTTGATTCTCTCATGAGAGAAATAGGGCTTTACACATCTGATAGGGTTGTGTTTTCAAATCTCCTTGGGGTTGTGGTGGTGGGCGGCAGGTGGTGGGGGCTGCAGGTGTCGACGGGTAGAGAAAGAAGTGATGGCGGTGCTTGTGGGTTGCGGTGGCAGGTGGTAGTAGAAGGTGGTGGCAGGTAGTGAGGGAGAGAGACGAAAGTAAGTGGTGAGAATTGAGACAGGGGTTTAAGGGGAATGGGTTTTAATGGTGGCAGTGGTGTGTTATAATTGTTGGAGATGATGGTAGCCGGAAAAGGAGGAGATGACGCCTAACCACGACTTAGTTGTGACCGACCAGCACACTAATCAGACTCCCACTCCTTTTAATTTGGTTTGTACTTTCCATAGAGGGGAAAACATATCATGGTGGTAGGTCAACAGGCAGTGGGGGTGTTGCGGTGGTCACCGAAAAAAAGTTCAAAGGTTTCAGGTTGTGTTGGTGGTGGTGGCCGGATAATGGAGGTGGTGGTTATCTAAAATTAGAAGTGGGGGTGGTGATCTGAGAGAGATAAAGAGAGTTTTTAAATGTTATTTTTTGGTAAATTACAAAACAGCCCCTCATCAACCATATAGTTGCATAATTAGTCCATTAGATTAAAATGACTTAACTGCCCATGAACCTAACAAAAAAGCTAACATTGGTTAGTCTTGATACTCTAGGTTGTTACAAAATTGAAAGTTGATACCTCAGAATGTTATTTTAAACTATTAGTACCTGATATTGTTACTTCATATAAATCATAGGGACTAACCATGTAATTAACTCTAATAATAATAATAGTAATAATAATAATAATAATAATAATAATTAAATAGTGGAAGTTGCATGGAATTTTCGTAAATTTAGAAATGTAATATTATACCATCTTTTCAACTTTGCACACTTCATTTTCGTAAGCTTGATTTAAAGGCTAGCTACCTTTTATCTTCCCAGGAAATAATTACAACAAACTGTACATACTATATGTTGGAAATATTAAAGAGGAACATACAAGTTGGTATGTTTCCTTCATCCCACATTGGTGGAGTGAGTGAAGTTTGAGTGATTTATAAGGGATTACCCCTTATGGGCCTCCATAGTGTTAAATGGGTTGAGAAGTGGGTGAAGCCCACACGCGCGCTGAGCCGAGCCGCGAGGTCGCGTTTGAGGTGCACTTTGCACGTACGCATCATCGCTAGGAGCTTTTATTTTTAGCTAAGGTCTGGTCAGGTGGATCGAATGAGATAGGGTGATAGAGATGAGTTCGAAATCAGTGGGGGTTATCCCATTATCTCTAGTGAACTGAATTCGTATGGGATAAGTAATTCGAATTGGTTATGGATTGTTATCTCACTCCCTGTTTTTCTCATTCTCTGGTATAACCAAACATATAAATAAAAGCTTCCTGCTACCTATTAAAAACACCTAATTTCGCAGCTTTCTCTCTCTATTGAGTGTTTCTGTTTTCGTTCCAGCTTCTGCGTTTTCTGGTTTCCATTGCTGTTGGAATACCAGATCAGTTCTGCATTAAATCCTGGGAGTTTAAGCTGCAGCTCACAGCAATACGAGCGCGTAAAATCCTTTAAGGACATGAATCATCCGTGCAGTTCGAAGATTATTATTCCGAAATCGCCAGGTTGGTTTTTAATTTAAGTGTTCTTTAAATTCGTCCGACAACGGGACAGTCTCCTTCTACCTTTCTTTAATCAGTTTGCTCAAGTTGGAACAAACTGGTTTGGCTGATAACTCGGTAATTAATAAAGTTATATTAATTTATTATTCATTAATTTAATTTTTTCAACACTATAATTATTTATTCATGGTAACTTGCCCACATGGCAAACTTTGAATGGAGAAGGTACTATTCATTAAATGAAAAAAAAAACTTGTTACGTGACAAGCTTTGAATGAAGAAGTTACTATTCATTAACTTGGTTTTTTAATATATAGGAGAATTCCTATATTATTATGCACTTGTAGGTTATCTTATAATTATATGGTTAAAGTATAGATCTAATTAGTTCTTTTTGTTTTTTGAACGAGGACAATTCATTAAAACAAACACAACTAACTCTAGCAAGGAGCTAGGAGCCACAAAATACTGTTACACCAACCTAGCTCATAAAACAAGAGACGTAAGCATGCATGGCCGGTAATCTAATGAATGTATTTTTTTTCCCTCACAGTGTCAGTAAATTGATACATTAAAGCAAACAATATGCATACTTATTACCCATGTACATACCAAACTTTGTTGATAAAGCATGTATATTCATCTTAATCATAGACTATTTTGTGCATGTAACAATATGTTAAAGATACAAACACATTTATGCAACATTTGATAATTAGTAAACAAAGAAATGTGGATGGGTAATTACTTTATTGAAGTTAAGTTTTCCCAAGTATCAAGACATATTCCGCCAGTTCTAAAAAAAAATCAAGACATATATTATAGCATCTAGATAGGTGTATGATCGACCTATCGCTTATTAATTTAATTTATATTTTGACACGCTAATTCACACACCAACTAAACTACTCTTAAATCTACACGTATGTTCACCACATGACCTGAACTTTTCATCACACGTTGATATCTGTGAGGTTACAAACCCTTAGGTATATTACTTATTTATACACCAGATTTTAAGATCGCAAATTAATTTTTCTTAGACTATATAAAGTAATTTACAAAATATACACATAGTAATGGTAAAGTCTATTAAAAAAACTGGTTCAAAAGTTTTATATCTGAACATATGTTTTCACTACAATACGACAAATTAAAATAAATAAACATGAAGTTTTGTAACTGAGCATTGAACCTAGGGTTACTGTACTATATTATTTTTTCATGAACAAAATGACCGGCAAGTAATTAATATGCCCGACTAAATTAAGATTTCACGGTGATTTGGATCTGTTTGGGATAAAAACTGTACATACAAATGTTGTTTTATATACAAAATAGAGAAAACGAGAGAGAATATTGAGGGAATTTTCTAATTCTCGCTGATAACTTGAATAATTGTACAGAAAGGGTTTACACTTTAGATACAAAACAAAGAAAACGAAAAAAACGAAAAAAAAAATAATTCTCCCTTCTCACACTATCATGCATGCATCCCAATCCCAAGAACTACGAGTAGAGAAGTCCTTTCTTGTCTACTCACATTGGTAATTGTCTTCTACAAATATGGTATGAGTTTAAATCCAAACAAGTGTAGGTTAATTAGGTGATATTTAGGAGTAAGAAAACGGTTGTTAAAAATAAGTAGAATAGTGGGTTAGTGGTTTCCCATTCAATTCGTGGTCGATTTTCCTTTGTTTTGTACGACTATAAAAGCTCGTTTGATTGAAAAATGAGGATATCAAGAAAGAGATGAATTAGTCTTAAGTATCCCTTATTATGTTTTATATCTTTTAGACTTAAAATTGTATTGTTAAACTTCTTTAACGTTGGTCTTTCAATTGATGTGTTAATCGTCTTTAACACGTTAGTAAAATTAGTTCATATTTCAACTCATCATGAGTAAGTCCAGTGGTGGAACTAGAACATTAACTCAGGGGTATCAAAAAAAAAATCACCATGCAATCATACAATATAAAAAACGACAATAAATAAATAAAGTAAAATAAATACCCAATAGATTTGTCTTTTTCTTTTTTTTTTATAGCTTTAAATCGTTCCATCACATCGTCGTCTTTTACTTCACGTAAAAAATCCTTTTCGATCGCACAAATCATACCATTGTTCAAAAATTCCGGGCCCATTCGATTGCGTAAATCCGTCTTGACAAGCTTCAATTTCGAAAAAACATCTTTCAACGGTTGTGTTTGCAACCGATAAAAGCAAAGCTAGCTTAACTACCCGATAAACTGAAAGACAAGAATTATGCGTTCCCGTTTCAATCATAACACGTGCAAGATCAATTATTCCATTAAAGTTTGCAAATGTATCATCATCGCTTATTGTGTGACGAAATGACTCAATATCACTCAAAAGAGTCCATATTTCTTGAGTAGTAAAATCATTCGGGTACATCTTAGCAAACGCCAATATCTTCGACGGGCCAAACTTAGAAAAACCGTTAGAAGGATTTAAACTCGACATATTTTTTTATCAAACTAGTTGTTACCTCACTAAATTGATTTCCTAATTCTTGAATTTGCATGTCCAAAACCTCATTAAAATGTCAACTTCAAAATGATGTCGATTTGTAAGGACATTCTTTCGGTTTCTTGGATTAACATAACTTTCTGTCATTTCCAACATTGTAATGTTGTATTTTTTTACAAAAGGAAGCCACTTTTCCAACATCGGCTCAAACTCATTTTGTCTTAAAGCATTTAATGCTCGTTTTTTTACCATTTATCAAGTTGGCCGCTTCTAATAAATCTTTACCTTTTTGTTGAATGTGTTTTGAAAGAGGATTTGTGTAACTTAATATATCTCCCATCAAATGCATATAAAAAACAAACTCGAGTTTTTTAAAATACCATAGAATACCTTTGGCGATGTCAATTTATTGTTCTTTTTGTGTTCCCTAATGTGTACTTTCCAATTTCCGGGTGGTTAGTACTAATCAAGTTTAACACCGAAAGAAAAATATCTTGAGAATTAGATTCTTCCGATTCATCATGGCCACGAAATGGTAAAGAGTTTTCTAAACAGAATCTAGCACTCATAACAGAACCACGTAATCGATAATAATTTGCAATCATTTCTTCTTTACTCCACTTCTTTACATTCTCGTCCATGTATTGCTTTTGATTCATGAGATTGAGACATTTTTGTGCTGCCTTTAAATGATGACTATCAACATTCCCAACATGTTCCTTTAATGAACCCTTTTTACTCCAATCAAAAAAGCCTTTAGAACTAGAAGACCATGTATCTCTTCCGCCTTGATTACTAACATCTTCTTTAAACAAGTAACAATATAAACAATATACTTTGTCTGCTTTGATGCTATACTCTAACCAACTACAATCATTAAACCAACTAACAACAAAACGTCTTTTTTTCCATAAAAGTCTCTAACAGAAAATTTATGACTACGCAGTTGAAAAGCCCCATTTAACAAGATATGACCTTCTTATGTCATCTATTTGATTTGGGTGATAACTAGCAATAGGTGGCCTATTAAATGGATCCGAAGGAAGATCATTCAAATCAATAATACCTCGTGTTGTTGGAATTGGAGTTGTAGGATTATCATTATCAACATTCAGACTTCAATCAACGTCATCATTTGCTTGGATATTATCATTATCAACATTCGGACTTGAATCAACGTCAACATCAGAGGAGTTGTTTCATTCAGAATTGTATCATCATTATTAATTTCTTCGTATTTTCTTTTGAAAAAGTTCCCAGTTAAATATTGTTTTCTGGATTATGGTTTCGTCATCACTTCAAAGAATTCAAGATTCAACAGCAATCCCTAGTTTAACAACGAAAAAAATAAAAGTATAAACATACAAAATTACTAACTACCAAGAATAAAACTAATCAAACTAATCAAACAATCAATTAATCAAACAAGAACATAAATTAAGAATACTCACAACCAATAATCAGGATGTTACTTCGATAATTGTTGTTGGACACCTGTTCTTTAACCGAAAAAAAACAAAAGGTAAAGATTATTGAACATATTAAACCTATGATCTGATCATGCATGTATAAACATTGATGAACAATTAAACCTACGATATGATCGTCTATTCGTCTATGACTCTGTTCGATGACTCGATGTGTTGCTGTCAATTCTGTTCGTCTGTTCACTCTTCTGTTCCGTCTCTGTTCGAAGATGATCATCAGCGACAGTAAGCAATCCCTTTGGACGTCGAGTCGACGTTTGATATCCCCTTATTAGCAGCTAATGTGCCGCCCATTCAATCTTCAAAGGTTGGGCTATTACTTAGTTATTTGGGCTAATCTAATGTGCTATTATTTAGTTATTTGGGCTTATTATTTAGTTTCGAATTGTTCTTATTATTGGTTTGTGTCATCATCTCCAGCTGGGCTTATTATTGGTTTGTAAAAAAAAATTTGAGGGGTGTCCTCGTAGTTGTTTAGGAGTGTCCTTTGTATAAAAATCGAAAAAAAATTACACTACACTTAAAAAGTTGAGCCGTAGCCCGTGCTACGCCTGGACAAGAGCCATGTCCGCCCCTGAGTAAGTCCATGCATCAGTAGGAACTTTGGAGCAGTAGCAACTGCTTAGTCGTAATTGAGCGGTAGTAACGTGGGAGCTCGAAGTGCAACTACACTATCAAAGCATACATTATGCTCAATGCCCACGCCATGTGCGTCGATGTACAATATGTGTGTGCATGTGCAAGTGCGAGTTAGGGTGCTTCGCACCCTAAAGGTCCTCGACCATGAAATGCTCCAATCTCGAGGTTTCATCAGTTAGATTTATTTTTTAGCAAATAGTTCTTAAACCAATAATTTAAAACTTACGCACTAGAAATTCAAACAATCCAAACATTCGAGTAAAATACAACCATGGTCTAGATATCTCAAAACGAAAACAAAAAAAGATATGAATATAAATCTCTTGCCAGGTAGACTCCGCAAGTGCCACTACCATCATCAGAAACTCTTAACTATCCAACTTTAACCTAATGTGCATACTAAAAGTTAGCTACGCTAATTTGGTTCTAGTTTAAAGAAAACATGAAATGATTCTAATAAAACGTTCATTTATTAAAACGTTTCCATACATAATATACATTAAACTTAACATTTATGTTTAGTAGTAATGCGACATTCACCACCAGGTGATCACCATCGCTCCTACCATAGTATGTACAACTATTGGTAGCCCTGTAGATCACCACCCTATGAATGCAGCCTCGTAGGTAAAGGCCTTTGTTGCAGCCCCGTGAGTAACTACTCCTCTTTAAGCCCAGTAGGAACTGCCTATCAAGTGCTCTCCACGTGCTAGGTTCACAACCATAGACCACAAACAAGTCTTCCAGCCTCGTTTGGTAACTGCCATCTCGTATGTAACTTTACTTTAGCTATATCTTTCGCGTATCTTTACCTTTCAATTATACATGTATAAGGTTATGTTCAATTAAAATATCAATTAAAAACATTACATTAATTAATTGAAAACGTTTCCTCAGAACATTCGGACTAGTAGCCCAAAACTATTCGTTTCTTTAACTTTTATACATTAACTTTCATGTTATTATATTACATTACCAAGTATGTACATCCTTCAACACTGTCTAAAAAGGGGTTTAGAAACTCCCATGTAGCACTTTGCTATAAGTCACTACAGAAAACGGAAGGCTCGCAGCACCCGGAGTCCTAAGCCAAACTTGGTTAAAACGTACAAGCGCAATGTCAGCATTGCGCCCCATGATCCATATGCAAACTAATATGCTCAAACCATGCCAACGTGCAAACATAAGTGGCGCTTGAAGCATAGTATCGTTTAAGAGCAAGCACAAGCTATTATTATGCGTAATACATAACAAAGGAACCAAAATTCATATTGGTTTTTATGTTTTTTAATGTAAAACACATTCTTTTGCACGTATCATGACTTTAAACCAAGTGTCGGTACCATACTGATATCGTCACAAACCTATCCAATAGCGGCTGAGTTCCCGCCGCAACGTGCAGACAAATTTCTCTAGTTATTACATTACAACTAAATGCTTCAATTCTAAGACTATACGGTGTCGAGGCGTGGAAGCCACAACCACACCGGAACAACATCTCGAAGGCGGTATTGTGGCTGGTGTGGGGGGAGGGGGCGGCAAGATCTCGCCCGACGTGGAGGAGTTGTGGTGGGTGACGTGGTGAAGTTGGATTGATTGGTGGAAAGAGTCGTAGAACGGCTATAAAATATATTGTACGCAATTGTATCACCGCACATGGGTTATTGGTAAATGATTATTTTTCACTCAACCCAACATATGATGATAATACTTTTATGCGTCATTTTCGTATAAGCCGTTGTATATTTCTAAGAATATCAAAATATTTAGAAAGTGAATAAGAAAATTTTAAGTTTATGTAATTTTTTGATGTTTATGTATTTTTTTTAACTTTATGTAATCTTTATGTTATGTTTATGTTTTTTAATTAATGTTATATATCTAATTAATATTAATGTTTTTTTTTAATTTAATAGATTTGTTTCATTTTTAAATAAAAAAATTACAAAAAGTGTATGCCACGTGTCATACCACGCCACCCTTCCACGTCTCATCTCACACCCCCCCCCCCCCCTCCGCGCTTTTAAGTACCACGCCGCCTTTCTGACCAGCTGCTGACGTGCCTTCCACGTGACGCTATGCCCTCCCACACCATATGGTCTAAAGTAGCGTAACTTTATGGCATTTCAGCGTTACCTATTAACACATGCCGGTCTTTGTGACAAAGTCAAGTTAATTGTGTGAACTGCCGTATGTTAATAAAAATACGTCAATTACATCGTTTATATTATACAAACTCGTGTAATACACAGGTCTTTAAGCTAGTATGTATATGTGTATATGTATATATGCGTGTGTGTTTTTTAAATATACCTAACATTTACACAATTTTAAAACGTTCGGCAAGAAGACGACATATACCAACACCGGTTCGATTACAAACATATTTCGTGTATGTTGAACTTGTCTTAGTTTTCAGAAAATTCGAACTCCTATCCATGTCATCAATCTGTGGTGGACCAGTTTCCGTCCGTTCTCTTTCGCGTTATAAGCAAATGTTTTTATTTCTTTTGTATCTATGTGTTTACTTGGTCTTGAATCTTGCACGTGTTTTTAATGACAGTTGACAAGGTATAGATAATCAGCCTATCATGTCAATTTTCTGGGACTTCACAAGTCCTTTATTCATATTGTTTATTATAAATATTCATAAACCAAAAGTATTCACTATAAATTCACATCAACTTCTTCGACTCCTCTCGTATTACAAAAATGCAAACTGTTGAAGACGATTGTTCTTATTCGACTTCCTCGTCATCCTCGTCTCAAACCGAGGCTACCGAACTGCATTTATCGTCGTCAACGACGACAAAAAGAAAGGCGGGGAGGAAGAAGTTTAAGGAAACAAGACACCCCGTGTATAGGGGTGTCAGATTAAGAAACGGGTCCAAATGGGTTAGCGAAGTACGCGAGCCTAGTACGAAACATAGAATCTGGTTGGGAACTTTTCCCACCCCCGAAATGGCGGCTAGGGCTTATGATGCAGCAACCCTAGCTTTACGTGGCGATGGCTCGCCACTTAATTTTAGTGACTCGGCCCGTTTGATTAAACGGGCTGCGTCAACTTCTGATAGTGATATTAAACAAGCTGCTTTAGAGGCAGCTCTTGCATTTGGGCCAAGAGGGTATGACGTTGAGTCGTCGTCTTCGTTAGGGTGTTGTGAGGTGGGACAAGGTGGCGGAAACATGGCGGTGGAGGTGGCGGAGACGGGTTTTGTTGATGAAGAGATGGTGTTTAATATGCATGGTTTTTATAATAGCATGGCAGAGGGGTTAGTGATTACACCACCAGGCATGAAGAAGGGTTTTGACTGGAGTGATGACACTGATTCTAATATCGACTTGACTCTCTGGAGGTATTAGACGTAACAGCGGAACCAAAATAGTCAGAGGGTCAAGTTACCCTCAGTTATCCTCTGATGGTCACTTGACCCTTTGACCTTTGGTTCCGCTATGGACGGAAGTACTTCAAGATTATTTTCAAATGTTGGAACTTCATCAATCCTTACTTCAGATTTCAAAATTCTTGGAACAAATAGTTTTCGTTGCTTATATACTTTTTTATATGGTTTACCTGTGTGAAATTTTTGGAACCTTCGTCTATTGTTAATTGAGTTTATGTGCTTTGTTGGATACGTTAGTGAAAAATTAGCAGAAAAATTTGTGAAGAATGCTTTTATTAACTTTGGACACAAGTAACTATATTTTTATATGTGTTAAATACTTAAGTATCTATCACCCATGGCATTATAGCCTAGTGGCATCTTGAGGGTGTGATAAGGTCTTAAAGACCATTAGGTTCTGGGTTTGATTCTCACAAGGAGGTTTTCCCAGATTTATTGTGTTTCCTCTTGAATCAGTGTATAGACATTATAACCTGGTGGAGATGGAAATGATCGGGTGGTTCCGCTGGTGGCACGATAATACTCCAGTGATCCATCAGTGATCCAAACTTGTCGTTCAAAAAAAAGTATCTATCTTTGTGTTCTACTATGTGAGAGATTCGCAATCTACCATACCATATAAATCTAAATATGAGCTAAACTAGTGGAAATCCTGTGAATAATATGGAAACTTGTCACACACTCAAGAGTTGAGAGAAGGTTGAAAACATGAAGTGGTATATAAACAAGAGTCTTAATAATATGGTTTTCGTAGAAATAAGAAACTAGTGGTGACCCTAAAGAGGTAACCTAAGGGTGGACGGCGCGTAGTTACTAACTCCAATGGTGCAGGCTTCGGGTAGCTCAGGAATTTGGTTGCCAGTGGAAGTGGGTTTCACAGGTTTAATTCGGAGCAGATGAGTTGTACACCTCTTATTGGGTGTTGAGAGGGTACCGGCGGGTTCCCTCCCGGCCACCCTAAGAGCTTCCAAAATGAGGATGAGGTGGTAAACTCTGAATTTGAAAACCCATCCCCACAGACTACACATGTGATGCATCTTCCGTCCAACAACAAAGTCCCGCCTTCAAGTAGGGCTGGCAATTTCAACACGAACCTATACAAAGTTAACAGGTTTCATGTTTAACCTTATAATGTTTCATGTCTATAACATGTCGACACGTTAAGACCTGCTTAATTTTGTGTCTTAACACCCACGTTCATAATTTTAAATAAAAGAAAAATGTAAGGCTCCTAATTATAAATATAAAAAATACTTGAAAGTAAAGTTTGTATTTAATAACAGGTCTTGTTCATGTCTTAACAAGTCATCTTCGTGTCTTAAGGTCATGGGGTGTACTCTAACATTTAGAGTGTTAACAATGACATGGCATGTTAAGTAACATTGCAAACCACTCCCTCCTTGTGTTAAAGTGCATTAAATGAGTTATGTGTTAACATGTTAACTCAATGTTAAGAGATTTAATTAATTATTATTTTCTTTTTTAGACAAAAATCCATTGTTAAAGTGCATTAAATGAGTTATGTGTAAACATGTTAAACCATTTCCTTAAAGTGAGACAAAGTGAAATGAGGAAAAAAAATTGATGTGTCACTTAGGTGGAGTTAAGTTGGGTTAAAGTATACCCAAAGGCCTAACAGATCGTATGATAAGTTGATAAATTTTTCATGTCTTAATAGGTCATATCGTGTAATATGTTTATTATCCGTTTCGTGTTCGTGTTTGAAAAAATCTAACATGATAAGATTTCGTGTCGTGTTCATGTTTACATGTTTCGGGTTCGTGTCTTATCGTGTTTGTGTCTTAACAGATTAAGTTGACACGATATGCCAGCCATACCTCCAAGTCCGCACTTGTGGACCCCATGTAGGCTTCACATACACAAACTATATTGTATGTATATTATTTTATATAAAAGTTGGGTGCAAGGTTGATGTTTGTAGAGGTTTTGTATTGTCAAAAAAAAAAGGTTATTAACGAGGTTTTATAAAAGGCTTTTATAAAAGTCGGAGGTGCTTTGGAAGCTTAAAGTGGCACCAGCCCACGTAGAGACTTGATGTGAGAGGTGCACGTGCATTTTGCCCTTTGTACCGACTATAAACATGACTCTTTTTTAATGAATTTTGCTCCATGCACATATGTGTTATTATATATTTTACTATGCATTCGGAGTTAATTTACTTATTTTTGTTTTCAACATTCCATTCACATGTATATCCGTTGTGAATTATGTATTTGTAGTAATATGTGTATCTATATCTATATATATTCTAAAGTTTAGTTATATGTTCTATTTTAAAACCAACATTTATGGTTGTTTTAAATTAGGGTTTATAGACTTTTCATAACAATTATATTACAATTAACTTTAATGCAATTACTTATTTATGACCATGTTAGTAATGAGGAATTATATTACAATTAACTTTAATGCAATTACTTATTTATGACCATGTTAGTAATGAGGAATTTTATTGTTTAGGGGTATTCGCAGGTTTAACATTTCAAAACGAGGAAGAGAGATGGCGGAAGAAGAGAACGGGGCGGCGACGGGCGGCGGCGCCGGAGAGTTTTGCCTGCGGTATTACCTAAAAAGTGAACCCAATGAAAAAAAAATCATGGATCCGCCACTACCCACGTTGACCTCGGCGACACAACCATCGGTAAACCAACAGCAACAACTTAGGTTTTCCAGCGCCAGCCACCGATCACCACTGCTCCGCCCCAAATTGAGGTCGGCAACACAACCTTCGCCAAATTCCGGCATCGACTTCGTCCCGCACATCGGCTAACCTCCGTCGTCACCACAATCACCATTTATTGCCATCAAAAAACCCCCCTAATCGAACACTAGGGCTTTGGAATCGCCTTCAATCGGAGTATGCAACACGAAATTTGTCACACGGACCAATTTGCTACCATTTGTGAACCGTCTTTCCGTTCCCGTAACTACCAACAGACGCATCAAGCCATCAGCCTTGACCTAGAAAATCTAGAAATTCATCGCGAAAAAGGGAAATGGTTTGCAAAGATGGTTTTAGGGAAGACCACCGTGGACACAGATTTGGGGGTAAGATTGGTTTGGTTAGATATTTATCAGTAATTTCTAATTTTTTTGAGCTAAAGCCAAGTGACTCACTACTTCAGTGGTTGTATACTGTTTTGTTTGAAGCCCTGCATCTCTATTGATGTGAGATTCATGTTATGTTTTTAGTATTTGTGTATAGTAAGTAGTTGATCAAAAGTTCTCATTTTGCTTGATGTTACCACAAATGGATTAATACTAATTACTTATTCTTTTTACTGATGTATTGATTTTTAATGGTTAAATGATCTCATGATGAACTAAATAAACAAGAAAGTAGAACGACAAATTTAATTGATTTTTAATCATTCATCATCTCAGGCTATTTGAAGTTGAAGAACAATCATCTTGCTTGATGTAAATCATGGAAAATTTCAAGGTCGAAGAGAATTTGTTTGCTCTTGGTGAACGAAAGGTAAATTTAAGGTTCCTTTTAACGTAACCTGATTCTATAATTCACAAGGAAATAATAAACATACCAATTTAACGATGTCCATGAAGGCTTCTCTGACCATCTCTGGCGACCATACAAGGACGCCGGTGACAAACTGGAGTACACCATACTGTTGTGTAATGTGTCGCTACACGCTAATCATTTCTTCACTTTGCCAGCGATTCTTGCCTTCGGCAGCAACGACACCGGTGTTTGTTACACTCTCAATCAGGATGAGTCAGAGATTGGCGTTTGAATTGGTAAATGTTACTTATCATTTCTAAATTATCAGTTTGATGTGTATTAATGTATGTGTCATTTGTTGTATTTATTGATTGATTATTTGAATTTTGATATTGTTGGTCTTCATAGTTTTGACGGTCATACTATTGCTTTTGACTTAGTATTGTTGTGTATAACATCGTGTTGCTTCTAACCTGATATTTGTCCCATCAGAAGGTCTTTTTTAAGAGGTATACATAATACAAATTATTTTGCAATTTGCTTTTGGAAACTGTTAGTGCAGATGTGATTGATAAGCTTAATGTTCTTAGAGGAAATGGCAGGGGTTCAATGTACTCATGGTATTGCAAGAGGTTAACTTTTTCTTTGGTAACAACTATCCTCGCCATCAATGTGACTCTTCAAATGCTTATGGTATGTACTAATCCTTGGACATTTAAAATGCACTGTTTGTTTCAGAGTTTTACAAATTGTTTGTTCATCAAGTGATGTTAAGCTTATTTAATGGGGCTGTTTACATACCACCACCATTTACGGTCGCTTTCAATTGCATTGATTATTCCACGGTTTTTTCTAGGGAGGTGAATGGTCTGAATGTCTATTATATAACGTCCTCCTTCTCTATTGTTGTAGGTACATATTCAGCCTTGCTACTCTACTAACATATCCAGCTCTCTTAATATGAATACATCGGGAAGTGGTGTTGGCTGCCAGATGGCCCTTGCTGACCTCCGTGAAGGGAGTACCGGCCCCATCACGGTTATGGTTTGCCGAAAGTGGGATGTCACAAGTGTCAATGGACGCTACATGAGCACCGATTATGTCGTCAGTGATAAAAAGGTAAGTCTCACCTTTTTAACCCCCCTTCTGTTTTCCTTTTACCGGTTTCGTTGTTATTGAAATTATGCTGTTTGGTTTGCATAGGGAGGTGTGATGCATTGTACCGCAAGAAATAACATTGCGCACTACTTCTTTGACAAACTCAAAGAGGGCGGGATATATTTACTCAAGGGTTTTACGGTACAGAGCACCGATCAATAACGGATTCTGAAAGACAGCCCTTTGTTATCGGGTTAAATGGTTCCACGATTGTGAAGAAGGTTGACGATGCCAGTGGTTCCTTTACGCGCTATCCGTTCTTACTTACGGCGTTTGAAGACCTCCAACCAACTGAGAGCAAGTTTTTTGTAGGTATGGTGAATAATAATATTTCTTAAAAAATACTTTATAAATTCTTATTACAAGATGTTTTATTTTGATTAAGCAAGTAGATTTAAAGTATGTCAATTTGTCAATTCGAAGTATGTCAATTTGTTGATATGCAAATCCGCCCCATCAAGTCCTTCCATCACTAACACAATACCGACATTCATAACGCTTAAAAACGCTGTAAAATTACTATTTCTACCAGAGATGATCGGTTGATTACTAATGATGATATAGGAAAACTTATGTATCACTGTGACATCCCACTTTCGGCATAGAAGAATTTATGTAGCGTAATTGATTATTAATTGATTAACATATATTAATGTTGCTACTACATTAATCATGTAAACTGATTACTAAAGATGACATAGAAGAATTTATGTATTAAAGTAATTGCTATCAGATTAATAACATGTAGTTTTGTGTTGAATCTTACTGTTAAATTACGTGGTGTGGCTGATGAGATGCTGGAATATCATTGAGAATATAATTCAATTAGGGTTTTACTATCGTGAACTCGATAGCTTCGCCACAAAGTCCCGCAACTTAGCCTGATCCCCCCCCCCCTTTGTGGTCCCATTTTTGAATGGCCCCTGAATGTTGTGTCCTTTTTAAACATTGTGTTGCAGATGTTATAGGATATGTTACTGAGGTGGGGTCGCAGTCTGTGAAAGCATCGGGTGCTGGCACGGTCGAGTTCAACCTAACAAATGAACAGTAAGTACCCCATCCCTATTGCCCGTTTGGTCTTTTACTTTTGCTTGGTTAAGTCTCACTTTTTAGCCTTTTTATAAATTTCACAGCAAGCGCGGAGTTAGAGTGACGTTGTGGGGTCAGCTGGGTGATGCTATGCTCAAGAAGAAGGAACAAAACCCCGCTGTCTATTCTCTAATCTTGACTTCCATGAGCGCAAAGTTTTACTTAGGTACGGTTGCGTTCCTACTGCGGCTCTGATTATGCGTGTTACTTCAAAACCCTTTACCTTACTTGGCACAATGCAGGCGCCCTTGGTTTGTCCAGCTCATCGTCAACTATGATCATTGATTCGCCCGAGGTACCCGCCTTTACTTGGCACAATGCAGGCGCCCTTGGTTGCATCACCTCTTCCGAATTCCACTACTGCAACCACTCTAAAGTCACCGTTCACCCTTTCACTAACCCCAAATCATTTTCGTTTCAAATCAAATCCACGTAGCAGATTTGCAGCAGATAATATTAATTAATGTAACATTTCTATGCAGGTGAAGAGCTAACACTAAATTACAATTATATCCCTAATTACTAATGTGCCTTTACATTGACTTGAGGGTTATGTTAATGTGCTTAATAATCACATTAATAACAGACTGCACATTAATAACATCGGCTAATCATCTGCCCATAACAGTTATGTATTAAATTTTGAATTAAACAACATTATCCATTCCAAAAGACTATTTAAATGACTATATAAATAAGTCTCCACATTGCAGGTCATACTCGCCTTCTCTTCAACAACCTGTAGTTGCTGGATCTACACGTGACGCCATGTCAGGGAACAAGACTGTCACCGGCTATTCAGAAAAATGGACCACCCTAGAAGCCATCTTGAACCACGGAAGAAGAAACAGGCAACACACGGTATGCCCCCTACGAAACTATATGCTTTCTTTTAATATAGCGCATCCAAATAGCATATTTACATAGTGCTGATAATTTATGCAGAGTGCTGAATTCACCTGTCGTGTTCAACTTAAGCGCATACGCAATAACCAGGAGTGGTTCATGCTGACATGTGGCGGTGGAGGCTGCATGAAAGGTGTGGTCCGTGAAGACAACAATATGTGGTGTGATGGGTGCGAAAACCCCGTTCTCTTCCCGAGAGCAAGGTTAGTTTCTGAAAGTGTGTAGTTATGTTAATTTGTGGCAATCTTCATGCAGACAAATAAATTGACCCTTTTATTACAAACCTTGCACAGTTTCAGGCTAGAACTCGAGGTGTTTGATTCAACAGCCGAAGCTGTCGTTGTCTTCTTTGATGACACCGCCCAACGCTTGACAAAGGCCACTGCTCATGGTATACTCACAGCAGAGTCTGGCCTATCAGGCGTCTACAGCCTTTATTCTACTGACATCCAGGATAAGTTCACTCCGGTGATGGTAAGAAACCCCGACAGCAGCATTTCAGCACTGTCGAATTGTTTGCAGTCTCTTGTGGGCAGCACTCAGACCCTCCAGCATGTACGTACTATGATCATGGTTCTTTTGAAAGCTTTAACTGCAAGAATGTTCTTCTAGACGGAGATGGCTGTGCGTTGGTTCTTCCACACCTCCTTCGTTCCTTAATAAAGACAATGGGGTAGTGCCGATACCGACACCAGTTAAGCACGTTGAAACGACCGTAAGGTATTTCTCGGTTTATCATTGATTTTGACTTCAAAATAGTTTTGGTATTTTGCTTCATAGGAGGTGTTTCGCCTAGCTTTTTTAAGCAAGCTTATAGCTTTTTTAAGTCGTCTAGAAAAGTTCCCGTTTTTTCCTTCGCAGGACTACTTATACAGATTCGGATTCAGAAGAGAACGTTGGCGATGATCCACGTGAAAGGTACACCGTTTGGACACAAACATACACCTTTAGATTTCACTTTTATAGTGTTAGTAGTAACTCATTAAATTTCAGATACCATTTAACATTTAATTCGCCTTTATTCCAAGGAAACTACCAAAGTCCATTTAACAGTTTCATTTGACTTTGTTCTTAGTTAGGCTGCATACATTAGGTAAAAAAATGCATAACCTACCACTTTTTAACAGTCTTCCTTTTGTTAATTCACTGCAGGCAGTCGACTGGTGATGGGATTGGGGATGACAGTGCCATGCGTTAACTAAAGTTCGGTCCATGTGTTATCCAATAAGACAGGGAGGCGTGCGAGAGCTACTGCGTTTTCCCATTTATGTTTCATGTTTTTGATTTTGGAAGACACCTTTTCCCCTTTTTTTTGGCACACAAGTTATGCCAACAGAACAAATTACGATCCATGGTTTAATAAAGTTTTAGAATGTCGTCGTTCCAGAAAAAAAAACAATAACTATTTTGCATGTCGTGCATCGCACGGGTGTTCCCTCTAGTCTTTTCTAAAAAATAATTTGACCGGAAATTATTGCTTTAATGTTTCTTTAGATGGTAGGGAGGAGAGGGGACCATAGAGAATAATGAGAGAATAGTGGAAAAGAGAGAGTTAAAGGTTTAAACAAGTCTAAGTAATTAAGTTTGTTTCGTAAACTAGTTCGAACTTCACTTATCAAGTTTGAATCGGCTCACGAACTTAAACAGATCTATTATTTATATAATTTTAATTTAATGTATTAAATATAAAACTATATAATAACACTTATGATCAATAAGATAATGATATAAGATATAAATTACATATCTACATAAATATACAGAGAGAAAATATACTAGGTTAGAATTTCATGTATTACACGTATTGAGTAAATGTAATGTTATATACATAGTAATACAAAATGTTGTCTTTTAAAAACTTGTGTGTTGCACGAGTTGTATAAACCAGTGTGTCACACATGTTTGAATAAAATAAAATTTAATTTGTTAACACGTACAATTGTCAAAATATGTATTTAAAAAGATAATCTTTGACTTGATGATTATAACTTCCGTTAAGTTAATTTTTAATACATTTTTTCAACTAAATATTAGTTTTTTTATTTAATTAATAAATATTAATTCAATTAAAATGTACTTAGTCTTTTAAATATTATTTTAGCACAATTAAGTTAACTTAAATCATAACTATAAATATATAAATACATATGAAAAAAAATTAGATTTCTTATATACCAACTATCTTTTTTATTATTTAACACATTGTATTTTTCTCATTCATACAATACAACCACATTAAATATTTAAAAATAAATAAATAACTCACAAAAATAACTATGATCATTATTATTTTTTATATATGTTGTAGTGTTATACAGAGTTATAAAAGGGTTATATGGTGTTATATACTATTCGTAGTGTTTTATAGAGATTTGTAGTGTTATATACTTATTACAGTGCTAAATGGTGGTTGCAGTGTTATATATAATGTTGTAATGCTATACAGAGTTATAAAAAAGGTGGGTTATATGGTGTTATATACTATTCATAGTGTTTTATAGTGATTTGTAGTGTTATATCTTGTTTTGTAGTGTTATATACTTATTATAGTGTTATGAACTGTTGAATGGTGTTTTGTAGTCTTATATACTTATTACAGTGCTGAATGGTGGTTGCAGTATTATATATAATGTTGTAGTGTTATACAGAATTATAAAAGGGTTATATGGTATTATATACTATTCGTAGTGTTTTATAAAGATTTGTAGTGTTATATACTTATTTACAGTGCTGAATAGTGGTTGCAGTGTTATATATAATGTTGTAGTGTTATACTCTTTAAAAAAGAAACAAATTCATATTCCTATAAATAAGGGTGACGTTTATGGAAGGTTATCAAATTAATTGAATCAATAATAAAACTAGGTTTTGCCCGCCCGCGTTGCGGGCATTAAGCCGAATATTTCTTTCTCATAGCATGTACGTTTGTGTTTTAGTTACTTGTACATACTACTTATAACCTATGTTGTCAAAGACGCAAGGCTCAGGCGAGGCGCAACGGCCTCGCCCGGAGCCTAGGCGCAAGGCGCAAAAAAAGCGTGGGCTTTTTTAGGAAAAGCGCACATAAATAAAAAAAATATAAAAAATATGTATGCTTTGAAAATAAATAAGATTCCACATATAAAATAAAAAAAAACTATTATATGTCA
Organism: Helianthus tuberosus; assembly: GCA_030545235.1. Classification (NCBI taxonomy): domain Eukaryota; kingdom Viridiplantae; phylum Streptophyta; class Magnoliopsida; order Asterales; family Asteraceae; genus Helianthus; species Helianthus tuberosus. The sequence goes on from CM060359.1 coordinate 20,043,206, forward strand.
TTTAAGATCGTGTAGCTAATAGTTAGTAGCAAAAGTTTAGGGCTTATACACACGTAGTGATACCAAAAGTTACTAGGAGTCTAGGACTTATACAAACGTTTGCGGTCACTAACCAAAAGTTACTAGGAGTCTAGGACTTATACAAACGTTTGCGGTCACTAAGTCTAAAACATTTAAACTAATAGTTCATCATCAATCATCAAGACCATCATCAAACTGATCATCAGAACTTCCATCAACATCAATTGCATATTCAACTTCGGATTCATCAAGTTCGTCTTTTTCAGAATCTTCATCCACTAAAGCTCTTAAAGATGATGGTTGTGATGATCTTGTTGCCCTTACTTCTCCAGCCCCACTTGCATCTCCTACAGCTTCCCATGTCAAGTCTTCATCCTCAAAAACCCTTTCTTCTTCCATCCTTCCAGTCATCCACTCATTACAATCATCAATGTTATCTAAAGATATCGGATCGTACACAACCTCTTTATCACGACGGTTCTTGAGTGTCTTGTTGTACTTAACAAACACAAGATCTTGCAACTTCTTGTGTTCTAATCGGTTCCTTTTCTTGGAATGGGTCTATTATTAAAAATAATATATTTTAAATTATTAAAGCATAAATAAACTTCATATTATCATCAAACTTTTGAAAGATAAATTACTTGCTCAAATGTGCTCCAGTTCCTTTCACATCCCGATGAATTACATGTTAGACTAAGCACTTTAATAGCTAATTGTTGGATATTTGGGACTTCTTTCCCATACAAATTCCACCATTGAGCTACAAATGTAAAACTTAGCAAGTATTAATGTAGTATACCTAAAAAACAAGATAAAAAATCAAAGTAAGTTAACTTACCAGGAGCTATTGTGCAATGTGCTCGCTTTGCAATATCTAAAGCAAAACGGCCCTCTTGGTTTACCCACTTCACCATCTCCTTCATGATTAAGTCTTGTTTGTCCTTTGAAGGAACAAGTCTTTGAACACACTTGATCATCCCATCCGTCACCTCTTGATCTTGCTCAATTTCAGGCCTATAGCAATAGAACTCCGGGTTAAAGTAGTAACCTGCCGCATGCAATGGATGGTGGAGTTGACAATCCCATCTTTTGTCAATAATAGCCGACACCACTTGGTAATCAACGCTATTTTCACCTAAAGCCTTTGCAATTGTTATCTTAGCTCTTTCCATACCCTCATATAGATAACCCATCGCGGGTTTTTTCTCATTGTCAACAAGGCGAAGTACGCGTACAATAGGACCCATAACTTTAAGAGTGAAAGTCACATTGGTCCAAAAAGCATATGTGTGAACAACATCCTTAGCCCGCCTTCCTTTAGGTTGTGTTGCCCATTTACTTTCCTTCCATTTATCACTAGCAAACATGGTTCTCAAAGCCGACTTTTGCTTATGCAAACTTTGTAAAGTAAGATACGTTGTTGCAAATCTTGTAACTCCACTTCTTGTCAACTCCTTGTTCTTTGTGAACTCTCTCATCATGTTCAAAACACCACAATGGTTGTAAATATAACCAACAAGAAAAATTCCTTTTTCAATGGTTTGTTTGACTTTAGGAATCTTTCCAACATCTTCAAGCATTAGATCTAAGCAATGCGCCGCACAAGGGGTCCAAAACAAGTGTTTCCTTTTGTCCATCAATAAGTTGCCTAAAAACATGAGATATAAAAAAATGATTAGTATTTATTACTTAAAAATCAACTTTTAAAAAATTGTAATCTGATAAAGAACATAAAACTAACCAGCTTGTTTAAAGTTGCTTCCATTATCGGTGATAACTTGAACAACATTTGATTCCCCGACTTGCTCCACAAATTTGTCAAGTAGATCAAACACCTTTTCCCCTGGCTTCATATAAGAAGAAGCATCAGTCGATTCCATAAACACGGTTCCTTTAGAACTATTGACCAAAAAGTTGATCAATGTTCTACGCCTCCGATCTGTCCAACCATCCGACATAATCGAACACCCGGTTTTTTACCACTCCACCTTTTACTCTTCGATCCACTTTTCCACATTGTCTACCTCGTTCTTTAGAAGTGGAACTCGCAACTCATGATAAGAAGGCGGCTTGAGATTTGTCCCATAGTTTCCAATTGCCGCGATCATCTCTTTGAAAGCATCTAACTTAGCGACATTGAATGCTATTCCCGCTTGGTAAAAAAAACGCAGCTATTGTTTGAATTGTTCTTCCTCGGAGTTCTTTGTCACAAGCATCATTTATGCTTGTTTGTCTCAGACTTGTTGAGTTTCCTTTACTTCTTGTTACATGCATATCAATCGGGCCTTTTGTGTTTGACTTCATCTTTTTGTTTACCCCACCAATATTAATTCCACTCCTCTTCTTTTGAACATTCGATATCTCGATTACCTCAATATCCTCTTCATTCTCAACAAAATCTAAGTCATCGAAACCATCAGCAATAACATTCTTCTTTGCCTTTTGACTTTCCACGTACGCTTTCAATTCATCTCTAACATTTGTAGGACACTTGGTACATGCTTTTGCATTTCTATAACCTCCAATTTGATGCTGTTTAGCTCGATAAATTCCTCCTTTGGAAGAGAAGTTGCAGAATACGCAAGTGACACAATTTGGGTCATTTTTGTCTTTAATAAAGTTATACTTCCACCCGGGATCTTTTCTTAATTGTGATGATGCTTCAGGTGCATCAGAAGACATATTCTGTAGGGAAAACAAACAACGAAATATCAAAAGATTGATCAACGGCCTAAAGTGATTAACTGTTTTGAATGTAATTACTAATTTACTATGCAATCAGTCTATGTAATTGTGATTTGTATTGAAAAGTTGTGTGAGAATAGGCTGCTGGAACAATTAGACAGAAGAAAAAAGTAACAGTGCAGTAAAAATCATCACCAATTTATGTCAATTATAGTGGGAAATTAAATGCAGCTACAACTACAAGTCAAGTTCGGTCAAAAAACTAACTGCAGTCAGAATAATTTAACAACATTTACAGTCAAGTAGTCAACTACAATGAAAAGGAAACTAGAAGCAACATTAAATGTTAAAAAGATACAAAAATCGAAAACAACTCACCAGATTAAATGCTGCAGACGTGTTGGCTTCTTGAGTTTCTTGGAGAAGAAGAGAGCATTTGGGGGGTTTTTAATTTTTCAGAAAAGATCGAGGTTGTTGTTTGTGGTGGCTGCTTAGGGATGAGGGTTAAAAAGGATAAGAAGTCTTTATCCAGTGGTTAAAAAGGGATCCAGTGGTTAAAAAGGGAGTGGATTACAGCTGTAAATACTTTAAAAAATAACATAAAAAAAGAAAAATGCGCCTGATACAACAAAAGCCTGCGCTTTTTACTCGTTGCGCCTAGGCCAGGGCGCGCGCCTGATCACCGCTTTTACCAAAAAAGCCCATATTTGCGCCTAGGCCTCCACCAGGCGCTAAACCTGCGCCTCGCTGCGCCCGAGCGCCTAGGCGCGCGCTTTTTGCGCTTTTGACAACATAGCTAATAACACGATCTCAAAAAAATTACATTGAGTAAACAAAGTAAAATAAAATACTACCATACTTTTGCTAAAAAACTAAAACGATGGAAAAACTACCGCTTGGCATGGCGAATAAAAATTAAATCGAGCCAACCAATTAAAACAAAACACTACCATAGTCTTCTAAAAAAAATATTAAAACGAATTTTATACTGGGGGCAAAATCGTAAATAGACAAAAAAAAAATCATGTCGAAATGTAAATCAACTTAAGGTTATATCGACACGTAAATAAAAATAAAGACGTAAAACTCGATTAAAAAGTATTTAGAAAGTTAAGGGGTTATAAGAATTAATGATGAAAATTAAAGGGTAAAAGTAAAAAAGAGAAAAAAACCACAAAAAGAAAAGAAAGAAAGAAAAAGAAAAAAAAAGGAAAAAAAATGACAACACCACTGTAGCAAAGTGGTGTTGTCATTTGATATATATAATAATTACTTGTTTACCCTTTTGAATTAATTTAGATTGAGGACACATGTCATCTCTACAATATTTCCCACACTTCTCACACTTTTAACCTTTTTTATAGAATCATATATATATATAGAGAAAAATGTCCGGATAGTCCCTGTGGTTTCGCCTTTTTTCACCTATAGTCCCCAACTTTCTAAAACTACCTGAATAGTCCCCAAGTTTTCATTTTTTGTTCCCGGATAGTCCCTGGGTCTAACTTCAGTTACTTTTCTCTGTTAAAATGATGTGAAATGACAAAAATACCCTTTCCTTAAAAGGCCAAACCATAGGGACTATCCGGGCATCTTCTTCATTTTTATTTATAAAACCCCACCACCACACTTCATCTTCAACCTCCACCCACCATCATCCTCCTCCACCCTCCACCATCACACTTTCCTCGTAACCTTCATCTCCTCGTAACCCAGCCGAACAAGATACAAACATATTCGACCCGTTTTTTATACCAAAACCCAACAAACAATCCCCAGAACCAATCAAACCAACTGTTGAAGATCATCAACAACAATTCAACAAGCCACACAACAAGAACCATCTTGCTTTTTAACACATTTAATCTGTTATTGACTCTAGTGTCGTTACCGATTGCGGTTTTGTGGCTTAACATGAAAACCATCTTGCTTTTTTGTGGGCAAGATGAAGAAATTGCAACACAAGCTCAAACTTATCTTTTATACTCTCTTCCTGATCTTTTGGCTCAATCTTTATTACACCCATTGCGAATTTACCTCCGTTCGCAGTCGATAACTCTACCGCTCACATTCTGTGCATCGGTTTCGATCTTTCTTCACATGCCCATTAATTATTATCTTGTGAAGTATCTAAATTTGGGGATTGAAGGTGTTGCAATTGGTAGTGTGTGGACAAATTTCAATCTTGTTGCTTCATTAGTGGTTTACATATTAATTTCGGGTGTTTACAAGAAAACATGGGGAGGTGTTACGAGAGAATGTCTTAAAGGGTGGAAATCGTTGCTAAATTTAGCGATTCCGAGTTGTATATCGGTTTGTCTCGAATGCCGGTGAGTCAGACTCGGTTTCTCCGGTGACGGTTACGTCGTCGGTGAGGAACGTGGTGCTTGTGGTTTGACTCGGTGTCTGTGGATTTGGTTTGAGTTTTTAAAAAATCGATCAGTAAAGTTCGCCGGAAAGTGTGAGAAAAAGTCGCCGGAATAACTCGCGTTCAAGATTTAAAGTCGCCGGAAATTAATTTTACCGGAAAAGTTCGCCGGAAAGTGTGGTGGTGGGGTTTTTCTCTAAAAATGTAGAAGATGCCCGGATAGTCCCTGTGGTTTGGCCTTTTAAAGGAAAGGGTATTTTTGTCATTTCACATCATTTTAACAGAGAAAAGTAACTGAAGTTAGACCCAGGGACTATCCGGGAACAAAAAATGAAAACTTGGGGACTATTCAGGTAGTTTTAGAAAGTTAGGGACTATAAGTGAAAAAAGGCGAAACCACAGGGACTATCCGGGCATTTTTCTCATATATATATGTAGGGGGAGGTTCATTTGAGAAGAAAATTAAATTGAGAAGAAAATTAAATTGAGAAGAAAAAGAATAAAGGGTACAATTGTAAAACATTAAATAGTTTTTCTCTCATCTCATTTATTATTATTTTTGACTAATTAATTAGTCATAAAGAGTATCATCCTACACACTAAAATTTTTGCCTAGACACATCAAAATTTGTCCTACACGTTTTTGAAATTTATCCTACACATACTGAAATTTATCCTACACAACTCGTAATTCTTCCTACACACCTCATAATTTATCCTACGCTTTAAATTAATTTTTTTCTTCTTTGAAAAAATATATTTTTTTAAAATAAGTTACAAATTTAATTTAGTTAGCTATTAAAAAGGAAGACTAACAATTAACGATCTATCTAATTTTACCAATATACCCTTACACCCATATTAAATACAAAAATTAAATGAAGTAAAATGAAACATTATTATTGGTTGAAGTTTGTTCTTTTTTATTCTTACAAAAAATTTCTTCTCATTTGAACCCTCCACTATATATATATATATATAAATGATATTATTACATGTATAAATGTGGAAAATATAATTATTATAACTAATATAAAGTAATATATAAATAATAAACAAGCCACACACGAACTTTAGAAACAAAGGGATGAGAAATTATGTACCAAATATAGATATCGGTATCGATCAAACATATGCAATTCGACGTTCAGTTTTGAATTTAACTCACTTTTAGTATCAGTACCAAGTAGGATGGTACCGTACCATGATTGTACCGACCGAACATATAAATTATGGTAGTAGTTCGGTATGATACCAGAGTCGATTCTTCCCTATTATTTACTAACCAGTAAAATTCAATTAGACCATTATGTACAAGTGATTAAGTGGTTAACTCTACTATGACTAATAAATATAGTACGGGATCATTATCACCGCTTGAGGGGTGTTTCGGTGGAAGATGATGGCTGTAGTCTCTGCAACGAAGGTCCTGATTCGGTGTCTCACATTTTTACAGCCTGCCCCTTGGCGTTGGGATTATGGGAAAAATCAGTTTTTGGAGCCGTATGAGGAACTTTTTCACGTTTTCTTTTAGAGACTTGCTTGAGATGCATTTGCTTGGTTGTAGAAGGAAGTCAGAGAAATTGGCGCTGCACGGGATCATTGTCACCGCTTGTTGGCTCTTATGGAAGGCTAGAAACAACCGTCGATTTAATGGGAAGCAGTGTAATGTGGAAGACATGTTCAGTGAAGTTCTGGCGGTTAGTTTTCTTTGGTTTAAATATGGAGCTAAAAAGAGTTTGTTAGTTTGAAATGATTTGTGTAAATTTGTTAATATATAGTTGTCTTTGTTTGTAGTCCGTCCCGGTTTTCGGGTTCGGTTTTTTAATGAAGTTCTCCTTTAAAAAAAACTAATAAATATAGATAACATGATGGCATTCTAGGTATTCTCAACCTGTATTTTCCCGCTATAAAATAATGATATTAAAATGATATATTTATAGATTTTTAGTATAAAATATTATAATACTTATTACTTAATAATGAATTGTTATTTAAGTCTTCAAATAACAAGATAAACTTCTCTTTTCTTTTTTTTACTTAAAAGGTTCTATTTAAATCTTCAAATATTATGAAGTTCAAGATTATGTTTTTTAATGACACGTTAGAATATTTAAAAAAAATATATTGATATTTTTCTGCGGTGACTTATATAACTTTTAAAATATTTAATATGATTAAATGGTTTGAACGATAAAAATACAATATGTTAAATAATAAAAAAAAGATAGGTGATATAAAAAATCCAGTTTTAAGTTCTTAATTGTTTATATATATTTATATATTTCTAATTGCAATTTATGTTAACTTATATGTCCTCATAGGATATTTAAATGACGAAGTACACTTTAGTTAAATTAACATTAACATTTATCAATAAGATAAAATAAAATAATACCCGGTTGAAAAAATATGTTTACATAACATAATTTATAACACTCATATCAAAGTTCGTTGTTTAAGACATACCTTAACAACTGTATGTTTTTACATATTATTATTTTTTAGAGTTAATAGCCAAAATGGTCCCTGAGGTTTGCTCACTTTTGCCACTTTAGTCTAAAATCCAAATTCTTTAAATCTGGGTCCCTGAGGTTTGCATTTTTTTTTTTGCCATTTTAGTTCAAATTTCAAAAAAGTCAAATTTTGTCAATTTTTTTACTGAATTTTGTCTTTATCCTTATTTCTCACAAGGGCAAATTTGTCATTCTATATTATTATAAACCAATTTATATTAAAGAAAATAAAAAAAAAACCCTTAAAAGCCCCTGTATCGATCCAAAACCCTCATTCCCCATCATCTTCTTCCTTCCTCAATCGGTCAACTCTAACATCACCCCATTTCTTTCTCAATTCATCTCATAAACCTTTAATATTCAGATCTCAATCAAGCCAAATTAGGGGTTGTTTGGTAGCCTCTTAATGACCATTCAGATGCTACCTCTTAATGGTTTAAATCCTCTTAATGAATAAGAGGTAACCTCAAGTCTGAATGGTTAAGAGGTAACCTCTGAATGGTAAATCATCACATGTCACATTCTTATACCTTCTCATTGGTAAAATTATTAATGGTTCCATTAAGAGGTAGCCTCCTAATGACCATTCAGAGGCTACCAAACAGCCCATTAATCTCATAAACCCATAAATCAAAAATCTACAAAACACTGACAATTTGTATCCTCCGCCCACCATCAATAGAGAGAGAGAGAGAGAGGTTTTAAGCTTTATTATGATGACAGAGCAGGCTCCGGCTAGGCAACCGTTGTCGCCGACGATGTCTGATCTAAAGCATTGCCACCATCAGATCCAAAGGTTGTCGTCGTTGACAGATCTGAAGCAGGCTCTGCTCCTTTACAATCAAAATCAGACAACCCCAGAAGCTCAATCATCGACTCAACACCCCCAACGGCGTCGTTTTCGGACAAACTGTTTTCTAAATTGTTTAATTGGGGAGTGTCGTTGATATAGAGGAATTCTTAAGGGGGTTGTTCGATGGAGTTGTTGTTGAGGGTTGATGAGGTGCTGGTTGTGGAAGTAGATCGGAGAGCTTGTGGAGGTTTTGGTTGATTGGGTTTCTGTTTGTAGTGGTGGTGGCGGCGGCGACGGAGGGTGGTGGTTGTCGTCGTTGTCAAATCTAAAGCAGGCTCCGGCAGGAAACCATTGCTGCCATGATGCTTGTGGTTGCCGGAGGTTGGGTGGTGGTGGTAGGTAGAGGGGGGTGGCTGGTGGCAGAAGTGGTGGTGTTGGACCATCTGTGCTAACCTAGCAGGTGAGGAAGGAAGAAGATGATGAGGAATGAGGGTTTTGATCGAAACAGGGGGCTTTTAAGGGGATTTTTTTTCTTTAATATAAATTGGTTTATAATAATATAGAATGACAAATTTGCCCTTGTGAGAAATAAGGATAAAGACAAAATTCAGTAAAAAAATTTCACAAAATTTGACTTTTTTTGAAATTTGGACTAAAATGGCAAAAAAATGCAAACCTCAGGGACCCAGATTTAAAAAATTTGGATTTGGACTAAAGTGACAAAAGTGAGCAAACCTCAGGGACCATTTTGGCTATTAACTCTATTTTTTATTTAAACTTTATATTATGCGAGTTTATTCAACCCGTACAATTATAATTTTTAAAGACATTATTTATTAATAAGTATATTATTTATTAATAAGTATATATAACTTTACATTTAATCAATCCGTGCCATCTTACCTAGTAATTAACTATATACACACATGTACATGTAATACGGTTCAATAAAAACAAAGTAAAATTTAAATAAACTAGGTTTTAATGCTGCGCGTCGCAAAACTAAGTCATTGTAAAACTATTTATTGCGACTAGATACTTGGTTGTTATTAAAGCTGTGTTATTTAGTGTCTTATTTTTAAGTTGACAAGTGGAGTTTTCATACAACAGAGCCGTTGGCAGCAAGCGAGTTAGTAACTCCTGGCGATGGTGACTATTGCGATGTCTAAGCATCCACTAACCCAACAAATAAAGAATAAAAATTGTATAAATACAATCAGAAAAACGTGTGAAAGAGGCGAAAAAGGAAGATGACGTCAAGTTATGTAAGCATAAAATGGAAAAAAAAAAAAAAAGACCTCATGATTTGAACTTGAGTCTCTTTAAAACACATACAACCACAAAACCACTTCACCATAATGAATAATCTAACTAACTTTGAAGAAAATGGATATATATACACACTTGAAAAGAGTGTAGGGGAAAAAAGTCAACAAAAGATGACTTGAAGTTAAGACAACCAATAAAGAAAATTTACGATTTATTATGATGTGACAACTACTATTCATTAGCTTTGTTTTTTAATATATGTATAATAACCAAAACACAATCATTCAATCATTAATATGGTACATGCCATGCAAGGAAAATGTAACAAATGTGGATAACCTTTTTTTGAAGGTGTAGAGTAGGTGGAATATCATTTCAAAACATATATAGCACGAAAAAAGAGCAACGCGATACGCTTCCATTACCCATAATACCATTTAATAAGGGTGCAGTGGCGGAGCTAGACCTTAAAACCAGTGGTATCCAAAAAAATTTTTTACGGTTTATTCATATAAAATCCTTTATAGGGGTATCCTTTATATAAAATCCAAAAAAAAAAACAAAAAAATAACACTGCAAAACACTGCGAACACGACTTTGAGCCGTAGCCCGTGCTACGGTTGGTTTAATGTTGTCTCCGCCCCTGTAAGGGTGTAAAGTACAACTTCAATATTTTTGTCACATGACGTGTTATGTCGATTATTACGTACCAAATAATTATCGTTGAATTACGAAAAACAACCCGTTCACACAAAACTATCTCAAGCTTAAAAACTATGGTGGTTGAGACCATGACCAAATAGCCACCACATTTGTTAGCCTACAATGTTTATATGGCTTGTACTAATAGCAAGGTTATGTTTTCAATCATTTATGATTTATTTATATAACAAGTATCGTATCTTAAGGTCATTTTTTTTACTTTAAAGACGAAAGTACGAAACATGTGTCGTGAGTTACTAAACTTTACAAGCTCTATGCGACAATTAGAGGGGTTTGGTGTTGCGTTTTCAAATAGATTTTGCGTTTTCAAAATTGTGTTTTGAAAAAGCATGTAGGTACACGCTTCTCCAAAACTGCGTTTTAGAGGCAGATAATCGCATTTTCATCCAAACACTTTTTAAGATTATTTATGTTTTACAAACGCAATAATAAAATAATTACTTCAAAACGTAATCCCAAACACCCTCTTAGTGATCCAACGTCAGTCAAACTCCAATACTCACAACAATTTATAAAGAAATGAAAGTTGTATATGTTACATTCGTGTTGTATACTTTTCTAGGACTATACTTTTTCATGAAATTCTCATGCTTATTCAAGCTTTTATATATGTTTATTTTGAGTCTCGTTTAAAAGTAATTTGGAATTTTCTTAAATTCTTAATTTGTTTGATTAATATTTTAGACAAAATGGACAGCGAGGCCTCAATGAAATAAGTAATTAAGACTTTGCAATAAACGTGAAAAATATTATAATGAATATTATTTAATTAATTGCATGCATTATCAAGATAATGAACCTCGAGAACAACTAACACTAAAGTTTAATAAATCATATTAAGTTTGACTGGTTTGTTATCGTTCAACTTCAACAACCAAAAATTGTGTGTGGGCCGATTCACACTTCATCGGTGGAATGAATTGACCATAAGGTTAGTTATCGTTAATTTAGTCATGACTGATTGGACATGTGTATTGATAATGGTACGTGTTGTCTAGTCTTTTATCTAACTATATGTTGAAACTTAAAAATGTAACATGTTTTCGTATATATAAGTCGCAATTTCTACAAGTATTTTGAACAAATATTGAATAACACATTATAAAAGTTGATAATACTATAATAGAAAACGGTTTCTTAATTAACCATTTAACACTATTATCCAAAAGTTGATAATTCTATAATAGAAAATGATTTTTTTAATTAACTATTTAACACTATTATTATCATTTTATAAGAGGACTAGTGGCTTAGTGGGTTACCGCTCACGCTCTGCGGCCGGTTCGAAACGTGGATAAAAATAAGCAAATCGCGAACGTAACGATAAAAAACCACGTCGCAGTATATCTAAAAGTCATGAAAAGTTACGTCATTGTATAAACATTCATGTTATTCTTAAGACCCAGATTATTTGAACAAAGTTTACACCATAACAGGTTGGTTTAAACGTAGATAAAAAATGCCGCAATAATGTATTTAGAGATGAGCGACAGATGGTTTAAAAAACCGAATGGTTAAAAAAAGTTTACAACAACCAGTCAGTTTAAAAACAATGTTACAAAAATTCACATCTACACGTAGATAAAATAACTTGCATGAAACAATTATTATATAAAAAATGAAGCCCATAAAAAAATCACGTCACAAAAAATTCGATAAAACTCAAAATGATAATTTTATTAAAGTCAAAAGGACAAATCTAAACTTATTTTATTAAAACTCAAAATGTTAACTTATTTCTTGAATCTTGAGTTAACTCTCATATATTCACACTAACCTATGATTTATTCTTCTTCTACAATGATAGCGAATTTTTCCAGTTTGTTCTTGATTTTGAGTTCTAACAATGAAATTCAGAATTTCAATCGGTTGTAGGTACGGCTGCAAATGAACCGAACGAACACGAACAAGACCTTGTTCGTGTTCGTTTGTTAAGAAATGTATGTGTTCGCGAACCGTTCACGAACACTTATCAAACGAGATTTTATGTTCGTGTTTGTTTGTTAAGGAAATGAACTTGTTCATGTTCATTTGTGTGTTTTTGTTAATTTTAGGCAACGAACAAAAACAAAAATTGACGAACACAAATGAGCACAAACTAATGTTCATGAACATAAATGGAAACAAACGAACACAAACAATCGTTCATGATCAAAGTATATAATTCACTGACACTTATTAAATATTTAATTTATTGTAATTTTGAAGTATTTAACTATATATAAAAACTAAAAACACTAATGAACTTTCGAACACGTTACCAAACGTTCACGAACATAAACGAACGAACATGATCTCTGTTCATGTTTGTTCATTTAACTAAACGAACGAAATTTCTTGTTCGTGTTCGTTTGTTTAATAAACGAACGAACACAAACGAACTTCCCGCCGAACGGTTCACGAACTGTTCGCCGAACGTTTGGTTCATTTACAGCCCTAGTTGTAGGGATTGATGTTGGTTGTTGTTCGGTTGTTCCTGAGTCTGACGATTTCAAAGCAGCAAAGCTCGATTCTGATTTATGACGTCTAAGGTACTCATACATTACTTGCCCTAATTTGACTCCTGTTGATTTTGACCAGTGTGTACACTTTTTCAATCTGTGATTTTTGATTGTTGTTCTTTCTTAGGTGCTTGACTTTTTATAGTTGTTATTCTCCGATTAGTTTTTTTTGTGAATTTATTTGAAACTAATGAATCGATAATGTTTAATAGATATAACTAGTGGATGAACTTAGGAGCGGTGAACCTTCAAATGTAGATGAACTTAGTAGTGATGTACCGTTAAAAGTGGATGAACTTAGTAGCGATGAACCTTTAAAAAATAATTTTTTAACTCCGCCAACTCTAAACTTTTTTAGTTTATTTTGCCGGTCCCAAACCCGGATAAAGGAGGAGGGTTTTTGTCAAGTAGTCTTTTATCAATTTCTAATTTACATAAATACATTTGGATATGATTCTGAACTCTAAAATGATTTTTTAATGGGTTCCAAACTCCTTATGGTGTGGTGGTTAGAGTTGTGTTTTAGAATAGGTGAGCTTTTTTCATTCTAAATTGCTAAACTAAAAACTGAAAATTTTGACCCAGATTTTATTTTTCGTTTTTGTTTTTGTTTTTGAAGGCCTCAAATTTGTACTTCGCTTAGGGCCATCATATCGCTTGAGTCGGCCCTGATCAGCACGATAGAACCCCTAACACCGTTGAAAGAGCATCATGATGGGGCAGTATGGTCAAGTTTGTGAAGGGGAAGGTGAGCACTAAAGGTGTGGGAAATGGAAAAAAAAAGTGGTAACAAAATTATAAATAAAAAATCAAATTCCTTATATATAAATTTATATCTTTCACACAAATTAAATGCAAACCAATCACACCCTCACAAATCATTCTAAACACTCAAATTCTCTCAACTTTTTATAAAGAGTTAATTAGTTTTTCCGTCCTTGTGGTTAGCTGAAAATAACTATTACGGTCCATTAATTTAAAATTGTCAAAACAATATCATTTGTTTCTTTTTCGTTTCAAATAGACCCGCATACGATAACTCCATCGATCTTATTTTTGTTAACTTTTTATTAAACGACTAAAATACCCTTATATTAAAAAATGGTTCTCTTGGGCCCACCTAAACAACCCCTCTTCTTCAAACCACCCCCACCTGCCAAAGACCACCACCGGCAACACCCAAGTCCGCCGTCTTCTTCATCTCCATCACCATACATCGAGATCACTCACCCATCGCCGCTTTTCAACTCTACAAATGGTCCACTAAGTGGCGGTCACTGTTATAAATACAAAACAATATCTACAAATACTAACAGATACAGGAAATTCTTTCAGTGGGTTCGTTTTGATAGATTCTTACTATTTTTTCCAAATCCTACAAAGTTCTCACAATTTTTTTCCAAACCGAGTGGGTTCATGTGAACCCACAAACAGGGTTTGATCCGCCATTGTCTACAAACGTCATCTGTATATGGTGATGATGAAACTTATGTTTTTATTATTAGTGCACTGAAATTCCTCAGTTTGATGTTGAGAACTGAGAACTCAAGTTCTTAATACAAAGCATGTGTTAATATGCGTGATTTGTTACTATAGTATGACTTCCGAATTCAATTCTTAAACTTAAAACCTCAACGGGTTTGATTTTTTATGCAATAATTGAATTTTTGAGCTTAACCCCAAAATTGGATTGATTTACTTATGAAAGAATTGCAACAGAACACACAAATCCATATCTAATGTATAAAAGTAATAAATATTGGAAGCCATAAACTTTATCTCTAAATCAATGGACAATAATGATTCTGCAATTTGATTGGTTCTTGGCATGGGAACTCCCCTTTCTTTGTAAGCTAAATACCTTTTTATAGTCATATCACAAAGTTTGATACTGATGATGAGTTGGGATCAACATCATCTGATGCAGATGTTGAACTAAGCTCTAATAGATGCTCTGTCAACAACATTTTTTTATCTATAATCCTTGATAATCGTCTCCTATATGTTTACATGTGAAGGTTTGGGAGAATACGAGTGTAGCATAGATTGTATTTAACTCGATTGTGGTGTGTTAGGTTTGTAGAGAGAGGGAGGGTGTAACACCCCGTGTTACGAAAGTCAGAGTCAAAGTCAAGATTGAAGTCAAAGGAAGAAAAGATTGCTAATTGCGATATGTCACTCCTTGCTCAACTATTGTTTTGACTTCTTTGACTTGTAATCGAATCTTTTATTTTGATTTCTTTAGTTGTATTATGTGGAGTATCTATTAATAATCGAGGATTTATTGCATGTTTTATCGTTTTATCGCTAATCGCATCGCAATCGCATTCGCATTCGCGCCTTGATTGATAGATTCTGAATATTGTTTTACGTGTGTGTGTTACTTATGTGTTACTTGTGCATGTTTACTTTATGTTTGTGGTGATTAATCGAAACGCAATCGCAACTCTATCGCAATGCAACTAAATCGCAAGCGCTAAACGCAAGTTATTTATAGTGATTGTATGTTAGATATAGTAGTTAGGTTATTCGTGTAACTAATGGGAAATTCTATCGCATCGCTCATTTTAAACGCATCGCAATGCTCAACACGCGAATTGAAACGACAAAACTCATCACGCCGGACACTTGGATCGAGTGGCCAACCGATCGAGTGGCCATCCGATCGGATTGCCATCCGATCGAGGCGCCATCCGATCGGTGTCCAATTCGACACTTGCTCCTTTCCCTTTTTGGAAACCCTATAAATACTCTCCTGTCACATCATTTGTGATGTGACAGCTCCCTCATTCGACCAGTCGCATTCCAGCTCTCCTTTCTCTTGATTTCTCGCGATTCTTATAAGTTTTCAACCTAAATCTTGTACTTCTATGATCTACACACACTTCTTCATCATTTTCTCTTTTGAATCTCAACTTTTAACCGTGAAATCAACGGATTTGAGGTGTTCTAGGGTGATGTAATCATGGAGTTCTTATGAACTTCAAGTGTTAACCTCATTCCACCAAGAACAACTCGGATCTAAATGATTTCCACAAGATTAAACAATGTTTTCGCATAGATCTACACATATTCATGGTTGAAAGGATTGAAAGATGGTTTTCTAACTTTCTTTCAACTCTTTTACACTCAATGCACTCAAAACCGATAGAATCGGAGCTCGTTCTGATCTTCTACTCCTTCTTAGTGATGTCTTTGTTCAAGATCTGGTTTCTATCAGAGAGACTACCGATTTCGGGTTAGACATGAACAACCGTCTTGAACAAGTTAACTGATCGGACTAGGGTGATTCCTGTTCGATCGGATCACTCGGGTCATAATGGGGTTTATGTTGTTTAGCACGTTGTCACACCGTCTCGATCAAACTACAAAACTTTCAAAATAATCAAGTTCAAGACGATTTGGTTCGTTGGGACGGATTGCCGCCCGATCGGATAGCCATCCGATTGAACGACTATCTGATCGACTTGCACTTGGTTCCACACTTAAATTTTTTATTCAACCTTCAAGGTTCTGAACGTCGAACGGATTTCCGTCCGATCGGATAGCTATCTGATCAAACGACCATCCGACCATGTGACATTTGGAACTACAACACTTAATCATTTTCATAATTTTAAAAAATCATCAGTAGCTAACGGATTGCCAATCGATCGGATTGTTATCCGATCGAGTGACCATCCTGCTATGAACTTGTTCTCACTAAGTGTCCTGCCAATCGGATCGCCAACCGATCGAACGACCATTCGATCGATTGACCTGAAATATAGAGATACTTCTCTGTTTTCAAAATGCTACAACGAAAACTTCAAAGCCATCATACACAAACACATCCTTACCAAACAAATGTCAATCCAATCGAATGGCCACCGGATCAGATGACCCTCCGAACGGATTGACATCCGATCGAATGGTCAACCGATCGGATAGCCATCCGATCGAGTTGCCACTCGACACTTAATCACTTTTCACCGTTTTACGCGTCGCTCATCGTTATTCTATCGTTAGTTGTTCAGGCTAATCTCTCAGCGCTCCCTTCAATCCAAGACAGTGTTTACTTGTTAAACGCTATCTGTGAGTATACTCGAACCCTTTTCGCTGTACGCACTTTTGGGTGTTACATACGTTACTTATTCTAAACCACAATCGACACACAACGCAAACACTATTTATACGCTAACCGATATTGCATGTTACGTGTTATTCGATGAATGTTTGTATGTTATGTTAACACAGTGATTGTTGCCTGACACCTTAGCAAGGATAGTACTAAAGTTTGGACTCAGCACCTGTCGTGGACAGGGGTTGTTAAGGGCTTTACTTCACGTGTCCCAGTGGGGATATGTGTTGCGCATTCTACAACTCGCAGTCACGTCTGTGCATATTTCTCTGTCGATAGCCTACTTGCCTTCACTTTGTACATGTTACATGCTGGTTATGCGTAAACGATATCTAACTCTACTATACTATTAAACTTGTATGCTCACCTTTACACCATGTGTATTGACTTTATTTTAACGTATGTGACAGGTGCCTTGGATGCTGTGCTTTGCTTGCTTTTCATGGAATCAAGTAGGGTTGAGAGTCTAGAAACAAAGACAATTTATTTTATTTAAATCTGAGTTGTTGGAACATGTTATTCGTCTTTGAGATATCGATGTCTGTAATAATTTACTTGCTTAATAGGTTATGGTATGGGACATAATATTAACTATTCGGTAAAGTAGTTGTTATGGAATTTCTCTTGGACAATCTGTTTCGCTCAGTGCTATGCCCCGATGTTTCTGACATCGGTTGGTGTAACACCTCGAAAATTTGTGTTCAATAAAATAACGACACGTGTCATGTAAGACAAAAATGTTATAAACCCGGATCTAGTCAAAGATGTATGGTAGGATTTAAAAGCGTCGACATGTTAATTAAATACCTCTGAACGACCTAATTATGAATCCCAAGACCCTAATCTATATTAGAAACATCTGATATACATTCAAATCCGGTAATTACTAGTAATATTTGATTCAAAGTGCAAGAGTGGAATCCTATGAGGGTATGCACGATAAACCTTCGTTATGGTTTTTCTTTAAAGTTCAAGAAAACATTGCAGCATGGTAGGGTACATAACTGTTCAAGCATGATGTTGAGGCCCCAAACTGATAATTCATGTCCCAAAATCGTTATACATTAGTTACCCGTTCGAAACTTGAAAGGTCAAGAGATTTTTGCTTCTAATAAAGGTCTTACGGACCGTAAGGGACCCCCTTACGGTCCGTAAGGAGTGCCCAGCGACCAGATTCTTGACAGCTGCCTGTTTAAACGATTTAACCGACTTAAAAAGCTGTTTTTCACTTCCATGGGCGACCCCTACATGCCTTTAGACCCTAGGGACACTTGTGGATGATCCATGATCAGTTGTAGCATGATTTGTCATGATCACAAGCCATAAAATTCACTATAAAAGGCCCTCATGTTGCAACATTTTGATCATACCTTCCATCTGCATTTGTGGAACTTCCTAGAGCATAAGATGAGTCCCCAAGCATCTCTAATCGTGAATTAGACCTGGGTAAGTATCCTTGATCTTCCTTAATTGAGTTTTGCTTAGTTATTAGCTTAAAAGTCAAACCGTCGTAATTAAGGATTGACTTATCGATTAATCACAAATGGTTCAGTGATTAACCAAATTAAAGGTAGTTATAAGTTGGTAATTATGTGGGCATTAAACCCTTAAAAGGGCACCCGCTGATTCCCGCTCTAACTAGATCAAATGTCAGGTCAAAGTTATTTAGAAAAAGTCAACAGAACCATAATTTTCGAATTAACGCATAATTAGCAATGCAAAAGGCGTGTAACCTATTTTATCACTCATATAACTTAGTAATAAATGTAAGAACATGTCTAAGCATGTTCGACCCGACAATTTTCTGTTTAAACCCGGTTCGGAACCGAAAGTAGCAAAACTTTGACTTTTGCTTTGACTTCAGTTCTGACCCGATTTAGTATGATTTGAAAATGCCTTAGAGCTTCCTTAGGACTAGGCTACATGTTGGTATAACCCTCTGTGGTTGGTTCATTGATTACCCGATTCGTTTACATGTTTCCGTTAATTGCTTAATGTTGACCATAATGCCCTTTTGACCATAAAACGAGAATTTTGGATATGTGAGAGGACAATAATCTTTGTTACTGATTTATAAACATGTCCCTAAAGTTTCATATCAGTTCGAGGTCCAGAATAGGAGTTATGCTAAATAGCGCATTTAAGAAGCTTTTTGTTAATTAAACGGCGCAATTAGCATAAAGCCTATCTAAACCCAATTTTGACACCAAACCTTTTACCCACTGATGTAATATAATATTTTGGGATTTTTGAAGATTTTTACTTATTTTTAACCAGCTCATAACCTAAGGTTATGGCGTTGATTTGGTAAATACCGATTATACCCTTTTTGGTTATAAAATGAGTTCTACATAATATTTTGACACCAATCCAATTGCTACTGATTTTATATAATAAATGAAGTATTTTGAACTTTATAACCTGATCAAAAAACTCAGATTTCCTGTATAACCCGGAAATCGCTTAAAATGGCTTTTTAAGCGTATTAAACACATAGTTTATGTTTAAAACCATTTTTGTCATATAAGACTTATCACAACTGATATGACCTATTAAAATAAGTTATTTTACTGATGTATTCGGACCCGAATCTCAGAATTTCATTTAAATCTCTTTTATAACCTTTAAAATGACCAAAATACCCCTACGGGGCATAAATTGAGATTAAACTCGTTTTGGGCATAATGGAAGGTATCCTACTGATATCACAACCTATTTAAAGCATATTGACTTAGGAAACCTGTATATGACTCTTACGGTTACCCGTTACGCTTCTTGCGCGTTCGGTTCGGTTTATGTAACTAGTTTGCATAAACTAGCCGAAACGGGTCAAACCTTATCGTTTTTATCTCAAAATCCATAATGTGTTTAGATTGCCCATATTATACAAGTCTTCAAACTTTTCGGGTCTAAATCACATTCTATTCCGGTCTTCGCTTAATCACGCGTTCGAACCGTATCTTTCTTTAAAACTAACCGGTCTAGGCTTAGGCTAAATTAAAGACCCGTTAGGATTCTAATAGGTTATTATAAACCTTCGTTCCAGAATAGGAGACCCGGTAAAAGCTACACGCACTTGCTATTTGTGATTGATACTTGCAAAGGTAAATACTTTTAACTTATTTTCCCTATACGGGCTTGGGGTATGGTATATAAAATACCGCTTGGTCGGACATTGAATCTTTAATCGAATAGAGGTTAAATCATTGATATGCTTCGTTTTGAAATGTTTTGTTTGCTTAAAGCCTTTGGGGGGTTAATGACCATGTCCCGGATATCCTTGGCATCATCTTACGAGATGGCCACGACCTGAGCACGGGGTGTAGGCGTACACCCGTCAGTGCATAAATAAATAATGTGGTGTGTCTATTGATTTTTAAACCGGTCTACGGATCGGGCTACTGAACGCATAAGGAACATGTAATTCTTTTACAAGATTATATTCAAATAATTATCCCAAGTTATAAAAAGTTTGTGCCACGTGCATTCAATCAATTTTATTAAACCTTTTCAAATGAGTCAGTTAATTGTATTTACCAGTGTAAACTGACGTATTTTCCCAAAAAGGTTAAGTGCAGGTACTACCCGAACTAGGCTGGCTTTCTCCTAGCGTCCACAATAAGTCTCGCAAGCTTGGATGCCTAAACTGCTGAACAATGTTTCCATTTTATTTTGATCCATCTGTGGATTATTTTCAACTATTTGTGATACTCGATATTACAATATTATTTGGTTGAAATATATCTATCTTTTGCTTCCGCTGTGCATATTAAATATTGTGTTGTTTGACTATAACGATATCAACTACGTCACGATACTCCCCACCGGTAATACGTGGAAATATCGGGGTGTGACAGGTTGGTATCAGAGCCAACATTGAGTGAATTATACACTAGCATTTTGTGTTTAATCTCAATGACACAATTGCACATTTTCGAGTCTAGACAAAGAACTTAGGACAAATCCCCAATTGTTTTTGATTTTTTTAAACTTTGTCCTTTATATTTCTAGTTGTATCTTTTATTGTTTTGACAGGAAATATGCCACCAAGATTCAGAAGAGGAGGACGAGGCAAGGGGCCAATCACCGCCCCCAACGATCACGAGGTCGGGCCTTCACACCGGCGAACTCCTTCTACCACTATGAGTGCCGATCCGCAACGAAACTGGAGGACCCATCTGGTGCCCGCCAGACGATCTACTTCGCATAGTTCAACGTCTCCCTATCGTAACTGTCACACCCCCAAAATCCACCTGCGGAGTACCACCGCTTGGAGGCGTGACTGACCAGGATCCAGCCACCAATCATATTGAACAAGCATATAAGTAGTTATAAAAATCCAACCAATACAATTGGTGTTCAAACAAAACATAGTTAAGTTGCAAGCGGAAGCATAAGTCTTAAATCAAAACATAAGTTTAATTGTTTCAAAGTTTAACATGGCACACAACCGTCCATGTCCCACAACGATCCTCCTCCATGCAAGCTCCAGCTAAGAACCTAAGGACCTGCAAAGCATGTAGTAACGAGTCAACAACAAGTTGAGTGAGTTCACGGTTGGGTGTTCGTTTTAAGTTGTTTCGAAAACAGTTTCCTTTATCTGGCATCCTGCCGTGGGGGTTACCCCATAGTTAAAAACGTGACTTGTTTATTCCCGGCTACTCTGGCAATCCTGCCGTGGGGGCTACCCCGCGTAGTTATCTGGCATTTCGGCCGTGGGGGCTACCCCATGTATACACTAGACTCGTTACCATATCGACTGCTGACTGTAGTCATGTTTAAGTGCCCTGAAACTGTCAATGTCTATCATCATTGACGTGCCCCAGATCCATTAGTTCACGCCCGTCCTCTGCGGCACGGTGTGAGGTTTGTCAGACCTAAATAGCGCTATCTAACTAATGACCCGCTCGCCATTGGCCCGGCGATTAAGTCGATATAAAAATGAGGGACTTCATGATAGAGTTTTGGTCTAGTACGAGTTATCTGTCCGTGAGGACGAGGAATTACATTCCTGAACCTTTGCTGTCCTACCCAAGGAGGACGAGGAACCCAAGTTCCTTAACCCCAATTCCCGACCCCTGGGAATCCCATGCTTTGTAGAGGGTGTGAACTCACCTTGGTTTGCTCGGTAGATACACAGAAAAGTCAATCAAGCAATATTGTGGCTACTCACGTCCTATCATAGTTGTATCATACAATCAGGTTCGTATTCAAGTAGTGCACGTATGTTTCTAGCATAATTCGTTCAAGTACCGTTCATGGCATACACGTTTGATCATAGCAGTTCAACAATATTCACGTTCAAGTAACATATAAGGTCTGTGCATTAGGCCCAAGAGTCCGGCCCAATCAATTAAGTCCGAAATGAGGTGCAAGCCCAAACAGTGTGTATCTGTGTATAGTCTCGAGTCGCAACTAGGCGTTTACGACTCGCAACCTGAGTCGCAATCATGGTTTCGGTTCGTGTTGTTTTGGTTTCGAGTCGCAACCGGACTCGTAACCGGGGTTTCGAGTCATACGGTTTATGTGCTGATTCTCGTGTGGTTTCGAGTCGCAACCAGGTGTTTGCGACTCGCAATCTGTGTCGCAACCGGGGATCTCGACTCATCATGCACTGGTTTCGAGTCGCAACTGGAGGTTTCGGTTGGACAGGAGCTGATTCGGTACAGTGTACTATCCAATGGGATTTTGATTTCAGGTAACAGTTTGTACCATCCACTTAAACATGTTTTCTTGTCTAGTAATTTACCAAAATGGATCAAACATACCAATTTCAAATGTTCAAGCCACATTCATATCATGTTCATCATGTTCTTCATATGTTCATCATGTTCATCATAATATCCAATAGTTCATCATGTTCATAACTTGAAACAACAATCAAAACATTCAACAACTAATCCGATTTCCACATATAAGCAGCCGTTTAACAAGTATTTGATTTATAACCTAAGGGTATGCCAATCCGATTTCATGAACATTAACAACTAATGGTTTAGACCACATTTAAACACAAGATATCATTAACCCATCATACAATATGTCCGAAATCAAGTCATGTTATCTTATTAACCATTATCATGCATAAACTTAACAAATAAACATACTATCACATAATCTCCATCATGTATCATCATCAACCCGAAACAAACTCATAACAAGCATCATCAACATCCGAAATATATAACAAGAATCACTAACCAACAAGTATCATAAACACTAACCAACAAGCATTCAAACATCAAGCACACATCATCCTTAAATCGTGAAAATACATGTGTTTGCAATAGAATTACTAACCGGTTCAAGTATGGGTTCAAAAGTGGGTGTGTACGAGTTGATCCGAGAGTTCCTTAGTGGTCACCGATTTGGATCCGAGAATGGAGGAGAAGGATGTTGTAGCTTAGGGTTTTCGTGAGGAAGAGAGTGTGTGTGTGGTTTGTCCAAAAATGTCAAGATTAGCATCACTAGGGGTTATATAGTTGTTCCACATTGTGCACCCTAATGGGCTTTCGAATGGGCTAAGGGTGTGTGTGTGACCAACCGGCCCGTAAGTCATTGTTCACTCGAGACCACATGGTCTCGAGCCGGGTTCGTGTTGTCTCGGTTCATATACATACTCGCATACATACACATAAGCATACATGTAACGTAACACATAATCATATAGAGGTTCACTTATCATTCATTAAATCATCAAATTAGTTAGTCACTTAGTGTTCAAGCGTACAACGAAAGGTTCTAAATTTCGAGTTGTCACAGTAACTCCTATGGGCCACAGTCAGAAAACGAGCCCGATAACCCACAACCTTCATATATACCTCTCCAGCGATCCCGTTCGCACCATTCCTTCGGCGACCCCACTCCTGTTTTTCAGGGCCGGTTTAACCCGGCAAACTATATTCAAGAACCAGTGGGTTTTAACCCATTGGGACCGGAGGATCACTTTTCCAGCTATCACGCCATGGATATGGATGAGGACACCGACCCTATGGAGCCTGCAACTGGGACCCCCAACCATCCTATCGAGGTCTCTGATGGTTCATCCTTTCACGGATCACCCTACGGTGGTCCAGACAGTTTCCAGGCTAAGTTTAACCAGCATGAATGGTACTTCACACCTTCTCACCATTCATCGCCCCACCACCAGCAGCAGCAGGATCCCTCCGGGGATTCGCGATTCGTGGCAGTCACGCCACCGCCTCCACCACCGCCAGTTCATCAAGCACCTCCAGAACCACCGAGGCGTAGGAGGACAGGTGCGCGAATATCCGCACGAGGAGGGGATTTTCATTTTAGCACCCCTCATCACTCAAGTGGCAGTCACTATCCACCACTTCATGAAGACCCACAAATGGGTGGGCCTTCAAACCCAGTTCCAGAGGTGAGTTCTGCACCAGTTGCACCACCACCGCCACCGATGGGTTTTGATAACCCGATTCCTGCATACGCCTGTTCAATGGCGTACAATCCGTTTGAGCAGCCGGTTCACACTCACTATAACTATGCCGAAGCCGACCCATACCTTGTGGCGGAAAACTATAACGCCCTTCATCCGGAAGGACCGTATGGAGCTCCTTGGGGAGTGGGATATCCAACTTATGGATATCAAGTACCTGCTCGACCACCGATTCGGCAACAGTCGCAGCCACCACGATTTTCCCCACCGGAACAGGAGGAAATCCTCCAAAGACTAAGTCGGGTGGAACATGAATTCCAAGAGGAACGTAGGAACAACAGGGGTTTCCTCAAGGGCCTAGCGAGCTTGCTAAAGGGGAAGAAGAAGAAGAGGGATCATTAAAATCCCTATATGTATTGTTGTATTTCCTATTTCAATCAAGTCCCTGCGTGGACATTTATCTGTGTATTTAGTCCCTGCGTGGACTTGTCTTTTTAGTCCCTGCGTGGACTTGTCTTTTTAGTCCCTGCGTGGACATTTATTCTAGTATTTGGTCCCTGCGTGGACTTGTATTATCAGGTTTAGCCCCTGCGTGGGCAAATTATTTCTGTTAAAAGTCCCGTTTAGGGCAATGTGTAACCCTTTTAAAAATTAATGGAATGTTAAGTTTATAAATTTTATTTTTGCCATTATATGCATAAATATATTATTCATGAAATAAATAAATCAAAATCATTCTTTTAAAAATAATCTGCCTATTAAATATTAAATGAGAATCTTAAAGGTATAACCTAGCCTGCATGTCATTATAAGACCTGGCCAAGATGGTAAGACCTGTTTAAAAAGATTCAAATCCCTGTTAACATCTGAAAACATGTTAACGCTCCTGACAGACGTGATTCGTTAAAATCACACACGTCATTCTTATAATAGGATTCTACAAAAGATTCCTATCCTAACCTAAAGATCTATAAATCATGGGTTTAAATCATCAAGTATGATGATCATATGTTGACCATACATTGGTAATATAGTGCCTACGGGCCATACTTATTGTCATATAAGACAAAAGACAGTAGTAGTCTACGACTCCCTGTCAGAAAAAGGTAAAAGAACTATGTTCAAACCTTCATGCCTTGATTCTCTGAAATCATGGCTTATAAATTAAAAATGTCCCTGTGACTAGGCCTTTTGTGCTAATAATACTGTTATTATTTGATAATTAGGATAAATTATAATAAAAATCCTAAATAAATGTGAGTAACAAATTAACCAAATATGGTCTATGTTTACCATGGTTAATGAATTGCCCTAAAGGACAATTCTATAATAAACTCCCAAATAAATTATTGTCAACATTTTATGTAACAGTTCAAGATACAATGGCTGACTCGGATGAGATCAACAGTCATCCACGGGGGAATCAGGATGATGCCCGAATTAATATAGCGGGTGCTGAACTGCAAGCGTTAATAGACAACGCTGTTATGAAAGCCATAGAGCGGCAGTATCAGGAATATAGCGGGACTCGGAGTAGGACCCTATCCGCACCACATTCCAAGCCTAAGACTCATTCTGAGGCTCACAGCAAGCCACCACCCTCTAAGAAAGATGAGCCAAAGAAAAACGATGACGATCGTCAATCTTCAAATCAGCAAAGTGTCCCATCTCAAAGGATCGTACTGAATCAAGGACCCCGTGATAAGGGTTGTTCCTACAAGTATTTTGTTTCATGCAAACCCAGGGATTTTACTAGGGAGAAATGAGCTATAGACTGCATGACATGGTTGGATGAGATGGACACCGTGGTTGATATCAGCGGGTGCGCTGAAAAGGATGTGGTAAAGTTTGTGTCTCAATCGTTCAAAGGTGAGGCCTTAGCCTGGTGGAGATCGTTGATTCAAGCTACTGGAAAGATTCCATTCTACAATATGACATGGGAACAATTTGTTATCCTCATCAGGGAAAACTACTGCCCTTAGCATGAGGTAGAAAAGATTGAGTCGGATTTTCTGTCATTGGTTATGAAGAATCTGGATTGCCAAGCTTACCTTATGAGCTTTAATACAATGTCAAGGTTGGTTCCTTATCTGGTGACCCCGGAACCCAAAAGAATAGCTCGTTTCATTGGGGGCTTAGCCCAGAGATCAAGGCAAGTGTAAAAGCCTCTCGGCCAGCTACTTTTAGATCTGTAGCTGATATATCTTTGTCCCTCACACTGGACGCGGTCAGACAGAGATCGCTGAGGAACACGGATGCCGAGAAAAGGAAGCGTGAAGATGACAATTCACGACGGTCAGATAAGAAGCACAGGGGAAACAATGACCACAAGAAGGGGTCTGGTTCTAAGAAGGATGGGCATCTATCTGGAGATAAGCCCAAGTGTAAGATTTGTCAGAAGCACCACTTTGGGAGGTGCAGACTTGACTCAAAATCCCAATCTCAGCCGAGGCCGTGTGGGATTTGCAAATCTTTGGAACATAAAACCCTAGAGTGCAAGAAACTGAAGGACGCAACGTGCTATAGTTGCAACGAAAAAGGGCACATTAAGACAAATTGCCCAAAATATGCAAAGAAAGCTGATGAAGGAAAGAAGACCAATGCTAGGGTCTTCAGGATGGATGCAAAGGAAGCTGTGCAGGGCGACAATGTGATCACAGGTACCTTCCTTATAAATGATGTTTATGCGAGAGTGCTATTTGATTCAGGAGCTGATAAATCATTTGTAGATAATAAGTTTTGCAAATTGCTGAATTTACTTGTTAAGACCTTAAGTGTGAAGTATGAGGTGGAATTAGCGGATGGCACCTTAGAAACCGCCTCAACCATATTAGATGGATGTTTCATATCCATTAATTACCACTCTTTTCCTTTATCCCTACTTCCTTTGAAGTTAGCCGGTTTCGACATAGTTTTAGGCATGGACTGGTTATCTCATAACCAGGCTCAGGTTGTCTTCAATAAGAAGCAAGTGGTGATCAAGACTCCGTCTGGTGAATCACTTACCATTCAGGGAGATACTCAGTATGGACTGCCTGAGCAAGTGACTATGCTCAAGGCCTCTAGGTGTTTGAAAAAGGGTTGTGTCATCTACATGGCACAAGTGACTATTGATGAGCCGAAACCCAAGATTGAGGATATCCCCGTCATTTCTGAATACCCCGAAGTTTTTCCTGAAGAACTACCTGGTTTACCACCAGACAGGCAAGTGGAATTCAGAATTGACATCATCCCTGGAGCAGCACCAGTAGCAAGGGCGCCTTATAGGTTGGCACCAACAGAGATGAAGGAATTGAGGACACAACTAGATGAATTGCTAGCCAAGGGTTTCATTAGACCTAGTTCGTCTCCTTGGGGAGCACCAATCTTATTTGTCAAGAAGAAGGATGGATCGATGCGTCTGTGCATCGATTACCGTGAGCTTAATAAGGTCACTATCAAGAATAGGTATCCATTGCCCAGGATCGACGATCTGTTCGATCAGCTTCAAGGGGCAAGTTACTTCTCTAAGATTGACCTAAGGTCAGGCTATCACCAACTGAAGGTTAGAGATGAAGACGTACACAAGACTGCATTTAGGACTCGTTATGGTCACTACGAGTTCCTAGTGATGCCTTTCGGGCTCACTAATGCACCTACCGCATTCATGGATCTCATGAATCGCGTCTGCAAGCCTACCTGGATAAATTCGTCATCGTTTTCATCGACGACATTCTCATCTACTCGCAGAACCAAGTTGATCATGAGAAACATCTTCGATGTATTCTTTCACTACTTCAGCAGGAGAAACTCTACGCCAAATTCTCTAAGTGTGAATTTTGGCTTCGTGAAGTCCAATTTCTTGGACATATGGTTAGTGAGCGTGGTATCCAAGTGGATCTCGCTAAGGTGGAAGCTGTCATGAATTGGCAAGAGCCGAAGACGCCCACAGAAATTCGCAGTTTCTTGGGATTGGCAGGATACTACAGGCGCTTTATTGAAAATTTTTCAAGGATTGCTGCACCCCTAACTTCTTTGACTAGGAAGGATATTAAGTTCAACTGGGGACCGAAGCAACAAGAATCCTTCGATATTCTCAAACAAAAGTAGAGCAATGCTCCTGTACTGAGATTGCCTAAAGGTACCGAAGAATTCGTGGTTTACTGCGATGCGTCACACACTGGCATGGGGTGTGTGCTTATGCAGAAAGGAAAGGTTGTTGCCTATGCTTCACGTCAGTTAAAGGTGCATGAAAAGAATTACACCACCCATGACTTGGAGTTGGGTGCCGTTGTATTTGCACTGAAGCTATGGAGGCACTATTTATATGGAATCAAGTGTGTGATCTATTATGATCACAAGAGCCTCCAGCACCTGTTTAACCAAAAGGATTTGAACATGAGGCAACGACGTTGGATGGAAACTTTGAATGATTATGATTGTGAGATAAGATACCATCCAGGCAAGGCGAATGTAGTCGCCGATGCCTTGAGTCGAAAGGAAGGAGTGAAGCCTATAAGAATCAATGCCAAGAGCATTGAGATAAAGAATAGTTTGAATGAAAGGTTGTTAGCTGCGCAGAAAGAAGCTGTACTGGAAGCTAACTATCCTAATGAAAAGCTAGGAGTAACTAAAGAACAGTTATCCTATGGCAAGGACGGAATCCTAAGGTTAAATGGGCGAATATGGGTTCCAGTTTATGGAGGACTTCGGGATGTTATCCTCCAGGAAGCCCATAGTTCTAAATATTCCGTTCATCCTGGAGCTGATAAGATGTACCAGGATCTAAAGGCAAACTATTGGTGGATAGGCTTGAAGAAGTCTGTAGCTGCCTATGTAGCTAAATGTTTGACGTGTGCGCAAGTCAAAGCAGAACATCAAAAGCCGTCAGGTTTGCTACAACAGCCTGAACTTCCCACGTGGAAGTGGGAAATGGTGACGATGGATTTCATCACCAAATTGCCAAAGACAAGGAAAGGAAATGATACCATATGGGTGATAGTTGATAGGTTGACTAAGTCAGCACATTTCCTACCCATTAAGGAGACCTATAGCTCCGACATGTTAGCCCAACTGTACGTAGATAAGATTGTATCTCTGCATGGCGTACCAGTGTCTATTATCTCTGATAGGGATACTAGGTACACGTCACATTTTTGGAAGAGTTTTCAACAATCTTTGGGCACGCGCTTAAATTTTAGTATGGCTTACCATCCTCAGACGGACGGCCAGAGTGAGCGTACAATCCAAACTTTGGAAGACATGCTTCGTGCATGTGTGATTGACTTAGGTGGTAGTTGGGATAACCACCTGCCATTAATCGAGTTCTCATATAACAATAGCTACCATACGAGCATTAAAGCTACGCCTTTCGAGGCCTTGTACGGTAGAAAGTGCAGAACGCCCGTTTGTTGGGCGGAAGTTGGAGATGTCCAACTGACAGGACCGGAAATAGTCTTTGAAACGACGGACAAGATTGTCCAGATTCGTGACCGCCTGAAAGCTGCTAGGGATAGGCAGAAAAGCTACGCAGATCTAAAACGTAAACCTCTGAAATTCGAGGTAGGTGATAAAGTGTTGCTTAAAGTATCCCCCTGGAAGGGAGTGATGCGATTTGGTAAGAAAGGTAAGTTAAGCCCGAGATACATAGGACCATTCGAGGTCATCGAATGAGTCAGATCAGTTGCTTATAAGTTAAAATTACCTGAAGAGCTCAGTGGTATTCACAATGTATTCCACATCTGCAATATGAAGAAGTGTTTCGCTGATGAATCACTAGTCATACCACATACATATGTGCACATAGAAGAGAGCTTGAAGTTTGTTGAAAAACCTGTGTAGATCGAGGATCGACAGGTTAAGAAGCTTCGAAGGAAGCATATACCGATCGTAAAGGTTAAATGGGATGCCCGTAGAGGTCCCGAATACACATGGGAGGTTGAGTCCACAATGAAAGAAAAGTACCCTCATTTATTTCAGTAAATCTCGAGGTCGAGATTACTTTTAAGGGGGTGAGGATGTAACACCTCGAAAATTTGTGTTCAATAAAATAACGACACGTGTCATGTAAGACAAAAGTGTTTATAAAACCGGATCTAGTCAAAGATGTATGGTAGGATTTAAAAGCGTCGACATGTTAATTAAATACCTCTGAACGACCTAATTATGAATCCCAAGACCCTAATCTATATTAGAAACATCTGATATACATTCAAATCCGGTAATTAATAGTAATATTTGATTCAAAGTGCAAGAGTGGAATCCTATGAGGGTACGCACGATAAACCTTCGTTATGGTTTTTCTTTAAAGTTCAAGAAAACATTGCAACATGGTAGGGTACATAACTGTTCAAGCATGATGTAGAGGCCCCAAACTGATAATTCATGTCCCAAAATCGTTATACATTAGTTACCCGTTCGAAACTTGAAAGGTCAAGAGATTTTTGCTTCTGATAAAGGTCTTACGGACCGTAAGGGACCCCCTTACGGTCCGTAAGGAGTGCCCAGTGACCAGATTGTTGACAACTGCTGTTTAAACGATTTAACCGACTTAAAATGCCATTTTTCACTTCCATGGGAGACCCCTACATGCCTTTAGACCCTAGGGACACTTGTGGATGATCCATGACCAGTTGTAGCATGATTTGTAATGATCACAAGCCATAAAATTCACTATAAAAGGCCCTCATGTTGCAACATTTTGATCATACCTTCCATCTGCATTTGTGGAACTTCCTGGAGCATAAGATCAGTCCCCAAGCATCTCTAATCGTGCATTAGACCTGGGTAAGTATCCTTGATCTTCCTTAATTGAGTTTTGCTTAGTTATTAGCTTAAAAGTCAAACCGCCGTAATTAAGGATTGACTTATCGATTAATCACAAATGGTTCAGTGATTAACCAAATTAAAGGTAGTTATAAGTTGGTAATTATGTGGGAATTAAACCCTTAAAAGGGCACCCGCTAATTCCCGCTCTAACTAGATCAAATGTCGGGTCAAAGTTGTTTAGAAAAAGTCAACAGAACCATAATTTTCGAATTAACGCATAATTAGCAATGCAAAAGGCGTGTAACCTATTGTATCACTCATATAACTTAGTAATAAATGTAAGAACATGTCTAAGCATGTTCGACCCGACAATTTTCTGTTTAAACCCGGTTCGGAACCGAAAGTCGCAAAACTTTGACTTTTGCTTTGACTTCAGTTCTGACCCGATTTAGTATGATTTGAAAATGCCTTAGAGCTTCCTTAGGACCAGGCTACATGTTGGTATAACCCTCTGTGGTTGGTTCATTGATTACCCGATTCGTTTACACGTTTCCGTTAATTGCTTAATGTTGACCATAATGCCCTTTTGACCATAAAACGAGAATTTTGGATATGTGAGAGGACAATAATCTTTGTTACTGATTTATAAACATGTCCCTAAAGTTTCATATCAGTTCGAGGTCCAGAATAGGAGTTATGCTAAATAGCGCATTTAAGAAGCTTTTTGTTAATTAAACGGCGCAATTAGCATAAAGCCTATCTAAACCCAATTTTGACACCAAACCTTTTACCCACTGATGTAATATAATATTTTGGGATTTTTGAAGATTTTTAATTATTTTTAACCAGCTCATAACCTAAGGTTATGGCGTTGATTCGGTAAATACCGATTATACCCTTTTTGGTTATAAAATGAGTTCTACATAATATTTTGACACCAATCCAATTGCTACTGATTTTATATAATAAATGAAGTATTTTGAAGTTTATAACCTGATCAAAAAACTCAGATTTCCTGTATAACCCGGAAATCGAAACACATAGTTTATGTTTAAAACCATTTTTGTCATATAAGACTTATCACAACTGATATGACCTATTAAAATAAGTTATTTTATTGATGTATTCGGACCCGAATCTCAGAATTTCATTTAAATCTCTTTTATAACCTTTAAAATGACCAAAATACCCCTACGGGGCATAAATTGAGATTAAACTCGTTTTGGGCATAATGGAAGGTATCCTACTGATATCACAACCTATTTAAAGCATATTGACTTAGGAAACCTGTATATGACTCTTACGGTTACCCGTTACGCTTCTTGCGCGTTCGGTTCGGTTTATGTAACTAATTTGCATAAACTAGCCGAAACGGGTCAAACCTTATCGTTTTTATCTCAAAATCCAGAATGTGTTTAGATTGCCCATATTATACAAGTCTTCAAACTTTTCGGGTCTAAATCACATTCTATTCCGGTCTTCGCTTAATCACGCGTTCGAACCGTATCTTTCTTTAAAACTAACCGGTCTAGGCTTAGGCTTAATTAAAGACCCGTTAGGATTCTAATAGGTTATTATAAACCTTCGTTCCAGAATAGGAGACCCGGTAAAAGCTACACGCACTTTCTATTTGTGATTGATACTTGCAAAGGTAAATACTTTTAACTTATTTTCCCTATACGGGCTTGGGGTATGGTATATAAAATACCGCTTGGTCGGACATTGAATCTTTAATCGAATAGAGGTTAAATCATTGATATGCTTCGTTTTGAAATGTTTTGTTTGCTTAAAGCCTTTGGGGGGTTAATGACCATGTCCTGGATATCCTTGGCATCATCTTACGAGATGGCCACGACCTGAGCACGGGGTGTAGGCGTACACCCGTCAGTGCATAAATAAATAATGTGGTGTGTCTATTGATTTTTAACCCGGTCTACGGATCGGGCTACTGAACGCATAAGGAACATGTAATTCTTTTACAAGATTATATTCAAATAATTATCCCAAGTTATAAAAAATTTGTGCCACGTGCATTCAAATCAATTTTATTAAACCTTTTCAAATGAGTCAGTTAATTGTATTTACTAGTGTAAACTGACGTATTTTCCCAAAAAGGTTAAGTGCAGGTACTACGCGAACTAGGCTGACTTTCTCCTAGCGTCCACAATAAGTCTCGCAAGCTTGGATGCCTAAACTGTTGAACAATGTTTCCATTTTATTTTGATCCATCTGTGGATTATTTTCAACTATTTGTGATACTCGATATTACAATATTATTCGGTTGAAATATATCTATCTTTTGCTTCCGCTGTGCATATTAAATATTGTGTTGTTTGACTATAACGATATCAGCTACGTCACGATACTCCCCACCGGGCCCACCGGTAATACGTGGAAATATCGGGGTGTGACAGTTGGGGTGTGACAGATTGGTATCAGAGCCATAACTATAGGGAATTAGGCAAGTCTCGACCTAGTCCGGGTCGATGTCTTAGAAACGACCTAGTCTATAGTCTAAGTACCAACAAACCGCTTTGTGTGAACCCGTTAGGGGTTACGGGCGAGCTTAATGCTATTTCTCGTTCGAATCGCACTCACCCTATACTATCACACTGCCTTTCCTAAGGTAGTCGCACTGCACTGTTTTCGAAACTGAACCAGTGATTGGATCGAGACTAGGTGTGAAAACCGCAAACTCTGGATTAAATCGCTCGTTCGACCCGCATTTATACTATAAACACAAGAATTTGCGTTGAATCAGGAGTGAAATCCGTAATTCAACGTAGATTCTTCTCTCAGTCTCGTGATTTCATCACACGAACAGGAATGTAGTCGCTAAGTTAGGGGTGAAACCCGAATCTTGATGACTCGTTCCGCTCTCTACTTTGGTTTTACAAAACTCTCACCAAGGTCTCGATGGATTCCAACGACTCGAGTTGCGTAAATAACCGAAAAGATGCGTGCCATTCATCGTATGCTGGTGATAGAGCACAGTCTATTAGGAAAAAACGTATACTTGTAGTCATTGAGAATAGTCGAATCACTTTGGGTAGTCAATGTCTATCAAGCCTTCGACAATCTATTTTCGATTTCAAGCTCGCAATCGCTGATTTTATGTGTTTACGATTCTGAGCCCACAACTACTGACTCTTATATTTGCCGTTTTACGTGTAATTTTCTGTGTTTTTTGTGGTTTTACCTGTTTACGTGTTTCAATTTTGGTGATTTATACGCTTTTCGCTGTTCGCTTTGATCGACACACACAAATCGCATTATACATCTACCTCAGATCGCCAACAAATCGTTGCTACTTGTGGATAATCGCATGCTATGTTACTCGCTTATGCTATACTACTCGTTGTGTACTCGCTAATCGCAATCGCTATTCTCGAACGCGTGAACTTTGAATGATAGGTGAATACGTGCAAAATATAGTATGGTTTCTGTGTTCTGACTGCCTTATGTGCTTCTGTGCCTTACGTGCTTATGTATTTCTATGACTTGCGTGTTTGGGTGCTTCTTTGATTATGTGTATATGTGTTACATGATCGTGTTCCTGAGCTTTATATGAAGTAGCTTAGAGCTGAGCGAGAGTCCATACTAGGTTAATTGAAATTGTATCTGAGTCCTATGGCGATGTCTATTGCAGACAATGTCGTCATTTGGATCGTTTCATTCCCGATCAGCTCACCGCAATCATGATGACAAACGCATCGCCTCTTTGGTCGCTAAGCAGATTGCGAAAGTTATCCCGCAAATTATTAGCGAGCTGAATGAAAACGCTAGCAAATCTTCAGAATAGTCCAGGAGTGATTCGCCAAAAGCTACGTTTAGCTTCAAACAGTTCAAAACCTGCGGCCCGAAAGAATTTACCGGCGAAGATGGTCCTACGGCCATGTTTCAATGGTTTGATTCGATTGAAGTCACCCTGCGTCAGAGCAACTGTCCTGAGAATTTCCGAACTGTTAACGCCACCGGCGTCTTCCAATCTCGCGCTTTAGATTGGTGGACGGCCGAGAGAAACAAACGAGGAAATGATGCAGCTTATGGATTGACGTGGGATGAGTTGAAGGACTTGATGATGAAAGAGTCCTGCCCCCCTCACGAGCTCCAAAAGTTGGAGGACGAGTTTTGGCATCTCAAGCAGAAGCATGGCGAAAACGCTGGTTTGACTGCTCGCTTTAAGCAGTTGAGCATAATCTGTCCAGGTCAAGTTTCTACGCCCGAAATCGCCATCAAAAAGTATATCCGTGCTCTTCTGGATTGCGTGGCTGATTGCGTTCAAGCTGCCAAGACGTCAACCATTGAGGAAACTTTCTTACTCGCCGCTGAGATAAACGACAAGTAAGTCAAAGCTGGGTATTGGGAAAAAGCTTCCAAGAATCTCCATCAAGCTACCACTACTGCAACAGCTGAAACCACCGCCGCTCTGCAGTCTTCAAAGTCCTCTCGCCGTAAGAGGAAGAACAACAACAACAGTAGCAAAAATTGCGCTGTCACCACTGCTGCCCCACTCCAATCAGTACCTGCTCAACAGCAGCCTTAACACCGCCAAGTAGCGACACCGGTTACCCAAGCACCGCTGGCCAAGCGTGCTTACACTGGTCCTCACCCGGCTTGCCCAACTTGTACCTATCACCACCCAGTGGGAATCGCCTGCAGATACTGCGTGCATTGCAACATGTATAGCCATTTCACCGCCAACTACCGTACAAGCCCACGCCAAGCTCCAGCTCCAGCTTAAGGTCAAGCTCCTGCTTAGCAAGCTCCACTTCCCGCTCCTCAAGGCCAACAAGCGGCTCCTGCACCCGCAATCCACGCTAGAGCTTGCTTTGCGTGTGGTGATCCCAACCACTTCGCAAACATGTGCCCGAATCGAGTGGTAAAGCAAGATCCACAATAGCAGCAGCCCCAGCAGCAAGCAGCTCGTGGACGTACTTTCAACATCAACGTCCGTCAAGCTCAAGTCGACAACAATCTGGTTAATGGTACGTTCCTTGTGAATGGTATATATGCTTCGTGTTTATTTGATACTGGAGCTGATAACTGTTTTGTGTCGTTAGAATTCGAAAAGCTCCTTAATTGTAAGCGTGCCTATCTCCCCTCGTCATTCAATGTTGAAGTTGCCACCGGAAGAACCGTCGCTGTCAATTCTGTTCTTCGTGATTGTACTCTCGAACTCAACAATCACATCTTCCCTATCGATCTTATTCCGATGTAGCTCGGTAGTTTTGACGTCATAGTAGGCATGGATTTTCTTCGTGAAAATCATGTTGAAGTTGTTTGTTTCGATAAGATGATTCGCTTCTCGCTCGCTAATGGTGATCTATTGTGTGTCTACAGTGAAGTCGCGTCGAAGAAACTCCTACTCATGTCGTGTGTCTAGGCTAGCAAGTATCTCCGCAAGGAATACCAGGCTTTCTTGGCTCACGTAGTAGTAGCGGAGAAAAAGGAAGTTAAGGCAATCGATAAGGTGCCTGTAGTTCATGATTTCCCTCTTGTCTTTCCTGATGACCTATCTGGGTTACCCCCGAGCCGTGATATTGATTTTCGTATTGACCTCATTCCTAGAGCCAACCATGTTGCTAAATCTCCTTATCACCTCGCTCCGTCCGAAATACGCGAACTCTCGAGTCAACTCCATGAATTACTTGACATCCGCCCTAGCACCTCTCCTTGGGGCGCACCAGTCCTTTTCATCAAAAAGAATGATGGGTTATTCCGGATGTGCATCGACTATAGGGAGTTGAATAAGCTGACAATCAAGAATCGTTATCCCCTACCCCGAATCGATGATTTGTTTCATCAACTGCAAGGTGCTACATGTTTTTTAAAGATCGATTTACGCTCAGGTTATCACCAGTTACGCATTCAGGAGGAGGATATTCCGAAAACCGCCTTTCGAACCCGCTATGGTCATTATGAATTCGTCGTAATGCCCTTTGGTTTAACCAATGCACCTGCGGTTTTCATGTATTTGATGAACCGTGTGTGCAAACCATTTCTTGACCGCTTCGTCATCGTGTTCATCGATGATATCCTTATCTATTTGAAGGCGAAAACCGAACACGCACAGCATCTACGTTTGGTTCTCAAGTTACTCCAGGGGAATCGACTCTACGCCAAGTTCTCCAAGTGTGAATTTTGGCTGGAGGAGGTTCAATTCCTTGGTCACGTCGTCAATAGTCAAGGTATTCATGTCGACCCCGCGAATATCGAAGCTGTTAATAGTTGGGTTACTCCAAAATCACCATCCGATGTACGTTCGTTCCTCGGATTGGCGGTCTATTACCATCGATTCATTGTTGACTTCTCGAAAATCGTTGTTCCACTTACTTCCTTGACGCATAAGGACAAGCCTTTTGTTTGGGGAACTGAACAAGAGACTTCCTTTCAAACTCTCAAGCATATGCTCTGTAATGCTCCCGTTCTCACTTTACCCGACGGAAACGATGACTTCATTGTCTATTGTGATGCCTCGAACCTTGGTCTTGGTTGTGTTCTCATGCAACGGGACAAGGTTATCGCTTACGCATCTCGTCAGCTCAAGATCCATGAGAAGAACTATACAACCCACGACCTCGAGTTAGGTGCAGTTGTTTTTGCATTGAAGATTTGGCGACACTACCTTTATGGTACTAAGTGTATGGTCTTCACCAACCATAGGAGCCTACAACACATCTTCAGCCAAAAAGAACTAAATATGCGTCAACGCCGATGGGTAGAACTTCTCAACGATTACGAATGTGAGATTCGTTCATCTTGGCAAAGCAAATGTCATTGCCGACGCCCTCAGCAAACGAAGCTATTTACATAGTGTTCGTAATGTTCACGCCCAGCATCATCTCGAAACCCTCATCCGTGACGCTTAGCATGCTTGTGTTATCGAACGCACCTTGAAGAAGGAAAGGATTTATCATAATGGCGAGCAGTTAGTGAATAAATCGAATGGGATATTCCATTATTTAGACCGAATTTGGATTCCCAAACATACTAACTTGCCACAAATCCTGTTGGATGAAGCTCACAAGTCTCGATATTCTATTCATCCTGGTGCCGAAAAGATGTATCATGTGTCACACCCCGACCGCGTAAAACAACGAAACCGCGGCGGAACGGTCGGGGAGTGTTGTAACAGAATTATTGTTTCACAACCATGGTAATTAAAGTTATGTTTTATTTATTAACAAAAGGATTACATTGTCTTAAATAGAAAGAAACAAGAGTACATAACATTATTTAAACTAATCTTGCTTCTTTTATGTCACTAAGGCCCGAATCCACCCTAGTGTATCCTGAATCATACCTATGCATCAGCTCCTGAAAACACATGTGAAAATAGGTACGTCAGCATAAAAATGCCTGTGAGATACATAGGTTTTGTGAAAATAGGATTCATGACTTGAGTTTAAATAAATGTTTAATAAAAATTAGTCATGAATCTTGTTAAGTGTTTTCTTTTATAAATCATACAAAAATGTGATGAGAAATTAGATTATATAAAAGAAAGGTGTATGGTTAATTAAATAACCAAGTAAAATGAGTTGTATAAAACAAACTGTTTTGTAAAACAATGTCTTGTGAAAAATATGTTATTTGTGTAAAATGTTATATGTCTAAATTGAAATTATTTAAATAATGCTACGATATATAATATCATAAAAGCATTTATATATAGGAAGTACCAGCGGCGTATCCACCATGCTTTTATCATATTACACACGCCTCGTTACTTAAATCACTTACCCAAACAACCAACCAAATGTTAAATGTTTATGAGTAAATAATTGTCTATTGTCAAACTGTAAATCATGTAACGTGTAAACCAATGTTAAATGTTTATATCAAATGTAAATCATGTAATGTGTAAACAAATGTCATGTATGGTAAGTGAAATATATCATAGGTAAAATGCACAAAAACAAGGTATTGAAGTAAAACATAGTTTAAATCAAAGTTATGTTTTGTGGAATAAATGCATGTTATACTGATACAAACATCTATGCGGTATTGTAAAAATGCATACATTCAAGCCTTGAGACTGTGGCGATAAACCCTTAAACAAATTAAAGGATTATCTAAGTTATGTGTATCGAATTCGGTCATTCCTTCCATCCAAACAAACCTAGGATTTCAGGAACGAGATCAATGTTAATGAATGTATTTTTGTCCCATTTAAACAAACCAAATGTCATACCAAAATGTAAGCATGTGATGTAAAACAAATGTACTAAGTATGCAACAAATGGACATACATAGCATGTGATGTAAAACAAATGTACTAAGTATGCAACAAATGGACATACGTAGCATGTGATGTAATGTAAAACGATGTACTAAGTATGCACTAAATGAACATACATAGCAAAAACATAATGAAATCAGGTACTATAAGTGTACTAATGAACATAACAAGCATAAGATATGAAAACGCGGAAAGCACGAAAGTAACAAGTAGGCACATGTGTTTCACCCCAAAATGTTTGAAAAACAGTAAAAGAGGGGTCTATGTACTCACTTGAGATTGCTCAATAGTCTTTAGATAACCACCAAGCAATGCTAGAAAGATCACGGAATCAAACGACACCTAATATAGGTAACTATGTTAATAAACGGACCTATATCGGCGGATCGGATAAAATGTGGTTTTGTAAACCAAGTGAGTCTATGAACTCATGTAATATGGTTTAACAAAGCCTACATTCTAAAACGGAACCTATCCTAAGTGCTTACGGCCCATTACGACCCGTTTAGGTAGCTTATGCTACTTTAACGCGTCGTTCGTGTAAAACGCGTTCGGACCGCCTAACTAGCTGTATGATAAGTAAAATATGCCTTAATATGTCTAATAATGTTGCCTGATCAGTTTAGATGTCAAAATTTAGGTTACATATGCTTAAAGTGAATTTTGGCGCAAAAAGGGCGTTTTGGTCATTTTCCTAAGGCATATAAACTACCTATCATACAACTAACTAAACGTAGTGACCATAAGGTATAACCTCGGAAGGTTATTCCCTATACAACTGTGGTCACCTAATGTGTTTGGTCGGATCCTAATGATCGACCAAACGGGTCGGGTTCGAAAGTCTAAGCGGTTGTTTAGACCGCTTATCTTACGACCCTTAATAAGCACTAAACCTAAAGTGACGAGTTAAACATGTTAAAACATGTTTAACGAAGTTTGAAACAGGTTTGATATCAAAACAAACGGTTTTGATACCCAAGAATAGTTTGGTTGCAAAACACGCATTAACGCGCATTTTGACCGAAACTATAAATCGCCACTATGCCTAAATAACATGGTAATCAGTAGGTATAGTTACAAGGGACTATAACCATCGTGATTACGCTCACGTTACGTAATTCAAACGAACTTCGTGTTGACCATAAACTGGTCAAAGCAGAAAGTCAAACACAGTTTGACTTTCGCGCTTAAAACGCGTAAAAGAACGAAAGAATACTTACAACGGGTCTAAGAATGGAAGTTTGATCAGCAAATTCTCAGGTATGAAGAGTTTAAACTTCAACTTAGAGAATATGAGCTGATCAAGTGTGAGTTTGAAGTGAAATGGGTTGGGTATTTATAGATTTCATAGAACCGTTAGGATCGTTTCTTGAAACCCGAGCTTCGATCTGAGCCTTACACTTGCACCCACTGATTTCTAAAACCATGGGCACCCCTAAACCAGCCCATAGATTGCCCAAAACCATTTGCACATAAGGGGAACAGCTGGATCAAGCTGAAAACCATTTCTGCTGAACTGGGGATGCTTTACGGACCATAAAGGGACCCATAC
The DNA here is from genome assembly GCA_030545235.1 of Helianthus tuberosus. NCBI lineage: Eukaryota > Viridiplantae > Streptophyta > Magnoliopsida > Asterales > Asteraceae > Helianthus > Helianthus tuberosus. The sequence goes on from CM060359.1 coordinate 20,084,148, forward strand.
GGTCCGTAAGCTTATGTAATGCTGGTAGGACGTTTCACAAAATGGCTGAACAGGCCCCTGAGTCTCCGAACTTGATTTTTGATGCGTTTTGACACGTTTAAGCCCCGTTATCCTCATTTTAAGGCTCTAAAATGAAGTTAAAGTATAGGGAACTTAAAATATGCTCAAAAATATGTTGGATATCAGTTCGTTTGGCCGTACAGTTGAGTTGTTCGGTTAATTACGACTGAAGTCATAACGGACGCGAAAACGATCCAAATTGCAAAACGAATGAAGTTTAAGCATGACAATCACTAAAATATAATATTTTAATGATTACATAAATTTTGGATGTCCGGATGTATTCAGAACGTAAGATATGCGCGAAAATGCAAACTTATGCACTTTTTGACGCTTTTAGTCCCTGAATGACCAAAAAGTTTATTTTAGCATACCGAATCCCTCAAAGCCTATTTCTAAGCTATGTAAAGGATATTTAGGGTATGTTTAACTTATGGTCAAGTTCCAGAATGTTCGTTACAGTACAAATCGGCATACTTTCACAGTTTGTCGAAATTAGTCCCTGTAAGCGAATAAACTTGATTTTGCCATACCAAAGCCTTCAAAACTTATTTCTAAGTTATGTAAAGGTTATTTAAGGTATGTTAAGCATATTTTGATGTTCCGGAGTGTTTGTCGCGTTAAACTGATTATGTTTACGCACCAGTTTGTGTATAACTCTCCAGAAAACGATATAGAGTTTGAAATTGAACAAAAACCAAAACATGAAAAATGTCAAACATAAACAAACAAATATTAGGATCAAATAACATTATTTTATTGATAACTGAACTATTTACAATGATTACAGACACGGGTATCACAGTCTCCCCTACTTGTGGAAATTTCATCCCGAAATTTATTTAGAGGAAACTCGTGAGAATAGATGTGGATATTTCGCCTTCATTTGATTTTCACGTTCCCAAGTAAATTACGGTCCACGTTTAGATTCCCAGCGAACTTTGACCAATGGAATGCGCTTGCGTTTAAGCCGCTTGACTTCACGATCCATGATTTCCACAGGTTTCTCAACAAAATGCATCGTGTTATCAACACGAATTTCGTCAAGTGTTATGTGGAGGTTCTCATCAGCTAAACACTTCTTGAGATTGGACACATTAAAGGTTGGATGAACGTTTTCAAGTTCAGGAGGTAACTCAAGTCTGTAGGCTACCTTACCGATTCTTTCGACGATCTTGAATGGTCCAACATATCTAGGTGCAAGTTTTCCTGTCTTTCCAAATCTGATCACACCTTTCCAAGGTGGGACCTTAAGTAATACGCGATCACCGACTTTAAATTCCATGGGCTTGCGTCGTCGGTCCGCGTAACTCTTTTGACGGCTTCTGGCTGTTTGGTGGTTATCACGAACTTTCTTAACCTTATCTGTTGTCTCTAGAATGAGGTCAGGTCCAGTAAGCTGAGCCTCACCGATCTCACTCCAGCAGACTGGTGAACGATATTTTCAACCATAGAGAGCCTCGAAAGGAGCCATGTTGATGCGGAAGCGATAACTATTGTTGTAGGAGAATTCAATCAACGGAAGATATGAATCCCAACTACCACCAAAATCGATCACACAAACTCTAAGCATATCCTCCAAAGTCTGGATTGTTATTTCAGATTGGCCATCTGATTGCGGATGATAAGCTGTGCTCAAATTAAGTTGGGTCCCCATAGCAGATTACATGGTTCTCCAAAAACGAGACGAGAAACGAGCATCTCTGTCAGAAATAATGTTCAAAGGAACACCATGTCGAGATACAATTTCATCCACATAGATTTTAGCAAGCTTTTCAGCAGATAGATCCTCACAGATCGGCAAGAAATGCGCTGACTTTGTAAGACGATCAATAACTACCCAGATGGCATCATGACCTCTCTTAGTGCGTGGAAGTTTGGTAATAAGATCCATAGCAATGTTTTCCCATTTCCAAACTGGAATCTCTGGTTGCTCCAATAAACCAGAAGGATGTTGATGTTCAACCTTAACCTTTAGACAAGTAAGGCATTTTGACACGTATAAGGCAATGTCTTTCTTCATACCAGGTCACCAATACTGAGTACGAAGATCCTTTTACATTTTGTTTGCACCAGGATGAATAGAATAACGAGACTTATGAGCTTCATCCATAAGCAAGGTGCGAAGATTGTCTTGACTTGGGATCCACAAACGGCCCATGAAATAATACACTCCATTGTCTTTAAGCTCTAGATCAGGCTTGATATGAAATGGTAATTCCTTACCCATCAAATCTTGTGAAACACAAGTATGTTGAGCCTGAGAAATGCGGGTTTGGATATCAGATCGAACATGAACACAATGAAGCTTGACACATTCCTTACGACTCAATGCATCAGCCACGACATTCGCCTTACCAGGATGGTAGCGAATTTCGCAGTCATAGTCGTTTAGAAGTTCAACCCAACGTCGTTGCCTCATGTTGAGTTCTTTCTAATTGAAGATGTGCTGAAGACTCTTGTGGTCAGTGAAAACCACACATTTTGTACCATACAAATAGTGTCTCCAGATCTTGAGAGCGATAACAACTGCACCTAACTCAAGATCATGAGTGGTGTAGTTCTTCTCATGTATCTTCAACTCCCTTGATGCATATGTTATGACTTTGTTCCTTTGCATAAGAACACAGCCAATACCCAAATTTGATGCATCACAATACACGACAAAATCATCATTGCCTTTAGGCAAAGATAGAATAGGCGCATCACAAAGATTTTGCTTCAAGGTCTGAAACGCTTCTTCTTGTTTGGATCCCCAATCAAAGGGTTTGTTCTTCTGCGTTAGAGCAGTTAGAGGAACTGCAATCTTGGAGAAGTTTTCGATGAAGCGGCGGTAATAACCCGCGAGACCAAGAAATGAACGAACTTCAGTTGGAGTAGTAGGCGTATCCCAATTCTTAATCGCACTGATCTTGGAGGGATCTACATGAATACCTTGTTTGTTAACGATATGCCCCAAAAATTGAACTTCCTTAAGCCAAAATTCACACTTGGAGAATTTGGCGAAAAGTTGTTCTTTCTTCAGGAGTTCCAGAGTAAGACAAAGATGTTGCTCGTGATCAGCTTGCGTCTTAGAGTATATCAAGATGTCATCAATGAAAACGATGATGAACTTATCTAAATAAGGCTTACAAACCCCTATTCATCAAGTCCATGAAAACAGCAGGAGCATTAGTCAAACCAAATGGCGTAACTGTGAACTCATAATGCCCATAACGAGTGCGGAAAGCTGTCTTGGGAATATCTTCTTTATGCACACGAAGTTGATGATACCTAGAACGTAGATCAATCTTCGAAAAATATGAAGCACCCTATAACTGATCAAAGAGATCATTAATGCGAGGTAGGGGATATCGATTCTTGATGGTAAGCTTGTTAAGCTCACGATAATCGATACATATCCTGAAAGATCCATCCTTCTTCTTGACAAAAAGAACGGGAGCGCCCCAAGGTGAAAAGCTAGGACGAATAAAACCTTTGTCAGAAAGCTCTTGAAGCTGCTTAGATAATTCTTGCATCTCAGACGGTGCAAGACAATATGGAGATCTGGCAATAGGATTTGCACCAGGTACAAGATCAATACGGAACTCGACTTGGCGTGCTGGGGGTAAACCAGGTAACTCTTCAGGAAATAACTCAGGATAATCCCGAACAACAGGGATATCTTGAATAGACTTACCTTTGCCTTTATCTGCTATGATATGTTCCAAGAAGGCCACATAATTCTTTCGCAGATACTTCCGAGCCTGAGTACAAGACATGAGCTTGAGGCCACTAGCAGGTTTCTCACCATGAACCTGTAGGATCTCACCTGTCGAGAGCGGAACATGAACAATCTTCTCGAAACAAACTACCTCTGTGTGATGCTTGGCTAACCAATCCATACCCACTATAATTTCGAAACTCCCAAGTTGCATTGGCGTGAGGTCGATAGGAAAAAGATGGTTGTTAAGGTTCAACTGGCAGTTACGAAAAACAGAATCAAGGACAACGGGTTCACCACTAGCAACTTCTACTGTCAAGGGCTTTCCTAGTTTCGTTCTAGACATGCGAAGCAAAGGCTCAAAAGACAATGACACAAAACTCTTATCGGCACCTGAATCAAAAAGAACAGAAGCAGACTGATTGTTAACAAAGAACGTACCGTTCACCACCTCGTTGTCTGCTCGCGCCTCATTAGCATTCATGTTGAAGACTCGACCTCGAGCCTGAGCCTGATTCTGATTTGCGTTGACTAACCTTGGACACTGGTTTTGATAATGAGTCAGGTCCCCACAATTGTAGCACGAACCAGGAGGAAAGTGAGGACGTGCAGCTTGTGCTTGCTGTTGAGCAGGCGGTTGAGCAGCCTGCTGGGCTGGGGTTACGAGCTGCTTGATTGGGAGCAAAGCGAAAAATATCAGCAAGATGACCCGACTTCCCACAGTTAGTACATAAACGGCACGGAACTTGCGGTTGATGATGACTATTGCATCTGTTGCACAACGGTGCATTCCCCGCATACCGTTTCTTCGCTGGCGTTTGTGCAGGCTAATCGGAAGCTGCCTGGTTAACTTGGGCAGTGATAGCAAAATTCTGGGAAGCCTTGCGCTTCCTAGATCCCTTCGAAGAACCAGTTTCCTTTCCTTTGTTCTTACCCTTCTTGCTTTCACCCTTATCAGACGACTGTTTCTTACCATTGTCGCCCTTCCGGTGGAGCTTACCCTTTCGGACCTGCGACTCAGTCAATGTCGCAGCTAACTCGATTGCCTGACGAACAGTGGTAGGGTTACTACCAGTGATGATGTCTTGCACGGAGTCAGGTAAGCCATCAATATACCTCTCGATAGCTTTCTCGAGTGGGGTAACCATTGTAGGGCAAAGTAGGCTCAACTCTTCATACCTATCAGTGTATGCCCGGTGCTCACCACAATCTTGCTTCAAATCATCAAACTCCCTTTCTAAAGCCCTCAGTTCATGACGAGGACAGAATCCCCTCATCATGGGAGCCCTAAGCTCAGCCCAAGTTTGTGCTAAAGCAACCTCAGCACCACGGTCTCTCATAACCCTGTTCCACCATGTAAGAGCCCTCTTCTGAAATACACTGGAAGCAAACTCGACTTTGCGATTTTCAGGACACTGAACGTGACGAAACATACTCTCAATGCTCTCGAACCACTGTAGGAGCCCAGTTGCCCCTTCAGAACCATTGAACTTGAGTGGTTTAGCCGAATTGAAACTCTTGAAATTGTATGGAGCATTTTGGTTATTGTTGGCTTAGTTCACTTGAGCAATAATGTCTGGGAGTACAGCAGCCATATGCTGCGCCATGATAGCTGCCATTTTGGCATTAGGTAGTGGATTTTCGCGTCGAGGAAGCATTCTAAAAGAGGAAACATGAAAGGAAACGAGTGAGATGATTAGATGAAAAGCGAGATGATACAAAAATCGACAAAAGCAAAGATGGTGATCATTCGTCCGTACCACGGTGGAAACGTCGGGGAGTGTTGTAACAGAATTATTGTTTCACAACCATGGTAATTAAAGTTATGTTTTATTTATTAACAAAAGGATTACATTGTCTTAAATGAGAGAAACAAGAGTACATAACATTATTTAAACTAATCTTGCTTCTTTTATGTCACTAAGGCCCGAGTCCACCCTAGTGTATCCTGAATCATACCTATGCATCAGCTCCTGAAAACACATGTGAAAATAGGTACGTCAGAATAAAAATGCTTGTGAGATACATAGGTTTTGTGAAAATAGGATTCATGACTTGAGTTTAAAGAAATGTTTAATAAAAATCAGTCATGAATCTTGTTAAGTGTTTTCTTTTATAAATCATACAAAAATGTTATGAGAAATCAGATTATATAAAAGAAAGGTGTATGGTTAAATAAATAACCAAGTAAAATGAGTTGTATAAAACAAACTGTTTTGTAAAACAATGTCTTGTGAAAAATATGTTATTTGTGTAAAATGTTATATGCCTAAATTGAAATGATTTAAATAACGCTACGATATATAATATCATAAAAGCATTTATATATAGGAAGTACCAGCGACGTATCCACCATGCTTTTATCATATTATACACGCCTCGTTACTTAAATCACTTACCCAAACAAACCAACCAAATGTTAAATGTTTATGAGTAAATAATTGTCTATTGTCAAACTGTAAATCATGTAACGTGTAAACCAATGTTAAATGTTTATGTCAAATGTAAATCATGTAATGTGTAAACAAATGTCATGTATGGTAAGTGAAATACTTCATAGGTAAAATGCACAAAAACAAGGTATTGAAGTAAAACATAGTTTAAATCAAAGTTATGTTTTGTGGAATAAATGCATGCTATACTGATACAAACATCTATGCGGTATTGTAAAAATGCATACATTCAAGCCTTGAGGCTGTGGCGATAAACCCTTCAACAAATTAAAGGTTTATCTAAGTTATGTGTATCGAATTCGGTCACTCCTTCCATCCAAACAAATCTAGGATTTCAGGAACGAGAGTTGTCAATTCCTATGGTACCACTACCTACTAACGAATGGCGTGATCAATGTTAATGAATGTATTTTTGTCCCATTTAAATAAACCAAATGTCATACCAAAATGTAAGCATGTGATGTAAAACAAATGTACTAAGTATGCAACAAATGGACATACATAGCATGTGATGTAAAACAAATGTACTAAGTATGCAACAAATGGACATACATAGCATGTGATGTAATGTAAAACGATGCACTAAGTATGCACTAAATGGACATACATAGCAAAAACATAATGAAATCAGGTACTATAAGTGTACTAATGAACATAACAAGCATAAGATATGAAAACGCGGAAAGCACGAAAGTAACAAGTAGGCACATGTGTTTCACCCCAAAATGTTTGAAAAACAGTAAAAGAGGGGTCTATGTACTCACTTGAGATTGCTCAATAGTCTTTAGATAACCACCAAGCAATGCTAGAAAGATCACGGAATCAAACGACACCTAATATAGGTAACTATGTTAATAAACGGACCTAAATCGGAGGATCGGATAAAATGTGGTTTTGTAAACCAAGTGAGTATATGAACTCATGTAATATGGTTTAACAAAGCCTACATTCTAAAACGGAACCTATCCTAAGTGCTTACGACCCATTACGACCCGTTTAGGTAGCTTATGCTACTTTAACGCGTCGTTCGTGTAAAACGCGTTCGGACCGCCTAACTAGCCCTATGATAAGTAAAATATGCCTTAATATGTCTAATAATGTTGCCTGATCAGTTTAGATCTCAAAATTTAGGTTACATATGCTTAAATTGAATTTTGGCGCAAAAAGGGTGTTTTGGTTATTTTCCTAAGGCATATAAACTATCTATCATACAACTAACTAAACGTAGTGACCATACGGTATAACCTCGGAAGGTTATTCCCTATACAACTATGGTCACCTAATGTGTTTGGTCGGATCCTAATGATCAACCAAACGGGTCAGGTTCGAAAGTCTAAGCGGTTGTTTAGACCGCTTATCTTACGACCCTTAATAAGCACTAAACCTAAAGTGACGAGTTAAACATGTTTAACGAAGTTTGAAAACAGGTTTGATATCAAAACAAACGGTTTTGATACCCAAGAATAGTTTGGTTGCAAAATACGCATAAACGCGCATTTTGACCGAAACTATAAATCGCCACTATGCCTAAATAACGTGGTAATCAGTAGGTATAGTCACAAGGGACTATAACCATCGTGATTACGTTCACGTTACAAAGTTCAAACGAACTTCGTGTTGACCATAAACTGGTCAAAGCAGAAGTCAAACACAGTTTGACTTTCGCGCTTAAAACACGTAAAAGAACGAAAGAATACTTACAACGGGTCCAAGAATGGAAGTTTGATCAGCAAATTCTCAGGTATGAAGTGTTTAAACTTCAACTTAGAGAATATGAACTGATCAAGTGTGAGTTTGAAGTGAAATGGGTTGGGTATTTATAGATTTCATAGAACCGTTAGGATCGTTTCTTGAAACCCAAGCTTCGATCTGAGCCTTACACTTGCACCCACTGATTTCTAAAACCATGGGCACCCTTAAACCAGCCCATAGATTGCCCAAAACCATTTGCACATAAGGGGAACAGCTGGATCAAGCTGTAAACCATTTATGCTGAACTGCGGATGCTTTTCGGACCGTAAAGGGACCCATACGGTCCGTAAGCTTATGTAATGCTGGCAGGAAGTTTCACAAAATGGCAGAACAGGCCCCTAAGTCTCCGAACTTGATATTTGATGCGTTTCGACACGTTTAAGCCCCGTTATCCTCATTTTAAGACTCTAAAATGAAGTTAAAGTACAGAGAACTTAAAATATGCTCAAAAATATGTCAGATGTCAGTTCGTTTGGCCGTACAGTTGCGTTGTTCGGTTAATTACGACGGAAGTCATAACGGACGCGAAAACGATCCAAATTGCGAAACGAATGAAGTTTAAGCATGCCAATCACTAAAATATAATATTTTAATGATTACATAAATTTTTGGATGTCCGGATGTATTCAGAACGTAAGATATGCGCGAAAATGCAAACTTATGCACTTTTTAACGCTTTTCGTCCCTGAATGACCAAAAAGTTTATTTTAGCATACCGAACCCCTCAAAAGCCTATTTCTAAGCTATATAAAGCATATTTAGGTTATGTTTAACTTATGGTCAAGTTTCGGAATGTTCGTTACAGTTCAAATCGGCATACTTTCGCAGGTTGTCGAAATTAGTCCCTGTAAGCGAATAAACTTGATTTTGCCATACCAAAGCCTTCAAAACTTATTTCTAAGTTATGTAAAGGTTATTTAAGGTATGCTAAGAATATGTTGATGTTCCAGAGTGTTTTTCGCGTTAAACTGATTACGTTTACGCACCAGTTTGCATATAACTCTCTAGAAAACGATACAAAGTTTGAAATTGAACAAAAACCAAAACATGAAAAATGTCAAACATAAACAAACAAATATTAGGATCAAATAACATTATTTTATTGATAACTGAACTGTTTACAATGATTACAGACACAGGTGTCACATCATGACCTTCGTCAACGATACTGGTGGCCTGGTATGAAGAAGGATATCACGATCAATGTTTCGAAGTGCCTGACTTGTTCAAAAGTCAAGGCCGAACAACAAAGACCCTATGGCTTACTTGAACAACCCGAGATCCTGATGTGGAAATGGGAAAGCATAGCCATGGACTTTATCACGAAACTTCCGCATACAACCTTAGGTCACGATAGCATCTGGGTTATCGTTGACCGTTTGACTAAATCTGCTCATTTCCTGCCGATACGAGAAGACTTTATGGTAGAGAAATTAGCTCGAATCTACACTGACGAAGTTATCTGTCAACACGGTACTCCTCGTGACATCATCTCTGACCGCGATGGTCGGTTTACCTCGCGTCTTTGGGAAATGTTTCAATCTGCTCTCGGTACTACTCTTAATCTAAGTACCGATTTCCATCCCTAAACCGACGGCCAGACTGAGAGAACGATTCATACTCTAGAAGACATGCTTCGCTCGTGTGTCATAGATTTCAGTGGTAATTGGGATGCTCACTTACCTTTGGTTGAATTCTCGTACAATAACAGGTATCACTCTAGCATACAAATGGCACCATTTGAGGCATTGTACGGAAGAAAATGTCAATTGCCGATTGTGTGGCATGAGATCGGAGATGCACAGCTAACCGGTCTTGAGCTACTGCAAGAAACGACTGACAAGATCCTCCAAATTCGAGACAATCTGCTGAAAGCTCGGAGTCGTCAGAAAAGTTACACCGATAGACGATGCAAGCCGCTTGAATTTGACGTTGGCGATCACGTACTCCTAAAGGTATCACCTTGGAAGGGTGTGATCAGATTCAGCAAGAAAGGAAAGCTCGCGCCTCGATATGTTGGACCCTTTAAGATTCTGGAAAGAATCAGAAAAGTAGCCTACAGACTCAAACTACCGGAGGAACTTAGCAACGTTCACCCGACTTTCCATGTATCGAACCTCAGAAAGTGCCTAGCCGAGCAGGATTTACAAGTTCCGCTGGAGGATCTCCAAGTGGACGAAACATTACACTTCGTGGAGAAGCCTGTCGAGATCATGGATCGAGAAACCAAGAAGTTCAGGCGCTCCCGCATTCCCATGGGAAGGCAAACGAGGCTCAGAGTTCACCTGGGAACTCGAAAGTGACATGAAGGCGAAGTACCCACAGTTGTTTGTTACGGCCAAAGCCTAATTTCGGGACGAAATTCCCTTAAGTAGGGGAGGTTGTAACACCCCGTGTTACGAAAGTCAAAGTCAAAGTCAAGATTGAAGTCAAAGGAAGAAAAGATTGCTAATTGCGATCTGTCACTCCTTGCTCAACTACTGTTTTGACTTCTTTGACTTGTAATCGAATCTTTTATTTTGATTGCTTTAGTTGTATTATGTGGAGTATCTATTAATAATCGAGGATTTATCGCATGTTTTATCGCTTTATCGCTAATCGCAATCGCATTCGCGCCTTGATTGATAGATTCTGAATATTGTTTTACGTGTGTGTGTTACTTATGTGTTACTTGTGCATGTTTACTTTATGTTTGTGGTGATTAATCGAAACGCAATCGCAACTCTATTGCAACCCAACTAAATCGCAAGCGCTAAACGCAAGTTATTTATAGTGATTGTATGTTTGATATAGTAGTTAGGTAATTCGTGTAACTAATGGGAAATTCTATCGCATCGCTCGTTTTAAACGCATCGCTCATTTTAAACACATCGCAACGCTCAACACGCGAATCGATATGACAAAACTCAACACGCCGGACACTTGGATCGAGTGGCCAACCGATCGAGTGGCCATCCGATCGGATGGCACCATCCGATCGGTGTCCAATTCGACACTTGCTCCTTTCCCTTTTTGGAAACCCTATAAATACCCTCCTGTCACATCATTTGTAATGTGACAGCTCCCTCATTCGACCAGTCGCATTCCAGCTCTTCTTTCTCCCGATTTCTCGCGATTCTTGTAAGTTTTCAACCTAAATCTTGTACTTCTATGATCTACACACACTTCTTCGTCATTTTCTCTTTTGAATCTCAACTTCTAACCGTGAAATCAACGGATTTGAGGTGTTCTAGGGTGGCGTCATCATGGAGTTCTTATGAACTTCAAGTCTTGACCTCATTCCACCAAGAACAACTCGGATCTAAATGATTTCCACAAGATTAAACAATGTTTTTGCATAGATCTACACATATTCATGGTTGAAAGGATTGAAAGATGGTTTTCTAACTTTCTTTCAACTCTTTTACACTCAATGCACTCAAAACCGATAGAATCGGAGCTCGTTCTGATATTCTACTCCTTCTTAGTGATGTGTTGGTTCAAGATCTGGTTTCTATCAGAGAGACTACCGATTTCGGGTTAAACATGAACAACCGTCTTGAAGAAGTTAACTGATCGGACTAAGGTGATTCCTGTTCGATCGAATCACTCGGGTCATGATGGAGTTTCTGTTGTTTAGCACGTTGTCACACTGTCTCGATCAAACTACAAAACTTTCAAAATAATCAAGTTCAAGACAATTTGGTTCGTTGGGACGGATTGCCGCCCGATCGATAGAACGACTATCCGATCGAATTGCACTTGGTTCCACACTAAAACTTTTTATTCAACTTTCAAGGTTCTGAACGTCGAACGGATTTTTGTCCGATCGGATAGCCATCCGATCGAACGACCATCCGACCATGTGACATTTGGAACTTCAACACTTAATCATTTTCAAAATTTTCAAAAATCATCAGTAGCTAACGGATTGCCAATCGATCGGATTGCTATCCGATCGAGTGACCATCCTGCTGTGAACTTGTTCTCACTAAGTGTCCTGCCAATCGGATCGCCAACCTATCGAACGACCATTCGATCGATCGACCTGAAAGGTAGAGATACTTCTCTGTTTTCAAAATGCTACAACGAAAACTTCAAAGCCATCATACACAAACACATCCTTACCAAACGAATGTCAATCTAATCGAATGGCCATCCGATCGGATGACCATCCGAACGGATTGACATCCGATCGAATGGTCTACTGATCGGATAGCCATCCGATCGAGTTGCCACTCGACACTTAATCATTTTTCACCGTTTTACGCGTCGCTCATCGTTATGCTATCGTTAACTGTTCAGGCTAATCTCTCAGCGCTCCCTTCAATCCAAGACAGTGTTTACTTGTTAAATGCTATCTATGAGTATACTCGAACCCTTTTTGCTTTACGCACTTTTGGGTGTTACATACGTTACTTATTCTAAACCACAATCGACACACAATGCAAACACTATTTATACGCTAACCGATATTGCATGCTACGTGTTATTCGATGAATGCTTGTATGTTATGTTAACAAAGTGATTGTTGCCTGACAACTTAGCAATGATAGTACTATAGTTTGGACTCAGCACCTGTCATGGACATGGATTGTTAAGGGCTTTACTTCACGTGTCCTAGTGGGGATATGTTTTGCGCATTCTATAACTCGCAGTCACGTCTGTGCATATTTCTCTGTCGATAGCCTACTTGCCTTCACTTTGTACATGTTACATGCTGGTTATGCGTAAACGATTTCGAACTCTACTATACTATTAAACTTGTATGCTCACCTTTACACTATGTGTATTGAGTTTATTTTAACGTATGTGTCAGGTGCCTAGGATGCTGTGCTTTGCTTGCTTTTCATGGAATCAAGTAGGGTTGAGAGTCTAGAAACAAAGACAATTTATTTTATTTAAATCTGAGTTGTTGGAACATGTTATTCGTATTTGAGATATCGCTTTCTGTAATTATTTACTTGCTTAATAGGTTATGGTATGGGACATAATATTAACTATTCGGTAAAGTAGTTGTTATGGAATTTCTCTTGGACAATCTGTTTCGCTCAGTGCCATGCCCCGATGTTTCCATCATCGGTTGAGGTGTGACAGAGGGGTGGTTAAAGGTGGGTGTTGGTGATGGTTGTTGATGGTGGTGGTGGGTGGTGGCATGTATAGCAGAGAAAAGTTAGAGGGAGAAATGGATTAGACATAGGGGTATTTTAGTCATTTCACAAAAAAAAAACTAAATCGCGAATTGGATGGGGGTAAATGGAAGTTGGTCTAATTGAAACAAAATGAAGGGAGTTATATTGTTTTGGCAATTTTAAAACTAGTTGTTGTTGCCGTTGTCGTTTACATTGTCATTGTCGTTGTTATTGTTGTTGTTTTTGTCCCACTTTTATACGAAGCCCATCAACGAATACACGGGTTTCCAGGGATGACTGCATGCATTGGCCATGGGCAGCTTATCCAACTGGTTGGAAAGGCCAACACGATCGAGGTAATCATTATGGTCCATGTAACAACCCGACTTTTTAAAGTCAAAGTACAAGTCAAAGTCAAAGGAAGAAAAGATTGCTAATCAGATCTGTCATTCCTTGCTTAACTATTACTTGTACTCTCCGACTCGATAATCGATGTATGCTAGTTACCGCTATATTTGTTACGATTTGTATTATGTGAAGTAACAATGCTATAAACGCAATTAAACGCTAATCTACTTAACGCTATCTCATCGCTATCGCATCACAACTCGAATCGCAGTTATTGGTATTGTTCTGTGTGTGTGTGTGTATGTTATTATGTGTTACTTGTGCATGTTTAATTACGTTAAAGGTGTTAATCGCAAACGCAATCGCAACTCTATCGCACCGCAACCTCATCACGAACTGGAAACGCAAGTGTACTTTTTGTGATTATTAGTAGTTATGTTATTTGTGTAACTAATGTGTAATAATACTGTATCGCTTACTCGCAACTCGATTAAATGTAATGCAACGCTCAACGCACGAAACGAAAGTCGGAAAACCAACTCGCAGAAGCCCTCTGATCGAAGGACCATTCGATCAAATGGACATCCAACCGGATGACCATCCGATCAGATGGCCATCAGATCGGATGGCCATCCGATCGAAAGGCCTTCCGACCCATTTGACCAACACCGCCTTTCTCTCCTCTCACTATAAATACCTCACCTGTCACATCACTGTTCATGATGTGACAACTCCCTCCGACCCACGCACTCCGAAGCTCTTTTCTCTCGATTCCTCGTGATTCTTGTAAGTTTTAATCCCAAATCTTGTACTCCATCATCTACACACACTTTCTCATCATGCTCACCATCAAATCTCATAATTTCACCAAGAAATCTTCTGATTTGGGCTGTTCTAAGATGATGTTATCATGGAGTTCTTCTGAACCTTGAAGTGCGACCTCATTCCACCAAGAACGGTTCGGATCTAATGGATTTATACAATGTTTAAACACTGATTTCACCTAAATCTAAAACATTTTCCAACTGATTTCTACTTTTCTTCAACATTCTCAATTTTTCGCTCCAAAACTGATAGAATCAGAGCTCGTTCGGGCCTTCTATTCATTCTCTAGTGATGTGCCGGTTTGAGAACGGATTACTATCGAAGAGACAACCAGTTCACGAGTTGAACATGAAACACCATCATGAACAGCTGGTTCGGATCGAACGGGGTGATTCACGTCCGACTGGATGAGTTGGATCTGATGTGGTTTCCGTTGTTTAACACGCCGTCGTAACGTCTTTGTCAAAATCGCCAACTTTACAACTTAACAAATTTTACAAGTTCTTCAAGCGAAACAGGTTAACTCAATCGGATAGCCGTCCGATCGGACCACCATCCGATCGAACGACTATTCGACCAGATGACTTGTGATTTTCAACACTTAGACTATTTTTACAAAACTTCGAAGAATATCAGTTTCCAAATGAGTAGTCATCCGATCGGACGACCATCCGATCGAATGACTATCCTACCAGGAGACTTGAATCTTTGTAACGTTCCACTTAAACGGATCACCATCCGAGCGAACGGCCACCCGTCCGGATGACCGTCCGACCGGACGACCTGATAAGCAGAAACACTTCTCACTTTTTAAAATGCTACAACGAAAACTTCAGAGTTCAAACTATACACAAACACATCCTTCCCAACGAATGACCCTCCGACCGAATGGTCATCCGTCCGGACGGTCATCCGATCGAATCACTGTTCATCACTCGTTCCACTCGCACTGTTTTACACGTTGTTCAACGTTTATACTGTTGTTATCTAATCAGGCTAACTTTCCAGCGTTCCCTTCAATCTAAGCTTGTGTTTAGTTATTAAACACGAACTGTGAGTATACTCGATCCCTTTTTGCGTAACGCACTTTTAGGTGTTACATACGTTACTTATATCAAATCACATCTATCACACAACGTAAACACTTTTATATGCTAACCGCTCTGCATGTTATACGTGTTATTCGATGAATGCTTGTATGTTATGTTTACACAGTGATTATTGCCTGACACCTTAGCAACGATAGTACTATAGGTTAGACTCAGCACCTATCGTGGACAGGGGTTGTTAAGGGTATTTCTTCACGTGTCACAGTGGTGATATGTGTTGCGTATTCTACAACTCGCAGTCATGTCTATTCATATTTCATTGTCGATAACCTGCTAGCTTCACATTCCTACGTGTTACATGCTGGTTATGCGTAAATCGCTTTCGCTACTATTATACTATTAAACTTGTATGCTCACCTTTACACTATGTGTATTGACCTATTTTAACGTATGTGACATGTGTTTAGGATGCTTTTATTTGCTGGATGTCATGGAATCAAGCTTAGGTGGTCTAGAAACCCACGAATAATTTATGAGTTGTCGGAACAATATTTGTCTTTGAGAACAATTTATCTGTAATAACTATTTTTACTTTATATGTTAGTAGTATGGGATATTAACGTTAAGGATTTAGTAATATATTAGTTGTTATGGATTCTCTTGGACAATCTGTTTCGCTCAGTGCCTCACCCCGATGTTTCCGCCATCGGTTGGGGTGTGACAGTCCAACCCTAGTACTACAAGTAGTCGCATCTCAAGATCTCTGGATTTGGCATGCGTTCTTTGGTATGGTCGGTGCAAACAATGATATCGTTGTTTTACAATCATCGAATTTGTTTGATGATGTCATAGACGGGGTTGCGCCAAATTCATCATTTTATACAAATGATGTGGACTACAAGTACGGGTATTGACTTGTTGACGATATTTTTCTGAGTGGGCTACATCGGTGAAAACTCTTTCGTGCCCAGATGACATCAAACGTGTGTATTACAAGAAAAGGCATGAGTCGGCAAGAAAAGGTGTCGAACATGTATTTGGAGTGTTAAAGAAACGATGGACTATCATTTCCTTATCCTCACACACACATATATATATGTGTGTGTGTGAGGATAAGGATGTTGGAGGAAACAAGTGAGTTATATGAAAATCATTTGAATCTCGTGGAATAATTAAGACTTACTTCGGTGGTAAAACATGAAACGATATATAATAATCACATGGACTATAATAAAATAATAAAACTTATGATAAAATAATATTTCATCATAAAATATTGAAAATCATAGGTTTGGCACATCATAGGGTTTAGTATGACTTTCGTGCGTCACTCTTCGTAATTATGTGTGCACCCGCAATTACTAAGCTTTCGCATGGTCCGTATATGTTACCCATTGACGTACAACTTAACCCAAAAATATCGTGAATTAATAAATGACTCGAGTTGGGGTGATGTAAAATGATGTGTCTAGATAGCATCCAAGAATTGATATGGACACGTTTGACGTATCAAAGTATTGTTAGTTCACGCGACGTTTGGTGTGACATTGTAACATCCGCCATAAACAGATCCTAGAACCCGACCCGTTGTAAACCGAACTAGAATCATAATAAATGAGAATGAGTTTCTTGATTTTTTATTGTGATTTTTAATGATCGCAAAATTAAAAGTCATTTACAACCTAATAACTTGTCATTTTAAAGACAAAAATTAGGGATCATTTCTTTTCTACAACTCTAGCCATCACCTATATTCTCTAAGCAAATGTAAGTATTTCTCCACTAAAAATTCTGCTCAAGCTCTCTCAAAATCATCAAGTGGAAGCA
The DNA here is from genome assembly GCA_030545235.1 of Helianthus tuberosus. Taxonomy (NCBI): domain Eukaryota; kingdom Viridiplantae; phylum Streptophyta; class Magnoliopsida; order Asterales; family Asteraceae; genus Helianthus; species Helianthus tuberosus. Next base: position 20,101,276 of record CM060359.1, read on the forward strand.
AGGAATTATCATCAATGTAACACCTAAAAAATATCAAATTATATGATTATATATATATGTACGTTTATATATATATATATACACACCCTTGAATAAAACCCTAAGTATAATAACTAGGAAACAATTAACCTGGTTAGTAATATGTTATTGGTTAATAAAACAATGAATGGTGGGCTTTATAACAATACTAAAGATGAGGGACTAAAATGGTCAACATGAGATCTAGAGTTTTTAAAAAAGAAAAATTAAAATGAAGCACAGACAAGTGTGCGTCCTAGGAACGACCAGAGAAGAGAAAGAGAAAGAAGGTGAAATCCTTCTCTAACCTAAAATCATCAAATTGAAGGCGGATTTGGGTCTAAATAATATTAGTGATAACCTAGTCTAAGGGATCATAAGGTATGTTAAATTTTCTGTTTTGATGAAGTATAAATGATAAGGAAAAACCACAAATCTCAATTCTTGAATGGGATACAGATTATATGGTAGAATTCATGACAAATGTGTTTAAAATCACCATGTTTGCTAAACTTGGGAAAAATTAGCACAATTGAAGTGTTAGGGTTTATGTGTTTGAATCAGTAAGTGGGTTTTTCATTTTTAACATGAAAGAAGCCAAATTGTTATGTGTACTACCTTGATATGATGCTCTTGATAGACATGGTTGCATAAGAGATTTAATTTTAATGATAGTAGGTTCATAATGATATAAAATTAGGGGATAACCCGCGCTTCGCAGCGAGCTAGTGGGAATTCGATTGGTATTTTTCCGACTTGTTACAATATCGATACTTGCTATAGCAACCGAAAAAGAAACCCAAAAAATAAAGTAGTAATATGTCCAAAAGAATATCGACAAATGTTTTACATCGATCGCAAAAATGATAAAAATGAATGCCGGTTTTAATAACATCAATACTAACCTTAATGTTGTTCAGTCAGAATTGATACGGTTTGTCAGGGTATAGACACGACACCAACACTCAAAAAAGCACTCATTTTTTGTAACACCTCGTAAATTTCGTGTCGAGTTATATAATGACACATGTGTCACACCCCGATTCCCGGTGGGCCTAGATGGGTATAGTCGTGACGGTTGGATAACAGTTATCACAATATAATAATATGCAGCGGAAGTATTTGAGTCAAATTATTAAATTCAATAAAGCTTGAGTATATAAAAGAATTACAAGCGTTTCAGTATAAGCCCACAGGTGGGATCTAATAATAAACAGAGCTTTAGACATCATAGGCCTTAAGTTTCAGGAGTTGCAAATTCCTTAGCCTTCATTCTGGCCGACCCGGATTCCCAGCCTATAATAAGGTTCGGTACCTGCGGTTCAATCTTTTGAAAATACGTCAACTTTCGCTTGTAAATACAATTAACTGACTCGTTTTGAAAATAGTTTTTCAAAAAGAGTTTTATACATTGAGAAAACCCGTAGATGATCTTTTAATATTTCTTGTGATTTATTCTTGTTACCAGATTTACATACTTGTCATACAATCGGGAACCAGAGATCAGAGCCGGTCATTTTCAGTGCTATAATGATTACGATACTAACCAAAGTTGAACAAACGTGTCTTACAGTCGGTATGCCTACCCCTGCACGCTATTCCGTATGGCCATAACAGTATATGAGTCGGGACGTCGGACACGGTACCCATAACCCCCAATCGTTTCAGTTATCAAGTAAAACGGAATAAACCGGATTCTTACATTTATGCGCAACATACCCATTTATGTAATACTCGCTCCAAGTGACGTATTCACCATTATATCAGTGGCTTATTTCAACTCTTTCCACGTGTTTATATATGTTTTGTAGATGTTGCAACTTCAACCCATTTTATTGTGAACGGGTCGATTCCTGATATATTTTATCTCTAGCTGGTCAAACAGATAAAAAATTAAATAAAAATAGTAAAAAATGAGAAGATATATTGATTGAAAGTCGTCCAAAGTTTAAATTTAATGCAAAATAAAGGGTAAATTACACTTTTCGTCCTTTATGTTTATACCTGGTTGCAATGGATGACCTTTAACTTTAATAATTACAGTCACCGTCCTTTATTTGCAAAACCTGTTACACCTTAGGTCCTTTGACCTTAACCTTGTTAAAACTTTCAGTTAAGTAAGGTCATGTGCAACCCATGTGAGGGCATAACAGTCATTTAATAAAAAAAATGTTAAAAATTAAAAATTATAAACCTGAATCATCATTATCATCATCTCTCCTGTATTCTCTCTATTAGCGCTCCACAAATCTTCATCAACATCCAGATTCATTGTAATCATGATACTTCTCATACCACTTTCTTCATGTTTACTAATATCCCAATTTCTTCAATCTATTCTCCCAATTTTATTAATTTTCAACTACTAAACCCTAGACCACCCATCCCTACCTGCCGCCGCCACCACCACCAAGTGAATAAATCAACAAATACCCACAAGATGTTACCACAACAATAACCTGAAGCAGAAAGGTGCAATGGGATTACCAGAGAGCGGGCCCCCTCAGTGATGCTTGATTTTCAGATTTATGATGTTCTTAACCACTTTTCCTGGCAACTGATGTGAAACCCAAATGATTGGAGTTCGTTTCCGCACGTGATACGAAACTCATATGTTATCAGCCATATGATGTGAAACCCAGATGTGCAGATGGCCCGTGATGCTTTGCCGCGATGGAGGGGTGGTGGTATTGTCGGACTAGAGAAGAAGGCATCGTTTGTATTTCTGTGTGCGTGATAGATAAAGAGTTCTGATCTCTTTTTGTGTGGCTGAAACAGTGATTGGATTTGGGTGAAGTGGTTGAAACGGTGACATCGGAGGTCATTTGGTAAGTTCTGATCTCTCTTTGTGTAGCTTAAACATTGATTGGTGCAATTGTGATTTGGGGGTGGTGGTGGGGTTAGATTTGTTTGGTTGTTGTGATGGTGGTCGAAGAGAGAGTGGAGGGGAGAGTTGTGATGGTGGTTGAAGAGAGAGAGAGAGAGGGGGGAGGCGAAAGATAACTGAGAGAAAGATTTATGGTTTATATGCTATATATAATTTTTTTAAATGAGTAAAATTACGAAACTACCCTTTTATGCAAGTCACATGACAACACTTAACTCAAAATTCTAACTTGGTTAGTGCTAAAGGACGAAAGATGTAATGAGTTTTGCAAATAAAGGACTATAACTGTAATTATTAAAGTTAAAGGTCATCCATTGCAACCTGCTACAAACATAAAGGACGAAAAGTGTAATTTACCCCAAAATAAATATATTTACATTGTTATATTATAATAAGAGCAATATAGATTTTATTTATATTTGACACTTAGCTATACCTAATAAATAAGCTGTGGTACGTGTCATAATTATGTCTGCCCAAGATTCTTGTAACCGTTTGAAAAATTTTATGTGAACCAAGTTATCTATAATTTATACTACATTAATAAGCATATCTGAAGGGCAGAAATGGTCATTTGCCACTTTTTCAACATTTACAAGTCCTTAAAGCATATTGTACAACCATTTAAAGCACACCAACCTTTAAATTTATTAAACCTGAATTTTAGGCGGCCAAATCTTTTTGTTCAAAATTTGAATCCCGCTCATCCCCACTCCCCATACAGCATCCTGTCTTTTGAATTCCGTATAGATTTTTGAAACCTTCAATTTTTTGAATTCCCGCACAATCTTCCCCTACAAATCCGTATTTTCATACACATTCACCTCTCTCTTTTTTCTCTCTCCATCGACAGAGCTTTCAAATTGGTAAGCAATCGCCATCTTCTTCAAATGTTTAACCTGATTTCATCTGGATTGTTAGGTATCATGCTTACCCGATTTCTTCTTGTTTTTTCGTCTCACCCTTTAAACCCTAGATGTAAGTTCTTCTCCATGTGCTCACCTCTGCATACGTAGCCGTGGTCTACCTCATCCTGTCTGTAATTCTTTGCTTTTCGGTTTTATCATTTGAAGGTGCCACTGCTGCTCCTCCAACCCAGCGCTGCCTCTACATCATCTTTTCACTCTCACTTGCTACCTAGGGCTTGTAATTTACTGACTTTTTAATGTGTTTAATAAATATCTTTTGATGTTTCTTTACTAGTTCTTCAAGCATCTAACCTCTACAGAAGTAGACGATTTTAAAGATTTGAAGTTTGGTTATTCCATCCCATTTGTGAGTAAACTGGTAACTTTGTGTTTTTATTTGATCTTTCTTTATTTATTTATTATATCTCATCTTTTAATTCCTTCAGGACTTCAGTCTCAACCCGTATTTTCATGAAACAAGTTGTTAATTTAGGTCAGATGAGTACACATTTCTTTGGTGGGGTTGAAAGAGGAGTGAATTGGGCTTCATTCCATCCTACCTTCTCTCTTATTGTTTCAGGAGCTGATGATCACCAAGTGAAGATCTGGAGGATGAATGGTATGCCTTCCTCAATTACCAGACTCCAGTTTTGTCACTATTTTTGTTTTGTAGGTCCCCAATTAAGATTCATTTTGGGGATTTTGATACCAAAAGAATGTGCTAGCAGAGCAGTTGATCTACCTTATTATACATTATCGAATATACAAAATAAACTAACCCTTCTCTTTTTGGCCATTGATTGCTATTCAGAATTTTACATTTATTGCAGCGAAATCATCTTTCTTATCAGTATTGCAGAACAGTCAAATGTCATATGTGATAATCAGAGGAACACTATTAAGACTAAAGGGTATGGAGAGGATGGGCTCGGATGGGTTGAGCCGCCACGTAGGCGCCACGTAGGAGTGGCTTGGATGGGATGAACCTAGAGGGGTGGAGAGGGATGGAGGATGAGGCCCGGCTTTAGAGAGAGATAGAGAGAGAGGAGAGACCAAGATGAGAGAGAGAGAAGAAAGGGGACCGGCGCCGCCGGCTCTGTGGAGACGTTTTGGCCGGAGAGGGGTGGTGTGGGGGCTCGGCGCCGGACCGGGCCGGGGCTAGCCGACCCCCATACCCATTAGTCTAACATTGTCACATATATAGATTGTGGGACACTTTCTACCTGGTTTAATTGATCATTGCGTATAAATGAAGAAAATGGACAAATTTTGTGGTTGCTTAGGTTATCTATGCTTTATATGTATGGTTCTTTAAGATTTTTTTTGGGGGAATTAGAAAATGTAAGTAAATTAAAAGAGACCATTTGTTTTGTTTGCTGACTTTTAGAGTTCAAGAAAACTAATATATGTAATACCATTGTGTTTCAGTTACAGTGGAGTGGGAAGTGGACTCATTTAGAGGTCACGCACAGAATTTGTCATGTGTTCTTTCCCATGCAAGACAAGACATCCATACGTGTTTGGGATGCTAAATAAAGAACACGTCTACAATGTTTTGGCGAGGATCATGACAGATTCTGGAGTCTTAGGTATCATTCTTAATGAATCGTTTAACAGCTGGCCATGATATATAGTTTTCAAGATAGAAAGAGAGTGTTCTGCCTTTAGAGTTAGTAATGATTGTTTATACTATGTGAAAGATTGTTTTTTATTGTGTTTGTACTCAATTCAAAAGGAGACTCAATTTATCCCGATGTGAGTTCACCCTACCCACCTCAATTTTAGTTTTGTGTGGCAATTCTGGCCCATTTGTTTATGAATGGCTCGGCTTGAGACTTTAAACTGGTTGAAAGTGCCCAAAGTGTATGTTGATACAATATCCCAAGGTCTATTTTAAATTATTAGATTACCATTTTGATTATATAACTTTTGTAACCGTATTTAGAATGTCAAGTATATATAAAATTAGGACAAGATATGTTTTGTGGCTCAACCCAACCTGGTTCCACATGCACTAAAAAACCCCTTAACCTGAACTTGATTTCTTAACAAGATATGTATAGTACTTTAGAAATAATATGAAGGCTTGATTTGCAGTATTTGAAACAAAAAAGTAGAGCAAGTGTTGTAAACGATCATCTTTCGGATTTCCGTGTGTGGAGGTTTATCTGTGATAGGATGCATGCTTTCTGGACTGTATGTTTGATAGTGGGGTTTTTTTGATTTTGCTATCCTTACTTCCATTTTGCTTCTCTTTTTAGCTTATATTTACTTTTCTTTTTCTAGATTTTGAGTATTAAATTGTTTAAGAATAGGAATTTTTTTTTGTTTCGTTACAGCAAATCCATATGCTTGTTCAGTTGTTTATCTTTATTTTATGTTTAATTTGTGCTTGGTAAAACTTTTTATCATGTTTATGCTCTATATGTACTTAATGCAGCTTATTTATAAACTTAGTTTTGGCAAAACAGTAAATTTTGTTTAGAATAGTTGAAACTTACATTTAAAAAAGGCATACAGAGAATGATATATCTTGCAATTCTAGCCAAGCACCTTGCATTTTTTATTTATTTTTACTATTACGGCTTTCTTGCCTTGGTCATGCGCTTTTTTTTTCGCTTTGCGCCTAGGCTCCAGGCAAGGCCAATGCGCCTTAAGTGCGCCTTTGACAACACATTTTGCTAAAGCAGGAGGGTTTTGATGTTTGTTTGTTTGGAATAGGTACCCATGTCAAGCTCCCTGATCCTTGCTTGAAAGAACTAAATGTATATGAAGTTCGCACCTCTTACAATAAGACGATATGGTTGATATGAACTAGGAGGCGTTTACAATAAGACGCTACGGTTTGTGCAAAGATTCTGAAATTGTGAAGATACCTTCTGGTTTAATATATAGTTGCAGCATTAAAATGATGGTTGTTTGTACAGGCACAGAGATGTGAAGCGACTAATGGTGACTGCCATGAAGCTGTTGGTCAGAGTCCAAACACAAATTCAGTCACGTAGAATCCAAATGCCAAAGAATCAAGCACAAGAACAATCATCATTACCCAACCTATTCTGTCTGTCATCATGCAAAAGCACACCTTAGTAACTCATATTTATCAAAATTTTATTCTTTTTTTGTTCACAGATTTGAATTTGAATGTAGGACATATATTTTCATGCAGGTGTATCATGAAAAATCATATTTGTAGTGGTGGTATTTCAACCAGGCATGGTTTAAAAAAGCACGCCTGAGGCGTGAGGTGCTAGAGGTGTTTTGAAAAACGTTTTTTTAATGAGGCGCTGATCTACAAGAAGCGCTATGAAGCCGCGCTTCAGGCTTGAGGCGCTAAGCAATTGAGGTGGCGTTTCAGTCAAAATCAGATTTGATTTGGGCCCAACATTTTTGAGATGGCGCTTCATGTAATTCCCAAAGCTATGAAATTATGAGATGAGATGTTGAGAGCTTCCAGTCCTTTGTTTTTGGATCAGTACCTTAAGTTGAGAATGAGAAACTTTATTTTTTTAAAGTATGAAGATGACAGAAAATATTTGAAGAGTTTTCTATTTTTTAGACCGAAGAAGGGAGAATGCTAAAAATGTGAAACATAAAACACTTTTGTTCAGACTTTTCTGCACTGTACAGTGCACACTGCACAACTTTACAACATTGAATCTTTGCTCCCAAGTAATAGAGATTTAAAACAACAAATTTAGTTTATTCAAGGTTCTAAAAATTTAACTTAAAACATAATAGTTTATCAAATTATTATTTTACTAATAAGTAGTTTATAAACTCAGTATTTTGTTTCTTTGAGGTTTATTAGTTCTACATATAGCTTATTTGGTTCTATATAAACATAAAACTTCTAGAATTGAATTATAGTTTTCTTATCTTATTTTTTTGTTTAAAGATTAATAACGTAGAAAATATCATCTAAAATTATTTATAGAGATTTTTAGTTCCAAACGCCTTGCTTACGTGAAGCTCACGCCAAGCGCTTTGCGCCTTGGTTTTCATGGCTGCAGCCATGGAGAATTATTATTTTGATAGATATCATTTGTCATCATTTAATATATAATTTATCAATGCTTTGAAAATGACAAAAACTGATAACGGGTCGACCCAACCTATTTAAAAATTTGCATCAACGAAACTTGTTATCCATTTTTTAATAAAGGGAAGAATATGGAAAGAAGAATTATAGTTAGTCTCGATGGAAGTTCTTCCTCAAAGATGTTCGAAGACTTCAAATGGTCTTGGGGTTATAGCATTTTCATTTGGTGATGCCATGCTTCCCGAGATGCATGTAAACGATTTTGAAATTCTTCCATGTATTAGCAATGAAATAAAGTGATACGAAAAAGGATATATGACCCACCGATCAGAAAGCACCAAGGTTAAATGTAAATCATAGGATACGTTAAATTACAAAATGAAAATACTTGATCGCAAAATATTAGACATTGTACATCACATGATTTGAAGTTACTATTACAATTCTTGAACACCATTTTTTCTGACCCTCCACATCCACTTTGTTGCCAACTGAACAACTACCTGCTTCCTGTTTTCTCGATCAAAACATGAAAAAGGTAGGAATGTCATTACAACTAATTATGTTTATATCCCAAAGTGCTCATCTAGACACCAAATCTTGAATTAATAGTCAAAATGCAACATTTCTTGGACTAAGTTGCAAACCTTGATAAAATACTCAATTTCCCTCTAAATGACTCTCTTCGTACTTCGTTCGGCTTATAGAAAACGAGTATTGCATTAGAATTTGTAGCCGCCGCATCGCTCGGGTTTCTGTCTAGTATAATAAAAAGGAAAAGTGATGTACAAAGTTGTAATTTTACCATACTTACAAGTTATGAAGCACCATGTACAAAGATGTTTAAGCCAATTTAGAGGTATTTCATCCAAAATTTTAAGACACCAAAAGGGTAATTAGGAGATTTCCCTCATGTCCTATCCTCTCATAATGGCCGATCATATAAACCATATATCCAAGCTGCTCTCGTTTCGTTTCTCTCTCTAAAAACATTTAGGGTTTCTTTCTCTGGTTCATCTTGAATCTGAGAACTTTGCGCGTAGTAGATCCAGTATTGTTACAAAGATTATCTCATTGATAATCTTGTAGTGAGAGTTGTGAGTTTCTTAGATTGTGTATCGTTTCGTTGTAATCGTTGTGTTGAGTTTCTGAATAATAATAATATCAAGGTTTGAGTATCCTGTGTAGATTCTCCTTTGATCAGGGGCGGACCTAGGTTATGCCCAAGGTGGGCGGGCGCACCCCTTGGAAAAAAAAATTTAGTGTATATTTTAGGAAAAAAACCGACCGCACCCCATGAAAATATGCTTGAGCCACTCATCCGCACCCCCAGCAAATAATTCCTGGGTCCGCCACTGTCTTTGATACCAAAGTTTTGTCATGGTATCAGAGCTGCTGTGAGCTCTTGGGTTTGATAGTGTTCCGCTGTGGTTTTCTAGGGTTAGATCTGTTCAGATCTAACTGGATCTGACTTGAATCGCTTCGGTTTTTGAAGATCCGTCTATTGTTGACGACGATTCAGTGGTATTCCGGTTCTTGAAGTGCGTGTATAGTGCTGGATCTGACTTGAATCGCTTTGATTCTTGAAGATCTGTCTATTGTTGACGCCGATTCAGTGGTCTTCCGGTTCCTGAAGTGCGTGTATAGTGAAGAAATTTGGGGATCTTGAAGGATTGAAACCCTAATCTAGGGTTTGTGGTGTTGTTGCAGTGATTCGCGTTGGTCTTTGTAACCCTAGAAGGTTACAAAGCAAACTGACCGGATCTGTGTAGCTGTTGTTCTTCTAATCAGTTCTTGTGGCCCTAAGTGAAGGCTGCAAGACTGATTTGCAGGAGTTATACGCTCCCCCTGGTGATATCGTTCTTTTCTGATTCTCTATTTCTTATTTCTTGTTACACTTGCATTTGTGCGTCTAGGCATTGCTGTTGCCGGGTTAGTCAGACCGGTGGGTGATCGAGTCATATTTGATTGTTGTCTGCATCTGGTTGTTTTTGTTGTCTGCTAGTTGATTTCTGCTGGTTTATTTGTTGAAATGGTCTTATTCTTGGTATTTTTGTGACTTGTTGTGCTACTTGGTTGTAGATCTATGTTCATTAGTTATAGTAGAAGGCTTCCTTGACATGGTTTGCAGAGGCACCTTGGAGTGATGAACCTCTGATCTGACCCTTTGTCTTGGTTTTGCCAAGTGTGGTTATTGCTTTGGCTGTCTGTTTTTTTTTTGTTCTGTTGTGCGTATTTGATTTCTTGGTTTGTTTAGTTGTACAATATGGCTGACGGTCCTGTTGTTACTTCTCCGGCAGGTGGTGGTCCATCTGATCCACCACCTGAAACACTTGTTAGCTTGGTTTTAAAATGCGCGCATAATGCGTGATGCGCCCGTTGCGCTAATGGGAGCGCATCGCAACACCTGATGCGTTGCGTTTACATGATGCGATGATATTGCGACAATTCCGCATAATGCGCCATGATGCACGCATCGTTGTTTTGTTATGATTTTTTTCCCAGATTTATGAAATGGCTTGGGTTTTTGGCAATAATTAATATTTTAGCACACTTGATTTGAACTATTGTGGTTCCTAAACACCTTTTATGGTTCTAGAAACATTTTAGGATGCTTCATTTGAACCAAAAAGCACAACTCTTTATCTTCTTATTACAACAATTGTTTTAGTTTTAGTATGTTTTTATAAGTTGTTATGTATAAATAACTTTTTATACGTGATGCGCTCGCATTACGCATCGAATTTTTGAACCAAACGCATCGGAGCGCATCGTTCAATTTAAAACCAAGGATGCAAGTGATCCGTTGTACTTGCATCCATCTGACTCAAGTAACCTTACTATTGTAACTATAAAACTAAAGGGGTCTGAAAATTATACGGTATGGTCAAATGCTATGCAACTAGCATTGCTGGTTCAAAATAAATGGGGTTTTATAGATAAATCATGTGTAAATTCTGAAAATAATGAAGTTTTAGCTAGACAATGGGACAAATGCAATCCAATTTTTTTTTTATTTACCCCCACCCGATTTGGGCCTGGGCTTCCTAGGTTCGTATCTTTATTCTTTTTACGGTTTCTTTTTTCTAAATCAATTTTTTGTAATTTTATGTGAAATGCTTTCTTGATTATAAATCAATTTTTTTCTTTGTAATTTTAGGTGAAATGCCTAGAAAACGCAAGGAAGAATGGGTCATTTTTTAGTAGGATGCATGATGCAAATTTATGGTTAGGAAAATCTGATATAGATATTAGAAGCATTATGTTATATAACTAGTATCAAAACCCGTGCTTCGCGGCGAGGTAGGTGATTGTTGGCGGGGATGTACTTGTTTCATGATATTTCGATGGGTTAATATACCATGTAGGCTTTAACCTAAACGATGGTAAAAATAAGCAATCAACACAATTTAGTAAATACCTTTAGAGTTAAAAGTTAGCTTTAACTATAAGGGGAGGGGGGTGGTCACTAGTGATAGAATTCTATCACTCCTAATATCCAATCAACTCATGCCATGTCATCACCCAATATTCTATCACTAGTGATAGAATTGTAGTGGGGGTGGTCACTAGTGATACAATTCCATCACTCACTAATTTTTTTAATTTTTTATTTTAAATTCCATTTAGGATAAAAGTTAATTCATGATGTTTGCATGTAATTTAAAAGATTGTCAGACTCACATCAAAAGAATTGGTCCAATTAGAAAATAGAATGCTTTAAAAATTGTCAGCCATATACTGTTTTAATAATAAAATAGAAGTAAGTTTGCATGTCAAAAACGACAACGTTCGAACTTTTTCAAGTTTTCAACGCGTTAACAATTCAACGCGTTTTAAAATTAACGCGTGATACATACAGAGGCGGCTGTGTTCGTGATGATATAACGCGTGATGGGGTGGCCATCACGGACCACCCCGCCTGCCCTAATAAGGTAAATGAAAAAATGATTATATATGTTACCTGGTATATTAAAGAATTGATGTAGACCATGTATATACGACGGTAAAATTAAACAAGCAACACGATTAAGTAAGCATATCTAGAGTGGAACGTTATCTTTAATTATAATAAAAAATAAATAATAATAAGTAAAAAAAATAATTAAACTTATAAAGAAGACTAAAGAACAAAAATATTTGTTTAAAAGGAGAAATAATTTGATTAAACTTCAAGGGCCTTATGATTACTCTATTAAAGTTCGTGGGTCAAAACGTAAATCGTTTATCAAAAAGAGAATTATTATTATTAAACTCTCTAATGATAAATTTGTTAAAGTTTGGAGGTATACATATGTTGTTTATAAAAAAATTATTTGAGTTCAGGATCGTATGATAAACCTATTAAAGTTTAGAGTTAACCACATAAATTATTTATAAAATAAACAATAATTACTTATAAAATAAAAAATAATATTGTAGCCTTGTAATTATAAATTAAAGTATTAAAGTAAAAATAAATAAATATTTAGTATTAAAGTGTCAAAAGAATAAATAACTATTTATTACTATTCACGAATGATTTTGTTATTCTATATAATAAAACAACCAATCTCCATCTTGTGTTATAGCTTTTTTTGTTTTGAACAGTTTGTATTATGTCTGTTACACACATTTGATTGAGGTGGTTTTTGTTGTTGGAGTGTGGTTAGAGGTGATGATATGATACTGCTGATGCTGATCTTATACAACCTAATATGGGTTTGGTAAACTTATTATCTCTTAATATTTTTTTTAATGAAGATACAAATCAAGATGTGCACAGTGCAATTTTTTTTGATGAATATGAATTTTTTGAAAACTAAACACCTAAAGATCCCAATGATGAAAAAAGAGATCAAACTATTACTGATTCAGGGACACATGGGCCTCAGCAGTCAGGTTTAGGCACTACTGAGACTTTAGGCACGGCTCAAATTAAGCAGCCTAGTGTAAGTAGTACCAATAATGTTAGGGTTGATCATGTGATGACTGATAGCGTAGAAAGATCATAGTTCTGAGGGAATAAGTGATGATCACATAGGGGTAGGGCTGTCCAAACTGCTCGACAATCGTTCGAAAAATGCTCGTTCGATTCCCGCTCAGTTTGTAAATGAGCCGATCGGATCGTTTCGATTCAAATTCAATCCGAGCATGAGCATACCTCGCTCGCTCGTCGATCGCTCGGTTCCGCTCGAATTATTTTTATTAATAATTAATATATATATATATTATATTTTATAGATTAAAAACCCCAAAAAATATAATAGCCCAAAGAAAACTAAAAGCCCAAATTACATTAAACCCAACCCAACTTAATATTTAATATATAAATCTAGTATCTAACCCTAAATCTATTCCTAAAAGACAATTCACTAATCAGTCATTCAGTCGTATATTCAATCGCCGCTTATCTCCTTAATCAGTCTCCACTCTCCACGGTCACACATCAAAGTCTCCGACTCTTTAATCTCGACTCCGACAGACCGACACACATATCGCGGCCGCTGTCTCTAGTCTCCGAGACACCGACACATCGTCTGCAAGTATGCAACATATCGCCGCTCCCGAGTCCTGTGTTCATTCTGCAACAGTTCTTCGGAGTTCGGACGGTCTTCAATCTCCAGTCTTCAATCTTCAATCTCCTGAGTCATGTGTTCATTCTGCAACAGTTTATTGCTTTTGAACTAAATGACAAGTTGTATTCGCACTTTATTTTGTGTTGCTTTTGTATTCGCACTTTATTTTGTGTTTCTTTTGTATTCGCACTTTACTTTGTGTTGCTTTTGTATTCGCACTTTAAGTTATATATTTTTTTTAAAGAAGCCTTATTATTCATTCGAGCGAAACCGAGCGAAAACGATCCGCTCGATTTTTTTTAGGATTTGATAAAAACCGAGCGAAACAGAGCCGATCTATTCAAATTCAATCCGAGCATGAGCATCACTTTTGCGCTCGGTTTTACAAATTTGATCCGCTCGGATCGGATCGGTTGTGATTCAATCCGAGCATGAGCAGACCCGCGATCGGATCGGATCGGATCGGATCGTGGACACCCCTACATAGGGGTTCAAGTTACACCTAGGAGGTCTACTAGGAGTTATACTTTACCTAGAAAGCTTAGCGATTTTATTGTTGAGGGAAATTAACCAAAATTATTATAGAAGTGTAGTAAGCCATTTGATATTTCAAATGTTGATTTTGGTTAATTTTAGAAGTCACCTTCGATCCCCTACGATCTTCCATGTTTTGGCGCACATTCCAGTAGAAAAAATATAATAGCGGATAAGATTCTTATACATAACGAAATTCAAAATTCTCTAGCGATCATTGATTTTGAAAACAGACCCGTAACAACTTCAGGTTCTTTCTTCATTCCGATAATTAGTGAATTCCCTTGATATTCAATGATTTGCACTTCCAGATCCATGTTTTCGTAATCGTTCGATTGTTAGAATTCATTGATTTGGTGCTTATTTTTTGATTTAATCGTAAATTAGTGAACATATTTTCTAGATATTTGCATCTACAGATTCGTAATTTGATTGGCAGAATTTGTTTGTTAGTCAATGATTTGTAACTCAATAACTCTATAAATGCAAGGTGTTTGTTCGAATACTCCTTACTCAAAACCATTGTTATACATGCAACAATATATCATTGTTAAACATGCTCACGCCGCACAATCAAAGTAAAGTGGCGTTCTCAAAAATAAAAAGTATATAGAGCACAAAGGATATGTGGGTACAAACACCCAGCAAAAGCATATTATTAATTGTTTGATAAACCCGGCTAGAGCTACTCCATCAAATGCTTACTTAAGAGTTTTGGTATGTCATTAAATTCTGTCATTTCCGTTTCAAACAAGTCCTTCAACCTCTCATCAAAGAGGACTCTGACCATCTTAAAAGACGCCTCCTGGAACAAAACATTAATATTAATACCAAGCAGCTAGCTAGCTAAGAGAGTTTGAAATTTGTAATCGAGAGTTTACTTTCAAGCCATGAAATTGGCAGTAGTGGTGGATGGCTAACACAGACTCATCAATGGAGTCTTGAGTTCTTCCATCACCCATGAAGGCTTGCAATGCTGGAGAGATTGGAAATTGAACCTTGGTTAGGGTAGGAAAATGAAGACCCATTAAGATGCTTGTAATCTCATGATAGTACACTTCTGTTCTCCCTTGAAATAGGGATGTGAAAGCCTCATTGCATCTCACCATCCCATCCACAGACTGGGAAAAAAAGAAAAAAGAAAAACAAAATAAGAGGATTTCATTGTGTTTATCTCTATACAACCAATTTCAATATCGATAAGTTGTTGTACCTCAATCCCTTCATCTTTAATGATCAGACAACAGATTCTGAATGCTTCGTTTACAGACATTTCATTTGCTACACATTTCATCATCAACGCAAAGAACTGTTGCAGGTCTGATGAGATCGGAAGAGTCTCGTCCATGTAAGTGGGGAAATGCCTTAAAACCAGGCCCTTTATCTGGTCCAGACTCATCTTCAGTCTTAAGGTATGGCGTCTGAAAACACGTGGTCAGATACACACAACTACAACCCCAAATCCCCAAACGAAGACTATTTCATATATTCATACATTCATGCATCATGTCATATAAACTAACTTTTAATACTCTAGCATATGAACTACCCTATAAGCATATAATATAATATATATCACATATAAACTAACAAATTTTTAACTTACACTCATATTACCTGCAAATGATGTTGTTTGATATAACGCCACACAAATTTCATAAGATTATTTCTTGATATATGAGTTTTGGCACTCAAAAATTTCTGCATCTTATCAGGGACTCTTCGTGCCCTGTTGAAGTTGTTGTTATTGAAAGAAGAAGAAGAACAAACTACTTGTAGCTTCTTCTTGTGGGAAAAATGCACTGATGATGATGACAATGGCATCTTGAGTGTGGCTTTGTTATAGTAGGTGGGGTGCAAGTTGGTGGGAGACATGAGAGAAAGATCCATATGTTTTGAAAAGAGGTGGTTTTTTTGTTGTTGGAGTGTTGTGAAGAGGTGATGATATGATATTGAGGTGGTTTTTGTTGTTGGAGTGTTGTAGAGGTGATGATATCATACTGCTGATCTTATACAACCTAATATGGGTTTGGTAAGCTTATAATCTCTTACTAAAATTAGAAAAAGGGTATCTTTTTCAGGATCTAGTTTTTGCTTTCAAATCTCAGAGAAGTTTATTGGTTCAGAACTTTTATCAAGTGTAGAAGTAAAACATTTATGTTCAACAGATAAGTTCGAGTAATTAACCACCATTTCTAACCCATATTTAACCTTTCTCTCAACAATAAAATCGCTAATCTTTCTAGGTAAAGTAGAACTCCTAGAAGACCTCCTAGGTGTAACTTGAACACCTATGTGATCCTCACTTATTCCCTCAGAACTATGATCTTCTACACTATCAGTCATCACATGATCAACCCTATCATTATTGGTACTACTTACACTAGGCTGCTCAATTTGAGCCGTGCCTAAAGTCTCAGTAGTGCCTAAACCTGACTGCTGAGGCCCATGTGTCCCTGAATCAGTAATAGTTTGATCCCTTTTTTCTTCGTTGGGATCTTTAGGTGTTTAGTTTCCAAAAGGCTCAATCTATTTGGACACCCTCTGCGCCTATTTTCACATTTTTTGTGCCCTAGACGCCTCGTATAGAGCTATACGAGGCGTCTAAGCACTGAATTCAAGGGGGTGTCAGGCACAATATTTAAACAACCCTATACGAAGGGTACAGACCTATACGAGGCTTCTAAGTCTTTGGTTTTTTTTTGGCTGAAATAAGGGATGTTTTGGTGGGTTTTGGTATGGTTTTTTGGATAGTTTTTGAAGATATGTTTTTTGGTTGAAATTTTTTTTGGTTTTAAAAACATTTTGTTTTTTTTTATTTTTTACACTATAAAAAAGTTTTTGTTTTTTAAAAATCAACTATTTTAAAAATCGGTTCTTTAAATATATTATATCGATTAAATACTATAATGTTTTTAACATTTTACTTTTTTAAATATTATTCTTCCGATTAAAATTTTATCTCGTTCAAATATTGTTTTCCGTATTATATTCAAAACATATTTTGTTTCTGTATTATCTCAATTTAAGACAACAATCATTAAGTAACCGAATAACTGAAAACAAACATAAATATGACATATATAAGATAACTTTGTACATCCATAACAAAAATATATAAGATAATTTTGTACATCCATAATAAAAATAAAAACAACAACAGGTCTATGCATCCAAATCCGAATCCGAATCTGGATCTGGCTGCTGCGGTTGCTGCTGCTGATGTGGTGCTCGAGCCGGTGGAAGCGGTATCGGGGGTAATCCCTCTCTCTCTCGTCTATCCTGCTCGGCCCGTACCAGCCAACCTACCAAATCGTTGAGCCTGTCAAGCTCGGCTCGTACATCCCGGATGTAGCGCAACTCCTGGGGCATGACCTGGAATAACGTGACGTGGAAACTGAGGCGCCCCGGGAGGTGGCGGTGGCTGTGGCACCGCTGCACCGTCTACATCCTCCGGAGGGTCCTCCACGGGCACTGCATCAGCAGGATCTGCAGAAGGATAAACGGGCTCGAAGTGCTCTGGTAGGGGCTCCTCTGTCCATATGCCCTCATCGCGGTTTTTAAATCGTGGGCCAACGGGGAATCTCTTGATTACCTTCATCCCCCACAGCGACTGAAAACCCATCCGCGTAGGCATGACTGGCGGCGTCCGTAGATGTGGGTCCTGGTGCAGTACGAGGCCCAATGAACGGTCACGTACGCCCCGCCACACAAAAATCCGCGCTCCTGCCGGTGATGGGCGGAGGCGTAATACTGGGCTAGACCGTGTGCTAGTGCGCACGGGCTCCTATACAACAAACAATAAAAGAAAAAAAGATCTGTGGTCGTACACCACTCACGGCTGTAGCCGCGCGCTGAAATAGAAGTAGCGAGCAAATGGTGCAGATACCTGCATATAGTGTTAGCGAAATACATAAACAGAGATTAATAAACAATGCACATAATCACAATAATTGCCGTAATAAACGTACGTACTAGTACAATGGGTCCCTAATAAACGACACCCTCCCCTTCGACTTGTCGTGCTCCCAATGATTTTCCCCCGCAATCACCTGCCAAAACCCTACAAGAGTGGGTTTGTCAACCACCACTAGCCCCTCTGTGTAAACCTCAGTCTCGATCTCCCCCTGCATGTATAAACCACAATGCACCGCAAACTCTGCTAGCGTCATCGAACGCAAAACGCCAGCGAGCCTGAAAGAAACCTCAGGCGGAGGGGGAGCATCTGGGTACGGAAGCGGCACTAGGTCCCCAGGAGCGTGAAATGTGAATGACGAAAGGAACTCGACCAGCAGCTCCCTTTAGGTTGGCGTGTGCGCCAAATCAAAAAGACGATGCCACGGCGAATTGACAGGTATAAACCGACGCACTCTAGCCGTCTCAGCAATCCTATCTATCGCATCCCAGTCGACCGCTGCATGCGATCCAATGTGTATCCTCCTAAGCTTCTGGCAATGACGGGTGGCATCGGTGCCGTCGAGAAACTCTAGATACGGGTGACCCTGCAGCGAATCCGGAGGCAGTCGCCGTCTCCGTCGTGGACCCCGCTGAACCGGCTGACTCCCCGCCGGTGCCCCATCAAGCTCTACGTGAATGTCATCGCCCTGAATCAGATCGTCCTCTATAATCAATATGCAAATAAATACCGTATACGTATAAAAACAATAATAAATAAATAAATTATAATAATAATAAATAAATAATATAATAATAATACATAAAATTAATAATAATAATAATAACAATAATAAATAAATAATAATAATAATAATACATAATACTAATAATAAAATTATTAATAATTAATAAATAATAATAATAATAATAATTAATAAATAATAATAATTAAATAATAATAATAATAATAATAATAATAATAACTATGATAATAATAATAATTAATAATAACAATAACAATAATAATAATAATAAATAATATTTAATAACAATAATGATAATAACATTAATAACAAAATAATAATAATAATATTAATAATAATAAAAACAATAATAATAACATTAATAAAATAAATAACAAAAAAAAATTCAGAGCCTCGTATTTGCCTCGTATAGAGGTATACGAGGCGTCCTGTTCTACGGCTGCTTCATCTTCAACCTCAGATTCAAACCCCCAAACCCAACAAATACCAAATTTCAGGGCAAACCTACGGTCTAAAGGCAAAAACAAGGCAAAAATATTAAACTACGGGATGAAATACGTACCAGTGATGCTTCAAATCTTCGAAAATACGCTCCAAATACTAATCCGAGGCGTGTGCTCCGTATATGTGTGTGTTTTTTTGTTTGGGGTGATAAACAGGGTCGTCTACCCCCCCCCCCCCCCTTATACGAGGCATAGACGACTCGTATAGACATATACGCGTCGTCTGTGCTTTTTGTTAAATGACCATTTTGCCCCTGTAAAGCCCTCAGTATAGGCATTATTCAGGGGTAAAATGGTAATTAACCATTCCAGAAATCTTTCTGGAATGGTTAATTACCATTTTACCCCTGACTAATGCCTATATTGGGGGCTTTACAGGGGCAAAATGGTCTTTTAATAAACATTTTTTTAATAATTAAAAAAGAAAAAGTGAAACAGTTGCCGCCCATTATGTATTTGTCGTATAGAGATGTACGAGTCGTCTAGGTTTTTAAATTACCTTTATGCCCCTGTTTAAGGCCTATACTGGGGTCTCTCAGGGGTATATAAGTAATTAAAGTAAAATATTTTCAAAATTCAAATTTAAAAAAAAAAAAATGTTGCCGCCCCTATAGACTACCCGTACAGGTCTATACGAGGCGTCCTTTTCTAATAAATTCATATTTTGATATTCAAATTTTCAAAACCCCGCTCCTACAGACGACCAATCTAGATCTATACGTGGCGTCTGGGTTTGGTAGAATGACCTTTTAGCCCCTGAAATAAGCCTAGATTGGGGGCATACCAGGGGTAAAATGGTCTTTTGACCAATCATATACGACACGTCTAGCTCTATACGAGTCGTATATTTTTAATTTTTTTATAAAACTGTTATTAACCTGTTTTAATCAATTCTAATTATAGAAAAATGATAGAAATTATAAAAGAAATTGTAGAAATTATAGAAAATTATAGGAATTAATAAAAAAATACTATTAATTACAAAAATCATTCTTCCGTATCACTGTCGATGTAATTAAGACTGGGGTTCGATGTTGGCGGAGGATTCATTATCGATGTATTCCATTCTAGATGTTGGCAGAATTTGTTTGTTAGTCAATGATTTGTAGCTCAATAACTCTATAAATGCAAGGTGTTTGTTCGAATACTCCTTACTCAAAACCATTGTTATACATGCAACAATATATCATTGTTAAACATGCCCACGCCGCACAATCAAAGTAAAGTGGCGTTCTCAAAAATAAAAAGTATATAGAGCACAAAGGATATGTGGGTACAAACACCCAGCAAAAGCATATTATAATTGTTTGATAAACCCGGCTAGAGCTACTCCATAAAATGCTTACTTAAGAGTTTTGGTATGTCATTAAATTCTGCCATTTCCGTTTCAAACAAGTCCTTCAACCTCTCATTAAAGAGGACTCTGACCATCTTAAAAGACGCCTCCTGGAACAAAACATTAATATTAATACCAAGCAGCTAGCCAGCTAGCTAAGAGAGTTTGAAATTTGTAATCGAGACTTTACCTTCAAGCCATGAAATTGGCAGTAGTGGTGGATGGCTAACACAGCCTCATCAATGGAGACTTGAGTTCTTCCACCACCCATGAAGGCCTGTAATGCAGGAGAGATTGGAAATTGAACCTTGGTTAGGGTAGGAAAATGAAGACCCATTAAGATGTTTGTAATCTCATGATAGTACACTTCTGTTCTCCCTTGAAATAGGGATGTGAAAGCCTCATTGCATCTCACCCTCCCATCCACAGACTGGGAAAAAAAAAGAAAAAAAAAACAAAATAAGAGGATTTCATTGTGTTTATCTCTATACAACCAATTTCAATATCGATACGTTGTTGTACCTCAATCCCTTCATCTTTGATGACCAGACAACAGATTCTGAATGCTTCGTTTACAGACATTTCATTTGCTACACTTTTCATCTTCAATGCAAAGAACTGTTGCAGGTCTAATGAGATCGGAAGGGTCTCATCCATGTAAGTGGGGAAATGCCACAAAACCAGGCCCTTTATCTGGTCCAGACTCACTTCTACCCTTTGGTGGCCAAGAATGCTTTTGAGGTTGTCATCACATATAACATCTTCCGTCTTAAGGTATGGAGCCTGAAAACACGTGGTCAGATACACACAACTACAATCCCAAGTCCCCAAATGAAGACTCTTGCATATATTCATACATTCATGCATCATGCCATATAAACTAACTTTTAAAACTCTAGCATATGAACTACCCTATAAGCATATAATATAATATATATCACATATAAACTAACAAAATTTTAACTTACACTCATATTACCTGCAAATGTTGTTGTTTGATATAACCCCACACAAATTTCATGAGATTATTGAAATTGGTCATCAAAGATGAAATGGTTGTATAGAGATAAACACAATGAAATCCTCTTATTTTGTTTTTCTTTTTTTATCCCAGTCTGTGGATGGGAGGGTGAGATGCAATGAGGCTTTCACATCCCTATTTCAAGGGAGAACAGAAGTGTACTATCATGAGATTACAAACATCTTAATGGGTCTTCATTTTCCTACCCTAACCAAGGTTCAATTTCCAATATCTTCAGCATTGCAGGCCTTCATGGGTGGTGGAAGAACTCAAGTCTCTATTGATGAGGTTGTGTTAGCCATCCACCACTACTGCCAATTTCATTGCTTGAAGGTAAACTCTCGATTACAAATTTCAAACTCTCTTAGCTAGCTGGGTAGCTGTTTGGTATTAATGTTTTGTTCCAGGGGGCGTCTTTTAAGATGGTCAGAGTCCTCTTTGATGAGAGGTTGAAGGATTTGTTTGAAACGGAAATGGCAGAATTTAGTGACATACCAAAACTCTTAAGTAAGCATTTTTTGGAGTAGCTCTAGCCGGGTTTATCAAACAATTATAATATGCTTTTGCTGGGTGTTTGTACCCACATATCCTTTGTGCTCTATATACTTTTTATTTTTGAGAACGCCACTTTACTTTGATTGTGCGGCGTGGGCATGTTTAACATTGATATATTGTTGCATGTATGACAATGGTTTTGAGTAAGGAGTATTCGAACAAACACCTTGCATTTATAGAGTTATTGAGCTACAAATCATTGGCTAACAAACAAATTTTGCCAATCAAATTACGAATCTGTAGATGCAAATATCTAGAAAATATGTTCACTAATTTACGATTAAATCAAAAAATAAACACCAAATCAATGAATTCTAACAATCGAACGATTACGAAAACATGGATCTGCAAGTGCAAATCATTGAATATCAAGTGAAATCACTAATTATCGGAATGAAGAAAGAACCTGAAGTTGTTACGGGTCTGTTTACAAAATCAATGATGGCTAGTGAATTTTGAATTTCGTTATGTATAAGAATCTTATCCGCTATTATTTTTTTTCTACTGGAATGTGCGCTAAATCATGGAAGATCGTAGGGGATCGAATGTGACTTCTAAACAATGTTGTTTTTAACCGTGCAGAGCGTCCGATTCAACTCGAAGACATAGACTTCTTCTGGCGGGAACTTAACTTCCAAAGTTGTAAATTGATAGACGATGACGTTGACGTGGTCGAAGAGCTAAATATTGTTAGACAACAATTAGAGTCGCACCCCCAGCTCAGCAAAAAAGCCTGATGTCAAAGATTAAAGCGGTGTTGACTTCAAAGAAATCTACCAAGAAACCACCGGTTGTCCAACAAAATACTCGTGGCCGACCAACAACAAAGCAGGTACAACAAAGGTTGGACGAGGCCTCTCGTATCGATGAAGAATTGAGGAGAAGCACCTTCGGTGATGCAACACGTGCTTCGAAGGTTCCCGACAAAGTAAGTACGATAAACCTCGCCACAGCTCGTACGTTCCGTCACAGTCCTCTCAACAGTCGGTTATAAGGTCCCAAAAACCCAAAGCGAGCCTAAGCCGTTCAGAGAGTTCTAAGAAGAGAGAGACACAAGATGCTCACGGTTTTTCTTTAATCATTGGGGATGAGTACGTGGGAATCATTAAACAGTTTAAGTATGCCATTCCGCCAGTGTTCCATCCGTACGTCTCGTGCATACGAGATGTGATGCCGTACGGTCATTGTGGGTTTCGGTCTGTGGCTGTGGGCTTAGGTATGGATCAGAACGAATCGATCTGGTTCCCAATATTTGAAGCATGGGATGAAGGTTATTTTTACACAAATCGTCATGGCCTAATTTGGAATTCAGTGTCCGGCTGTGGGGAGGATCACTGGATGGACTTCCCCTTAGCAGGACTTCTTATTGCACAAACGTACGGTATCGGGGTGCACCTGTTAACGATATGTGTGCGAGTTCCACTTTCTTCCCGATACTAAGTCCTCCGGCTAATCAACAACCGTTATTCATAACGCTTACAAATGTTAACGAGAACCACTTCATACATGTTAAGTTGGAAGGGGATTATCCAATGCCACCAGCACACGGGCTATGGTTGACCCGAAGACCCCATACGGAACAATGAGAAGATATGTACTTGCCACGTCTAGAATGGTATACATCGATAATGAATCCTCCGCCAAGATCAAACCCCAGTCTTAATTACATCGACAGTGATACGGAAGAATGATTTTTGTAATTAATAGTATTTTTTTTTTATTAATTCCTATAAGTTTCTATAATTTGTTTTTATAATTACTATCATTTTTCTATAATTAGAATTGATTAAAACAGGTTAATAACATTTTTATAAAAAAATTAAAAATATACGACTCGTATAGAGCTAGACGTGTCGTATATGATTGGTCAAAAGACCATTTTGCCCCTGGTATGCCCCCAATCTAGGCTTATTTCAGGGGCTAAAAGGTCATTCTACCAAACCCAGACGCCTCGTATAGATCTAGATTGGTCGTCTGTAGGAGCGGGTTTTTGAAAATTTGAATATCAAAATATGAATTTATTAAAATAGGACGCCTCGTATAGACCTACACGGGTAGTCTATAGGGGCGTCAACATTTCTTTTTTTCTTAAATTTGAATTTTGAAAATATTTTACTTTAATTACTTATATACCCCTGATAGTCCCCAGTATAGGCCTTAAACAGGGGCATAAAGGTAATTTAAAAACCTAGACGACTCGTACAGCTTTATACGACAAATACATAATGGGCGACAACTGTTTCACTTTTTCTTTTTTAATTATTAAAAAAATGTTTATTAAATGACCATTTTGCCCCTGTAAAGCCCCCAGTATAGGCATTATTCAGGGGTAAAATGGTAAAGAAC
Source organism: Helianthus tuberosus (assembly GCA_030545235.1). Lineage (NCBI taxonomy): Eukaryota > Viridiplantae > Streptophyta > Magnoliopsida > Asterales > Asteraceae > Helianthus > Helianthus tuberosus. The sequence continues at coordinate 20,125,645 of CM060359.1, forward strand.
CAATTCCAGAAATATCTTTCTGGAATGGTTAATTACCATTTTACCCCTGAATAATGCCTATACTAGGGGCTTTACCGGGGCAAAATGGTCATTTACCCCTGAATAATGCCTATACTGGGGGCTTTACAAGGGCAAAATGGTCATTTAACAAAAAGCACAGACGACGCGTATAAGTCTATACGAGTCGTCTATGCCTCGTATAAGGGGGGGGGGGGGGGGCTAGACAACCCTGTTTATCACCCCAAACAAAAAATCACACATATACGGAGCACACACCTGTATACGCCTCGGATTAGTATTTGGACCGTATTTTCGAAGATTTGAAGCATCACTGGTACGTATTTCATCCCGTAGTTTAGTATTTTTGCCTTTAGACCGTAGGTTTGCCCTGAAATTTGGTTTTTGTTGGGTTTGGGGGTTTGAATCTGAGGTTGAAGATGAAGCAGCCGTAGAACAGGACGCCTCGTATACCTCTATACGAGGCAGATACGAGGCTTTGAATTTTTTTTATTTATTTTATTAATGTTATTATTATTGTTTTTATTATTATTAATATTATTTTGTTATTTATGTTATTATTATTAATATTATTATTATTTATTTATTTATTATTATTATTTATTTATTATTGTTTTTATACGTATACGGTATTTATTTGCAGATTGATTATAAAAGACGATCTGATTCAGGGCGATGACATTCAGGTAGAGCTTGATGGGGCACCGCCGGGGGGTCAGCATGGTCAGCCGGTTCAGCAGGGTCCACGACGGAGACGGCGGCGCCTCCGGATTCGCTGCAGGGTCACCTGTATCTAGAGTTTCCCGACGGCACCGATGCCGCCCGTCATTGCCACAAGCTTAGGAGGATGCACATTGGATCGCATGCAGCGATCGACTGGGATGCGATAGATGGGATTCCTGAGACGGCTAGAGTGCGTCGGTTTATACCTGTCGATTCGCCGTGGCATCGTCTTTTTTATTTGGCGCACATGCAAACATACAGGGAGTTCCTTTGGTCATTCACATTTCACGCTCCTGGGGACCCAGTGCCGCTTCCGTACCCAGATACTCCCCCTCCACCTGAGGTTTCTTTCAGGCTCGCTAGCGTTTTGCGTTCGATAACGCTAGCAGAGTTTGCGGTGCATTGTGGTTTATACATGCAGGGGAGATCGAGACTGAGGTTTACACAGCCGGGCTAGTGGTGGTTGACAAACCCACTCTTGTAGGGTTTTGGCAGGTGATTGCGGGGGAAAATTATTGGGAGCGCGACAAGTCGAAGGGGAGGGTGTCGTTTATTAGGGACCCATTGTACAAGTACGTACGTTTATTACGGCAATTATTGTGATTATGTGCATTGTTTATTAATCTCTGTTTCTGTATTTCGCTAACACTATATGCAGGTATCTGCACCATTTGCTCGCTACTTCTATTTCAACGCGCGGCTACAGCCGTGAGTGGTGTACGACCACAGATCTTTTTTTCTTTTATTGTTTGTTGTATAGGAGGCCGTGCGCACTAGCACACGGTCTAGCCCAGTACTACGCCTCCGCCCATCACCGGCAGGAGCGCGGATTTTTTATGGCGGGGCGTACGTGATTGTCATTGCCGTTCATTGGGCCTCGTACTGCACCAGGACCCACATCTACGGACGCCGCTAGTCATGCCGACGCGGATGGGTTTTCAGTCGCTGTGGGGGATGAAGGTAATCAAGAGATTCCCCGTTGGCCCACGGTTTAAAAACCGCGAGGGGGGCATATGGACAGAGGAGCCCCGACCAGAGCACTTCGAGCCCGTTTATCCTCCTGCAGATCCTGCTGATGCAGTGCCCGTGGAGGACCCTCCGGAGGATGTAGACGGTGCAGGGGTGCCACAGCCACAGCCACCTCCTTGGGCGCATCAGTTTCCACGTCACGTTATTCCAGGTCATGCCCGAGGAGCTGCGCTACATCCGGATGTACGAGCCGAGCTTGACAGGCTCAACGATTTGGTAGGTTGGCTGGTACGGGCCGAGCAGGATAGACGAGAGAGAGAGGGATTACCCCCGAAACCGCTTCCACCGGCTCGAGCCCCACATCAGCAGCAGCCGCAACAGCCAGATCCAGATTCGGATTCGGATTTGGATGCATAGACCTGTTGTTGTTTTTATTTTTATTATGGATGTACAAACTTATCTTATATATTTTTGTTATGAATGTACAAAGTTATCTTATATATGTTATATTTATGTTTGTTTTCAGTTATTCGGTTACTTAATAATTGTTGTCTTAAATTGAGATACTACGGAAACAAAATATGTTTTGAATATAATACGGAAACAATATATCCGCTGAATATAATACGGAAACAATATCTGAACGAGATAAAATTTTAATCGGAAGAATAATATTTAAAAAAGTAAAATGTAAAAAACATTATAATATTTATTCGATATAATATATTTAAAGAAGCGATTTTAAAAAAACAAAAAAAATTTCAACCAAAAAACACATCTTCAAAAACTATCCAAAAAACCATACCAAAACCCACCAAAACACCCCTTATTTCAGCCAAAAAAAAACCCAAGACCTAGACGCCTCGTATAGGTCTGTACCCTTCGTATAGGGTTCCTTAAACTTTGTGCCTGACACCCTCTGAGACCCCCTTGAATTCAGTGCTTAGACGCCTCGTATAGCCCTATACGAGGCGTCTAGGGCACAAAAAATGTGAAAATAGGCGTAGAGGGTGTCCAAATAGATTGAGCCTTTTGAAAACTAAACACCTAAAGATCCCAATGATGAAAAAGGGATCAAACTATTACTGATTCAGGGACACATGGGCCTCAGCAGTCAGGTTTAGGCACTACTGAGACTTTAGGCACGGCTCAAATTGAGCAGCCTATTGTAAGTAGTACCAATAATGATAGGGTTGATCATGTGATGACTGATAGTGTAGAAGATCATAGTTCTGAGGGAATTAGTGAGGATCACATAGGTGTTCAAGCTACACCTAGGAGGTCTACTAGGAGTTCTACTTTACCTAGAAAGCTTAGCGATTTTATTGTTGAGGGAAAGGTTAAATATGGGTTAGAAATGGTGGTTAATTACTCGAACTTATCTGTTGAACATAAATGTTTTACTTCTACACTTGATAAAAGTTCTGAACCAAAAAAACTTCTCTAAGATTTAAAAGCAAAAAGTAGATCCTCAAAAAGATACCCTTTTCTAATTTTAGTAAGAGATAATAAGCTTACCAAACCCATATTAGGTTGTATAAGATCAGCATCAGCAGTATGATATCATCACCTCTACAACACTCCAACAACAAAAACCACCTCAATATCATATCATCACCTCTTCACAACACTCCAACAACAAAAAACCACATCTTTTCAAAACATATGGATCTTTCTCTAATGTCTCCCACCAACTTGCACCCCTCCTACTATGACAAAGCCAGACTCAAGATGCCATTGCCATCATCATCAGTGCATTTTTCCCACCAGTAGAAGTTTCAGGTAGTTTTGCATCTTTCCCACGAGAAGAAGCTACAAGTAGTTTGGCATGATGCATGAATGTACGAATATATGCAATAGTCTTCATTTAGGGATTTGGGGTTGTAGTTTTCTGTATCTGACCACGTGTTTTCAGGCTCCATACCTTAAGACTGAAGATGTTATATGTGATGACAACCTCAAAAGCATTCTTGGCCACCAAAGGGTGGAAGCGAGTCTGGACCAGATAAAGGGCCTGGTTTTGAGGCATTTCCCCACTTACATGGATGAGACCCTTCCGATCTCATCAGACCTGCAACAGTTCTTTGCGATGAAGATGAAAAGTGTAGCAAATGAAATGTCTGTAAACGAAGCATTCAGAATCTGTTGTCTGATCATCAAAGATGAAGGGATTGAGGTACAACAACTTATCGATATTGAAATTGGTTGTATAGAGATAAACACAATGAAATCCTCTTATTTTTTTTCCCAGTCTGTGGATAGGAGGGTGAGTTGCAATGCGGATTTCACATCCCTATTTCAAGGGAGAACAGAAGTGTATTATCATGAGATTACAAGCATCTTAATGGGTCTTCATTTTCCTACCCTAACCAAGTTTCAATTTCCAATCTCTCCAGTATTGCAGGCCTTCATGGGTGGTGGAAGAACTCAAGTCTCCATTGATGAGGCTGTGTTAGCCATCCACCACTACTGCCAATTTCATGGCTTGAAGGTAAACTCTCGATTACAAATTTCAAACTCTCTTAGCTAGTTGGCTAGCTGCTTGGTATTAATGTTAATGTTTTGTTCCAGGATGCGTCTTTTAAGATGGTCAGAGTCCTCTTTGATGAGAGGTTGAAGGACTTGTTTGAAACGGAAATGGAAGAATTTAATGACATACCAAAACTCTTAAATAAGCATTTTATGGAGTAGCTTTAGCCGGGTTTATCAAACAATTATAATATCCTTTTGCTGGGTGTTTGTACCCACATATCCTTTGTGTTCTATGTACTTTTTATTTTTGAGAACGCCACTTTACTTTGATTGTGCGGCGTGGGCATGTTTAACAATGGTATATTGTTGCATGTATAACAATGGTTTTGAGTAAGGAGTATTCGAACAAACACCTTGCATTTATAGAGTTATTGAGCTATAAATCATTGACTAACAAACAAATTCTGCCAATCAAATTACGAATCTGTAGATACAAATATCTAGAAAATATGTTCACTAATTTACGATTAAATAAAAAAATAAGCACCAAATCAATGAATTCTAACAATCGAACGATTACGAAAACATGGATTTGCAAGTGCAAATCATTGAATATCAAGTGAATTCACTAATTATCGGAATGAAGAAAGAACCTGAAGTTGTTACGGGTCTGTTTTCAAAATCAATGATGGCTAGAGAATTTTGAATTTCGTTATGTATAAGAATCTTATCCGCTATTATTTTTTTTATTGGAATGTGCGCCAAAGCATGGAAGATCGTAAGGGATCGAAGGTGACTTCTAAAATTAACCAAAATCAACATTTGAAATATCAAATGGCTTACTACACTTCTATAATAATTTTGGTTAATTTTAGAAGTCACCTTCGATCCCCTACGATCTTCCATGCTTTGGCGCACATTCCAGTAGAAAAAAAATAATAGCGGATAAGATTCTTATACATAACGAAATTCAAAATTCTCTAGCCATCATTGATTTTGAAAACAGACCCGTAACAACTTCAGGTTCTTTCTTCATTCCGATAATTAGTGAATTCACTTGATATTCAATGATTTGCACTTGCAGATCCATGTTTTCGTAATCGTTCGATTGTTAGAATTCATTGATTTGGTGCTTATTTTTTGATTTAATCGTAAATTAGTGAACATATTTTCTAGATATTTGCATCCACAGATTCGTAATTTGATTGGCAGAATTTGTTTGTTAGTCAATGATTTATAGCTCAATAACTCTATAAATGCAAGGTGTTTGTTCGAATACTCCTTACTTAAAACCATTGTTATACATGCAACAATATATCATTGTTAAACATGCCCACGCCGCACAATCAAAGTAAAGTGGCGTTCTCAAAAATAAAAAGTATATAGAGCATAAAGGATATGTGGGTACAAACACCCAGCAAAAGTATATTATAATTGTTTGATAAACCCGGCTAGAGCTACTCCATAAAATACTTACTTAAGAGTTTTGGTATGTCATTAAATTATGCCATTTCCGTTTCAAACAAGTCCTTCAACCTCTCATCAAAGAGGACTCTGACCATCTTAAAAGACGCCTCCTGGAACAAAACATTAATATTAATACCAAGCAGCTAGCCAGCTAGTTAAGAGAGTTTGAAATTTGTAATCGAGAGTTACCTTCAAGCCATGAAATTGGCAGTAGTGGTGGATGGCTAACACAGCCTCATCAATGGAGACTTGAGTTCTTCCACCACCCATGAAGGCCTGCAATGCTGGAGAGATTGGAAATTGAACCTTGGTTATGGCAGGAAAATGAAGACCCATTAAGATGCTTGTAATCTCATGATAGTACACTTCTGTTTTCCCTTGAAATAGGGATGTGAAAGCCTCATTGCATCTCACCCTCCCATCCACAGACTGGGAAAAAAAAAGAAAAAAGAAAAACAAAATAAGAGGATTTCATTGTGTTTATCTCTATACAACCAATTTCAATATCAATAAGTTGTACCTCAATCCCTTCATCTTTGATGACCAGACAACAGATTCTGAATGCTTCGTTTACAGACATTTCATTTGCTACACTTTTCATCTTCAACGCAAAGAACTGTTGCAGGTCTAATGAGATCGGAAGGGTCTCATCCATGTAAGTAGGGAAATGCCTCAAAACCAGGCCCTTTATCTGGTCCAGACTCACTTCCACCCTTTGGTGGCCAAGAATGCTTTTGAGGTTGTCATCACATATAACATCTTCAGTCTTAAGGTATGGAGCCTGAAAACACGTGGTAAGATACACACAACTACAACCCAAATCCCCAAATGAAGACTATTGCATATATTCATACATTCATGCATCATGCCATATAAACTAACTAACTTTTAACACTCTAGCATATGAACTACCCTATAAGCATATAATATAATATATATCACATATAAACTAACAAATTTTTAACTTACACTCATATTACCTGCAAATGATGTTGTTTGATATAACCCCACACAAATTTCATGAGATTATTTCTTGATATATGGGTTTTGCCAACCAAAAATTTCTGCATCTTATCAGAGACTCTTCGTGCCCTGTTGAAGTTGTTGTTGTTGAAAGAAGAAGAAGAACAAACTACTTGTAGCTTCTTCTTGTGGGAAAGATGCAAAACTACCTGACTGATGGGAAAAATGCACTGATGATGATGGCAATGGCATCTTGAGTGTAGCTTTGTCATAGTAGGAGGGGTGCAAGTTGGTGGGAGACATGAGAGAAAGATCCATATGTTTTGAAAAGAGGTGGTTTTTTGTTGTTGAAGTGTTGTGAAGAGGTGATGATATGATATTGAGGTGGTTTTTGTTGTTGGAGTGTTGTAGAGGTGATGATATCATACTGCTGATGCTGATCTTATACAACCTAATATGGGTTTGGTAAGCTTATTATCTCTTACTAAAATTAGAAAAGGGTATCTTTTTGAGGACTACTTTTTGCTTTCAAATCTTAGAGAAGTTTTTTGGTTCAGAACTTTTATCAAGTGTAGAAGTAAAACATTTATGTTCAACAGATAAGTTCGAGTAATTAACCACCCTTTCTAACCCATATTTAACCTTTCCCTCAACAATAAAATCGCTAAGCTTTCTAGGTAAAGTAGAACTCCTAGTAGACCTCCTAGGTGTAGCTTGAACCCCTATGTGATCCTCACTTATTCCCTCAGAACTATGATCTTCTACACTATTATATTGGTAAATATAATTCCTTACATTTAAAACATACATTATATATCATTAATTATTAAAGTAAACATAAATTCGCATGAAGTGAAGTAGTAAGCTACGTAAAAAAAAAAACACCAGTTATTGGATCGCTTGAGGTGAAGTAGTAAGTAAACTACATAAAAACACCAATTATTGGATCTATTTTAATGAGATTTGGCAAATAACAAGTTTGACCATAAAAGTCGAAAGAAAGTATTTAATTGTTGATGACGTGTCTTTGGAATACTCCAAGCTCATATCGTTCATTGATTAGAGTCAACCCACTACTCCAAGCTCATATCGTTCGGATCTTAACGTGTGGGTTGCATGATTCTGATTCATCTTCTCTTATTCTTTCTATATGTTTAATTTTTTATTATTTGATAGATCATTTAATTTGAAATATGTTGGTGTGTGTAGGTGTTGAGGTTAAACCTAATGAAAGCCTTAAGGTTCAAGTTGAGGATTTCAAGATTCTTCATATCTCTCAGGTGGTATCAATTCTTGATGTAAGGGAATTAAATGCATGTAGCTATGAAAACGGTAGCTATGGAATTGGAGAACCTTGGTAGTTTCTGTACCCATCCCCGCGTTGATAGCTTCCGTAACCAAAGTTCCCATAGCCCCGTTTCCATAGCCATCGTTTCCATGACACTTAGGGTTACAAATCACATCTATTGTCACGTACATGCGTTTAATTTCCCACATCATTACAAATTGTCAAAACATGAAACAAACGAACAGTTAATAACGACAGAGATCCTCCATTAGTGGATTTTTGTAAGATAATGGTGAATTAAATGCATGGATGGACATATTTGCTCTGAACACATACCGATGTTACTAATTAATCTTAAATGCATGTGTAGACATATTCTCTCTGAACACATACCAACTGCTTTATCTTGAGTCCATACATGCATTTAATTCAATCATATCAATGCATCATTACAAATTATTAAAACATGAAACAAACGAACAATGAATCTTAAAAAGTACGAAATTTCATTTCTTTACAAATTATTAAAACATGAAACAAACGAACAATGAATCTTAAAAAGTACGAAATTTCATTTCTTTACAATTTGTAATGATGGGAGAGAATTAAAATGCATGTACGTGAATCTTAAAAAGTACGAAATCAAAACCCTAATTTGTGAATATTAACTCCAAAAAAAATAAAATAAAGCAAATCCGAAGTATACGGGTCGTATAAAAGTATCGTATATATTGTATACGACCAAGATAACTTATTTTCACATGGTGTATACGGACCGTATAACGTTATACGGCTCCTATACACCATGTAAAAATAAGTTTTTACCATGTGCTATTATTAGGCCCCTAAAAAACGTACCATTTAGTTTTGCTTTCTAAATTGTGTTAACTTGTAATTTAGAAAGATGTACTTATTTGATGGTGTAAACGAACATGATAAAGAAAAATTAATTTGGGGCTAATAAAAACTTATAGACATTAGTGGATATAATCTTGTCATGTATATTGCACCACTTTTGATGTTCAACTTCTAATGTACAATATAAGGAATTGCACCAAACTAAACAATTGGTTGGACATATCGATATCAGTTACACAAAAAAGTGTTATAATCTAGGCCTTTATAGTAGTATATAATTGAAAATGTATATACATATTTAAAATAAATTACATATAAAAAACAGATTCACGTTAAAGAAAATACTAACTTTTAATAAACGTCTCTTTTAGTAATTTTTATTGTTAGTGTGAGAGGTACTATATTTTATTTAAAACAACAATTATATAATCATTTCTCACTATTGTTCATCACCATCTCAACCCAATACCCATCTTCTCTTACCCCTCATGAAGTCATTACTAACCATGAAACCACCACCACCTTCGGCCACCGACAACCTTCCCCTGATAGAATACCACAACGCCCTTGGTCGCCTTAACAACTCTCACATACACCAAACAAACCATCGCCACTATCCCGGAAATTCACTGAACCCATAGTCGCGGAAAGTTGTGATTATTGTACAGTGGACTTGAAATTACGTACAACGTAAATCAGGTTTGCAATACCATCTCTATCGCTGCCCCACCACCACGCTACTGCGGTACCGAAGACGTCACGGACGGAGATTTTTGGTGCGGTGGGGGTTATATAGGGATGTCAAACAGCGACAAACGACGGGTGTGGGAGGAGACGCGACTGATTGATTATTTTTCTTTAAACATGAAGCAGGGACGTGATGTTTAAACATACCCCCAAGTTACTATTTGTATATGTATGTAATGTGTTAACTTGTAATTTGTGCTTGTACAAAATGTATGCGGCATTGCGCGCACCAATCTGTTTGACATCGCTGTTTGACATCCCTATATATAATGTATATAAGAAAGAGAATGTTGAAATTTAAAAGATACCATATGTAGAAACATTTTAGGGTTCTTTTGAAACACTTTGTTCACTATAATCCAAATGACTCAATCTGATTAATCTGAACCGTCACCCACCCCCACCCCCACCCCCACCCACCCCTCCTTAAAATCAAGGGTGTATACCTGAACCCCCTCTTTCTCTCTCTGGACTTTTGGCTCCATCAAATTGAGATTCGGGTTTTGAATTTTGAAAAGGGTTTGAGCTCCACAAATCTCAAATCTGAGACAAGGCTCTCTTCCACCACCGCTCCATCCTCTTTCTACAGCAACGGTTCTTCTGTGTCAAGAAGTAGCAGTGGTGGCTATGGTTCAAGTGGTGATAGCATGCGTTGCTTGGGTTCTAACAGCATTAAGTATTCCGGCAACCACCAGTGAAAACGAGCGCCATAAACAGATTCCACTAGGTTTTCGACGAGATTTCTGGTATGTGTACATGGTTAATGGACAAATCTGTTTGTATTTTTGTGTATATGTTTCTATTATTCAATTAGTGAACAAACAGATGGTGGTTGCAATTTGCAACTACACTTTCTACAACTCTTTAGTTTCTCATCTACTCAGACCCCACCTCCTTACTCTTCACAAGCCCTAAATCTTCTATCCAATTTGTAAATCTACAAGTTAATTTGATGATATAGTGAATGTTCAAGTTACAGATGTTATTGAAGATCTATCAAGGCCTAATTTGAAGAGAGAATCTGGATGCAGAGATATTTGATTACCGTTGGTTCCTGATAACGCAAGGGGCTAAAGCTATGAATTAATCTGTTTTTGTACTTTATTATTTATTGTGGTTGGGAGTATGGAGTTTAGCGGTTGAGATTAAAATTTGAAGCTCAGGTTTTGGCATTCTGATCCAAAATTACTTTGATTCTAAAGGAATGGTTCTCAAAGAAGTACAAGCAACTCACACTCAAGTGATTAAATGCGGTTTGTTGCTCAGATTGACAATTATTATCTGCCCTCTTGATTTTACTTTTGAAATCATAGTTTGGTTATGATATTTGTTTGTTTTTTTTTTCTACTAGCAGTAGACCCTGGACCACATACCATAGACGGCATAGTGGCAGCAACCAGCTGGTACATCAATCTTTATTCAATCTACTTTTACACTTATTAACTAATTAGAAAATTATATGTATTGACACTGTATACGTAGAAGACAGTTTTATCTTATTGTATGTCTCTTTTGCTATATATTCAAGGTCACCTAAGTCCTGCTAATGCATACATTTTTCTAAAAGGAAACGCCTCAAATTGGCTTGGTTAACCTACTTGATGATTGTGTTATGCGTGTGTGTGTGTGTATATATGTATGGAATGTGTGTGCCAGTTACGTTTGGGTTTTTCAAAATCACATGTGAAGCAGTAACGAGCAGACTGTTACATCTCTTCCACATTGTATGATTTTAACAAATCAAATCTGGTTGTTTTTTTATTTTGTTTATTGGTCTTATTAATGTTTTAACATTTTTGTGCAGGTCGTAGAAAAGATTCTTGCTGGAACCATAAGGCGAGAAATGGCTTTTGTTACCAGATCGTTTCTTCTCTCTGCATGATTCCTCCCGCCTTCTTCAACCTGTGTTCATGCTAGCTGCTGGGAGCTCTGGAGGCTGATGTTAATACATTACAGGAAGCTGCGCTCGTATTAACTTTTGAAAACCTCACCACTTCATAAGTATTAGTTCCATGTGTTAAGATCCTTGAACAGTACACACGTCTTACATGTTTCAGTTGCACAGAACTTGTGAAGTTCTATTTGAACATGTGGTGCAAAATCTCATCAGATTTTGGTCTTTGATTCATTATTGACTGGTTATATTACAAAGGAACAACGTTTCTTATAAATTATAATTGAATTTTTTGGCATGTAACCATTACTTTTTCTTTAACATTTATTTCTCTTTTTATTTATTTTTTAGGTTTCAAAACCCTTGATGTAACGTTGACAACAATTGAAGGTGGTGAGGCGGGATCGGGACGGTATTTGCTACTATTTGCTCATCCCTATTATAACATGTAGCAGTGCAATTGCACTTTATAATGATCCTACATAAAAGGCATAGGATATAAAATAGAAAAGCATCAAGATTTTATTTATATAAACGGAATGGAATGGAATGGAGAGGCTCGGATAAGATATGCTAATTTCTTTCTTTGTTAATTTAGCCCATTGCCTGAAAAATCAAACACTCCTGCAAAAGGAAGTTTAGACCAATTTTTTTTGGTGATTAATCAAAGCAATAAGCCAAACTGAGCTACTTAGCAATAAATCAAACCAAGTTTGAGCCTTATCTTTTTGCTCGATCATGTAAACTTAAACCAAGCCTAGCTGCTAAACTTATAAATGAGTCGAGTTCGAGCAAACCCTCACTTGGTTCGAGTTGGCCGCCGAACAACTTTATCTACATCCCATACACTTAAAGCTAAATAGTTTTAAACCAACTGGGGTTGCCCAGTTGGCCACCGACACCCACCTTTTCCCAGAGGTACTGGGTTCGAGTCTTGGGAGTGGCATATGTCGCCCAGGGTAAGAACTCGGCATGGGGAAGTCACCGCGGAGCTAGCTTGGTCGGGTAGCGGCTCCCAGAGTGAGATCACTCTGGCGGTTGGGAGGACCGTGCACTATCCCCCCAAAGCTAAATAGTTAAAAACAAATAATGGATGTAGTATGGTTGTATGAGTAAACCATACCGTTACCAATCATAATGACTTGGGGAATCATTGATGTACTTCAAATTCACTTTGTATAAATACCAAAAAATGAAATGAGCTAAATGTATATATTATTGATACAATATAGAACAACACCAATACCAACTAAATGTGGTAAAGAGAGTGCCGACAAGAGCGAAATCATTTTTTTCTATTTATAAAATGTAAAGATGACAAATAATTCGAGCACATAGGAAAACTTATAATTTGAAACATTTAGGATGAGTATTTAATTAGGTATGTAAGTAGTTTTTAAGAAAATTCATAGTTTTGAGACTAGTATGATCCTAGGTTATACTTATCCAATTACCTAAATCGTTTACCCACGTCAAAACATAACCTAAAAATATAACAAAGTAGTGTGTTGAAGTTGTTATAAGTTTCAAATTAATAAAATGGGTTTGTTGCTGGCCAGGCCGCGCTGAAGGCGGAATCAAGCAAGGTCGCTAAACACGAAAAGGCTTGTTTAGAAAATCAACATGTGTTTATCCCATTCGCTTTTGATACGTTTGGTTCCCTAGCCCCAGAGGCCGTGGAATTCCTAAACAGGGTCCAACGGGTTGTGAACAGTAATCTCTCAAACTCTAAGGGTCGTTTCGTCTTTAGTAGGATTGGTTTTGCAATTCAAAAGGGGGTTGCGGCGCAGCTTGTTGCCCGTTTACCTACCACTTGTTTGTAATTTGTTACTTGGGGTTTTAATGAAATATGTATTAGTAAAAAAAAAAAAAAATTATTATAGAAGTGTAGTAAGCCATTTGATATTTCAAGTCGATTATTAACGGGTGAGTTTAACATAGGGTGTCATATAGATAATGATTAACGGGTAACGATGGGTACGAGACATGGTTACATAATCATATATAACACACAATATTATACTGGCATGGGACTAGGATTACCAATACGCTTTCAAACTCAACATATTCTCATACATAATAGTATAAAACACACAAACGTAGAAAGAACTATAATTAAAATTTGAGTGTCGAATCCAAGAAAATAATATAATACTAACATAATGAAAAAAAGATGAACATACCTTGATACACAAATGATTCGTATTAATGTAAGTACGTAGGGTTCGTGTCATCGTGTATACATATTAACAAATTATACCAAAAATTGTACATATATATATGATTGTTATTTAAGACAGTTGAGCGTGTTTGATTATTATTAATAGTGATTTTTCTAAGAGCCTGAAATATAATGGAAGTAAATTCAAATCATAAAAGGCCAACTAACATTTGTGTAACCTTTTGATATGGTTCAACTTAAGATCACATTTTAATAGGTGCAATGGTCCTTTAATGATCGAACTGTATTGCCGTTAGATGTTTACCCGTTATTATAACATCCCTACCCTTACTATGTTCCCGACTCATTTAACAGGGGAGGTGAGGGGAGGGGAGGGGAAGGAAAATTTTCTCTCCTAATCTCTCCAATTTGGGAGGATGAATATATGGTCATATTTTCTTCCCTTTTCCCTCCCCTCCCCCTGTTAAATGAAACTCGGGAACATGGTTTTTCATATTTTCATCTATTTTCCCTCCCCTCCCCCTGTTAAATGAGTCTCGGGAACAGAGTGTAAACTGTATCTAACCAAATGCAATTCATTGGTTAAAACTAACATACAACTCTTTTGGCACTAGCCATTGTACGTGATCTTAATGCAAACATTTACAATGGTGATGATGAAAAGGTCAATCATAAAAATAAATAATACTCTTTTGGCACTAGCCATAATGACTTGGTATATATCGTAAGAATATGTGACAAAATTCACAAACAAACGCAACACCATTATTTGTTCCTATTATCAAGAACTAAATTTATGTTTGGTTTTAAATCTTGAATAACGTTATTAAAAAGATTAACAAAGTGGTCAATTTCATTAACATTCTAAAACGTTTTTAAATAAGATCACGTCCAAAGTGACTAGTTTCATTAACAATCTAAAATGTTCTTGAATAAGATCTGGAAATGATAACAAGAATCACAAACAAAACATTCATAAAGGATCTAACAAAATTACTTCACATAAGTACTTGAATCAAATTTCAAAAGATAAAACAGAATGTTGGAATTGATGTGATGTAACCACACATAATGACTAAATCAACAAGTAATAACAAGTTAGCACATACCTACAATCGTCCCCAGGTCGGGGCATGGCGGAGTGGCAAAGCAGTCAAGAAGTTGAAGATGAGACCCCGGGTTCGAACCCGTGCAGCTGCCATATCCCATCCGTTTCCCTACCTCCTCTTCCTTCGTCTCTGACCAGGATTGGAGGAGCCGCCTGCCTCAACCTGACGGGACTGGGGTTGCAGACTTGCGGGCCCGGCTAACATGTCTGGTTCTACACGTTTTGAAGACATACCTACAATCAAAATATAACAACGTTATTTATTCAAAATATATGAAATCTTCTTAAAGAATCTTTAGAATCACCCGTCAAAATAAAAATAAAAAAAGAGTTAATAGCCAAAATGGTCCCTGAGGTTTGCTCATTTTTATCACTTTAGTCCAAAATCCAAAATTTTTAAATTTGGGTCCTTGAGGTTTGCATTTTGTTGCCATTTTAGTCCAAATTTCAAATCAGATCAGATTTCTAAAAAAAAAACCTGGTTTTTGTCCTTTTCCTTAGGGGCATTTTGGTCATTATACCCCCTTTAGAGTTCATCTTCCCAAAAAAAAAAAAAACCCAGTTCATCTGCACTTCCTCTCTCTTACATAACTCATTCTATCTTTAAATACCCTAATTCATTTAGGGTTATCATAGATTCATCTGCACTAAAGCAGACCACCTCCATCGCATATATTAAAGAGACCATCTTCTTCAAACAAAACCAAACCCTAACCGCCGGATCTGCAGCCCACAACCACCACCTCCACCGTCACATTAAACCACCACAACCTCCACCTCCACATCCACCTCCGGATCTGACCCCCACCGTCACCTTCACCACCCCTTATCACTACCTATCCCCATCGCAACCACCGCCATGATCTCCGGCCGATTACCGGCGTCTCACACTCACATAATCCCTGTCACTACCTTCCCTCTTCGTGAACAACAAATCAACAAAAACCTAGATCATTTAGCACCAATTCTACACACACATCTATATTCAGAAGTGTAAATGGAGAATCTGAGGAGAGAGAGAGAACGGCGGCGGTGGCGGAGCGGAGTGGAGCTGCAGGGGAGGTGGTGGCGGAGCGGAGTGGAGTGGAGCTGCAGGGGAGGTGGTGGCGGAGCCGACGGCAGTCCGGTTCATTCCCTCCTCGGTCAGTGATTGTATTTCATTTTCTTTGAGATTTTGGGTTAAATGATTTGGTATTTAAGGAATTTTTGTTACGAAATCCTGTTCAAAGGGGCTATGAAGATGAAGACATTCTGGGTTTTGTTGATTTGTTGTTCATCTGCTTTTTGGATATTTGGGTTTTGGAATTTATGAAGATCTTCATCTGGGATTTGTTGTTCATCTGCGTTTTGGTCAGATCATCATCTAGGTTTATGAATACATTCTGGGTTTTGTGAACGGTGGTGATCTGTGGATGGCGGTGGTGAACGGTGGTGATCTGTGGATGGCGGATCTGTGTAGAGAGAGAGAGAACTGAGAGAGAGTGTGTGTATCTGGGTTTGATCTGGGTTTTGCTTGTTTTTGATATAGAGTAAACTGCCATTTTTGATCTGTATTTATTTATAAAATATTAATGACCATTTTGCCCCTAAGGATAAAGACAAATAACCAGTTTTTAAAAGTCAAACAAAAGGTAATTTGAAATTTGGACTAAAATGGCAACAAAATGCAAACCTCAGGGACCCAGATTTAAAAATTTTGGATTTTGGACTAAAGTGGCAAAAGTGAGCAAACCTCAGGGACCATTTTGGCTATTAACTCTAAAAAAAAATTCATCCAAAACAAATTGGAAATTGTGGTCTTAAAAGAGGAGATTACAGCCAAAAATTGTGTTTTAGGAGTGTTAGTTACAAGTAGATTTTTGTGTCTTGAAGAAACACGGAACTAATTAGGGTACTAATCAGTTTGGTTTATGTTCCTACCATAGTGGTTAATCTTCTAGTGGCTTTCTGAGCTTCGTAATGATCGTCTAAGTCCTACAAAACAGAACACCGTTACTCGTTAAGAGGGGAATGTGGGGATTTCCCTCTTAACCGGGCTCCGGCGTGAGAATAAGCGACTGCTTTGGGGAGATAATTAAGTATTAAGAGTGAGAGTAGAGGGAATGGAATGTTTAACCTGTGAAGTGAGGTCTCTATTTATAGCCGGAGAGGTGTAAGAGGATGTGGGCTGATGGGCCTTGAGCCGGAAGGCGACAATATGGAGGATATGCTCCTTTTCTCACTGGTGTCGACCGTTAGTGGCTTCTAGGAGCTTTCTAGAGCTGGCGCGATGTGATTGGAGCCACGTGTCACTGTTGTCGGCCTGGCCGCCCTTCTGCCATCAGCAGGTAAGTGGAGATCGTGGGGCAGTTGTCTCTGCCTTATGATTGGTGCCATGTAGGCGTCCTTAAGTACTTTTTATCTCCTGCATGTCAGATGATCGTGGAGCACGATTGAGCAGGGCCAGAAGGGCGTTGATTGGCTCTTTCCTTCTGCCACTTGTACCTTGTGTACTATCTGAACCAACCTGGCATTGCTTCCCTGCGCGATTCTTGTTGAGCACGTAACTACCCCGCGCAGGAGTATAGGTTACTGCATGCTCATTCTGAATACTAAGTGTTGAGAATGGAGCTTCCTATTGCTTAGACCTCGCGCCGCATCAAAGAATGTTGATGTATCCCGCGCGATGTTAGCGATAAGAAATTTGCTGAAATAAGGAGTATGGTCCTGCGCGCAACCTTAACGGAGGTTTGCGCGGATTTTTGGGACCATACCCCTTCAAGTCCCCCAGTCCAGTGCTGCACCATGCGCGAGGCAAGTGGTTGGAGCTCTGGACTTAAAAAAAAGAGAGTTGCAGAGAATGTGTTTTTTGGTTGGTAGCCGCGCGCGTGCAAATGTTTGACATTTGTTACGGCGCGACTACATACATGGCAGGAGATGATTCTTTGCTTGGTGTCGCTATGGCGCGTGCCTTGAGTAACTTCTTCATTAAGTTTGTAGTAATTTTGGGCGGGAAATCCCTTAAAATTTGAAATTTGACAAGTTGGTGAGAAACGTCGTTGATGGTGACGTTTGAGTTGACTACTTACACGGCTGTCATCAAGTTGTCTCTGACGGTTGGTCATCTCGTCAGGCGAGTGAGCTCCACGCGCGCGTGGTAACCGTCACTCCGGGATTCTCGCCTTACGTGTCGTCTTCTGATTGGTCACGTGCGCGGCGATCTCGGCACGTTTACCCATTGCATTAAATGCGATGGGTATATATATCCGATGAGACGGAGAGAAGAAACCACTTCTCTTCTTCTGTTCTCTTCTCCTTCCTATTTGCTTTCGATTTTACTTTGAATCTTCAAACTTTTGAAGAACATCATAGCAGATCTTCAAGCTTCCTGAGAGAATATTCAAAACTCTGCTTCTATCATCGATGGCTGAAGAACATCAAGAGGAAAATCCCAGTGAGGAGGGTCCCGTTCCCGTTCTTAGGTGGGACTTAGGTCTTTTCGAGCAGATCACGAGGAGTTTCCGGTTTCCACCGGAATGGGATGCCAAGTACCCCGGTCAGAATCAGACGGCCACCGATGCACCGCCGGGGTACATCACGTTGTTTGAAGACTTCTTCCATCAGGGCAACTTCCGGTTGCCGGCGACGAATTTTATGGCCCATATTCTTCAGTTTTATGGGTTTCATATTTCGCAGATGAGTCCTCCGGGAATGGTCCGGGTTCGACACTTCGAGTTCCTCTGCCGATCTCATGACATTGAGCCTACTGTTGAAAAATTCAGGGTCTTTTATCAGCTGATCCGAAACATGGGTTTCTACTCGTTTGCAAGCCGAGGGGCTGCTAAGAAGATACTCCTTAACCCTCCCAAGAGTTTTCATGATTGGAAACCAAAGTTCTTTTATATTCGCGAGGAGGTTATCCCGATCGCCATGACTTTCCGCGCTTGGTCGGAACCGATTGTGAAGGAAGATCTTGCGATCCCCAAGACCGAGGCTTGGTACCGGACGCTTACTTCAACCCCAAACCGAGTGTTTGGTGAGAATGTCCTTGTCGCGGCGCAGATGAGTGACCAATGGCCGCCTGAGAGCGAGGACGTTCCTGTCTTGAAGTTCCAGGATAAAGGTTAGTTATTTCGTTAATCGTTTGTATTTCTGTCTTGTATTGCTCAACTTCTTCCATTTTCAATGTAGAGGCGCGCCTTTATCAAGCGGCTTTCCCCACCTTTGGTGGGTCCATGGGTGTGCGCCCGCTCCAAGCTGGAGAAGAATATTGGTATGAACAGATTAAGGGTAATTTCATGTACCCAGTCGCTGGTGCATTCGCCGCTCCACCTACTGCAACCGAAGGTGCGCATATACCTAACCCTCATCCCTTGCGCTCTCTGACTTCTGCTGGGAAAGAGATTGTCTATCTTTCCAGCGAGGAGTCTGTGGGATCATCCAATGGAGAGCTAAGTTCGTGGTCTAATATCTTTGCAGGTGTGTTGCGCGACTTGGGGATTGACCCTGAGGAGAAGAAGAAAAAACCTGTGAAAAGGAAGAAGGTTATCACCTTGGATGCTGAGGTGACCAGCAAGGGGGCTGGGAGTGGTCGCGCAACCGCTGGTGCTGCTGATAAAGGTATTCCTCGCCTTCGTCAAAGTAACTTGAAAGATTACGTGATAATTAGTGACTCACTTGAAGGCTTGTCGCATATAGGCGAGAAAAAGACTGGAGCTGGTGGCTCAAAAAGTTCAGGTAGCGCGGGTTCTCGCAACCCGGATGCTGGCGCCACTCCGTCCTCTGTTGCGCATGAAGAGGAGGAGATAGAAGAGGAGGAGGAGCCTGCTGCGAAGTTGATCAGCAGAAAGAGAAGTAGGAGCGAGACCACAGCTGGTGTGTCTACTGCGCCTAAGGTTGGGGGAATCCCTGTGCTCGGGAAGCAGAGCAACTTGCGTTCCCTTTACAAATTTTCTCCTGGTTAGTCTTCCTTAAATTTCTTTGCTCTTTGTTGCCTCTTTCTTTAATCACTTTTAACTTCTGCAGAAGCCAAGAAGACCCCTGAGAAGGGTGTTGTGTTTACGGAGCCCTCAGCGCTGGCGCAGAAAAAGCCCAAAGTTACCATCAAACCCTTCAAGACTGCTGGTGTAGAGTCTGAGAAAAGGGATCAGGCCGCTGAGGAAGAGAGGGCGAAAGCTGATGAGGAAGCGACGAGGAAGAAAGCTGCGGAAGAGAAAAGGAAGGCCGAAGAAGAAAGGAGGAAGAAGAAAGTTGCAGACAGAGAGGAGAGAGAGAAGAAGGCGGCGGCTGAAAAGCCTATTGATGAAGCCTTGCACTATACCGGTGCCGCTGCTATCGCTACTCAAGAAAAGGCGCAGGGTCCGGAGGTTGTAAGCACCACGGGGCCTGACAAGCCCCATCAAGAAAAAAGAAAAGAACCCGAGGTGGAGAAGCCTACCCGCCCTGCGCAGCCTGATGTCCCCCATCGCTCCAAGATAACTTATACTGGGGGATCAGGTCCGTATGTTTCTGGCGGAGCGAGTTCTGGTGGTGCTGGAGGGTATAACCCACAAGTTATCGGGGCGAAGGATACCCTTGGTGACATCTATTATAAAACTTATACTGAAGAGGAACGTGGTAATGCCCCCCACCAAGCTCCCTGGGGTTTGAAGCAGAAGGACACCTTTCAAGAGTTCGGCCCTTGCCGCGATTGGTTCTTAAATTCCTTTCCTCCTGGTGAGGTTAGTCGGCAGAGGGCGAAGACTCATGAAGGGCTATATTGCACTTATGTGATCGGGGAGGCCAATACTCGCGCTGCTAACCATCAAATAGTTCGTGAGTGGCGGACAATGATTAGGGAGCGGTCGGATTGGGAGAACTACCGCGAGCGACTTGTCAGGCAAGTTAAGGAGTTTGAGAAGGCCAATACCAAGTTTGAGGAAGAGAAGGCAAAGTTCGAGGCTGATAGGAAAGCGGAGGAATGGGGGCGCGAAGGCCTGAAGGGCAAGCTTCGAGCTGCCGAGGATCTGTTGGCAAAGGAGAAGGCTGAATGGAAGAAGATCTGCGAGAAAGACAACCAGCGCGCTTATGCTGCTCGCACTAAAATTACTGAGCTCTAAGGCAAGGTTGCTGAGTTGACAACGCAAGTCAAGGATGCGCAGGCTGTGCGTGCTGCTAAGGAGCAAGTTGAGGTTCGAGAGACTTCTCTTTTCAATTTATGCTTTTGTTAGCAGAGTTAAGTGAGCCTTTTATCCCTTGCAGGTTGAGCTGGCTGAGGTGAAGGTGCAGCTGTCAAGTAGGGACAAGGATTTGAGTGCCAAGGATGTCGAAATTGCTGAGCTGAAACGCCGCCTGCAAGAGCAGGTTGACAAGAGCGAATCCTTAGAGATCGATCTGGAGGCTGAAAGGTCAAAGGCGGCTGCCTCGGCTGAGGAAGCCAGGCAAAAGGCTGAGGAGGCGCGAACCATAAGCTTTGCTGCCTTGAATGTGGCGCAAAATAATTACGCTGAGGTCCTGGGTATTGTTGACACTCTGTCCTCAGATATTGAATGGCTGCGCGGCCGGGGGATAGTTCTGGTATTTGATCTCTTTTTAACTTGGGTTGTATTTATTAAGCCTGTTTCTCATTTGTTTGCTTTGGTGTAGATGGCCAACTCAATTTTGAATGCTGGAGAACTAGACGGGACCGTCGCTGCTCTCATAGATGCTTCTCGTGCGGTTGGTCATCGTGGCGGTTATATGGAGTGTGCGCAGCATGTCGCAGAAGTCTTTGGGCAGGAGTTTGACACTAGTCACTGCTCGGTGACCAATGAAGCTGATGCCGAGTTGGTTCGTGCTGAAAACGCTTACAATCATCTAGCTTTACCTGTAATGGACTTGGTTGCCAAGGCTTTAGAGCATGACGACTGGTGCAAACGTTTAAAGGGCATTCTCGACCCACCAGAGCATGTTGAACTATCTGACGAAGAGGAAATGGCGGGCAATGATGGTGGTGATGAAGGCGATGGTGGTGGCGACAAGCACGATGATGATGATGCTGGTGATGGTTTTGAGTAGGTAGTATTGACAGGCTTTTTGCCATGTAATTTTTCTTTTATCTTTGCGATGGTAGTAGTTGCGTGGTTGCGTCTGTTTTGGGTCAAATGAATGACATTTTGTTTGATGTAACTGTTGCGCGGTCGCGCTTGTTTAAATATGATGCTTGTTTATCCTTTCCCGTTACAATTATTGCACTGTTGTTAGAAACTTTGGTTAAGTTAGCGCGAATGAATGTAAGAATGGCTCTTGTGCGAGTGTCACTGCCCGGTCTCGCGCTATGTTCGCGGAGGACCTTGGAGGCATAGCTCAAGAGCTTGTAATTTACTGGAGTGTTTTCATGCTAATCAAAAGTTTAACATGCATTTGTAACGAAAGGAGTCTATCATAAAAGAAAACATGTCGTATGCTTTCATTGCTTGGGAAACAGGCGCTTAGACAACATACATCGCATAAGTAGCAAAAGGGCGCTTAGCCAACATAGGTGATTAAATAGGCGCGTGGCCAACATGAATGAGTAAAGGCGCAAAGCCTAGAATAGTTACATATAGCATTTGCGCAGTTGCTGCGCATTCCACGTGCGTGGGATGATGTGTCCATCCAGGGTGCGCAATTTGTATGCCCTTTTTCCTAGCACTTCGTGAACCAAGTATGGGCCTTCCCATTTGGGTGCTAGTTTTCCTGGGCGTTCGGCATTTGAAGCTTCGTTGTCTCGGAAGACGTATTCTCCTGGAGTGAAGGTACAGATGCGGACCCTCGCATTGTAGTACCTTTCCAATTCTGTCTTGTATTTTGCTTCTTTAATACGCGCATTCTCGCGTCTTTCTTCCAAGAGATCCAAATCGAGACGGCGCTCTGCTTCATTATCAACCGTGCTGACTGCTGTCAAGCACGGTGAGGGGAGTCCAACTTCTGCCGGGATAACTGCTTCCGAGCCGTATACTAGGCTGAAAGGAGTTTCGCCGGTGCTTGTCTTCGGCATGGTTCGATGAGCCCACAGGATGCTCGGGAGCTCATCCACCCAGCCTCTTCGCTTTGTGCCCAGTCGGGCCTTTATCCCATCGACGATACTCTTGTTCACGCTTTCAACCTGCCCGTTACCTTGGGGATGCGTAAGGGAGGAGAAAGTGTGTTTGATTCTCATCTCTTTCATCCACTTCTGGAGGTCCTCAGACGCAAAGTTGGTGCCATTGTCAGTTACAATCTTGAGTGGTAGGCCAAATCTGCAGATGATGTGCTCCCAAATGAACTTACGCACCATCATGGCTGTGGTTGAGGCGAGGGCTTTGGCCTCCACCCATTTCGTAAAGTAGTCGACGGCCACTATTATGAACTTGACGGCGCCAAGAGTCTCTGGGAAAGGTCCCACCATATCAATTCCCCACTGCTGAAAAGGCCAAGCAGTGGATACAGGGATAAGATCGTTTTTTGGGCGCAGGGTTTTTGGAGAGTGTCGCTGACAGGAGTCGCACTTGCGCAGCTCCTTCAGGGCATCGACATGCATCCCCGGCCAGTAATATCCAGCGTTCATAATCTTCGCGACAACCATGCGTGGCCCTGCATGTATGCCGCAGATCCCTTCATGAATCTCCCTTATCAAATAGTTCTCATCTTGGGGGTCTACGCAGCGCAGTAGTGGTCCCAAGAAGGATTTTCGGTATAAAATACCACCGTTCATCTTGTAATGCAGGGCCTTGTTTTGAATCTTCCTTGCCTCTGCTTTACTCTCAGGGAGTATTCCTTCTTGCAAATATTGAATTATAGGGGTCATCCAGGATGGCTGCCCTATTTCGATCACGTTGACTTATCGTAGCAGAACTGATGGATTCTTGAGTACTTCAATCCTTACATCTTTGGCGAGATGTTGAAAGGAGGTTGAAGCCAGTTTGCTCAAAGCGTCTGCTGGTTTGTTTTCAGAGCGGTTGATGTGAACTACCTTGTAGGACTTGAATTTTTGGAGCAACTCTTTCGCCTGATCCAAATATAAGGCCATAACTTCGCCCTTCGCATCATAGATTCCGTTGATTTGGCTGGCTATCAAGAGTGAATCAACGTGTGCTTGTAGATTTTTAGCTCCCATTTTTATGGCGAGGCGTAAGCCTGCCAGAAATGCCTCGTACTCCGCCTCGTTGTTGGTGTTTTTAAAATCCAACTTGATGGCGTAAGTAAATTCATGATTTTCGGGGCTCACAAGGCGCAATCCTGCTCCCGCGCCATCCTCGTTTGAAGCCCCATCGGTGTACAACAACCACAACTCTTCAGATGTATCTTTCAAGGGAGTTTCGACAATCTCGCAATCCTTGATTTTTTCTGCTGGGACTTCTGTGATAAAGTCGGCAAGGACCTGACCCTTCATAGCTGGGCGCGGCCTGTACAAGATGTTGTACCCCCCAGCTCAATCGCCCATTTTGCTAACCTCCCGGATGTTTCTGGCTTTTGCAATATCGTGCCGATGTGGAAATTGGTAAGTACGGTGATCACATGCCCTGTAAAGTATCTGCGCAGCCTCCGAGAGGCATGTAGCAGCGCAAGAACCAATTTCTCCATTGTGGAGTATCTTGTTTCTGGATCGGTAAGCACCCTACTGACGTAATAAATTGGAGTCTGTACTTCGTTTCTCTCCACAAGTAATACCGAACCTACTGCCTTATCCGAAGAAGATAAGTACAGTATGAGCGGTTCTTTTTCGAACGGCGCGGTCAGGGTAGGGAGTTCGATCAAGCACTCCTTCATTTGTTGAAAAATGGCCTCTGCTTCAGGGGTCCACCTGAACTCTTGTTTCTTAACACAATTGCGCAAAGTGCTGATAAAGGGATATGACTTTGCGGCGTGGTTTGACAGAAAACAGTTAAGCGCGGCTAGGCGGCCGGCCAACCGTTGCATCTCTTTGATTGTTCATGGCGATGGCATCCGCTCTATTGCCTGGACCTTTTCTGGATTCACCCTAAAGCCGCCGTTTGTGACTATGAAGCCTAAGAACTTCCCTTCTTCCATACCAAAAGAACACTTGGCTGGATTCGATTTCATGTTCACGCTGCGCAGTGAGTTGAATGTTTTTTCAATGTCTTTCAACATTTGGTCCTCTTCAGGACTCTTAATCACCAGATCATCGATGTAAACCTCGATATGCTTCCCGATATCTCCAACGAAGGTCT
This sequence comes from Helianthus tuberosus, assembly GCA_030545235.1. Taxonomy (NCBI): domain Eukaryota; kingdom Viridiplantae; phylum Streptophyta; class Magnoliopsida; order Asterales; family Asteraceae; genus Helianthus; species Helianthus tuberosus. The sequence goes on from CM060359.1 coordinate 20,150,482, forward strand.
TATCCATCAGGCGTTGATACGTTGCGCCAGCATTTTTCAGGCTGAAAGGCATCTTTGTGTAGCAGAAGATCCCTAGATCGGTTCGAAAAGCCATCTTGTCTTCGTCTTCTAACTTCATTTGAACCTGATGGTACCCTTTATAGCAATCTAAGAAGCATTTCCATCTGTATGGCGCGAGAGAGTCTATCTTTTTGTCGATCTCAGGCAAGGAGTAACAATCTTTAGGGCATGCCTTGTTGAGATCGGTATAATCAACACACATTCGCCATCCTCCACTAGACTTCTCCACCATCACGGGGTTTGCAACCCAACTTTGATAACGGACCTCCCGCAAGATTCCCGCTTTGAGTAGTTCACATACTTGCTCGTTCATTGCTTTGGTTTTGTCTGCCCCTAAGCTGCGCCTTCGTTGAACTTTCGGCTCAACAGAGGGGTATGTGTTTAAAAAATGCTCAGTGATGTCGCGCGGGACACCGGTCATGTCGGCCGGGGTCCAGGCGAAGATATCCATATTATTGAACAGGAGCTGCTTGAGATGAGTTCTGATGTTTGATGAGATTGCGTGGCCTATCGTCACCGTTTGCTCCGGGTACTTGCGGTTTAAAACCCATTTTTCTGGCTCGGTTGTTGAAACCTTGGCCGCTTTTGTTGGGCGCATCTCCTCTATCGCCATTACTTCTTTCTTAGCATAGATGATCGCCACCCCCGTTTTGGTTGGAAACCCTATCGCTAAGTGGGGTGTGGAAGTTACCATGTTTAGTTCGCCTTGGGTTTCTCTCCCAATCAACACATCATGCCTCGATTTGACCGGCATCACCATGAAGTTTACATTTGTTGTTCTTGAGTGCTTTCCGTCAGAGAGCGTGACGGGGAAGCTGATTTGGCCTAGCGGGAAGACCATTTCGTTGCAAAATCCAGACAGTGGATAATCAACTGGCTCAAGTCTCGCTTTGTCATCCTCATCGAACTGATTAAAACACTGCTCATAGATGATATCGGCCGTACTTCCTGGGTCAATGAAGACATACTCCGTTTCATAATGGCCGATAATACCGGTAATGACAACGGGTCGAGTGGCGCGAGGGCCCCCGCGTACTACCGGGAAAATGACCTGTTGCTCCTGCCACGAGGGTTCGTACGGGTGCTTGCCTTTCTCTTTTGCGCTGTATCTTGGTCCGTTGACCATATGGGTTTCTAGGCGTCTGACTTTCTTGTGATTCCCCTCATCGTGGCGTTGGAGCTGTCGAGTTTCTTTGCGCACGTTTTTCACCAGGTGGCTTAGCTTCCCTCTTTTTAATGCTTTTTCTATCTCCTGGCGTAAACTGTAACAGTCGTCTGTCAGGTGTCCCGTATCTTTGTGGAAGTCGCAGTACATGTTGGGGTCTTGCCCCTTTTTGTTTGTCATAGGCCTTGGCGCCTTGAAATCATGATTCTCCGTCATCAGCACCTCTTTTGGTGTTTTTATGAGCGGAGTCCAGTGCTTATCTCGGTTGTCATCCCTGACTGCCTTGCGATACCCAATTCGATCAATAGTGTCTCGCGCATCTTCTCTGTAGCGCGACCGTTCTTCATAACGAGGTCGTTCACCATAACCGCTGGAGTGGTTGGCTTTCCACCCAGGGTTCTTGCCTTTGCTTCGTTTGTTGTCGTCGCGCGAATGGCCCCCCTTAGAAAATCGATCTTCGGTACGATAACTCTTGTTTCTGGAGAGTGACTCTTCAGTTTGCGCGACTATCTTCGCAGCTTCCATGAGCTTATCCCATTCTTTGGGCATTCCGTCCTTCCCAGTGATGGTTCTGATGAGACTATCACAGCGAATGGCTTTCTTGAAGTGGCAGCGCATGAGTTGTTCACTTACACCACCGATTTGCAAGCACTCCTTGTTGAAGCGAGTGATGAAATCTTCCAGACCCTCGTTATCTCTGCGCCAGATGTCCTCTTCCTCGGCTGTGTCGCGCTGGTAACGTCTCTGTTGGCTGAAGTGGCTCAGAAACTTTGTCCTGAAATCCACCCATGATTTGATTTTTCCCGGAGGAAGGCTGTCGAACCAGGCGCGAGCAGCTCCGGTAAGCGTTTGAATAAACAGATGGCACCACATGGGCATATTCCATCCTCCCATGCAACCTACGCTTGTGAAAACTCTGACGTGATCATCGGGATCAGTCAATCCGTTAAACTTTCCGACTGTCGGAGGTAACTTCTCTCTTTTAAGCGGCGCCAGTGCAATTTTTGGAATGAACTTTGAATGTTCTACAACTTCATCTGGTCGATAGGCGAGGCGAAAGTCTTGCTCTGCCTCTTCGGTGTACCCCACATGTTGTCTTGGTTTGTAGTATTCATGGTTCCTTTGCAAGCGATTGAAGACTGACGAACCCTCATCATCTTGCCAAGTTGGATCATTCGGGTCAGTATCTTCCCATTCATTGTTCATGTTGCGCGGCGTGAGCCGGCTATGAACTGGGCCTCTTTGGACGTTTGACGGATAGTCATAATAGCTTTCTGTTTCTCCCCGTGTATCGCGCGTGTCCTGCACGCTTAGTCTTCGGGTAGGGGGAGGTCTGCTAGCTCTTCCTTGGATGTTTTGCGGTGGTGGTATCTGGCGCGCCCCGTGACTGGGGCCGGTTGGTGTAACCAAGGACGGTTCTGCCGTTAAGACTGCTTGTTGAGCGCTCAAGGATTGATATGCCTCGTTAATGGTGGCAAGTTGCTTAGCGTACCATGAGGCTGGGGTTTCGCCCTCTGGTAGCCCTAGTAGCGCCGAGATGTTCTGGGGTGGAGCTGGGTTTGAAGGTCCAGCGCCGTTGTTTCCTGGGGTTACCGTTTGAGTGATGCGGGTGATGCTCCCGCGCGGTCCCCCTGTATTGGTTACTTCGATTTCGCCAATTTCTTCGATGTGTTGAGGTTGGGCGTTTTGATTACCCTCCCCCAACGCTGCATTAGAGTTTGCACCGAAACCAACAAACTCAGGAATGATTCCTTGACCAGCCATGATCGAAGGAAGAAAAAACACGAAAACTCAGGAAAAAAGAAGATGAAAGGGATTTGTAGAAAACCGGTGGGCGCCAATGAAGAAACACGGAACTAATTAGGGTACTAATCAGTTTGGTTTATGTTCCTACCATAGTGGTTAATCTTCTAGTGGCTTTCTGAGCTTCGTAATGATCGTCTAAGTCCTGCAAAACAGAACACCGTTACTCGTTAAGAGGGGAATGTGGGGATTTCCCTCTTAACCGGGCTCCGGCGTGAGAATAAGCGACTGCTTTGGGGAGATAATTAAGTATTAAGAGTGAGAGTAGAGGGAATGGAATGTTTAACCTGTGAAGTGAGGTCTCTATTTATAGCCGGAGAGGTGTAAGAGGATGTGGGCTGATGGGCCTTGGGCCGGAAGGCGACAATATGGATGATATGCTCCTTGTCTCACTGGTGTCGACCGTTAGTGGCTTCTAGGAGATTTCTAGAGCTGGCGCGATGTGATTGGAGCCACGTGTCACTGTTGTCGGCCTGGCCGCCCTTCTGCCATCAGCAGGTAAGTGGAGATCGTGGGGCAGTTGTCTCTGCCTTATGATTGGTGCCATGTAGGCGTCCTTAAGTACTTTTTGTCTCCTGCATGTCAGATGATCGTGGAGCACGATTGAGCAGGGCCAGAAGGGCGTTGATTGGCTCTTTCCTTCTGCCACTTGTACCTTGTGTACTATCTGAACCAACCTGGCGTTGCTTCCCTGCGCGATTCTTGTTGAGCACGTAACTACCCCGCGCAGGAGTATAGGTTACTGCATGCTCATTCTGAATACTAAGTGTTGAGAATGGAGCTTCCTATTGCTTAGACCTCCCGCCGCATCAAAGAATGTTGATGTATCCCGCGCGACGTTAGCAATAAGAAATTTGCTGAAATAAGGAGTATGGTCCTGCGCGCAACCTTAACGGAGGTTTGCGCGGCTTTTTGGGACCATACCCCTTCATGTCTACACAACTTTGTTACTTTTTTTGAACGCCCAACAAAATCAATCCAGAGCACTCCTTTTTTAAACTAAAAAACGGCTTTCTTAAACTTTTGTTCGATGTTTTCTTTCTAACATTGATTCCAATGTCCTTGATTATCCCCCACAATCAATTCATACGTAAAAAACCAACCCAAAGTTGATTATGTTCCACCAAAACATATATTATTACAAAATATATATGATATGAATGGAATAAATACGTGAAAAAGCAATAAGGATGTTAAGACATGATACATAGTGGATAAAAAAACCTAGAAAAAATTGTAGTGTACGTCCTTTACGTTTACGTTAAATTACACAATACGTTCTTTATGTTTAAAAATTTCGGTGCACGTCCTTTACGTTTAGTTATTTGTTTTATTTTTTTGCTACAACGCACATCCTTTACCACAAACTTAGTTAATTTTCTAATTTTCTTAGTGAACTTAATCACATGCCTAGAACATGATGGATAAAATGATCAATATATGTGTATGTATGTTGTAATTAGGAATAATGGATTTTAATAATCCAAACTATTAGCCGTTGGCCGGGGACGGTCCCAACTTCAAAAATAACCAGTGGTGGTCCCACTCTTTAACATATTGTAAACTAATGGACTTTTACTAAAAAAAAACCTTAATTTCTTTTTGTCTCCTTATCATTTTCGGTTTAGTAAAGGTCCATTGGTTTACAATATACGAAAAGGTGGGACTACCACTGGTTATTTTTTAAGTTGGGACCGTTGCCGGTCAATGACTAATAGTTAGGATTATTAATATCCATTATTCCTTGTAACTAATATGGAATGCATGTTCTTTGAATTAATATATCTATATATGTTGTAATTAATATAGATTGTATGTTCTCTAAATTAATATGTGTATGTATGTTATAAGAAAACGCATACTTAATATTCTGCAAACATGTTGAAAATGAAAACATGTTCTGCAAACATTTTTGCTTAAAGATCTATTAGGCTTAATCATGTTGAAAATGCAAACAAAAACACTCACTTGGTCTGCAAACCAAATAAAGTGACCCAATTGACCCAATAAACATGTAAACCAAATCACCATATAAATCTTTAAATTCACCAAATAAACTGACCAAACAAACAATAAATATTTTTCCACAATAAATTGACCAAACCAAACCCTAGTAAAAACAATCCATGGTCAAACATAGATAAAACATTCAATTATCAAAAAAAAAAAAAAAAATCTAAAAACTTAGCATCATTTCTCCTTGCTATGCGCCTTCTCCTTGTCAACCCATGCATTCCATATTAATTACAACATCTATATCTCTAATAAAGCAAACCATTGGGGGACACATGTCACCCAATGGTGCAAGCCAACTCAGCATCAACCTAAGCAATGATGTGGCAAGACTCTAATATTTTGACAAGTGGCATTGCTCATATGCCAGGATTGGTGAAGGCTTCTTGTGTACGCTTTCTGTATACTCCCTCTCTCTCATTCTCTCATACGCTGTCTCCTCTCTCTCTCTCCATTCTCACAAAATAACCGCAGAGATATCATCAAAACCCTAATCGGCGATTCCCTATCTTAGCAACCTTAACCGGCAATTCCTTTCTTCACCGTTTCAATCGATCGTTTGCAAAGAGGTATAATCATTCTTGAATACACAATAATCATCATCGACGGTATCGTTTCCAACTATATGCAGTGAATGATTCCTTGATCTTATTCTTTTATGATTGATTGAATGAATCATCGGCGATTTCTTATATCTTTCATCAATGATTTCATTCAATTTCTTATGATTCTTCTATCATTCATCCATGATTCGTTCGGTTACATCTAATCTGAGTGTTAATCGAGTTTTTTTTTTTTTGTGCTTGAAGCATTGTTTTGGGTTTTATCTCATCTGTGAGGTTTTTGTTTATAGATTTTAGTTTTTTTTTTTATTTTAAATTGTTGAATCGTATAGGCTAATCTGAGGTGGATGAAGGCTGATTTTAGTCATTTAGGGTTTCGTTTTTGAATTTGATGCGAAACGCCTCAATTTTATTTAGGAATTAGGAATTGTAATCTAGAAACCCTAATTTGTTAATAATATAAAATATGTAACGTAATGTTGCATTTGAAGGTTTAATCCGTGTTTGGATGAACTGATAGATTAGTAATGATTGTTTTGGAATTGTTTTTTTTTTTTTTGTTATTACAGGTTCAGTTGATTAGGATTGATATCAGATTGCCTGAATATGGCTGGACAACTCAAAAGGTTTTCCACCTTATGAATTTCATTGTAAATGGAGGTATGATCATTTGCTTCAAAGACCCAAACCCTAGAAGACACCAGATCTCCCCAATTTTTTTATTCTTCATAGATAACTAGATAAATTCGAGTGATTTAATCTTTATAAAGTATACTAACTCAAGTCCATTGCAGTGAAATTGTAAACCAGTTATTGTGTTTTCATCGCTTCAAATCTTCAATGGATGCTGACAGGTATACTTGCTATTTGCATATTATTATTTCAATTTGCTTTTGGTAGTTGTTGACACTTAACAATAATAGGGATTTTTTTTATTTTTTTTTTCTTGTAGGTTGAATTCACCACAGACCTCAGCTGTTTTATTTGAAGTTATGGGATACCTGTTATAATTTTGAGGTTTGTGATTTTTTGTCGCTGGATCGAAATTTTCTTTCTTTTCTTCACTCGACTTCAATGTTTTGTTTATCCATAGAATTATGTGGTTTTTAATGCTTATGCTCTACGAGGCTATTGGGTTATATCCAGGAAAATTGACGATGCTGGTGGTGATGGAAGACGTCCAATTCCTCCAATTTGAGCCGAAACTGGTACGTTGCTTGCTCTTTTATTTTTCAACAACAGGTGATATTTAAATACTTACCTTAAAAGGGAAATGGGTTAAAAATCTCCTAAAGTTATTGTTAAATTCTTTTCTATTCATCCAAGTTTGGGGGTGATTTTAAAGCAGGGCTATTGGATTTACATGATATGGATGACACAAATGTTCTTACAAAGGTATGAATCTCATTGTTTTGGAATCTCATTATTTTGGGATACGTTTTAGTCTTATGTTATAACAGGTTTCTCTTTCATATTAATAGGTAAGATATTGTATGCATTGCCAAGCACATGTTAAGGGATTTGACCACCGTGGCTCTTGGAAATTGTATAGTTAAGATATTGTATGCATTGCCAAGCACATGTTAGTTGTAGGTAGCAAGCTGGCTAACATGATCCGACACTTGTAGGTAGCAAGGTGGCTAACACGATCACGTACGAAAGCATCGTATCGCTGTAAGTTATCTCAGATGATTTCATTCTGGATTATGTTGTTTATTGAATTAGTTCTGAAAATATCAAAACTGCAAGTGCAAGTGGTTTATGCCTGTTAATATTCTTTTAAAACCTGCTGCTATTCTATTTGATTCGGCTTTTTTGTTACTAATCACATGATTTTAGGTTCCTCATGGTATGAAAACCTACTAAAAAATTCAATTGTTCGGATTTATGGATGATATATCCAGGCATTAACTTTGCAATTATATGAAAGTAAATTGTTCCATGTGTTATTTTATGAAAAGATAAAATTATATAATTAATGGTACATTTTTATGGTGATTAAGGAGAAGGTGTGAGTAGCCATGGAAGTCAGTGGCAGTAAAAGGGACGAATTGGTGACGACAACTTTTACTCTTTCTTTGGGTATGTTCTACAAAGGTAAATATATGTGTTTAAAACTTTTGAATGATATGATCAATTTGTTTACTGTTTAGTATGGAATTCTTCATTATAAACCTGCTCACTTCACCTAGATATGGAACTTCACTATAAAATAAGCATGCATTCTTGAAATCATCATTCAAACAAATCAAAAGCACATTAGGCATGTGAGTAAATAAAGTGGTTTTCTGCTAATTACAAACAATTTTCTTCATCTTGAGGTTAAATTTTGTAATTTTGAATCACATACACTTTTCCTCATAGAATAAAAAAGTCAAAAGTGGTCATCTGCTATTTAAAAAAAATGCAATATGCAATTCTAAACACCACTTAAAGCTTCAATCATGGTCATGTATCATGTGAGCTTGAAGGATACTACTTGCTCGGTTAGTGTCGACTTGAGTGTTTTCGATTTTCAAAATAACATCATATGATGTTTGATGATCATTTTGCCTAAATTATAAATGTCAACTAGAAATTTCAAAATCTCAATTTATGACATCATGTCGTGCAGGAAGATAGTGAAAAGACGGGTACGGTGACATCAGTAGGGATGTATTTTCTGCATTTTCAAGTATATATAATGAATTCAACTGTTAATGGTGTAGGCTTTCGTCAACAACTTTAATACTTTCCAGTATTTAAAAATCATTTTGGGTTATTTATTTTGGTAATTAATTGTGCAGTTAGCAATGCCTTGAAGCTATTTTCTTTAAAAGGTTGGAAAGTCTTCAACCATGTGATGTTTCAGAACTAAGGCTAAGATTGGTGGGTGTGGGCGTTTCGGCCCTTTAACGCCGGGTGCTCCACCCCAGGTTGGCGTTTTGGTGGGTGTTGCCCACTTGACGTGGGGCGCTGGCCTGGGTGACGTGGCTGGCAATGGTTGGTTGGGTGTTGATGACTGTTTGGCTAGGTGCCACATGGCACCCCAACGCCGGCCTGGCCACGCCCCTTCCACACCCCACTTTTTTGGGTGTGGACTGGTGGAGCCCACACCTGCCATGTGTCGAGAAATGCCCCTAATCCAACCCCTCCACATCCCGATAATCTAAGGTCAGTGTTTATAGTTAGAATCTTTTCTTTTTTACCTTCTTTTTTATCTTTAATTATTTTTTTCGGATTTTTTAACTTAATGGAGAATATGTACTTTGTTTTGTTAAAGGAGATATTTTTATAAACATCTTATACAATAGAGGCTATCTGTGTCACTACATATGAGGATACCATACATTTGCTTAAGTTTGTTGAGCAACAACATTTTTGCAAAAAAAAAAAAAAAAAGAACTTAGCTACATTAGTTTGAGACTGAATACAAACATGTGTAGTTTTGACCTGTTTGCTTATATACAAATGGGTATGGTGAAGTGGGTAAAAAAAGAAGCTTAAAGAGGAACAAGTCGAATGGGTCTAACTGGTTGAAAGTTAATTAAAAGTATATTTTGAGACATGATTTAAATATTTAGTTACTGCGGGGAAAAATGAAAATTTTAATGAGCATGATGTGATTATTATGATCAATGTTTCTCATTTGGTATTTGCAGGCTTTGGCGCCATTGTCCCAAAAAAGTGACCAACACATGCATCCAACAAAAACATAACGTAAGTACTTACACTTTTACATATATCTACTACACACTTACTTACCAAATTAGACAACAACAACCACACCCAGTAAAATTCATCGGCAAAGAGGGGGCTGGGTGTGGGATGTAACATGTTAATTAAAATTCAACTCGTGTAATACATGAGTTTATAACATATTACATGTAATAGGCAATTATTGTTTATAAATGATTTTTATTGCATCATTATTGATACCTAACATGTAGTACATGTTTTAGGTTGGTTTTAGCTATTAAGCTAGGAAATTGAAGAGGAGAAAAACTCATACTAAAAGCAACAAGAGGCATATGCTCCTTATGTTGGTTCATTGCCGCATGATAAAATGGTCATTATCGTTATGCATACGGCGATGAGGCATGATTTGCATTTGAGTGTGGTTGAAGCAGCTATTCAAGAGTTTCTACTAATTTTTTTATTTGTTACTAATATATTTTCTATCATATCAATTGTTTACAATAGGTTTAGTGTTATTGGATTGTAAGATATGATTCAAGTTGAACATATTTCGTTAGCTGTTAGGTGATGATTGTTTTTTCAATTGGTCAAAAACGTATGCGAAGTTATTGGTTGAAGCAAGATATATGTTTTTCTCTTAAATTTTAGGAGTAGAAGGACCACCAATGAAACCATTCACTTTTTAGCAATGCTGATGCAGGATTGAATTTGAATAAAAATAATAGGTTTTTGGTTGAAGCCGCGTTTAACGCGGGCATTAGCCTAAAATTTAATAATTTTCTGTTTGTTTCTTCCAATGTATGCTTTTGTACAGAATATTACATTTCAAAGTAAATAATATGGTTTTGGTTGAAGCCCGCGTATTACGCGGGCATTAACCTAGTACTTACATGTATTAATTTGGAGAACATGCTGATATAAGTTCATATAGATTATCGATATGGCATATGGGTTTTGAACGAATCCTTATAGAAGTTAGGGGATTAAAATGGCTATTTTGTCCGTCAAGTGTTAGAAAACTAACTTGGCTTGTGGTAAAGGACGTGCGCTGCAACAAAAAATAAACGTAAAGGACGTTCACTGAAACTTTTAAACATGAAGAACATGCAGTGCAATTTAATGTAAACGCAAAGGACGTACACTACAATTTTATCAAAAACCTAACATTAAGTGAGGTAAAATTTCCATTACAATTTCACAAGTGAAATTATATTATATACTATAATAATTGGAAGTTGCTTGAATAATGGTCTTACATGATTAGTCAACGAAGGTTGCTATGTAATTCAATTCTGTCCTGCCAAATTCAATTTATAATATGTTTTTTCTTCAAATCCCTTGAAACTTGGATTTAAGAAAGAATATATACTATAACAATTGGAAGTTGCTTGAATAGTACATGATTAGTCCACGTAGGTTGCTATGCAATTCAATTGTGTCTGCCAAATTTGATTCCAATTTACAATATTTTTTTGGGTCATGCTATTCACACACAGGGAAAATTATTTTCTCACCTCAAAGCGCCGCACTATGATCATAGCGGGGCGCTTAGCTCGACAAAAGGTGATTTGACTGACTGAACTGAAACATAAGTTGCAGAGACATAAAGGTGAAACGAGGTTGCAGGTCTCGTGAACCCTAAGCGCCGCGCTATCGCCAAAGCGCGGCGCTTCGACCCCAAATTTTCACTACTTAAACCTTCTCAGACACAACATTTAGCATTCGGGGCTTTGTGTTGTTTGTCGATTTCTTTGCTGTATTAGTTACGTGTCTTGAAAAAACGATGTCGTGGTTAAGCAACTATCTTTTCGGTCAATATTCTAACGAGTCAGTTGTTCCTGATTCTTACGAGGGGACCGCTATTTCTGACTCGTATGAGAAACCGGTCTCGTCCAACTTGAGGGAGGCAGAGGTTGTATCTGGCATTCGTTATCGTGATAACACGGTGAAGCTGGATTTGAATACCCCTGTGGAGGACCCTTACGCACAACAAGGTTATTCGAATTTCGGTTACGGTGGTGAGTACAGCTTTGTACAGCAGGAGTGTTGTAACATCCCAAAAACGGGTTTGGTAATTAAACCCCGTTAATACAAAAGAGCGGGTAAAATACCGTTAGTGGTGGAAGTAACCCGGTAAATATTAGGATTTAAACAAATAAACCTAATATTTAATAAAACGTGAATAAATGTTTTAAGTAAATAAAGTTTATATGAAGTCTGAATTAACGGGGCTTAAAAGAAACTGAGTTATAGATTCCCCGAACCCACTAATTTAACTAGGAATGTTTAACCTAGTTAATAAATGGGAATATTGTTAGAAATAAGTAGGTTGTGGTCTACTTATTAACGAACCAAACACGAGGGGTTAAAATGGGATAACTTAACAAAGTTATTAAATAAAAGCAAAATCAAAACAAAACACACACTTCAAGTGTGTGTTCTGGATCGACATCAGGGAGCTCCCCATGGAGCCAAACCCTAACAAGCACAAATCAATGAAATTGGAAGGGCAAATCAAACCCAAATCGAAATTCAAGCACATATTCGTGATCACCAAGTCAAGGGGATCCTAAGGTATGTCAAATTTCTAACATTCATGAAGTTGTAAAAAGTTGATAATCATCCTAATCGCGAATTAGGCATGGATTAGAGAAGCTATGACTAGATTAGTGATGTATACTTGCTTAGGAACGAAACCCTAAGTGAAAATCATACACAGCATGCTATTAATTGAAGGATTTGATGAATTAACACACTTAGACAAGTGGGTTTTAATGTTATGATGATTTTGAATGATATAACTATGCTTAGAATCAACATGCATGAAAACAAATAGAAGGTGTTCGATTTAACCATGAATTTGGGTACTTGTTCATATATGGTTGAAGTGGGTTTTGTTAGATATGGTGAAATTATGAAGAACTTGAAGTAATATCACTTGTATGTGATTAACAAGTAAACTAGGAAGTGGGTTTTGATATAATAGTAAAGATGATGATAAGTTATGTTTAAAATCATCATATTTGATAATAGAAACAAGGCACTCAAACAAATTAAATGATTTGAGAACTTGTTCATACATGATTGAAATGGGTTTTGAATGTTATGATGAAATTTGGTAGCCATGTTCATGTAACTAAGTGTATAAGATCATGTTAGCTGCTAATTGATAGATAGAACTTGAATGTGCATTTATATGCTAAGGGGCGTTTGACTTTTAGTAGTCAAACCGACCCTTAGTAAGATCGAATGATAAATTGATAGAAAAATGCGTAAGATGGAATAGTTATGATTAACAATGACTAAATTACCCATCTTATGAAATATGATGATAGTTTGACGCCTAACAAGCTAGGTGGAAGCTTGTGGATGAAGCGGGTCAAACGGAGCGCGTACGGAAAGAGAAAAACGTGGCATGGATGCAAGGTAAGTATAGCTTACACTAGTCATATGGTTTAGAATGACCTTTTTGTTGTTTGATTTCGAACAAGACAAATGGGAAATTGAGATATGGTGTTCCCGGTGTGTAGTCGTATGGAACAAGATAACCAATAAGGGTAAAATTGAAATTTGGACACTTGTTGACAATAATTATTGGTTTTGAAAGATACATATTACGTAAGCCTTAATAGGCCAAAAAGCGTTAAGAGGTGGTTTATAGTTAAAACGACCGTGCGGTGTAAATCGGAACGAGTCGTGTAGACGAGATGGCAATAAGCTTTATCTCGCCAATATCATCGGTCATTTAGACCAACGGGTCAAAAGGTGGAAATACCACTTTTTGACAATATCGACTAATGGTTTGATGAGTTGTTTGATTTCAGAAATAAATATCGAGTGGATATTTACATCGCTATTACTTAGTAAATATTGAGGCAAGGTACTTAAATGGGTCAATGTAATGATCCGAGCCAGGTACGCATAATAAGAAAACTCTCATTTAAATGTAAGGCTAATGAGAGTTAAACGAAGTCTAAATTAAGTTTTTGGTTACTTAATAGGTAAACCAAATGTTACGGGCGATGGTCATTATATTTGAAAGGCCTAGTGCCCTTTCAAATAAAATCATAGTTAAAAGATCGGAGTTGAGTTAAACAAGTAACTAAAAGTCATTCGTCGTAAATGAAGGACTAATATTGACCAAAACGCCCTTGTAGGCTAAATTGAACAAACAACCCTTAAAGGTTGTTTGGAAATGAGTTTTACAATTAAATAATTACTTAGGAGGAGTATAGAAGTTGAAAGATGTAAAACGTTAGTCAAATGGCTCTATTTGAGTCTTTGCCGTAAAATAACTATTTGAAGGGTAAATTCTGATATATATAAATCACCACATCGAATCCACCACAAATATAGTTGTGGTGGAAGATCCTTTGTTAAGAAATGTGGATATATGTATTTAGAAATGAATGAAAGCAATTGGTGCTTAATATATGCTTGAATACCTCAAACGGGTCAAAATAAGCATATGGGTGAAAATGGGTTAAAGAATGTATATAATTCTATAATTGGAACCCAATATGTTAGACATCTTTGAATTTAATAGGTTTATGAGAAATAAGGGTCAAACAAACTTGTATGTTTGATAAAATCACGAACGGGTCAAATTTTGGTAAAAGAGTAATAAGCCGAAGACTTAAAAGTCTTGAATTTTATCAAGCCGGATGTCGGATTTTAACTCCATATGATGGAGAATCAAATTACAAACATGTAGGAAGAAACGGTAGGTCAAACGGATAAGCGGTTTGAAAGATACGAAAGATTTCGTGTCGAATTACGGCAAAATGGAAAGGCTGAACCCAGGGTCCACCGTAATTTACGGTCCCACCGTAATTTACGGTGGAGATGATTTATTTACGGTGGTGGCCCACTGATTTACGGTAGAAAAGCATGAACCCAGGGGCCACCGTAAATTACGGTCCCACCGTAATTTACGGTGGAGATTTTTTTTATATATTTTGTTTTTCATTTGAAAAATCAATTGTTTCCCGGACATCGTTCGGACATGATTTAAACCCCGTATGACTAAAGCATTTCATGTTTTTATGAAATGTAGGTACATCTTGGATGCCGGAAGACGATCAAGCTCAGCGAAGAACCGAACACGATAAAGATACACGCTTCCGCACTTTGCCACGTTGTAAATTTTAAACAACGAATTTGATCACGCTATGTAGAATAACTTATGATTTGTAAAAGTTTTAATAAACCCGTATATTTATAATATGTGTAGTCTTAACTACACATCTAATTGTTGGTATTTACATGTAAAACCGTTAAATAGAAACCAGGGTGTTACAAGTTGCTAAGGTACATCTTGGATGCCGGAAGACGATCAAGCTCAGCGAAGAACCGAACACGATAAAGATACACGCTTCCGCACTTTGCCACGTTGTAAATTTTAAACAACGAATTTGATCACGCTATGTAGAATAACTTATGATTTGTAAAAGTTTTAATAAACCCGTATATTTATAATATGTGTAGTCTTAACTACACATCTAATTGTTGGTATTTACATGTAAAACCGTTAAATAGAAACCAGGGTGTTACAAGTGTTATCCAAACCACAGTTACGGTTGTCAACAGAGCTTACAAGGTTATTCGAATTTCGGTTACGGTGGCGAGCACAACTTTGTACAGCAGGAGTGTTATCCAAACCACAGTTACGGTTGTGAACAGAGCTTTGAACATCAATTCTATTCGGACCTCGGTGACGATGGTGAGCCGGAGGATGTGTCTGTTGACGAGGAAGGCTGTTACCCGGTTACATTTTCGTTTGATACAACGCAGACCTTTTCGTCACGTAAAGAGTTGGTGCGTTGGGTACAAGACACGGCAAAAGACAATGGTTACCTCATTGTGATTAAGAGGTCGAATAAAAGAGGAGAGAATTACAAGATTTGGTTTCAATGTACTTTTGGTGGGGAGCATAAGAGTATAGCTACACAGAGGAAAACGGGTAGCAAGAAAATAGGCTGCCCGTTCGAGATGATCGGGTTTTCGGAATCATCCGGAAGTGTTTGGAGGATCGAGGTGACGAAGGCGAAGCATAACCACACTCCTATTGAAAACTTAGAGGGTCACGCGTATGCGAGAAGGCTTTCTTCGGAGGATAAAAAAACTGGTTAAGGAGCTGGCAGAGCAAGATATTCCCAACCAAAGTATCTAGCGAACGCTGACAAAAAACAATCCGGCTAGAAAGCTTATTCCGAAAGATATACACAACGCTGTTCAGAAGATCAACGCCGAAAAAAATGTCGGTAAGTCTCCGATGCAAAAACTTGAAAACATTCTTCTCGAAAAAGATTACACTTATTACATGCGCACGAATGAGATATCGAACGAAGTTGAAGATGTCTTCTTTGTTCACAAAAAACCATTCACTATGTGGTGTGCCTTCCCGCATGTGCTAATGATTGACGCCACCTACAAAACGAACATGTACAACCTGCCATTTGTTCAGGTCGTAGGCATGACGTCGACAAACAAATCGTTTACGGCTGCTTGTGCGGTAATTTCCGCTGAGAAGTTAGAGAACTACCTATGGGTGTTGCAGAGGATCAAGTCTATGCTGGTAGGATGTATGGAACCGCGCGTGATTTTAACAGACAGGGAATTTGCGCTAATGAACGCGTGTGGACAAGTTTTTCCAAAAGCGCATAAGTATCTTTGTCGGTTCCATATTCAACAAAATATTAATAAGAACAGCAAGAAGAAATTCTCTAACAAGGAGTGGAAAGAATTCGTACGTACATTTTGGACATTGTGCGAGTCTACGACCGAGGAAATATACAGGTATAACTTGGAAAACCTTGAAGCACAGCTGAAAGAAGATGGCCGTGAACGTGGGTATTTCTTACATAATTATGTTCAAATTTTATATAATAACAAAAACTGACTATTTACGTTTTTTTAATTTTAGAGGTTTTTGATTATTTGATGAAATCCTGGTTGGATCCGTACCGTGAAAAGTTTGTATCTTGCTGGATTAACAAAACTATCAACTTTCACCAAACTACGACCAACAGGGTTGAGGGCATGCATGCAACACTAAAAAGTCACTTTCCAAGTCATCGCAACACACTGGATAAACTTGTACTGTATGTTGATCATGTTGTTGATAGACAATACGCCGAGATTAGAAGTAGCTTTGAAACAAGCCTCCGAAAAGTGATGAAGCACCACAAGGATCAGCCCATGCTTTCATATATTATCAGAAAGGTTTCAATATATGCGATTGAGCTTTTGAGTATGGAACTAAAACGTAAGGAAGACGGGTTGAGAGCCTACGGTGCAAGCTGTGGTTGCCAACTTTTTACCAGCTGTGGTTTGCCATGTGCCTGTCATTTGGAAAAGTTGGAAAATAAAGGTAATTAATATTTTTGACCTTTCTCGTTATGATTTTGCCACCTAATTTGTTTTCATCCACAGGTCAGCAAATCCGGATCACACACATAGACGTGTTCTGGAAGAAGCTTGACTTCAAGCCTGCAAGGAACAACATAGAGGATATCGATGTAGACGCGGAATTTGAAAAATTGAAACAACAGATCGATCCAACACCCCCTCAAGTGAAAAGGAGCTTCTTTGAAAAGTTTCAGCAAATCCTCAATCCAGGGAACAATAACAAAAAACCTCCTGTTGTTCTGAAGAAAACTCGTGTTCGCCCAACATTGAAAACGCAGGAACAAAGAAAGGTTGAAGCCGCTAGAAAAAGCTCGTACATTCCGTCGGAAGAAACTTGGGTCGAGGCCTCAGACGATCTTCCCCGTCACAGCTCGTACATATCATCCGAAGATTCTAGAAGACAAAAGAATACCAAACCGCTCAACCTACACCCTGATTTCCCGATGATCAAGCTCGGTCCTAAGACGGATATAGCGATACGCAACTACGCATCTCAGATTCCCAAAGTGAACCATCCATACATCGTGAGAATAAAGGACGTGAAACCAGATGGTCATTGTGGGTTTCGATCGGTGGCTGTTGGGTTAGGAGTGAAACAAAATTCATATTTGATGATCCGGAAACAACTTATAATGGAGTTACGTATGAACGAATTGCTTTAGAGGCAGGTTTTCGATCCGGAAAACATAGGACATTATGATGCGCTGGTTAGACGGATCGATTTCAAGGGGGTGGGACGGGCAGGTATCGAAAATTACATGACGATGCCTGAGACGGGGTTTCTTATTGCCCAACGATACGGTGTGATTGTTCACACCTTCGACATTCGTGGGAGCGATACAATTTTCCCTCTGCTGGGCGGGCCAAACGAAGCTGAGCAACCTCACCTGGTGGTTGCGGTTGTGTTCGTCGACGATGGTCATTTCATACATATAGAGCTTGGAGGTTGTTATCCAATGCCTCCCCCAAACCTACTCTGGACAGCGAACAGAACAGAGCGCGCAGCAGCCTGGCATACATTATACAGGGATCAGATCAACGCGTACGAAATGCTTACGTATCGTCCCCCTGACCTTAATGTAACCCCATATGTTCAAGATGTATGTTAAATGTGTTTAATAATAATCATGTTAATTCTTTTACAATCCAAAAGTACGTTTGTGTTTGTTCAATATATGCGTTACATCACGTTAAAAACCGAATGTCACCCCCACGACCCAATCAGATTCAAAATGACAATATACATCATAATACTACAATTAATGAAAAAATACGTCACGTACATGTACGGTAGGCGACTGATACACATAACACTACTCATAGGAGTACTTGTGCTTTCAAACCAAAATGATACGATATAATGGAATATGACATCACACGTAACCGATTTGATCCGGAACTTGCAGTATAGTCCATATATATTAAAAAATGATGTATAATGGAAAAAGCGTAAAATTTAGACTATTATCGACGCGTTTGTGAATTAAAAACAATTTTAAAAAAATAAAAAAAGGCCCTAAGCGCCGCGCTTTGACCTAAGCGGGGCGCTTTGGAACCTCAGCGGGGCGCTTTGCCCATAGCGGGGCGCTTTGGTCCTTCGTTTAACCTGAAGCGGAGCAGCTTCTCCCCCATTTCATCACAAACACAAACACACACACTTGGGCTACGATCTTCTTTTTCAAGATTTCAACCGCTAAAAGGTAAGATCGAACATCCTATATCGTTTTCGTTAAATAGTTATGTTTCATATTGTTTTGATTTGGGCGGGTTTTGATCCGGAACTGGGTTCTGTTTGTGAAAACGAAGAACTAAAGCGCCGCGCCGAGGCCAAAGCGGGGTGCTTTAGTTCATGTTTAATTTTTTTTTCTATTATTTATTTATTATTTGTTTAATATTATTTGTTTATTATTTAAATTGTTTAATAATAGTATTTGTTTATTATTTTTTATTTAATATTATTTGTTTATTATCTTTTATTTAAATTGTTTAATAATATTCTTTGTTTATTATTTTTTATTTAAATTGTTTAATAATATTATTTGTTTATTATTTTTTATTTAAATTGTTTAATAATATTATTTGTTTATTATCTTTTTTTAAATTGTTTAATAATATTATTTGTTTATTATCTTTTATTTAAATTGTTTAATAATATTATTTGTTTATTATCTTTTAAACGTGCAGGGATGGATTCCGATGACGAGATTGAGCATATGGACGCTGAGGGAGAGGTGGGAGAGGTGGGAGAGGAGGGAGAGGAGGTATGTCCGTACCTGCAGTTTCTGCGGGGGTCACGGGCGGCGAGGAGATGCGCTAGGTTGCGCACCATAGAGATTGGGGGGCATGTAGGGATAGACTGGGACCTGCTGGAGACCGTGGGAGAGGTCGCGCGGACGCGTGATATAGTTGGACTAGATACTCCTTGGTCGCGCCTATTTCAGATAGCGATGGAGGACTTGTACCGTGAGCTTACGGTCGAGTTTCTTTCTACGTTTACATACGCGCCGCATCCGGCGGATTACGTGGAGGACCCGGATTTTCCTGTCCACGAGGTTACATTCCGTCTCGCCGGTCAGCAGTTTCAGATGAGTGTGCGGGAGTTTGCTGTCCATACAGGTTTGTACACAGAGCCCGAGCTTGATACTGATTTATATACGCAGGGGGTTAGGGCGATGGACAGGCAGACGCTTATTAGTTTCTGGAGGCCATTTCCAGGGTTCCCTTTGGGAAATCCCGGCAAAAGGCCACCACTATTAGAGACCCCTTGTACTGATACCTGCACCATATTATCGGGTCATCTATCGTGCCGCGGGGTACCAGCAGTGTCACACCCCGATTTCCACGTGTCACCGGTGGGCCCGGTGGGGGAGTATCGTGACGTGGTTGGCAACGTAATAGTCAAACAACACAATATAATAATGCACAGCGGAAGCAAATTTAAAATATAATACAACCGAATTTATTTATTGTAATCAAAATCACAATATCCGGTGTTTATCCACAGTAGGATCGAAACAAAATAACATTTAATGGTTCAACAGACTTCTGGCTTCCTAAGCTTGCGAGACTTTTTATCGATGCTTAGGAGACAATCCAGCCAATTTCGTTTAGTACCTGCATTCAGTCTTTTTGGGAAAATACGTCAGTTTACACTGGTAAATACGTTCAACTGACTCATTTTGGAAAATGATTGAAAATTGGTTTGGATGCACATGGCATAAACATTTTTATAACTTGGGAGAATTATTTAATATTATAATCTTGTGAACGAATTACATGTTACTTATGCGTTCAGTAGCCCGGATCTAGTCCGGGTTAAAGATCAATAGACACACCACATAATTGAGTTATACACGGACGGTGTACGCCTACACGCCGTGCTCAGGTCGTGGCCAATCTCGTAAGATGATGCCAAGGATATCCGGGACATGGTCATTAACCCCCCAAAGGCTGTAAAGTAAACAAGACTGTTTAAACGAGCCGATCAAATTATTCAACTACCCACTAAGCGTGGAGATTTGATGCCCGATCAAGCGGTACGCTATGTACCGTAACCCAAGCCCGTATAGGGAAAATAAGTTAAAAGTATTTACCTGAATAAGTATTTATCACAACAAGCAAAATGCACGTAGCTTTTACTGGTTCTCCTAATCTGGAACGAAGGTTTAATATAACCTATTAGAATTCTAACGGGTCTTTTATTAAGCTTAAGCTTAGACCGGCTAGTTTCAAGATACGGTTCGTACGCACGATTAAGCGAAGACCGGATAGAATGTGATTCAGACCCGACAAGTTTGAAGACTTGTTTAATTATGGGTTTATTATTCACATTCTGGATTTTGAGATAAAACCGTTAAGGTTTGACCCGTTTCGGCTAATTTATGTAAACTTGTTACATAAACCGAACCGTACGCGTAATAAGCGTGACGGGTAGTCATGAGAGCTATATACAGGTTTCCTAAGTTAATTATGTCTCAAATATGTTGTGACATCAGTAAGGTGTCTTTCGTTATGCCCGAAATGTGTTTAAACACAAACTAGGCCCCGTAGGGGTAGTTTGGTCATTTAAAAGTTTATAAGAGGGTTCAAGTGACAATCTGAGTTACAGGTCTGATGTAATCAGCAAATATACTCAATTCGCTAAGTTACATCAGTAGGTTAAAGCATGTATGTGAAACTTATCATTTTTAACCCAAACTGGGCCCCGTAGGGGTATTTTGGTAATTTCACATAAGCCGAAAAGCTCAAAACTGAAGTCTGAGTTTATCAACCTTTGCTTACTGTTAAAATATTATAATTTGCCTCTTATATCAGTAGGTATCAACCCGGGTATGTCCAATATGATTTTAAAACATACTATGCGTTAAAAACGCTAATTAAGGCGATTAAAGGCCATTACCGGGTTCGATACTTAAATCTGATATTTTTATATTTCCGGAAGGCTTAAAATAATTTATTTATCATATGTGATCAGTAGCAAAAGGTTTGGGGTCGTTTAGATATGTAAAACTCATTTTATGGCCCGTAAGGGCAAAACCGACAATTACCGAATCAAGCCTACGACTACGGGTTATGCTCAGCCTAAAATTAATTAAAAATCTTTAAAAATCCCAAAATAATATATTACATCAGTGGGTAAAAGATTTGATACCAAAAAGTATGTTTAACTAGGCTACACGCTAATTACGCCATTTTATTAACATAAAGCATTAGTTTTGCGATAATGAGCATAACTCTTAATCTACAAGTCAAACTGATGTCAAACTTTGCATACAAGTCTATATATCAGTAATTAAGGTTTCTACACTTTTACATTTTCATAAATCACGTTTTAAGGTAATAAGGGCATAACGGTCAACATATGAGCAATTAACGGAAACATGCATATTAATTGGATAACTAATGAACCGAGGTGTATAATCACAGAGGGTTGTTCTAACATGTAACCTAGTCCAATTAAAGCTCTAAGGCATTTCTAAAATATGCCTAAACGGGTCAGAACTGAAAGTCAAAGTGAAAGTCAAACTATGTGACTTTCGGTTCCGAACCGGGTCTAAACAGGAAATAGTCGGGTTGAACATGTTTGGACATGTTCTTACACTAATTACTAAGTTATAACAATGATCAAACAGGTTATATATGTTCTAGATAGCTAGTTATGCATAATTGACATTTTAAGCATTATGTTGACTTTTTAATTAGAAGTTTGACCCGACATTAGACCTGGTTAGAGTGGTGATCAGGGGAAACCCTTTTGAGGTTTTATTACCCACATAAATACCAACTCATAACTACTTTTAATTCGAGATATGACTGAGCCATTATTGACTAATCTCGAAGTCAAACCGTAATTACGACGGTTTGACTTTTAGCTAATTAACCTAGCTAAACACAATTAGAGAAGGACAAGAATACTTACTGAAGTCCTATGCACGAGATATGATCACTAGGAAGCAAGCTTGAGCTCCAGAATCACTCAGAATGCAGAGAAATTGGTGTGAGAATGATTGTTGCACTTCTTGGCCTTTTATAGCAAAACCACACACCATAACATGTTGACAACCAACTCTAGGATCAACCACAACCATCCAACATGTGTTACTAGTGATCTAGTGCAGGTAGGGGTCGCCCACCATGTGAAAAATCCGGTTTAAAGTCGACTTTCCGCGTATTCAGGCGCCTGTCTCACTTTTCTGCATATGGGGCTCGTACGCGGCCCGCCTCCTGATTACCATACCCGTACGCGGGCCGCCTGGCCTGCCGAAATCTGAATTTCGATTTCTTTTGTTTTGCAGTTGACCTTTGGCTAATTTGAAAGGGTAATTGGGCTTTTAACTTGCATTTTGACCCCTTATACTATACCCACATAGGCTTTAAGACTTATACCCACTTTGCCAAGTCCCTGAACACTTCCGATTAACCCGAAAAGTCTTAACTTTCAACGTTTGCACTTTAACCCTTCGCACACGAATTTGATCATAACTTTCTCATACGTTAACGGAACTTTACGAAATTTAAACCGCGTATCCTAGTGAGCATAATTTACCGTTACAAAGCTTCGGGTTTGTCAAAAGGTCACTCAGAGGTATAAATTAAACATGTTGACACATTTAGCCCCTGTAGTTTGTAACCTCTCACTTTTAGCTTCGTATGATCCATGATTTATTCGTTTGAAGGTATGAGCATCATGTAGGGTTAATATACATTATATTTATTCACAGTTGACACTTAGAATACGTATATTCACATACTTTCCATGTTTGTCAACTTTAGTCCTTCCATAATATTTCTTTCACACGTTTAAACTTTATGACACGTGTCAACACATTATAGGACGTGAATTTTCGAGGTGTTACATCCTCACCCCCTTAAAATAAATCTCGACCCGAGATTTACTGAAATAAGTAAGGGTACTTTTCTTTCATCGTGGATTCAACCTCCCACGTGTATTCGGGACCTCTACGGGCATCCCATTTGACCTTTACAAAAGGTATATGCTTCCTTCGAAGCTTCCTTACCTGTCGATCTTCAATCGACAAAGGTTTTTCAACAAATTTTAAGCTCGCGTCTATATGCACATCTGTATGTGGTATAACCAGTGATTCGTCAGCGAAACACTTTTTCAGATTGCAGATGTGGAACACATTGTGAATTCCACTGAGCTCTTCCGGTAAGTTCAACTTATAGGCAACTGACCCGACACGTTCGATAACCTCGAAAGGTCCTATGTATCTCGGGCTTAGCTTTCCTTTCTTACCAAATCGCATCACCCCCTTCCAGGGCGAGACTTTAAGTAGGACTTTGTCACCTACTTCGAAGTGAAAATCCTTGCGATTTGGATCAGCGTAACTCTTCTGCCTATCTCGGGCAGCTTTGAGATTTTCACGAATCTGGACAATCTTGTCCGTCGTTTCGAACACGATCTCTGGTCCTGATAACTGGACTTCTCCAACTTCCGCCCAACAAACTGGCGATCTACACTTTCTACCGTATAATGCCTCAAAAGGCGCAGCCTTAATGCTGGTATGGTAGCTATTGTTGTAGGAGAATTCGATTAATGGTAGGTTCTTATCCCAACTACCCCCCAAATCGATCGCACATGCACGCAGCATGTCTTCCAACGTTTGAATAGTACGCTCACTCTGACCGTCAGTCTGAGGATGATAAGCCGTACTAAAATTCAAACGTGTGCCCAAAGATTGCTGGAAGCTCTTCCAAAAATGTGACGTGTACCTAGTATCCCGGTCAGAGATAATAGCTACAGGTATGCCATGTAGGGCTACAATCTTATCAACGTATAACTGGGCTAACATGTCGGAGCTATAAGTCTCCTTGATGGGTAGAAAATGAGCTGACTTAGTCAGTCGGTCAACTATAATCCATATCGTATCATTTCCTTTCTTTGTCTTTGGCAACTTGGTGATGAAATCCATAGTTACCATTTCCCACTTCCACGTAGGAAGTTCAGGCTGTTGTAGCAAACCTGACGGTTTTTGATGCTCGGCTTTGACTTGCGCACATGTCAAGCATTTTGCTACATGGGCGGCCACAGACTTTTTCAAGCCTATCCACCAATAATTTGCCTTTAAATCCTGGTACATCTTATCAGCTCCAGGATGAACGGAGTATTTGGAACTATGGGCTTCCTGGAGGATGACATCTCGAAGTCCTCCATAAATTGGAACCCATATTCGTCCGTTTAATCGTAAAATTCCGTCCTTGCTAAGAGTTAACTGCTCCTCAGTCACTCCTAACTTTTCATTAGGATAGTTAGCTTCCAACACAGCTTCCTTCTGTGCAGCTAACAACCTTTCCATCAAATTATTCTTTATCTCCATACGCTTGGCGTTAATTCGGATGAGTTTAACCCTTTCTTTCCGATTTAAGGCATCAGCGACTACATTCGCCTTGCCGGGATAGTTCTCGATTTCACAATCATAATCATTCAAGGTCTCCATCCAACGGCGTTGCCTCATGTTTAATTCTTTCTGATTAAACAGATGCTGGAGGCTTTTGTGATCGGAATAGATCACACATTTGACACCATAAAGATAGTGCCTCCAAAGATTCAGTGCGAATACAACGGCACCCAGCTCCAAGTCATGGGTGGTGTAATTCTTTTCATGCACTTTCAGTTGTCTTGAAGCGTAGGCAATCACCTTGCCTTTCTGCATAAGCACACACCCCATGCCAGTGTGCGAAGCATCACAATAAACCACAAATTCTTCCATTCCATCTGGCAATGTCAGTACTGGGGCGTTGCTCAACTTTTGCTTCAGAATATCAAAGGATTCTTGCTGCTTAGGGCCCCAAACAAACTTAACCTTCTTCTTAGTTAAGGAGGTTAGGGGTGCAGCAATCCTTGAAAAGTTTTCAATGAAACGCCTGTAATATCCTGCCAATCCCAGGAACCTACGAATTTCCGTAGGCGTCTTTGGCTCTTGCCAATTCATAACAGCTTCGACTTTAGCGGGATCCACTTGGATACCACGCTCACTGACCACATGTCCAAGAAATTGGGCCTCTCGAAGCCAAAATTCACATTTAGAGAATTTGGCATAGAGCTTCTCTTGGTGTAAAAGTTTGAGAATACATCGAAGGTGTTTCTCATGGTCAGCTTGATTCTTCGAATAGATAAGAATGTCGTCGATGAAAACGATGACGAATTTATCTAAATATGGCTTGCAAACGCGATTCATGAGATCCATGAACGCGGCCGGTGCATTAGTGAGCCCAAAAGGCATCACTAGGAACTCGTAGTGACCATAACGAGTCCTAAATGCAGTCTTGTGCACGTCTTCATCTTTGACCTTCAACTGATGGTAGCCTGACCTCAAATCAATCTTTGAGAAGTAACTTGCCCCTTGAAGCTGATCGAACAAATCGTCGATTCTGGGCAACGGATACCTGTTCTTGATCGTGACTTTATTAAGCTCACGATAGTCGATGCACAGACGCATCGACCCATCCTTCTTTTTAACAAACAGGATTGGCGCTCCCCAAGGAGATGAACTAGGTCTGATAAAACCTTTAGCCAGCAATTCATCTAGCTGCGTCCGTAACTCCTTCATTTCTGTGGGTGCCAATCTGTATGGTGCTCTAGCAACCGGTGCCGCTCCGGGGATGATATCTATCCTGAATTCAACTTGTCTATCTGGTGGTAGGCCAGGTAGATCTTCAGGAAATACTTCTGGGTATTCAGAAATGACAGGGATGTCTTCTAACTTCTGTTTAGGCTCTTCAATAATCACTTGCGCCATGTAAATGACACACCCCTTCTTCAAACACTTGGAAGCCTTGAGCATAGTCACCTGCTCAGGCAGCCCATACTGGGTATCTCCCCGAATGGTAAGTGATTCACCAGACGGAGTCTTTATTACCACTTGTTTCTGGTTACAGACAATTTGGGCCTGGTTATGAGATAACCAGTCCATACCCAGAACTATGTCAAAACCAGCCAACTTAAAGGGAAGTAGAAACAGAGGAAAAGAATGGTTCTTAATGGATATAACACATCCATCTAACATAGTAGAGACGGTTTCTATGGTACCGTCTGCTAACTCTACCTCATAGTTGCGTTTAAGGTTTTGACAGGTAAATTCAACAATTTACAAAACTTATGATCTACGAAAGACTTATCTGCGCTTGAATCAAAAAGTACTCTTGCAAAGACATCATTTACAAGGAATGTACCTGTTATGACATTATCGTCCTGCACAGCTTCTTTCGCGTCCATTCTGAAGACTCTGGCATTAGTCTTCTTAGCCTCCTCAGGCTTCTTGTTGTATTTCGGGCAGTTGGTCTTGATGTGCCCCTTCTCATTGCAACGGTAACACGTTGCGTCTTTTATCTTTTTGCAATCCAGGGTTTTATGATCCGTGGACTTGCAAATTCCACAAGCAAAAGATTTTGACTGAGTCTGAGAGCTCGACTCCAGTCTGCACTTTCCATAGTGCTGCTTCTTGCAAATTTTACACTTGGGCTTCGCATCAGACTTATGCCCATCCTTCCTCGACTCAGATCCCTTCTTGTTATCACCGTTCCCACGGTGTTTCTTATTCGACCTTCGCGAACCATCATCTTCACGCTTCCTCTTCTCGGCCTCCTTATTCCTCAGCGATCTCTGTCTGACCGCATCCAGAGTGAGGGATAAGGAAAGGTCAGTTACAGACCTGAAGGTAACTGGCCGAGAAGCTTTTACACTGGACTTGATCTCGGGTTCTAAACCACCAATAAAGCGAGCGATTCTTTTTGGCTCCGGGGTTACCAGGTAGGGAACCAACCGGGACAGCGTATTGAAGCTTGTCAGGTAAGCTTGACAGTCGAGGTTCTTCATCACCAACGATAGAAAGTCAGATTCTATCTTCTCCACCTCATGTTGAGGGCAGAAATTTTCCTTGATTAGGGCAATGAATTGATCCCTGGACATATTATATAACGGGATCTTTCCGGAGGCCTCCATCAGAGATCTCCACCATGCCAACGCTTCACCCTTGAAGGACTGTGACACAAACTTAACTATATCCCTTTCAGCGCACCCGCTGATATCTACCACCGTGTCCATCTCGTCCAGCCAAGTCATACAGTCGACGGCTCCTTTTCCCCCATTAAAATCCCTGGGCTTACAAGACACGAAGTACTTATAGGAGCAACCCTTGTTACGGGGTTCTTGATGCAGTACTATATGCTGAGATGGGATACTTTGATGGTTGGTGGACTGACGGTCATCACCATCTTTCTTGGGTCCATCCTTTTTGGGAGGAGGCTTGTTATGAGCCTCAGAATGTGTCTTGGGCTTTGAATGTGATGCAGAGTGGGTCCTACTTCGAGTACTACTGTAATCTTCATACTGCCTTTCCAAAGCCTGAGTAACAGCGCCGTCTATGATCGCTTTTAACTCGGCACCCGTTAACGTAATCTGGGCGTTCTCATTCGGCTCTGCTGGATGGCTATTGACTTCATTGGAGTTAGCCATTTGTATTGAACTGTTGCAGAAAACAAGGACAATATTTTATTTGGGAGTTTATTATGGAATTACCCCTTAGGGTAACTCGTTAACCATGGTAAACAGAGACCATATTTGGTTAACTTATTAATCGTATTAATTTAGGATTTCAATTAAAATTTATCCTAAACATAAACAATAACAATATATATTAGCACATAAGGCTTGGTCACATGGACAATTTAAATTTTTAAGCTATGATTTCGGGGAATCAAGGCTTTTAAGGTTTGAACCTAGTTTATTACCTTTATCAGACAGGGAGTCATAGCTACCACTGTCTTTTGGCTCATATGGGAGTGAGCTGGGCCCGTAGGCATCATATTACCACGTATGGTAAAATATGATCATCTTAATTGATGATCTTAACCCATGATTCAGAGATCATATCACTGGGTTTGGAATCTTCTAAAGAATCCTTATACATATAAGAATGACATGTGATTTTAACGAATCACTTCTGCTAGGAGTGTTAACATGTTTTAGGATGTTAACAGGAATTTGAATCTTTTAACTAGGTCTTACCATCTTGGCCCGGTCTTATATTTGACACGAGGCTAGGTTTCACACTTTAAGATTCTTAATTTATAATTACATAGGCAGATTTTTTTTTTAAAAGGAATGATTTTAATTTATTTATTTCATTTATATGTATATATGCACAATTGGCAATCATGAAATTTATAAAAACAACATTCCATTTATTTATTCAAAGCATTTCACACTTGCCCTAAAAGGGTCTTTCAAATTACAAACTTACCCACGCAGGGGTGAAACAACGCACATGCCCTCGCAGGGGCTAAATATCACACATGTCCACGCAGGGACTCACACTAACAATACACCCACGTAGGGGTTCAAACAAACAAGCATGCCCACGCAGGGGCTCAAGGCAACATACCAAATACACCCACGCAGGGGCTCAACAGTAAATACAGGAGAAAATAACTGTGGAAGGATTCAACGATCCTTCTTGTTCTTCCCCTTGATCAAGCTAGCCAATCCTTGGAAGAACGTCTGTCTTTCCCTACGTTCTTCGTTAGCTTCCCGTTCAACTTGCTCCAACCTCTGTAAAATTTCCTCCCTTTCTGGGGGAGAAAACCGTGGTGGCTGCGATTGCGACCTGATAATGGGTCTAGGAGGTATCGGGTATCCCTGAGTCGGGTAACTAACCCCCCATGGATCCCCATAGGGTCCTTGGGTGTTATAGTTCGTTGCTAACATGTACGGATCAGCCTCTCCGTAACCATAGTTGTGATGCGTTGGGGGTTCAAAAGGGTTGTATCCCATGCCACCCGTATATGCTGGTATCGGGTTGTCAAAACCCATTGGCGGCGGCTGAGGCATCGCTGGGTTGGAGGGTCCACCCATTTGTGGGTCCTCCTGGTGCGGTGGGTAGTGGCTGGCACTTGACTGACGTGGGGAACTGAGATGGAAGTCCCCTGGTCGTACCGACATGCGGGCACCGGTTCTCCTACGCCTTGGCGGTTGAGGAGGTGCTGGCTGAACTGGTGGCGGTGGAGGTGGTGGCGTAACTGCCACAAACCGGTGATCCTCCGATGAATCTTGATGATGCGGCTGCGGCTGCTGTGACTGCTGCAGTTGTTGCTGCCCATGAGACGACGAGTGGTGAGAAGGCGTATAGTACCACTCGTGTCGATTAAACAGGGCTTGGAAACTGTCTGGACCACCATAGGGTGATCCGTGAAACGAAGATCCGTCCGAGATCTCTATCGGGTGGTTCGGAGTACCACTTGCCGGCATGACGGGGTCCGTATCCTCGTCCATGTCGTCTGCGTTATCTCCCGAGAAATGATCGTCTGGCCCTAGGGGGTTGAAACCCACGGGTTCTGGTATGAATCCTACCGGGTTAAACTGTCCCCGAAAAACAGGTGTAGGGTCTCCGTAGGAATGATGAGATAGGGATCGCTGAAGTGGTATGTAGGACGGTTGAGGGTTATTGGGTTCATAAGGATTAAGAACAGGAGGTGTTGAAGTATGCGAAACCGACCGTCTGGCCGGCTCGAACAGGTTTCTCCGGTTTTCCCGAGGGTCGTCACTCTCGGTGTTGGATGGAGCTCGCCGTTGCGAAGGTCCAGCTTCGTGGTCGTTGGGGGCTGTAACTGGCCCCTTTCCTCGTCCTCGTGTCCGGAAAAATCTTGGAGGCATTTTGATATTCCTGTCAATAAAGCATAAGATAACAATAACAAAATATAAAATTTAAAGGACAAAACAAAAACCGAATAAGGTGGAATTTGTCCTAAGTTATA
Organism: Helianthus tuberosus; assembly: GCA_030545235.1. Lineage (NCBI taxonomy): Eukaryota > Viridiplantae > Streptophyta > Magnoliopsida > Asterales > Asteraceae > Helianthus > Helianthus tuberosus. The sequence continues at coordinate 20,180,446 of CM060359.1, forward strand.
AGTCTAGACTCGAAGGTTTAGATATGTGCAATTGTGTACTGAGATTAAACACAAAAGGCTAGTGTTTAATTCACTCAGGGTTGGCTCTGATACCAACCTGTCACACCCCGATTTCCACGTGTCACCGGTGGGCCCGGTGGGGGAGTATCGTGACGTGGTTGGCAACGTAATAGTCAAACAACACAATATAATAATGCACAGCGGAAGCAAATTTAAAATATAATACAACCGAATTTATTTATTGTAATCAAAGTCACAATATCCGGTGTTTATCCACAGTAGGATCGAAACAAAATAACATTTAATGGTTCAACAGACTTCTGGCATCCTAAGCTTGCGAGACTTTTTATTGATGCTTAGGAGACAATCCAGCCAATTTCGTTTAGTACCTGCATTCAGTCTTTTTGGGAAAATACGTCAGTTTACACTGGTAAATACGTTCAACTGACTCATTTTGGAAAATGATTGAAAATTGGTTTGGATGCACATGGCATAAACATTTTTATAACTTGGGAGAATTATTTAATATTATAATCTTGTGAACGAATTACATGTTACTTATGCGTTCAGTAGCCCGGATCTAGTCCGGGTTAAAGATCAATAGACACACCACATAATTGAGTTATACACGGACGGTGTACGCCTACACGCCGTGCTCAGGTCGTGGCCAATCTCGTAAGATGATGCCAAGGATATCCGGGACATGGTCATTAACCCCCCAAAGGCTGTAAAGTAAACAAGACTGTTTAAACGAGCCGATCAAATTATTCAACTACCCACTAAGCGTGGAGATTTGATTCCCGATCAAGCGGTACGCTATGTACCGTAACCCAAGCCCGTATAGGGAAAATAAGTTAAAAGTATTTACCTGAATAAGTATTTATCACAACAAGCAAAATGCACGTAGCTTTTACTGGTTCTCCTAATCTGGAACGAAGGTTTAATATAACCTATTAGAATTCTAACGGGTCTTTTATTAAGCTTAAGCTTAGACCGGCTAGTTTCAAGATACGGTTCGTACGCACGATTAAGCGAAGACCGGATAGAATGTGATTCAGACCCGACAAGTTTGAAGACTTGTTTAATTATGGGTTTATTATTCACATTCTGGATTTTGAGATAAAACCGTTAAGGTTTGACCCGTTTCGGCTAATTTATGTAAACTTGTTACATAAACCGAACCGTACGCGTAATAAGCGTGACGGGTAGTCATGAGAGCTATATACAGGTTTCCTAAGTTAATTATGTCTCAAATATGTTGTGACATCAGTAAGGTGTCTTTCGTTATGCCCGAAATGTGTTTAAACACAAACTAGGCCCCGTAGGGGTAGTTTGGTCATTTAAAAGTTTATAAGAGGGTTCAAGTGACAATCTGAGTTACAGGTCTGATGTAATCAGCAAATATACTCAATTCGCTAAGTTACATCAGTAGGTTAAAGCATGTATGTGAAACTTATCATTTTTAACCCAAACTGGGCCCCGTAGGGGTATTTTGGTAATTTCACATAAGCCGAAAAGCTCAAAACTGAAGTCTGAGTTTATCAACCTTTGCTTACTGTTAAAATATTATAATTTGCCTCTTATATCAGTAGGTATCAACCCGGGTATGTCCAATATGATTTTAAAACATACTATGCGTTAAAAACGCTAATTAAGGCGATTAAAGGCCATTACCGGGTTCGATACTTAAATCTGATATTTTTATATTTCCGGAAGGCTTAAAATAATTTATTTATCATATGTGATCAGTAGCAAAAGGTTTGGGGTCGTTTAGATATGTAAAACTCATTTTATGGCCCGTAAGGGCAAAACCGACAATTACTGAATCAAGCCTACGACTACGGGTTATGCTCAGCCTAAAATTAATTAAAAATCTTTAAAAATCCCAAAATAATATATTACATCAGTGGGTAAAAGATTTGATACCAAAAAGTATGTTTAACTAGGCTACACGCTAATTACGCCATTTTATTAACATAAAGCATTAGTTTTGCGATAATGAGCATAACTCTTAATCTACAAGTCAAACTGATGTCAAACTTTGCATACAAGTCTATATATCAGTAATTAAGGTTTCTACACTTTTACATTTTCATAAATCACGTTTTAAGGTAATAAGGGCATAACGGTCAACATATGAGCAATTAACGGAAACATGCATATTAATTGGATAACTAATGAACCGAGGTGTATAATCACAGAGGGTTGTTCTAACATGTAACCTAGTCCAATTAAAGCTCTAAGGCATTTCTAAAATATGCCTAAACGGGTCAGAACTGAAAGTCAAAGTGAAAGTCAAACTATGTGACTTTCGGTTCCGAACCGGGTCTAAACAGGAAATAGTCGGGTTGAACATGTTTGGACATGTTCTTACACTAATTACTAAGTTATAACAATGATCAAACAGGTTATATATGTTCTAGATAGCTAGTTATGCATAATTGACATTTTAAGCATTATGTTGACTTTTTAATTAGAAGTTTGACCCGACATTAGACCTGGTTAGAGTGGTGATCAGGGGAAACCCTTTTGAGGTTTTATTACCCACATAAATACCAACTCATAACTACTTTTAATTCGAGATATGACTGACCCATTATTGACTAATCTCGAAGTCAAACCGTAATTACGACGGTTTGACTTTTAGCTAATTAACCTAGCTAAACACAATTAGAGAAGGACAAGAATACTTACTGAAGTCCTATGCACGAGATATGATCACTAGGAAGCAAGCTTGAGCTCCAGAATCACTCAGAATGCAGAGAAATTGGTGTGAGAATGATTGTTGCACTTCTTGGCCTTTTATAGCAAAACCACACACCATAACATGTTGACAACCAACTCTAGGATCAACCACAATCATCCAACATGTGTTACTAGTGATCTAGTGCAGGTAGGGGTCGCCCACCATGTGAAAAATCCGGTTTAAAGTCGACTTTCCGCGTATTCAGGCGCCTGTCTCACTTTTCTGCATCTGGGGCTCGTACGCAGCCCGCCTCCTGATTACCATACCCGTACGCGGGCCGCCTGGCCTGCCGAAATCTGAATTTCGATTTCTTTTGTTTTGCAGTTGACCTTTGGCTAATTTGAAAGGGTAATTGGGATTTTAACTTGCATTTTGACCCCTTATACTATACCCACATAGGCTTTAGGACTTATACCCACTTTGCCAAGTCCCTGAACACTTCCGATTAACCCGAAAAGTCTTAACTTTCAACGTTTGCACTTTAACCCTTCGCACACGAATTTGATCATAACTTTCTCATACGTTAACGGAACTTTACGAAATTTAAACCGCGTATCCTAGGGAGCATAATTTACCGTCAATCTGAGAGAACAATCCAGACTCTGGAGGATATGCTTAGAGCTTGTGTGATCGATTTTGGTGGTAGTTGGGATTCACATCTTAAGTTGATTGAATTCTCCTACAACAACAGTTATCACACCAGCATCAAAATGGCTCCTTTCGAGGCTCTCTATTGTCGAAAATGTCGTTCACCAGTCTGCTGGAATGAGATCGGCGAGGCTCAACTTACTGGACCTGCCCTCATTTTAGAAACTACGGACAAGATCAAGAAAGTTCATGATAACCTTCAGGCAGCTAGAAGCCGTCAGAAGATTTACGCGGACCCAAAACGCAAGGCCTTGGAATTTCAAGTCGGTGATCGTGTATTACTTAAGGTCTCACCTTGGAAAGGTGTGATCAGATTTGGAAAGAAAGGAAAACTTGCACCTAGATACGTTGGACCATTCAAGATCGTTGAAAGAATCGGAAAGGTAGCCTACAGACTTGAGTTACCTCCTGAACTAGGAAATGTTCATCCAACTTTTCACGTGTCCAATCTCAAGAGGTGTTCAGCTGATGAGAACCTCCACATACCGCTTGACGAAATTCATGTTGGCAAAACACTGAAATTCGTTGAAAAGCCAGTGGAAATCATGGAACGTGAAGTCAAGTGGCTTAAACGCAAGCGCATTCCTTTGGTCAAAGTTCGCTGGGAAGCTAAACGTGGACCTGAGTTTACTTGGGAATGCGAAGATCAAATGAAGGCGAAATATCCACATCTTTTTCCACGAGTTTCCTCTAAATAAATTTCGGGACGAAATTTCCACAAGTAGGGGAGACTGTAACAACTGTGCTTGTAATCATTGTGAACAGTTCTATTATCAATTAAGCAATGTAATGTGATCACAATGTTTGTTTTGTTATGTTTTACATTTTTCATGTTTTGACTTTTATGTAATTTCAAACTCTATATCACTTTCTGGAGAGTTATACGCAAACTGGTGCGTAAACGTGCTCAGTTTAATGCGACAAATACTCCAGAACATCAACATATACACAACATACCTTAAATAACCTTTACATAACTTAGAAATAAGTTTTGAAGGCTTTGGTATGGCAAAAACAAGTTAATTCGCTTACAGGGACTAAATATGACAAACTGCGAAAGTATGTCAATTTGAACTGTAACGAACATTCCGGAACATAACCATAAGTTAAACACACCTTAAATATCCTTTACATAGCTTAGAAATAGGCTTTGAGGGGTTTGGTGTGCTAAAATAGACTTTTGGGTCATTCAGGGACTAAAAGTGTCAAAAAGTGCACAAGTTTGCATTTTCGCGCATAACTTACGTTCTGAATACATCTGGACATCCAAAAATTTATGTAAGCATGACTATATTATATTTTAGTGTTCGCCATAAGAAAAATCCATTCGTTGCGTCATTTGGATCGTTTTTCGCGCTTAAGCGCATTCCGTCGTAAATAAGCGAACATCGCGTTCGTACGACCAAACGAACCATCACCCGGTACATTTTTGAGCATGTTTCATGTCCACAATGTTTAGGCAACATTTTAGGGCCTTAAAGTTGGCTTTACGGGCCTTAGAAGTGTCGGAAAAGGCCTTACACGTGCAGGGGCTGAAACTGCCATTTTTGAAAGTTGTTTCTGATCTGTGATCCTCAGGCGGCCCGCCTGAGTTTAAGGACATCCTGAAGCGGGCCGCATGGCCCCTTCTGACCAGATTAAGTGTATTAAACAGCAGATTGCAGCTGTTTAATCCTCCACCACATGTTCTAAATTGTCTAGTCAGATGATAAGGACCATTTTTTAGGCACCACAACTTGCCAACACTTGTACGGTTACGATTAAGGCACGTTTTCCATGAAACGATCTTAACGGTGGACCTTTTACTATAAATACCCCACCCCCCCATGCTTCAAAATCACAAGAACTTTGATTTGAGAAACTCTAAGTTGAAACTATTGTTTCATACATGAGATTTTTGAATCGAGGTTAGCATTCGGGGACCCTTCGTAAGAATTCTTTCGTTCTTTTCCTTATTTTATTGCTTTTCGAGTCAGAAAGTCAAACTTTGTTTGACTTTCAGCGTTGACCAGCTTATGGTCAATGCGAAGTTCGTAGGAACTTCGCAACGTGAGTGTAATCACGTTGGTTATAGTCCCTTGGGACTATGCCTACTGATTACCACGTTGTCTAGGGTCGTAGGGTAAGCGATCTAATAAATCGCTTATACCTCGAACCCGACCCACTTGGTCGATCATTAGGATCCGACCAAACACTTTAGGTGACCATTGTAGGTAGGGAATAACCTTCCGAGGTTATGCCCTATGGTCACATCGTTTAAGTAGTTGTATGATAGGTAGTTTATATGCCTTAGGTAAATTACCAGAATACCCTTTTCATGTATAATTGGTAATTAAGCATATGTAACCTAAACCTTTGTCACATAACTGATAATGTAACATGTTTAGGCATATAACACTTGTCATAGGGCTAGTTAGGCGGTCCGAACGCGTTTCGCGCGAACGACACGTTAAAGTAGCATAAGCTACCTAAACGGGTCGTAATGGGTCGTAAACGATTATGTTAGGTTTCATTTAGTATGTAGGCTTTGTTAAACCAAATGACACGAGTCTCTACACTCGTTTGGTTTACAAACCCTCATGCTACCCGATCTTCCGATTTAGGTCCGGTTTATTAACATAGTTACCTATATTAGGTGTCGTTTGATTCCGAGATCTATAGCATTACTTGGTGGTTATCTTTAGACAACTGAGCAATCTCAAGTGAGTACATAGACCCCTCTTTTACTGTTTTCCAAACTGTTTTGGGGTGAAACACATGTGCCTACTTGTTACTTTCATGCTTTCCTGTTTTCACATCATATACATGCTATGTTCGTTAGTACATTATAGTACATGATTTCATTACATCTTATGCTAGGTGTGCCCATTGTGTGCATTACTTAGTACATTGTTTTACATTACATTTCATGCTAGGTGTGCCCATTGTGTGCATTACTTAGTACATTGTTTTACATTACATTTCATGCTAGGTGTGCCCATTGTGTGCATTACTTAGTACATTGTTTTACATTACATTTCATGCTAGGTGTGCCCATTGTGTGCATTACTTAGTACATCGTTTTACATTACATTTCACGCTAGGTATGTTCATTTGGTTACATACTTAGTGCATCGTTTTCACATGCTTACATTTTGTTATGACATTTGGTTTGTTTAACATGGAACAATACATTCATTAACATTGATCATGCCATTCGTTAGTAGGTAGTGGTACCATAGGAATTGACAACTCCCGTTCCGGACATCCCAGGGAAAGGGGATGAAAGGAATGACCGAATTCGATATACATAACTCAGATGAACCTTTAATTTGTTTAAGGGTTTATCGCCACAGTCTCAAGGCTTGGATGTATGCATTATAACAATACCGCATAGATGTTTGTATCAGTACAGCATGCATTTGTTACACAAAACATAACTTTGATTTAAACTATGCTTTACTTCAATACCTTGTTGTTGTGCATTTTTACATATGGTTTAGTTGATACATTTCACTTACCATACATGACATTTTGGTTACACATTACATGATCTACATTGAACATAAACATTTTGACATTGATATACACATTTGGTAGTTTACATTGGACATAGACATTTTGATATGGTTTACACAACAACACTTGACAATTGGTTTGTACATGAACAAGTTACATTGGTGGTTGTTTGGGTAAGTGATTTGAGTAACGATACGTGTGTAATATGATATAAACATGGTGGATACGCCGCTGGTACTTCCTATATATAAGTGTTTGTATAATATTACATAGTGTAACGTTATTTAAATCATTTCAGTATAGACATAATACATTTTATATACATAATATACTTTTCACAAGACATTGTTTTTACAAAACAGTTTATTTTATACAAACTCATTTTACCTGGTTATTCATTTAACCTTACATTTACTTATACATATCAACTGATCTTATCGTTTTTCAAATGATTTACAAGACAAAGCAAATTACAAGGTTCATGACTAAACATTTTCTCAAATACAAGTCATGAATCCTATTTTCACAAACCTATGTATCTCACAGGCATTTTTATGCTGACGTACCTATTTTCACATGTGTTTTCAGGTGCTTTTCCGTAGGATGATGATCATGACACTAGGGCGGACCTGTGCCTTAGAGACTTAAAATGAAGTTAGACTATGTTTAATTATGTTATAAACTCTTTTGTTTACTGTTCAAGACAATGTAACACCCTTGTTTGATAAATAAAATACAACTTTGTATGCCATGGTTATGAAACAATTAATTCTGTTACGACACGCCCCGATGTTTCCGCCGCGATTTGTTGTTTTACGCGGTCGGGGTGTGACAGAAGAGTTGGTATCAGAGCCAATGGTTATAGGGAATTAGGTTATTAGTAATGCTTTGACCTAGACTATAACTTTTCTAGGACCCTAACACAAGTTATCTTGTGTTTAGATCTTAAAACATGTACATCACCTATCCTTAGGTGATTATCAAAACAAGAACCAAAATTTTTTCGAAACGATTTTTGAAAAACAATCATCTGTTTTTGATAATATATTACAAGGTTTTGAATCCTCAATTGTAAGGTTTTGAACCCTTTTCAGTTTGGTTTTTGGCCTTGTGCCTTCAGATTTTCAAAATCCCGTCAAACGTTTTGGGTTTTAAATAATGTGAACATGTGCAAACTGGAAGGGTGAATGCCTGTATTCTGGGTTTTCTGTCTAGGCAAGCACTTCGTATACATCTCAACCAGACGCGAGACCAGTTGTGCTTACCTGGGAATTCTTGGGATGAGTGTTCACTTATAGGCGAGCATGTCTTCATTATACATTATTTTTGACCCATTTACTTTGATTAGTCACTGTGATTCGTTGGTTTGCTTGGTAATGCGGACGAATGATCACCATCTCTGCTTTTGTTGATTTTGTTTCATCTCATTCTCTTCATCCAATCATCTCACTCGTTTCCTTTCATGTTTTCCTCTTTTAGAATGCCTCCTCGACGCGAGAACCAAATAGCAACTGCCGAGTTGGCAGAAATCATTGCGCAGCAGATGGCTGCTCAATTTCCAAATCTCTTTGCTCAATGGAACCAGGCTAACAACAACAACAATGTTCCATGCAAATACAAGGATTTTAACCAGGCTAAACCACTCAAGTTTAGTGGTTCTGAAGGAGCAACTGGGCTTCTTCAGTGGTTCGAAAGCATTGAGAATACTTTTCGCCACGTGCAGTGCCAGGATAATCGCAAGGTCGAGTTTTCTTCGAGCGTGTTTCAGAAGAGGGCTTTGACATGGTGGAACGGGGTAATGAGAGACCGAGGTGCGGAAGTTGCTCTCGCACAGACATGGGCTGAACTTAGAGCCCTTATGATGAGGGAATTCTGTCCTCGTCATGAACAGCGGGCGTTGGAGAAAGAGTTTGATGTTTTGAAGCAAGATAGTGGTGAGCACAGGGCATATACTGATCGGTTTGAAGAGTTGAGTTTGCTTTGCCCGACAATGGTTACCCCACTTGACAAGGCTATCGAAAGATACATCGACGGCCTACCTGACTTGGTACAAGACGTTCTTACTGGTAGTGAACCTGCCACACTCCGTCAGGCGATCGAGTTATCAGCGACATTGACTGAGTCGCAGATTAGAAAGGGAAAGTTACACCGGAAGGGTGACAAGGGCAAGAAACAGTCGGCTGACAAGGAAGATAGCAAGAAAGGTCAAAACAGGAATGGAAAGGACTCTGGTTCTTCGAAGAGGTCAAGGAAGCATAAGGCTTCCCAAAATTTTGCTGTCACTGCCCAAGCTAATCAGGCAGCTCCCAACCAACCCGCACAGCTTCCAGCAAAGAAACCCTATTCAGGGAATGCACCTTTGTGCAATAAATGCAACAGTCACCATCAGCCGCAACATCAGTGCCGTTTCTGCACTAGCTGTGGGAAGTCAGGTCATCTTGCCGATGTTTGTCGGTTTGCTCAGAATCGCGCAGTTCAAAACCCGGCTCAACAAGTTGCACAGCCTCCTGCTCAGCAACAGGGTCAAGCTGCACGACCACAATACCCACCTGGTGCTTGTTACAATTGTGGGGATCTGACCCACTACAGAAACGGATGCCCAAGGCTAGCCAATCAGAATCAGGTTCAGGCTCCGGCTCGAGGCCGAGCCTTTAACATGAATGCCCAAGAGGCACAGGCTGACGATAATGTGGTGAACGGTACGTTCTTTATTAATAATCAGCCTGCATCTGTTCTTTTCGATTCTGGTGCCGATAAGAGTTTCGTGTCATTGTCTTTTGAGCCTATGCTTCGCGTGTCTAGAACAAAACTAGGCAAATCTTTGACAGTAGAGGTTGCTAGTGGTGAACCCATTATTCTTGATTCTGTTCTTCGTAACTGCCAGTTGAACCTTAACGACCATCTTTTTCCTATTGACCTCGCGCCTATGCAACTTGGAAGCTTCGACGTTATTGTGGGTATGGATTGGTTATCCAAGCATCACGCAGAGATAGTTTGTTCTAAGAAGATTGTTCGTGTGCCGCTTTCGACAGGCAAGATCCTGCAAGTTCAAGGTGAGAAGCCTACCGGTGGTCTCAAACTCATGTCTTGTTTTAAAGCTCGGAAGTATCTGCAGAAGAATTATGTGGCTTTCTTAGCACATGTTACAGAAGATAAAGGCAAGGGTAAGACTATTTCAGATATTCCTGTCGTTCGGGATTATTCTGAAGTGTTCCCTGAAGATTTACCTGGTCTACCTCCAGCACGCCAAGTCGAGTTCCGCATTGATCTCGTACCTGGTGCAAATCCCATTGCCAGAGCTCCATATCGTCTTGCACCGTCTGAGATGCAAGAGTTGTCTAAGCAGCTTCAGGAGCTCTCTGACAAAGGTTTTATCCGTCCTAGCTTTTCACCTTGGGGTGCTCCTGTTCTTTTTGTCAAGAAGAAGGATGGATCCTTTAGGATGTGTATCGATTATCGTGAGCTTAACAAGCTTACTATCAAGAATCGATATCCCCTACCTCGCATAGATGATCTCTTTGATCAGCTACAGGGCGCTTCTTATTTTTTGAAGATTGATCTACGTTCTGGGTATCATCAACTACGGGTGCATGAAGAAGATATTCCCAAGACAGCGTTCCGTACTCGATATGGGCATTATGAGTTCACAGTCATGCCATTCGGTGTGACTAATGCTCCTGCTGTTTTCATGGACTTAATGAATAGGGTCTGCAAACCTTATTTGGATCAGTTCGTCATTGTTTTTATTGACGACATCTTGATTTACTCTAAGACGCGAGCTGATCACGAGCAACATCTTCGTCTTACCCTAGAACTCCTAAAGAAAGAGCAACTTTTCGCCAAATTCTCCAAGTGCGAATTTTGGCTTAAAGAAGTTCAATTTTTGGGGCATATTATAAACGAACGAGGTATTCATGTAGATCCCTCCAAGATCAGTGCGATTAAGGATTGGGATACACCTACTACTCCTACCGAAGTTCGTTCTTTTCTTGGTCTAGCGGGTTATTATCGCCGTTTCATAGAAAACTTCTCGAAGATTGCAGTTCCTCTAACTGCTCTAACTCAGAAGAAAATGCCCTTTTATTGGGGATACAAACAAGAGGAAGCTTTTCAACATTTGAAGCAGAAGCTTTGCGATGCGCCTGTTCTATCATTGCCTGAGGGTGATGATGATTTTGTCGTATATTGCGATGCATCAAAATTGGGTCTTGGTTGTGTTCTGATGCAAAGGAACAAAGTCATAGCCTATGCATCGAGGCAGTTGAAGATACATGAGAAGAACTACACCACTCATGATCTTGAGTTGGGTGCAGTTGTTTTCGCTCTAAAGATCTGGAGACACTATTTGTATGGTACAAAATGTGTGGTTTTCACTGACCACAAAAGTCTTCAGCATATCTTCAATCAGAAAGAACTCAACATGAGACAGCGACATTGGGTTGAGCTTTTAAACGACTATGACTGCGAAATTCGCTACCATCCTGGTAAGGCGAACGTCGTAGCTGATGCATTGAGTCGTAAGGAACGTACTAAGCTTCATTATGTACGTATTCAATCTGTTATTCAAGCTCGATCCGATATCCAAGCACGCATTTCTCAGGCTCAACAATCTTGTGTTTCACAAGGTCTAATGGATAAGGAATTTCCCTATCACATAACACCTGCTCTGGAACTGAAGGACAATGGATCATATTACTTCATGGACCGTTTGTGGGTCCCAAGCCAGGATAATCTTCGTACCTTGCTTATGGATGAAGCCCATAAATCTCGTTATTCTATTCATCCGGGCTCAGATAAAATGTATAAGGATCTTCGTATTCACTATTGGTGGCCTGGTATGAAGAAAGACATTGCCTTATACGTATCAAAATGCCTTACTTGTCTTAAGGTTAAGGCTGAACATCAGCGTCCTTCGGGTTTATTGGAGCAACCAGAGATCCCAGTTTGGAAATGGGAAAACATTACTATGGATCTTGTTACTAAACTTCCGCGCACAAAGAAAGGTCATGATGCCATCTGGGTAGTCGTTGATCGTCTTACAAAGTCAGCACATTTCTTGCCAATCCGTGAGGATTTTCCTACTGACAGACTTGCTCAAATCTATGTGGATGAAATTGTAGCTCGACATGGTGTTCCTTTGAACATCATTTCTGACAGAGATGCTCGTTTCACTTCTCACTTTTGGAGAACCATGCAATCTGCTATGGGGACCCAACTTAATCTGAGCACGGCTTATCATCCGCAAACAGATGGTCAATCTGAGAGAACAATCCAGACTCTGGAGGATATGCTTAGAGCTTGTGTGATCGATTTTGGTGGTAGTTGGGATTCACATCTTAAGTTGATTGAATTCTCCTACAACAACAGTTATCACACCAGCATCAAAATGGCTCCTTTCGAGGCTCTCTATGCTCGAAAATGTCGTTCACCAGTCTGCTGGAATGAGATCGGCGAGGCTCAACTTACTGGACCTGCCCTCATTTTAGAAACTACGGACAAGATCAAGAAAGTTCGTGATAACCTTCAGGCAGCTAGAAGCCGTCAGAAGATTTACGCGGACCCAAAACGCAAGGCCTTGGAATTTCAAGTCGGTGATCGTGTATTACTTAAGGTCTCACCTTGGAAAGGTGTGATCAGATTTGGAAAGAAAGGAAAACTTGCACCTAGATACGTTGGACCATTCAAGATCGTTGAAAGAATCGGAAAGGTAGCCTACAGACTTGAGTTACCTCCTGAACTAGGAAATGTTCATCCAACTTTTCACGTGTCCAATCTCAAGAGGTGTTCAGCTGATGAGAACCTCCACATACCGCTTGACGAAATTCGTGTTGGCAAAACACTGAAATTCGTTGAAAAGCCAGTGGAAATCATGGAACGTGAAGTCAAGTGGCTTAAACGCAAGCGCATTCCTTTGGTCAAAGTTCGCTGGGAAGCTAAACGTGGACCTGAGTTTACTTGGGAATGCGAAGATCAAATGAAGGCGAAATATCCACATCTTTTTCCACGAGTTTCCTCTAAATAAATTTCGGGACGAAATTTCCACAAGTAGGGGAGACTGTAACAACTGTGCTTGTAATCATTGTGAACAGTTCTATTATCAATTAAGCAATGTAATGTGATCACAATGTTTGTTTTGTTATGTTTTACATTTTTCATGTTTTGACTTTTATGTAATTTCAAACTCTATATCATTTTCTGGAGAGTTATACGCAAACTGGTGCGTAAACGTGCTCAGTTTAATGCGACAAATACTCCGGAACATCAACATATACACAACATACCTTAAATAACCTTTACATAACTTAGAAATAAGTTTTGAAGGCTTTGGTATGGCAAAAACAAGTTAATTCGCTTACAGGGACTAAATATGACAAACTGCGAAAGTATGTCAATTTGAACTGTAACGAACATTTCGGAACATAACCATAAGTTAAACACACCTTAAATATCCTTTACATAGCTTAGAAATAGGCTTTGAGGGGTTTGGTGTGCTAAAATAGACTTTTGGGTCATTAGGGACTAAAAGTGTCAAAAAGTGCACAAGTTTGCATTTTCGCGCATAACTTACGTTCTGAATCCATCTGGACATCCAAAAATTTATGTAAGCATGACTATATTATATTTTAGTGTTCTCCATAAGAAAAATCCATTCGTTGCGTCATTTGGATCGTTTTTCGCGCTTAAGCGCATTCCGTCGTAAATAAGCGAACATCGCGTTCGTACGACCAAACGAACCATCACCCGGTACATTTTTGAGCATGTTTCATGTCCACAATGTTTAGGCAACATTTTAGGGCCTTAAAGTTGGCTTTACGGGCCTTAGAAGTGTCGGAAAAGGCCTTAAACACGTGCAGGGGCTGAAACTGCCATTTTTGAAAGTTGTTTCTGATCTGTGACCCTCAGGCGGCCCGCCTGAGTTTAAGGACATCCTGAAGCGGGCCGCATGGCCCCTTCTGACCAGATTAAGTGTATTAAACAGCAGATTGCAGCTGTTTAATCCTCCACCACATGTTCTAAATTGTCTAGTCAGATGATAAGGACCATTTTTTAGGCACCACAACTTGCCAACACTTGTACGGTTACGATTAAGGCACGTTTTCCATGAAACGATCTTAACGGTGGACCTTTTACTATAAATACCCCACCCCCATGCTTCAAAATCACAAGAACTTTGATTTGAGAAACTCTAAGTTGAAACTATTGTTTCATACCTGAGATTTTTGAATCGAGGTTAGCATTCGGGGACCCTTCGTAAGTATTCTTTCGTTCTTTTCCTTATTTTATTGCTTTTCGAGTCAGAAAGTCAAACTTTGTTTGACTTTCAGCGTTGACCAGCTTATGGTCAATGCGAAGTTCGTAGGAACTTCGCAACGTGAGTGTAATCACGTTGGTTATAGTCCCTTGGGACTATGCCTACTGATTACCACGTTGTCTAGGGTCGTAGGGTAAGCGATCTAATAAATCGCTTATACCTCGAACCCGACCCACTTGGTCGATCATTAGGATCCGACCAAACACTTTAGGTGACCATTGTAGGTAGGGAATAACCTTTCGAGGTTATGCCCTATGGTCACATCGTTTAAGTAGTTGTATGATAGGTAGTTTATATGCCTTAGGTAAATTACCAGAATACCCTTTTCATGTATAATTGGTAATTAAGCATATGTAACCTAAACCTTTGTCACATAACTGATAATGTAACATGTTTAGGCATATAACACTTGTCATAGGGCTAGTTAGGCGGTCCGAACGCGTTTCGCGCGAACGACACGTTAAAGTAGCATAAGCTACCTAAACGGGTCGTAATGGGTCGTAAACGATTATGTTAGGTTTCATTTAGTATGTAGGCTTTGTTAAACCAAATGACACGAGTCTCTACACTCGTTTGGTTTACAAACCCTCATGCTACCCGATCTTCCGATTTAGGTCCGGTTTATTAACATAGTTACCTATATTAGGTGCCGTTTGATTCCGAGATCTATAGCATTACTTGGTGGTTATCTTTAGACAACTGAGCAATCTCAAGTGAGTACATAGACCCCTCTTTTACTATTTTCCAAACTGTTTTGGGGTGAAACACATGTGCCTACTTGTTACTTTCATGCTTTCCTGTTTTCACATCATATACATGCTATGTTCGTTAGTACATTATAGTACATGATTTCATTACATCTTATGCTAGGTGTGCCCATTGTGTGCATTACTTAGTACATTGTTTTACATTACATTTCATGCTAGGTGTGCCCATTGTGTGCATTACTTAGTACATTGTTTTACATTACATTTCATGCTAGGTGTGCCCATTGTGTGCATTACTTAGTACATCGTTTTACATTACATTTCACGCTAGGTATGTTCATTTGGTTACATACTTAGTGCATCGTTTTCACATGCTTACATTTTGTTATGACATTTGGTTTGTTTAACATGGAACAATACATTCATTAACATTGATCATGCCATTCGTTAGTAGGTAGTGGTACCATAGGAATTGACAACTCCCGTTCCGGACATCCCAGGGAAAGGGGATGAAAGGAATGACCGAATTCGATATACATAACTCAGATGAACCTTTAATTTGTTTAAGGGTTTATCGCCACAGTCTCAAGGCTTGGATGTATGCATTATAACAATACCGCATAGATGTTTGTATCAGTACAGCATGCATTTGTTACACAAAACATAACTTTGATTTAAACTATGCTTTACTTCAATACCTTGTTGTTGTGCATTTTTACATATGGTTTAGTTGATACATTTCACTTACCATACATGACATTTTGGTTACACATTACATGATCTACATTGAACATAAACATTTTGACATTGATATACACATTTGGTAGTTTACATTGGACATAGACATTTTGATATGGTTTACACAACAACACTTGACAATTGGTTTGTACATGAACAAGTTACATTGGTGGTTGTTTGGGTAAGTGATTTGAGTAACGATACGTGTGTAATATGATATAAACATGGTGGATACGCCGCTGGTACTTCCTATATATAAGTGTTTGTATAATATTACATAGTGTAACGTTATTTAAATCATTTCAGTATAGACATAATACATTTTATATACATAATATACTTTTCACAAGACATTGTTTTTACAAAACAGTTTATTTTATACAAACTCATTTTACCTGGTTATTCATTTAACCTTACATTTACTTATACATATCAACTGATCTTATCGTTTTTCAAATGATTTACAAGACAAAGCAAATTACAAGGTTCATGACTAAACATTTTCTCAAATACAAGTCATGAATCCTATTTTCACAAACCTATGTATCTCACAGGCATTTTTATGCTGACGTACCTATTTTCACATGTGTTTTCAGGTGCTTTTCCGTAGGATGATGATCATGACACTAGGGCGGACCTGTGCCTTAGAGACTTAAAATGAAGCTAGACTATGTTTAATTATGTTATAAACTCTTTTGTTTACTGTTCAAGACAATGTAACACCCTTGTTTGATAAATAAAATACAACTTTGTATGCCATGGTTATGAAACAATTAATTCTGTTACGACACGCCCCGATGTTTCCGCCGCGATTTGTTGTTTTACGCGGTCGGGGTGTGACATACATCACCGCCATTGCACGCTCGCTAGGGATCGTGCCCGAGAGTGATCCGGAGCTGTCCGCGCTGATCCCGTCGACTACGTTGGGCCGCGCGTCAGTATCTAGCATGCAGATCACCCGTACCTTTGATGTTGGTCTGAGGTTTAAGGACCGTGACGGGCTGATTTGGCATCCGGAGGTGTTGCCGGAGGTCATCCCGGTTGTTATTGAGGTGAGGCGTGGAGTGTTAGCCCCTCCTCATGTTCAGGAGGCCGCTCGGCAGGCTCAGCTACAGGCTCTGGGCCTCGATCAGCCTCAGGGCGAGCCTCAGGCTCAGGCTCAGGCTCAGCCTCAGCCTGTATTCGAGGATCCGGCTTAGGAGGAGCATGTCGAGGAGATCCCGGTACCACCAGTTCAGCCAGCTCCTGAGCCGCCACAGTACCCGCAACATGTTTACGCTGACCTGCCTCCGGCAGCGCGTGAGGTGGCTCGGGACTTCGACCTGCGCCTCAGACGCCAGGGCGCACGCATTGACTGGATCGTCGAGACGCTCGTTGCTCTACGAGAGCTCGCTGGGTTGCCTCCACTTCCCCTCCCACCGTCCCCACCGCACGAGGATTAGTACCTTAGTTTGTTTGTTTAGTGTTTTGTTATGTATTATGTACTCAGTTGTACCTTTTTGTTTTGTATGTACAAACTGATATATATATATATATATATATATATATATATATATATTGCAGTTAATCTTCTATTTACATCACGTTGGTTTTGGATTGTTTACGTTTAATTCTTATGGCTTTCTGTACATTTTATTTAACGTGTTCGTTTAATTTAACAAAATAAACTACGTTAAGAGTTTATAAAGACGCACTTATATTATATACGTTCTATAAAAATAATGACGTAAAAAAACGTAATTATAAAACAACTATGAATTATATGTAATACTAATATTTTATAATAATAATAAAACTCAAATACAATTTTTTCCTCCAAAAAACAATACCAAACTAACCCACATCCCACCTATTTCCAAAAAAAAAAACAACAAACCAAAGCGCCGCGCTATGGCCACATTGGGGCGTTTAGGCTTGGTCAACAGACAAGGACTGACTCTGTTGACCAAGCCCTAAGCGCCCCGCTGTGGCCATAGCGCGACGCTTTGGGTGTGCGAAAAGACAAATGGTGTGTGCGAATAGATCAGACCATATTTTTTTCTTCAAAACCCTTGAAACTTGAATTTAAAAAATAGTTGAAACTCGCATGCCAAAAAAATGGTAGTACGATGAAAACATGACCAACAAACTCCACATGCTATCTTCCTTTAGCTAATAACATATATCAATATCTTAATAATGATTATCTTATTTGGTAATAATTATATGTACTATAAAATTAAAAAAATGATGAAAATTGTATTATAATGAATACCAATTCTATCATAACAATGTATAATACGGAGTTCTATTAAAAATAGAGCATTTTTCTAGAAAAGTAAGCGAGTGGTGGTACTATAACGATGTCATGACAAACTGATTCCGACCAAACAATATCAGTGTCGATATCGATATTATCAAAACCGGTATCAGTATTCGATTTTCTGGTTTTAAATTGATGTAAAAATATGTTTATATCCTTTAAGCCATATCACGACCTGATCTTTTGTGTTTTCACTTTCTGGTGTCATATCGAGTATTGATACCGTAACGAACCGAACCAGTATCGACTAGTTATGTAAACGAGGAAAGTTTGTATTATAGCAAAATGATATACACACATATATATATACACACACATGGTGGGGTTAGGCTACAAAATGTGTTTTTTTTTCTAAAAGGTGTAAGAAGTGGTGTGGACCTTTAGATTAGAATAATTAATGGATTAGATTAAAGGAGTTGCAATTTTGTAATGTGTTTTTAAATTTACTGATTGATTTCTTGTATTAAGGGGATAAAGATAAATTCAACGCGTAATAAATTCAAGAAACTCACATGCAAGTTTTCCTTGTCTTTTTTGAACGTCAATAACTTTTTTATACGTAATTTGTTTTTAAAAAGGTTATACTACAATTACAAACGTTTTTTTATCTTTAATATGAGTAACATATATATAGGGTGGGGTTTCTAGAGTGAACACTAGTGTCTTTGTGAACTGAGTGAACAAATCCTGGCCATTGATTTACATCATCAAATCATAAAATACACTATCGTACTTTCATCATACACTGGTGTATCATCAAATCTTGGCCATTGATTTACATTTGTGTATTAGTAATTAAGGGATATGATTAGTTCACACAGTTCACTATCAAGTGGGTTGTTCACAAATGAACCTAACCCTATATACAGGCACATATTTCAACTAGGTGTTTTTAGTCCATGGTGATTTTGGTTCTATTTATACATTGGTGCTAAAATTATAACATGTATGTCGTGTTTTATTTTGTTGTTAACAAATGGTACATAGTGGATTATTTTGCAGACACATGGTGATTTATTTTGCATGATTGTGTAATTTACTCTAATACAATCATAATTATTATAATTATTGAGAATTACCACATGTCACAAAATTGCGGCTTCTCACACTTTATAGAAATTTTAGACTTTATAACTAACTTCTAACGTATACACATATATAATTACAAGTTACAATAAAAAAAAATTAGTTAATTAATTTACTTGTGTTGAAATACATACCTGTAGATCCTTGAGCCAAACGAGTTTTATCGGTAATTTTACTGTCGTGCCTATGGGCGGGTGGGTTACCGGATTTTCCTCGGAATTAGTGGTGGACCCGGGTTACCCTTGGAGTAATCCGTTTGGTCCAGTGAGTGCCCCAAGAGTGCTAGGGATTGATCCTGTTAGCCGTTAAAAAAAAATTAGGAAAATTAAATATATGAAAGGATAAAGTGCATTGAATGAGCCTTACTATTTAAGAGAAGAACTAGAATTACGACCCGCCGCAATGCGGCGGGGATTCTTTAGTTATAACTAAGTCGATTTAGGACGCGCACGTTATGTTGAACCTTTCAAACGGAAAAAAATAGACGATGTAAAAACGTTCACCCACACACGTACGTTGCGTCGTGTTAACTCGCAAAATTTAGAACGAAACGTAAAAACGTTAAACCAAAGACGCACGTTTCGATGTGTTTAGTCACAAAATTTAGAACGAAGCATAAAGCGAAAAATTTGCGGAAAATGAAAATTATAAAGGACCAAAGTTGAAAGTAAAAAAAGTTGTGAGGATAGATTGCAAAAGATAAAAAGTTTTATGTTAAAAGTAAAAAAACAAATAGTTTTGCGTTAAAGGTAATTTATGAAATACATTTGAGTGAAAAGTAAAAAATCATTTTTTTTTGAAAAACCCTGAAAGCCAAGGTTACAACAACCATATGCATAACCATTTTTTCTTTGAAAAACTCTCAAAGCCAAGATTACAACACATAAGTAAAAAAAATCAAAGTGGTTAAATCGCAAAAGATGGAAACTTTTGAATTAGAAGTGAAAAATTAAATTAATCAAAGGGGTTAAATTGTATAAGATGAAAACTTTTGAATTGGAAGTGAAAAATCAAATTAATGAAAGGGGTTAAATTAACAAAGATTAAAACTATAAACTTAAATTGTCAAAGATTAAAACTTTAAGGTTAAAAATGAAACAAAGATTAAAACTTTAAACTTAAATTGTCAAAGTTTAAAACTTTAGGGTCAAAAAGGAAAATTCCATTTATTTTAAAAGCTCCCAAAGCCAATTGTACAACTCTCATATGCATAAATTAGTTGCTTTTTAATAAGGTTATAATGAGTCTTACTATTTTGAGTGTCAAAAACATCTATGAACAGTGAAAAGAAGTTTATTAGGCCATGTGTAATGGGCATTATAAGGGCATGAAAAGGTTTGATAATGCCCTTAACACCACCCCCTTTGTCATTATAGAGGCATGAAGAGGGTGGGACATTTCTATAATAATGCCCAAAGAGAAGAAAAATAATGGAAAGTAATAAATAAAATGGGCATTAACCATTACACATTTTTTAAAGGGGCATTATGATGATGATGTGGTGAAAAATGCCCCTTAGTAGGCATTAACCATTACCTATGATCTTAGTCAAACTGCAATATGCAAATATTTCCATGTTACGCGACCATATATTTTTGGTGGTGCTTGTTAAATAAAGGCCAATTGGATTTTAACACCTCAAACTTTGAAGAATTGGCCGATAACACCCGCAACTAACACTTTGATCTGTGACACCCCAAACTTTTAATTTTGTTTGTCATTTCACCACTCAGTTAAAAAAATGAGTAATTGAGTTAGTCTTCCATCCTAGCTGGCATTATTAATCCTACGTGGCACCCATGACGTGGCAAACACATGTTATAAGAAGCAAATGGTAAGATGAGGTGGATTATTTGGAGAGTTATGTGTATATTTTAATTACTGTAATTAATATATACATATGTATAGGTAATCTCTCAAATAAAAAACCCTGCTCAAAATCAAATCATCATCATCTTCATCGCCAAAATCAAATCATCATCATCTTCATCGTTCTTCATCTTCACCCCAAAATTAAATCATCATCATCTTCATCGTTCTTCATCTTCACCCCCAAAATCAAATCACCACCGATTTACAGCCACCACCCTCGAATCATCATCATCTTCATCGGTTCACCAACAACCACCTCCCGCCACCACCCTCCAAACCCACAACTTCCGATTCAAGCCTTCAAACAGATCTGCAAATCGGGAAAAAAACCCACTGCCGCGTCGCTCGAAACTGGTCCCCGATTCCGTCACCGCCGCCGCTGCGGCGGCGCCGCCCCCTCTTCCTCTCCAGTTTGTCTCTCTATCTCCGACTTCCTCTCTCCTGTCCCTCTGTCGCTTGTCAACGTCGTGCGCCGCCATCACACAATGGTGGCCGGCTGTTTATTCGAGTTAAGGGGATGTGTCGGGTGGTTGTTTAATCTGAGCAGGAGATTTAGGGGTGTGGTGGGGTGGTTGAAGTCATCGGAGGAGAAGATCCCGCCGTTAATCGGCGACGGAAACCAGAATCCAGTGACCGGATTTATCTAGGTAAAGAATGAGAGGGAAAGAGGTAGCAGAGCCTGGTGTGCGTGTAGTTTGAGTTGTGAAACTGAGGGTTTCAAATTGGAAGAACATGGGTTATATACCCATGAATGTGCAACATCAGCAAAAATAGTCCACGTAGGATGCCAGCTAGGATGGAAGACTAACTCAGTTAGTCATTTTTTAACTGAGTGGTGAAATGACAAACAAAATTAAAAGTTTGGGGTGTCACAGATCAAAGTGTTAGTTGCGGGTGTTATCGGCCAATTCTTCAAAGTTAAAGGTGTTAAAATCCAATTGGCCTTAAATAAATAATATGCACATACACCCCTAAACCTTTTAACTACTATACTTAACCCTCCATAATACAACTATTACAATTGGGTCCTTCATAAAAAGATGCAACAAAAGAGGCAACTTCTATCTTCTACTGGCTCAAAATATCAATTTCCTTTTTAGATCTTTGTGTTTATATTTTATCAGAGAAAAAAATGTTTAATCCATTTTAGATATGACTATCTAAAAAAATAAAGACTAAAAAACTACTATTTTTTCAAACTTAATAATAGAAAATATATTACTTTTAGAATTAGAGAAACAAAAAATGACTACCTTTTAAATTTTAGAAAATAAAAACAATTTTAATTTATATCTTCATTAAAAATTCTCTGATCATCCACCTTTAGTCACAGCCGTCATCGCCGATTTTATTTGTGTTAGCGAACACGTTCCTTCCCTTAGTGAACGAACACGAATATAAAATGTCGTTCGGTAAGTGTTCATAAACCGTTCGTGAACATATTATATCCTTAACGAACGATTGTTCGTGTTTATTCGGTTCGTTTATAGCCCTTATAGCCCTGGTCACAAAATATATATTCAACCCTATCTTTTTCATTGATCTCGATTTTCATAAACAATGTTACACGTACAAACATTAAAATGGGAAAAGTATCTCCCTACCAACCACTAACTACACAACCCTCATAGCCGCAAATTATGACCGTCAACTTATACAAAACAGTAAAATATATGACACACAGTCCCTACGTGTGTATTTCTTTGAATCTGCCATATTCTCGATTCCTTAATCAGGCATCACTTGTTAGTTGTTACCAAGTACACTCTGAACAAACCTGATTGAATCAAACGATGTACAATCGATGAAACTTGTTGCGATATTGATTGATGGTGATCGAGCTACATTCAGGGGCGGAGCTAGTGTATTAGAAGGGGTAGCACGAGCTATCCCTCAACCCCGTCTCCGTACCGTTTTCGTAGTGTAAAAAAATAAAAAAATTTCCGGTTTTATATAGGATACCCCTGATCCCCCAAAATAAATAAATTGGGATGCCCTGAAATTTTGGGTTAGCTCCGCCACTGGCTACATTCATCCTCTAAAAGCCAAGCCTCCAAATTGTCTGTTTTCTTCTTGCTATTAGGGATGTCCATGATCCGTTACAGTTGATTTTGATGAAAATTTTGGACCGAATGGTATAACTACAATGTTGAGAAATGCCAAACCAAACAATATTTGTCGCTTGACTGCATAAGAAATAAGTTGTCGCTTTAAACCCTCAAACACTTAAGTGCCTCTCAAATTTTTTAATTATATACTAAAATCGCACATTAGTTTTCGATTATTTGAATATGGTTTTCCAAGTTTTAGTCTTGTCAATATATCAATAAATGTTGGAATAAATAATTTATGCTTCTTATCTTTGTGATTGTTTTTTACGTGTCACAAAATGGATACAAGGCCAGGCGGGGCGGATCAAAAATAACGCGTGGAACTTAAAAAATAACGCGTGGAACTACATATATAACGCGTTATAGTATAACGAAAACATGATTTCGTTATTTTTTCCACGCCGTGATGGTTTTATTTGTAAGTGTAATTGTTGGTTGGGGGGAAATTGTTGGGTGTGGTGGTGAGTGATGACCACCCCCACTAAAAAAGGTTGCGAGTGATGGAAAAATGGTTGCTGACATGGCGGAATATGATTGGATATTGTGAGTGATGGAAAAATGGTCACTAGTGACCACCCCCCTCCCCTTAGTAGGTGATTTAGGATTTAGCTTCGTTCAATTTTTTTTTAGTTTTGACGAGAAGAACAAAAATCTATACTATATAATAAAAGAAACATGTTTTGGGACACTTGTCATTCTCTCATTTAATTGATTAAAATTATTAATAATACTAAAAATAATAATATTTAATCTAAATTAATACAAATTCTTATTATTAATAATATTTAATCAAGTCTAAAATCTAATCTAATACAAATTTTTATTATCAATAATATTTAATCAATTTAATCAAATCTAAAATCTAATCTAATACAAATTTTTATTATCAATAATATTTAATCAAATCTAATACTTCAAGCTTCAATAATACCCATTAGTCTATTACAGGTGGCCTTACGAAAATAAAATAAAAACTGGTTAAAGTAATTAGTTTTAATACTTGATAATTAGCTCTACTCATAGTCAGCAATATACTAAGAAATTATCTCATTAACAATATACCGTCAAAACGTGGAAATCAATATACTAATGAATTTACATAATCTATAATCAAATCTGACCATACAAATTTAACCTATATGTATCATGTACAGTCAAAACCTGGAAAGCAGCCTTTTCTTAAGTATACCTCCTCTTTTATTTTAAAATTATTAAAAGTCCGAGTCTCTATATATAAAATAAACCTGTTTTGGGACACTTTTCATTCTCTCATTTAATTGATTAAAATTATTAATAATACTAAAAATAATAATATTTAATCTAAATTAATACAAATTCTTATTATTAATAATATTTAATCAAATCTAAAATCTAAACTAATACAAAATTTTATTATCAATAATATTTAATCAAATCTAATAAGAATTCATATGAATTCCAAAGTTGATATTAACTTTCAAATAATTAAAAAAAAATCTGCCTAACATCACAAATGTTTCTGTTAAATTCGATTAATTAATTTGTTCAACAATCACTATTACCTTTATCATTCGGTATGGTTAACCGATTTATCATAATACAGCCTCCCATCTATTCAATAATATGATTTTTCAATCATATGATTTTTCAATCTTATATTAACTAAATATATAAAGATTAATATTCAATCTTATCCTACTTTAAATATAAAAAAAGCAGTTAGTTCAGATTAATATTCAATCTTATCCTACTTTAAATATAAAAAAAATCCGTTAGTTTTTTTAAATATTTTTTTTTATTATTTGGTATATAAAATCATATTTAGTCAACCCATGTAACACACGGGGGTTTTTAAAAATATAACTTTTTTTTATTATTTGGTAAACAATGTTACATTTATTCAACCCGTGTAATACAATGGTTTTAAAGATATTTTTTTATTATTTAATATATAAAATTACATTTCTTCAACCCGTGTAATAAAGGAGGCTTTTAAAAAGATAATGTTTTATTATTTGGTATATAAAATTCATTTATTCAACCCGTGTAATACACGGGGTTATAACCTAGTTCTATATACTTAAAAAGAGTTCTCTGCTCCATAATTAATGATATGTAAAAACAAAATAATTTTATACGCCGTTTGAAAAAAAAAAACTTTTTTTTTTTGAACGGTGAACTTCATTAAAACGGCTAGTCCTCAAAACGAGGACGGCCAAGAAAACGATTACAACATATACAATGGGAAAACAGCCCAATCCTTCCACATAATAGAGTTAAACCTAGATCGATTCTTAAGCCATAAAAAAGAAAGGGATTTAACTAAAGCCACAACATCGGCTACCTTAGGCGTAGTGTTGTCGAAGACCTTTTTATTTCTAGCATTCCAAATCGCCCAACACGTCGTCATTACAATCCCCCATATAACTTTCTTCGCCCACTTCGGCCCTTGCACATTCTTGTAAAACTTGAGCAAATCTTTAATGTCAACGATCATAACATAGTCGAGTTTACACCATTTCCAAATAAGGCTCCATACTCCAAACGCAAAACCACAGTTTACGAACACATGGGCACAGTCTTCATCATCCACATCACATAAAGAACATGTTGTAGCCGATACAAAAATCTGCCTCCTTTGAAGTGCAAGCCGGGTCGGAAGACGATCCATTTCCGTTCACCACATATGAATGTTAATTTTGAGAGGGACCCAAGATTCCCATTTGAAAAGTTGCGTCCGGTGATTGTTTCGGTCTTTCCTCATCATTTTTTTGGCATCAGCGACTGTAAAGTGAGGATTGCCTTCTACATCCCACATCCACACATCCTTATTTCCTGCAAAAGAACCCATGGACAACATGAAATTAACGTCTTGCATTTATGAAATTTCTTCTACTGTGGACAGACAAGCATTCCAGCCAGAACCCAGAGAGTGAGTTGCTCCAGTTCTCTGAATTCGCTCTGAAATAGTGCAGTTTTTATTGTTTTCCAGGGCAAAAAGCTTCGGCCATCTGTCCATCAAGAGTTTATCGCCAAACCACCTATCTTTCCAAAATCGTAATGACTCTCCATTTCCAAGCTTGCCTTTAAAGAACCAATGCGCCTGCTTCCCACCAATTTGAAGCTGATCAATCACTGAAACCAAAGACTTCCAGCAGCCGGTCAAGTTTCGAGTGACCGGGAGAAAAATCCACTTGTTTCTACCACCGTGAATTGCCTCAATAACGTTTCGCCAAAGACTTCTTTGTTGATTTTTGAAGCGCCAGGCCCATTTCAATAATAAAGCCGCATTAACATCACTAAGCTTCGAGATACCCAAACCTCCTTCGCGTTTAGGCGAAGTGACCACGTCCCAACATACCCAATGAAGCTTTTTTTTTGTCGATTGTACCATCCCACAAAAAAATTCCTCATGAGACTCTCCATTTTTTCAATCACATTTTTAGGTGCCTTGTATAAAGATAAATAGTAAATGGGAAGACTAGATAGAACCGATTTCACCAAGGTCAAGCGCCCACCCATAGATAGTTTTTTCGCTTTCCAAGAGGTTAGGTGATTTTGAATGGTCTCTATAACCGGACTCCAATGAGCGATCTGGTTCATGTTCGCTCCCACTTTGATTCCCAAATATTCAAATGAAAAATCACCGATCTTGCAACCAATAGACCCGGCTAAATTGTTCAAATCATTACCTTTAATACCCATACCATATAAGTGGGACTTGTGTATGTTTATTTTCAATCCGGAGCACAAGTAAAAAATTCTAAGCAAGCGAGATGTCTTCTTCATGTTAGCTTTGGACCATGTCCCAACTATTAAAGCGTCATCCGCGTAGAACAAGTGGGAAAGAGTAGGACCACCATTCGGTAGCCGAATACCTTCAAACTCACCCAACTCCGTCGCCTTATTAAGAATGGAAGCCAAAGCCTCCATCATAATTAAGAACAAGTATGGTGATAAAGGATCTCCTTGCCTCACTCCTTTCTCGCATTGGAACTCATAGGTGGGGGAACCATTTGCCGAAGCAAGGATGCCTTTTACCCAAAGGCACCATTTCGGTGGAAATCCCATTTGGCTCAGAATAGATAGTAAAAAACCCCAATTGACGTTGTCAAAAGCCTTCTCGAAATCAATCTTTAACATAAAAGCTTGTTCCCCACTTTTCTTAATCCATCCAATGACCTCATTTATAATCAAAGGGCCATCTAAAATGAAACGATCCTTTAGAAAAGCCGTTTGCGTGTGAGAGATCACCATCCCAATCACTTTACTCATTCTTCCCGCAATAGTTTTGGAGATGGTTTTACTTACAACCCCTACCAAGTTAATGGGTCTATAGTCTTTCAACCCCAATGGGGTCTTAGACGTAGCAATGAGCGTTATAAAAGAGGTGCTACATCCTCTATTTATAACTCCCGTTTGGTGAAAATCCCCCATTAACCGAAAGAAATCATCCTCAAGACATCCCCAGAATTGTTTTACAAACCTGAAATTAAAGTCATCTGGGCCTGGCGCTCTATCAGACCCACAGGCGAAGACGGCTTCTTTAATCTCCTCTTTAGAGAACGGTGCAATCAAGTTCTCCACACAGTTCGGATCCAACACATGAATGTTACTGCAAGTGATACTCGGTCTACTCTTATGCTATTCAGAAAAATGACGCCTGAAGTGTTTTAAAACCTCCCTTTTCACCAAGGCCGGTTTGGCCACCCAATTACCGTCAACCATTAAACCTGGAATAGCATTGGACGCCTTCCTACCATTGATAAATCCCATCTAACCCGGGACTTTTGAACCAAGTCCCTATGTTTATACCAGTGAAGCTGACCTAATTCTTTTTTGCTTTCTTCCCATACCCAAATTTCCTCTTCTTCTAGATCTCGATCTTCTATGATTTTTTCAAGTCTCTCAATATCATCTTTCAAACTGACCAAGTCTTCATCTTCCTTCTTTAAAATAGATTATATAATTTAACTTATTATATAATTTAAATTATTTAATCAACAAGATGTAATAACTAATCAATATAAAGCCTTTATTGATATAAAATTTGACTTACTAAAACTTTCAATAAAACAATACACTTAAATTTTCAATAAAAGAATACACTCTTACACATCTATAACAAGTTAGAACATCAAATAAGATTAGCGAACCAATGATTTGGTGGCCCATTGACAAAAGTAAAGCCTTTAGAAACATTTAGGTTTGGAGTTTTTGAATTTAAATCCCATAGATAAATTCGTATAAAAAAAGGTTTAGCGAACTTTTATTATGATGGCATCATCAAATACCAAATCTAATATTCTAATCTATGGGTTTCCTTATTATAATCTTAGCTTATGTTTAGGAATTGACACCTGAAATCAAGCATGACCAAATTTGAGTAGAACGAAGTTAAATATCCAAGTTAAGCTATAATCCATTTGCATATAGAGAAATACGAAACACCAAACACATAAACATTGATACTCTTATTGTTTTCTATGTGATACGTTATGGTACTTTGCATTTTCAGTGACAGATATCTATCTACAGTTAATTTTGTAATAAACGTAATTCATTTATTCGTTTATTACATATAAATCATGTTTTCATAATAATTATTTTTTATCAATTTATTTTACACCATTGTTCACTACGACACTTAAACCTTCAATACACCGCTAGTTTGGTTCATAAAGATTAATTGATTGCTATTTGTGTTGGAAAAGTCTGAAAAAAATCCCATCTTGAAGAGTATATTGATTGCTGCTGTGGTCACATGATTGTGTATGTGAATCCAATCATTTTTTTTTTCAAAATATTTAATTCATTGATTAACTGCAGCATTACGTGCCGCTTGATAGCCATGTATTTTCTTTTCTATGTGAATCCAATCATTTTTTTCTCTCTAAAATGTGTTTACTAATCTTCATGATAGCGAAGAAATTAATTTTGTCGATTAATTGGTAAATAATAATATTTTATCCTGTTCATATATTTTAAAATCATTTCACACACACACAAAAGCAATAGATGTTAATTTACACATAGCATATTTTACCACACATTATGAAAATTATATAATTTTGTCTCTAAAAGAGTATTATGTTAAGAACACATCTACAACTTGATTTAATAAATATGATTTAGGTCTATATCCCTCAAAGTATATGTGTTTATAAATAATAATCATATTTGTCAATTAAACTCTTAAGCACCATCGAGGTGTAATGTGCTTTCAAGCTCTCTTTCCTTTAAATAATTATTAAAATAAGATCAAGAGAGTTTTGTAAGCAAAAACAATAGATTAATTTAAAAATTGACTTGAGATTTGAGAAGAAATGATTTTAAAAATTAAAATCTAACTTCATGAAACACGGGTTGAATGTCAAACCCCACTCTACTTTAGCGTATATCATACATTTACATTATGTCACCTAGGGAACATAGTTATACCCCATGACATATGCTCAATTAAGACTGTGGATCACAAAAAAGGACATGAATCCGAACCCGACGGGTAAAACTGAAACTTATAACATACCGGACGAGAATTTAGAATGAGGCTGGGTACGAATTACTTTTTAATAATTTCTCGGCATGAACGAATTACTTTTTAATAATTTCTCGGCATGATATTCTAGGAACACCATTCATCTAATACTAATAAAAGATTCCATATAATGCCATGTGGCATTCTCTAATTTAATTTATTTATATAATGCCATGTGGCATTTTCTCATTTAATTTATTTATATACTAAATTAATACTATATTAATATATATTAGATTAATCTCTAACATTACTAATTATTGATACATCTAATAATATATAAATAAATAATTGTTATACATTATCCGATTTATCTTTGTGTCAATTTCTTAAAAAAAAAATTAATATTAGATGGATTTTGTCTTTGTTTTCTTTTTTTCATTAAAATATTTAAATTATAAACTGATAAATAATTAAATGAGTATTTAAATTACATTGATAAATAATTAGATGAGTATTTAAATTAAATTTTATATAATCATTAACTTATATTTTAATTGATGAACATAATAATTAAGTTATTTCTAATTATTGTAGATATTTTTATAGCATCTTAAGTTTACATTTAATCAGCGGGATAACCTAACGGTACGGATTTTAGTTATTGACAATAACAAATATATGATTTGAAGTAATAATTACTAAATCCCCTGTGCGATTGGGAATTCAATTTCGATCGACATCGTTTTAGTTCATTACGGTAAGGACACTCTGTATAACAAACAAAAAAAAAACCAAAGAAATAAAGTCGTTAAACTTCAGAGTATAAAAATTTTGTGATCATTTAAAAAAAATGTCTAGACTTTAATATTCTTGTCACAAAAACACAAAAGAAAAGAAAACATTATATTAAAGTGAAAACAGTTAATGAAATCTATGCTCAAGCTGATGTTTAATATGTAGAAGTACTAACATATTATTCATGTTAGTGTTTCATTTCAAGTTATTTATAATTTAAGTTGTCTAAATTGTAAAGTTTAACTTACGTATTTAATGATAATTAGCAATAATTATCCTTTATATATCAGCCTCTTAATATGTGTAAATTATTTCAAAATTATTATATTTTTCTTTAAATTTCAAAGAAAAAACTTTGACATTTTCTTGATTATGGGTGGTTTAATTTAAGCAATTTATTTAATATTTAACATCTTTTACTTACGTAAGATATTTTATTTATTCAACCCATGTAATACATGGGTCTATAAGCTAGTAAGTTAATATAGAACACTTTATATTAAAATACATAAAGGATGATTATAGTGCTTTGTTATAAATGATTTTAAAAAAACAGAACGACGGGAACACTTTGAATGTTCCTCCGGAATACAACGATCACTGCGTTGTACTCACGGAGAAGATCGGCTTGAATGCTTGAAATCGCAGTTGAAACGGGTAGCAAAAGTGAACTCTTGATCACCAAAAAACGATTTGTGTGTTTTGGAGATTTGTTGTGTATTCGTGAGTGTTTTAGTATGTTTTCAACTACGGTAATCCTTTTGATTTTATACTTCAAACCAAAATACAAAATTGTCCAAATATTTAACTAATTATCAATGTGAGGTTAGCTCACTTGATAGAGACACATATCTCTTAGAGAGGTCTTAGAAACCTCAGCAAAAAAGGAGTTTTGTAATATTTGGTGTAAAGTATAGCAGAGTAATATTTGTTGTTCAAAAAAAAATAACTAGTTTAAGAGAAAAAGTTAAATTGTTATAAATGTTATTAATAACAATTTAATTGGTTTAACGATTATTTATCACTGATCGTAACGGTAAGACCATTTAAACAAACAACTTTAAGGTTTGATATCTTGTTAACTTAGCTCCGTTTTGGACATGATTTGGTTTGTTACGAACCTCTCACATTGTAGAACACAAGCCCAATCAATAACAATTATATTATAATAATGGGCAAATCTCATAAAAACCCAACATACTTTTTATTTTTTCTTACAAAAGTACATCCACTTTTTTGCACATAAAAAACTAACATATTTTTTTTTTATTTCATAAAAGTCCTTTAACAACTTTTTGCATAATAAAGTCCCTCCAAATGGTAAATTTAAACAAAATTATTATTATTTTTACTTATTAATACCACGCAAGAAAAGAATTGAGACGAATTAATTTTGAACAACAAATATTACTCTGCTGAGTCTGCAAGCATGATTCTGACAGCTTCAATCAAAGTTCTGTTTTTCCTTTTAGCCACCCCATTTTGTTCTGGTGTCCTTGGGATGCTGTACTGTCTCACAATCCCTTTTGACACACAGAAATCATCCAACTCCTTATTTTTGAATTCTGTTCCATTGTCACTCCTAAAGACTTTTACTGGAAGGTCAAATTGCTTTTCAACTTGTTTTACAAAGTCCTGCAAGATACCTACAGTCTCATCTTTGGAGCGTAAAAAGTAAGTCCATGTAAACCTTGAAAAATCATCAACTATAACAAGACAATATCTCTTCTTTTTAAGACTCATGATTTTTACAGGGCCAAACAAGTCCATGTGCAACAATTGTAAGCACTGACTAGTTTTGGACTCTTCAATGGATTTGTATGAGCTTTTATGTTGTTTACCTTTTAAACAAGAAACACAATGCTCATCACATGTGAAGGTTTTTGGTGGAAGTCCTCTAACAAGACCTTGTTTAGAGAGTGTGGTGATAGTTTTAAGATTTGTATGACCAAGTCTTCTATGCCATTATGTTAGTGCACTATGTCTATTGACTCCGTCTTGTATCGAGTCATGTAATAGGATAGGATAGAATGACCAGTGCTCAAAGTGCTAGAAAGTGAAATTTATAAATAAGTTGGTAATTTCGCTTGAAGCTGACAAAGACCATTTCAAGCGAAATCAACAGAGCTGATTTCGCTTGAAGCTGCCTTGGTCAGTTCAAGCGAAATCACAACTAGTATATATAGGTGAGCACTTGATTCATTTAATAGAAAACCAGGTCTTGTGTTCGGTAACGAGGTGCTGCCGAATTGTCTCCAGGTGCTGTAATTCTATCAGATTAATACAAGAGACAGTTATAATTACATCGAGCGTCCGTTTCATTGATTCCGCCTTTGATTCGGATAAACAACTCTTCTGATCGACTCATTCGGGTCATACAACGATCCTACAAGTGGTATCTGAGCTCAGGAAGAAGAGTTTAGCTTGATATCATCTATTTTCTGACTTCTACACCTTTTTCATATTGGACAAGATTTCATGGTCAAAATGGATTGAATTTTTCACAGAACTTGCGAAACAGTGTATTAACAAACCCTTGAGAGTTTCAGATCAAAATTCGAAGTAAAAATGACAAAATTGGACCAAAAATGAGATTTCGCTTGAACGAAAATTCTGTTTTCGCTTGAAGAGTCTGATTGATTTCGCTTCAAATCTTCATTTCGCTTGAGAATTGCATGAGATTTCGCTTGAATCTACTATTTCGCTTGAAGATTCAGTTTGAAAGTCCTGATTCCGCTTGAAAGTTGAATACCGCTTGAAAGTCTTATTTCGCTTGAAAGTTCAACAAGTGATTTCGCTTGAAAGCTGATATTCAGCTTGAACAACTGATTTCGCTTGAAAGAGTTATACAAGTGATTTCGCTTGAAAAGAGGAATTTTGTGTCGAAATCATTTCACATCAACCGAGTGTCAATCTGTTTTGGAATATTTGATATTATTGATTCTGGTTGTGTTTGTTTGATTGTCTCCAGGTTTACATCATGGCTGAAGAGTTTTTCAACACGTTTTACAATGCGTTTACCTCGGATACAATGGATGCTTCAGAGGTTACACCTAAAGCGATAACTAAAACGATCAAGGATAACATCAAACATGACAACTTTTATGGAACCTATTCAAAACCTCCGAAGCTGGATAACTGTAACACCCCGAAAACGGGTTTGGTAATTAAACCCCGTTAATACTAAAGAGCGGGTAGAATACCGTTAGCAGAAAAGATTAACCCGAAAATTATTAGGATTCAAATAAATAAGCCTAATAATAAATAAAAAGAGAGCAAACGACTTGAGAAGACAAAGTTTATAAGGCCCGAGTTAACGGGAGTTAAAATAAAACGGGTTATAATTTCCCGAACCCATTAAAATAACTAGGAATAAAAATAACCTAGTTAGAAAGAAGCCTTGTAGTAATATGTTAGAAGGTTAAAAAAAACACCTAAAATAAGAACCTAATAATAGTTTGGGGACCAAAGGTGTTAAGTTTGAAACTAATATTATTAAAACAAAAACAAAACACCAAACACACATGTCTGGTTCGATCAAAAACACAGGGGCGACCAAACATCCTCCACCAAACCCTAGTTCATGCAAATTGTCCAAATTGAATGTCAAAATCAATCCCAAATCAAAATCCGAGCACGAATTAGTGATCTCCACTGAAAAAGGAGTCACAAGGTATGTAAATTTCATGAGAAATCTCTAGTTGAATTTCTGAGTAAACCTAGAGAATTCAAAAATTGTTGATGCATGCTTGTTATATGGATGAAATAGGAACATTGTAGTGTTTAGGAGTAAACCATAGACAAGTATATATTGAAATCATGCCTAGCTCAAGTAAATTCAGATTTTGTTGATGCTAAATTCATGTATGAGATGCTTTTAGGGTTTTGATTGCTAAAAAATAGTGTTATGATGTCAAGAACATGCTTAAATTGAAAGCTGAATTCAAACGACTCTTGATCAGAATTTACAGCCGACTTCTATTGGCTGTAACCTGGACAAAACTTGACAAAACATGTTTTTCTTGAATCTAAAATGTAATTCCAGGAAATATCTTTAAAACCCCACTGGATTTTTTTGACGAAAACTGAGCGTTTTATGAATTTTTCCGTATCAAAGGTTCAAGCTGCGTTTTCTGACAGAATTTGCAGCCCATTACGAATGTCATAACTCAACTTAGGAATTGAGTTATGATCTCAAATTCTTACTGTAGAAAGTTTTAAATGATTAAAAGAATCGCCAATTGGAATTTCATCAATCGGATAAACGAGGAATTTTTAATGAATTTTTCCGTAAGCTGCAGTCAGAAGTGACGAATCTGATTGCAGCTTAGTAGATGAATTTTTACGAATTTTTTGTAAAGAGTTAGATCTTGAAATTTTAACACAAGGTCTAACCCTCTGAGAGGTACGCCACATAAAAAAATCATAATTTTTGAAGACTTGTAAACAGGTTAAACAGGTCACCAAAAATAGCCTATTTTCAGTGATACGAAACTTGATTGTTGATGTTATAAATTATGCCCACAATGTTCATATGTTGAAATTATGAATCAAACGCGTAATTTCCTAGTTCGACTAATTACGTGCAATGTGGGGTAATACAAATTTTAATTATGAAGTCGATTTAGCTTATATGCACATATCATATAATTAAGGGTAGTTAACTTTTGAAAAGTTAAACTAACCATGGACGGAGTCGAATAGTAGTTTTGACATAGAAAATACGTAAGGTGGAATAGTCGTGGTTATAATGACTAATCTAACCACCTTGTGAATTATGATGATAGTTTGACTCTTGACAAGCTAGATGGAGGCTTGGAAATGAAGCGGGTCAAACGGAGCAAGTACAAAAAGGAAAGCGTAATTTGGATGCGAGGTAAGTAAAAGCTTACACCCTTTTTAGTATACATCAGTTGTGTGTACTGAAAATGAATAAGGAAAAGTTAGTAATAGAGTTATAATGTTCCGACGCAAATAATATGAGTCGGAACTAGTGTAATGGTGAGAAATCATAAACAATGGCAAAAAAAAGGGTAAATTGGTAAATTAGTCAAGTGACGATGAACTAATAAGAAATTTTGAAACATTACGTTATGGTGTAAACCGGAATGGGTAAAAGGGCGAGATGGTAACTAGATATCATCTCATAATGAAAAATGGTCGTTCGGACTAAACGGGTCAAATGACATTGGCAAGATCATTTAACAATATTAATTGATGATCGCTTGTTGAGTTTTGTGATTACAGGAAATATCATACGGTTCGCGTTGGTATTAATTAGAAATTAATAGTGAGAGATATTTAAACGGGTCAATCCTATGACTCGAGCCAGGTACGCATATTTAGAAATTATTGTTAAAGGCGATATTTTTGGTCAAATATTAGCGAAAGTCCTTCGTCGTAAAATGAAGGACTAAAATTGACCAAAAAGCCCTTGATGGGAAAACCGGGCAAACGACCCTTAGAGGTTGTTTAGGAATTTGCATTAAGATTACGAAATATAGGTAGATACCTTATGTAGTAAAATGAGGGGTGAAAGGAGTGTGAAATTTAAAGTAAGATGGTAAATCCCTCTAACGGGTCAAAATGAAGTTTTACGCATAACTCAACCTTTAGTGGTATAATGTATGAAAGTTTTAGACTTACGAGTTGATAGTTTTGAGATAATAAATATTTCAAAAATTTGCAATGATTTAAACAAAAGAGGTTTAATGAATCATGAAACGGGTCAAAAGTGTTAAAAAGGAATTTCAAGCCGAAAGCTTGAAATCTGAATTTTTGAAGTAGTTGAATATCAGGTTTTAACTCCATAAGATGGAGAATTAAATTTCGAACGCGTAGGAAAAAGAATCACGTAAAACGGACTTCTAAATCAAAAGTTATGGCATTTGAAAGTTTGATTTTTGATAAATAAACATAGCTGGAAGAAATGCAGGTCCCAGATGCGGCCCTGCTAGGAAACGATCTCCCCCGCGGCACGCGAAGGAGAACCGGGCACCGGACGCGACACGCGGGTGCTGTCACGGCACGCGAAGGAAAAGAAGGAGCCTCTCGCGTGGCGCGAGAGGTAAAATTCCGAAATTTTATTTTTATTTTATTTGTTTGTTTATGAAACTTGTTTATACATGTTTATAAGCTATCAAAACTAACTTTTAAGTTGGTTTTGATCATAGGTGATATCAAGTGTACCCGGATGGAGATCAAGCGATGGCAAAGGACCGAACACACGAAAAATGAAGCTTCCGCAAGTTGTTTCGTCGTTATTCTAAAACGATGAATTAAATCACATTATGTTGTATTACTTTAAATTGTAAAAGTTTTTAATAAACTCGTATTTTTCATTGTAATTGTAACCGTAATTACATGATTATGGACTTAAATTATACGAAAATCATTAAATAATAGCAAGGGTGTTACAATAACATTGAAGATTATGTATGGTGGAAGGAGAGGTTTGTCAATTGGACGAAGGCATATGCACATGAGAGTTGGTTTTGTTTGAAGTTTGGATATGCTAACCCAACAAATGACAAAGGAGAAGAAATTTTGATTAAAGATTTTTCAGAGGAAGACAAAAAGAAATTTTCATACGAACAGAAGATGATTGCTTTGATTCAGCAATCAGTTCGAGATGACATTTTTTCATTATTAATACATGATGGGTCATCGCAGTCTGTGTGGAAAGCTTTGAAGGCAAAAGCTAAGGGGGGTAAACAAATTCAGAAAAACAAAATCGCGTTATTGAAAAAAGAATTTGATTTGTTTGACAATTTAAAAGGAGAGACAGTGAGGCAAATGATTGAGAGATTTTGCCATTTAAAAATTGAACTTGAAAGGTTTAAAATTGTGAAAACTAGAGAAGAAATTGTTGATAAAGTAATTGAAGCGTTATCACGAGCTGATCAGTGGCAAACGTTTGTTTTTATCTTGAAAAATGATGATAAATTTGATACAATTTCTCTTGATGCGTTGTTAGAAAAGATTGAGAGTCATGATCTGGAGCTACAAAAGCAAAACAAGATGAGTGGTTCATCGCATCATCAGAATGTTGGTCTATACTACAAAGGCAATGTACCTTCGGAGAAAGTTGCTAGTTCACCAAAGACAGCATTCAGTGGTGAAAAGATAAAAGAACCACAAACAACCTCATCAAGTTACCATTCTGGATATCATTCATCTTCAAAATCAAGTTCTGATGAAACTGAGGAAATTCTGTGCAACATTGCTCTCAAACTGAAGAATTCTCCTGCTATGAGCATCAATGCGGCCAAACAGCAAATGAGTTTCCTTGCATCTGTTTTGGAATTGTATGAAGGTCTAGTTGCAGGCAGAATTGGTAACTCAGAGTTGACCAAAGAAGACTTCGACCAGATTGATCCGGAAGAGATGGAACTCATTGACATTCGTTGGTGTCTGGCAAGTTGCATTCGCAGAGCTCAAAGATACATGGAGATTACCGGGAAGCAATCATTAGGTGGTCCGTCAACGAAGCTTGGATTTGACAAATCCAAAGTGACCTGCTTCAAATGTAAGCAGAAATATCATTTCAAGAGAGAATGCAACAATTCTGCAGTTGGTGGAAATGAACATCCATTCAATGATGATTATTACCGAAAGGCAATTTATCACCGAAGCAAAGAAGAGCCGAAAATGATTGAAGATAAACCTCGAGATAAGTCAAGAGCATGTGCTGTAATCCATCATGATGAAGGATTTGATTGGAGCCAGATTTGTCCGGATGAAGATCGTGTTGATATTAAAAAAATAGCTCATGGCAGAAAACCATCAGACAACAAACATTATGTTTTTGTTGCTGAAATTAAAGAGGAAAACAATGAAGAAAAAGATAAAGTTGAGATAAAGGAGAAAACTCGAGAAG
The DNA here is from genome assembly GCA_030545235.1 of Helianthus tuberosus. Taxonomy (NCBI): domain Eukaryota; kingdom Viridiplantae; phylum Streptophyta; class Magnoliopsida; order Asterales; family Asteraceae; genus Helianthus; species Helianthus tuberosus. The sequence continues at coordinate 20,218,600 of CM060359.1, forward strand.
AGATTTTGAAAGAGAAGACTGAAAGAGAAAGATTCATTGTGGGGTGCAGAATGGAGAAAATGCAGGAAGAATATGAGAATGCTGTTGTAAACAAAAGATGGGATAAGAAACAAGAATGTTTTGTCAATAAACAAGGTGAACCGGTTGTTCCAAGAAGTGACATAGTTCATGATGATGTTCTCCTTGTTATTCCTCGATCCGGCGAATATTATTCTAATGTGGCAAAAGACAAGACATATGTAAAAAGGCTGGATAAAATCATCAGGGATGCTATGACGATAAAACTGAGGAAGAGGAATGAAGAACGAATGAAAAAGAATGTGGAAGAGATGGTAAACAATCTGAAGAAAGCTGCTGAAGAGGTTAAAGTAGAAGCAGTTAAAGAAGAAGATGTGAAGATTGTTGAAGAAGTGAAAGAAGAAGTGGTGGTGAATGTAGAAGTTGTGAAAGAAGCTGTTACTGAAGAACAGCAGGCTGAAGATAAGAAGAAAAATGAAAGTTTTGTTGAAGTGAAGGATGAGAATTTGAAGATTGCTGGTAATATTGGTGATGTTGGTGTTGATATTGAAGATGTTGATGAGAAGCAGCAGAAAGAAGCTGATCAGACAGAAACTGAAGCAAACACCGAAGTGCCAATCACTGAGGTAAATTCTGATTCTGAAACTCATATCAAAATCGTTGAACAGTGCAAGAAATGCATGGAAACGTGCAGTGCTTGTACTGAAAAAGATGAAAGGTTCAGAATAAGAGATCTTGAGTTTACTAAAATCGAAGAAGTTTTTAAAAGTAAATACAAAGAAATGTTTGAAAAAGAACAAGTTTTAAAAGAAAATAATGAAACACTTTCAGAAAAATGTAAAAAATTAGAAAAAGAAAACGAAGTTTTGAAAGAAAATGACAGAAGAATGTTTTCAAAAAGAAAACGTTTGTCAGGAAATGAAAAAGGAGTATGATTCGATAAAATTGGCTTATCAAATTACAAAAGAATCATATGAAAAAGTAAAAAGTGAAATGAAACTTGTTCAATCAAGATTGAAGTACTGTTCTGAAACATCAAAGGAATTAAAACGAATGTATGAAATAAAACAACAAGTGGTAAATTCTTATATTGAAGATGTTGCTAAACTTAAGCGTAAGATTGCTGATTTAGAATAGGATAACAACAAATTAAAAAGTTATCACGCGTCGTCATATGTGCTTGAACGTATTTTCAACATAAAACCGGACGGGAAAGATTCTGAGCAAAACACGAAAGGTATTGGCTCAGAGTTTCATCAAGTTCCACCACCGGAAAAGTTTGTGTTTTATGATGAGGAAAAGGTCGAAAAAGCTTTCAACATGGTAGATCAATTGCCAGACAACATTGATATAACCTATTCCAAATCTGATGATTCTCATGATTCAGAGGTGGTAGGTAAGGTTGTTGAAAGTGTGTTGAAAGAAGAGTCGGTTGATACAGGTAAATCTGAATCACAGGATGAAAATGAAGGTAATTTTCATGATGGATATCTGAAAAACACAAAATCAGAGAAAAATTTGAATGATGATTCAAAAGGATTGGTTTATACCATGATTGGATCGGACAAATTATTCTTAGATGTTGTATTTCCGATTCAGAATGTGATTTCAGAAAAGGTTGATAAAGTTTTCAAAATGGTTGAGATTGAAAAGTTTGAAATTCCAAAGTTTGCTGGAAAAGGTCACAAAACTTTTTATAACAAACCTGGTTTCAAGAAGAAAAACATGAAGACTGGGTTGGGTTATAAGAAGAAACAGAATTGGAAGAAAAATGAATACCAAATTATCAGGCAAAAATGAGTTTTGTTCAAGGAACAAGTTTAGCAGAAGAAAAAGAACTCAAATTGAGACAGTCTAATGATGAGTTCTTAGCTCAAAAGAAAAAGCAAAAACCACAGGTCAAAGATGTGTCCATGAGAACATGTTTCAAATGTGATCAAAAAGGACATCTTGCACGAAAGTGTCCAAATGTCAAACCTGTTGATGTTCACAAAATGAAATCTGAAAATGTGGAAACACAGAAATCTGAGGATGTGAAACAAAGGTCAACCAGATTTGATTCGAAACAAACTTGGAGGTATAATACAAACAAGTTTGCTTCAAATCAAAATTGGAAATCTAACCCGAAGAGGTTTGATTCTAGACAGACCTGGAATTCTCACACACCCAGATTTAGAACAACACAAAGTTGGCAAAAATCAGTTGATATGACAAAACCCCAAGAGTTTTGGAAACCAAAAGTTGTTGTTCAAAATCTAAATGTTCAAAAAGATTCACATTTTTACAAAAGAGGTACTCCGAAAGGACAGACATGGAGTGCTAAGAAACAAGTAAATTTGGTAAAAGATGAAAAAGTTGAAATCAAAGTTGAAAAAGTCTTTGATGACAAAGACTTTCCGAAGTTAAATGATGCATATTGTGTTGAAATGCCTAAGGTTCAACAGACCTGGGCTAAATTGTTCAAGTAATCAAGTAGTTTGATTGTGCAGGTGCTCAACAAAACCAAAGATTGTGAGAATGGAAGTTGGAGCAGCCTGGCACAATGAGGAGAGGAGGCTGCTGAACCCTGGTTTGGTTGAACAGGGAGTTTGTTTGTTTTCTGTAAATAAATAAACAATATTTCAAAAACCCTAAAAATTGAAAAATTTAAAAACCAAAAATATGTTTTTATTTTGCCAAAAATTTGAAAAATTCAAAAAGATGTTACTTGAATATGCCGAAACCCTCACGGCTGAACAAACATGATTAATTTCACAAGATTGAAAAACGGTTTTCAAACTGTAAATATCAATGTGTTGTAAAGCATGGGGGTACATTAGATTTTCTGCAAATCAGAGCATTTTTAGCAGAAAATGGATGGCGAGACAAAGCGATCAGTATTGGTTGTCAAATTTTTTCTTTAAATGATTTTGCATTTTAGGGGGAGATATATTGTTGTCAGAAAATACAAAAACATTTGAAAATTTTGAAAAAGTCAAAAACATGATAAAATTCGAAAATTGAGTTTTTGTGTAAAAAGAGGAAATGATAGTACATCAGTAGACAGTTATAGTATGCTAAAGAATTGGAAAGTCAAAATGTGTTAAACGATCTCACTGTGGATGTGTCAGTAGATTTTTATACATTTAGTAAACTTTTTCGGGATATAAACCTAAATTCAAACTTGCTTATTTTCGTGGGGAACATTACTTGGATATATAGGTAACCCCTGAAATCTCGTTTGAAGGACCCCTCTTTCTGAGATACTAGGTCTTTATGCTTAGTGGTATCTGGGGTATTATCCTGGGACTTCTGATTTTGCGGAAGCAATGGCCTAGTCCCCGTATAATACTTTACGCTTGCTTGAAATATAGTGCCGCCCTCAGCATAAAATGATGAGACAATAAAATTGCTAATCATTGCTGTTGTAAAAAAGATCCTCTAAAGGGGACACACCTAAAGTCAAACCGGAGCTCTCTGCTGAACGGAAGTTCTGACCTGAGCTCTCATGGTTTTATAATTTATTCCCCTTACAGATATCATCTAGGTATACTCACCTGTAAGACTGAATATTGGGATCTAGATACGGGAGTATATTCAAGAGGTGGGACACATGAATGAGTTTAAGTTCCTAAAACATCTAATTCGTATCCTGAATCAGTTGAAATTTGTGTGAAAATTTAAGTGGATCAGTATATCGACAATCTAAGTGAATTGTTTAATTCTTAATGTGTAAATGAGCTCAACGGTACTTGTGACTTGTCAAAAAATGATATGATCCTCTGATGCAAACTCAAACAAAAATATTGTCTGTAAATATGTTTGTAAATATTTCTTTATTGCTTTATTTTTCAGAAAATACAAAAAGTTTTTTGATTCTGCTTTATTTTCGACAACCGATGTCTGAAATGCTGAGTTTCAAAATCTAAGTAAGCTGATTGTGTTTCTGAAAATAAAACAAGTTCATTAATTTGAAACTTGAATTAAAAATCAAAAATCAAAAACAGTTTGTGATATCTCCAAGGTCATTAGTTTGGATTTGGATGATTAACTGTGAGGATTTTGGATACTTAACACTGCTAAATCTGTAAAGATTGTTGATAGGGGGAGTGATTTAGGGGAAAATTTGGAAGTTTAAAATGTTGTTACTTATAAACATATGAGTATTGCAGGTTATATACCAGACTACGATCCCGACAGTATAGTCTAAGGGGGAGTCTGAAGACGAGCTCAAAGCAAGGGGGAGCTTGTAACCGGAAAGCTAGGTGTCGATCTCTAAAGCTCGGAAGCTTGACTAAAGGGGGAGCTTGAAGAAAGAGAGAGCCAGAGTTAGATCCTGAGCATGAAGACTGATCAAGACTGAAGGTGTGTCATGATAAAGAATAGACACTGAAGACTTCGTCAATATCCAAGGGGGAGTCTGTTAGTGCACTATGTCTATTGACTTCGTCTTGTATCGAGTCATGTAATAGGATAGGATAGAATGACCAGTGCTCAAGGTGCTAGAAAGTGAAATTTATAAATAAGTTGGTAATTTCGCTTGAAGCTGACAAAGACCATTTCAAGCGAAATCAACAGAGCTGATTTCGCTTGAAGCTGCCTTGGTCAGTTCAAGCGAAATCACAACTAGTATATATAGGTGAGCACTTGATTCATTTGATAGAAAACCAGGTCTTGTGTTCGGTAACGAGGTGCTGCCGAATTGTCTCCAGGTGCTGTAATTCTATCAGATTAATACAAGAGACAGTTATAATTATATCGAACGTCCGTTTCATTGATTCCGCATTTGATTCGGATAAACAACTCTTCTGATCGACTCATTCGGGTCATACAACGATCCTACACATAATTCTATGTTTTTGTAGAGGCAGCTGAACAGACAGACATTTGACATTGGGTTATATATCAACCACATACACATTGCCACTCCTTTGAGCAACAAGTTGTGCTTTGCTCTAGGCTATTATTGCATTAATCTTTTTAACCACTTCTGGTCCAACAATTTTACAAGTTTCCTTAGTGAAGAATGACCCATAGCCTTTGTCACTCATTTCAGACACACTAAGAAGGTTAAATTTAAGATTGTCAATAAGATTAACAATTTCAAACTTGAGTTTCCCAGCCTGAACAGTCCCTGACCCTAATACCTTACCTTTTGAATTATTACCAAAGGATATATCACCCCCTCCATGAGCCATGAAATCTTTGAGAAGGGCTCTACATCCTGTCATGTGCCTGGAGCCTCCACTATGTACATACCATAAACTATCAAGGCAAGTAGAAGCTCCCTGCACATCAGTAATAAATTAGTTTAGGTAAGTGTCCAAAGCCAAAATGGCTTTGGATGGGGTCACAGACGTTCCAGCCTCAAGTTCAGGATAATAATCGGAGGTTTGAACAGATCTTTGTAACATCTGTTGTGAATCATTTCCTATCAATTGATTGTAACCACGAGGGCACTCTTGGTTTTGAAGGTCTTTTGTAACCCTCATAACTAAGTGGTACCCTTTGATAAGGTGGTTGGCCATGTCCTCTTGGAAACTGATTTGCTGGTGGTGCATCTGTTACCTGTACCTCTCTGGGAGCAGAGGTTTTGTTCAGTTGTTTGGTAACAGATGTTTGGACTGGGACAAAGGTCTGTTTGGACATTCCTTTTTGAGTACTAGCCCCTGAACTCTCGAGTGTTTTAGATTTAAACTCATTTTTCTTGATGTCAAAATTTTTGAGATAAACACACTCTTGAGTTTTGTGGTTTTTCCTTCCACAGATGTTACAGAGAGGTGAATCAATGATCACACTTGTATTGTTGATGTCATAAGCCTTTAGAAGAAAACAGTTTTTGGTGACATGATTTTTCTTTTCATAGAAATCACAAAACAAGTTTGATATTTTCTCTCTTTTCTTCCCTTTTTCAGACTTCTTGTCAGCAGTTGTTGTAACATCTGCTGGAAGATCTTTTAAGGGTATGATCTTAGCTTGAGGTGCTTTTACACCATCAATGGTTGAAAAATCCATTGGCTTGAAATTTTCAAGAATGTCACACTCATCAGACCATGTTGGTTTAAATTGATATCTTTCAATTTCCTCAAAAGTTGAGGTACCTTCATATCTTTCTAAAACAATTTTCTTCCCAGTTTGATCAGTGACTTTGATTTCTTGACCAGCCAAATTTGTGGGAATTACTTCAACCAACCCAGACTCATTTAGAGCAGTGTTTTGGGAAATTTGATCATGTTTTCCAAAACCTATTCCAAATTTCACATTGCTTTTGATCTGGTTTTCCAACATCACTTCATAACCTTTACAGGATTCTACCCATTTTTCACAAGTGATTTGGGTAGATTCCAGCTCCTTTTTACAATTTTGATATTTTTCTATCATTGTTTGAAGCTGATCCTTGGTTATGCTTGACTCATGTTTTAGACTGCTGATTTTAGATTTTTTTTCAAACAATTTTGATTTTAACTCTTTTGTGAGTTTTTCAAACTGAATTTCATCATCTAAAATTTTGTTTCTAAGGTTTTCATTCACTTCTTTAATGTTAGCAAAAGCAATGATGCATTTGTCTGAACATAAGTCTTTAAGGACCTGAGGTGATACCTTAGCAGCAGCCATCATGACACAGTCACATTCTCCTTCACACACACTGGAATCCCATGGGTCAGATAGAGGTTCAATAAGTTTTTCACCAACCTTTTCTTCTGTAACATTTGTTTCAGCAATATCTTCTATAACATCTGCTGAAACATTTGTTTTAACATGTTCACAAACAACATCATATTAGGACACCAGTTCTTCAGAATCAACCCCTTCTGGTATTGTATCTAGTGCCATAAAACAAAAATCTTCAGTTTTCTTTTCAAAATTGGCAACTAGTGCAAAATTTTCATCAGTCAGTTCATCAGGTAAGCTGCTCCAATCAACAAAGCCTTGTGTGAAAAAAGCTCTGTTGACCAGTTTCTGCCTGAGCAGTGGTTTGTGCAGCTTGTGGTGCAAGTTGCACTTGGACCTGAGGAGCTGGGGTTTGAACATATTGTATCTGAGGGACAGTGGTTTGGACATACTGAACTGGAACAGTGGTTACATGTTGTGCAAAATGAGCAGTGTTTTGCATTTGAGGAGCAAGGGTATATTGGGAATAATGGACAGTGCTTTGATTGTTTTGAGGTCTAGGACTTGGGTGTGTAACTATAGGACCAGATGTTTGGCTCCTACATTCCTTAGCAAAGTGACCTAGCCTGTTACATTTATAACACTTGATTTTTGACTTATCCAACCCAATTTTTAAACCCCCATGTAACCCTGGAAACTTTATACCAGTTTTCTTGTAAAACTTGCTAGTCCTAACACTCAACAAGGCCAATTGGTGCAATATGTCCATTTCTTCCAATTCAACAGGGTCAAAATGTTGAAGATCATTCAACTCAAAGGATAAGTTGTCAGAAGCTTGGCTTTCCCCATTAGCAGCAAAAGCATAATTGGGTGAGTAAGAATCAGAGTTAAAATTTCCACCAGAAGTTATGTCAATAAAATGATCAAACCCTTGATCCTTACTACTGTCAGAGGCTTCTTCTTGACCAAAAAGTGATGTACTACCAAATGCACAGTCATCAGCCACTTTTCCTGACTCTTGTAGCTTCTTTTTCTGGTTTAGCTCTCTCTCATAGGTGAGAAGCCTACCATGAAGCTGAGTTAGACTCATCTCTTTGAAACCAACAGAATTTCTGGTTACAAAGGCGATAGTGTCCCATTTGTCTGGTAGTGATCTCAGAAGTTTGCTATTCAAAGTAGAATTCGGATACTTAACTTTTACCAGTTTTAACTCACTAATAAGACAACTAAACCTTTCAAACTGTTGGGTTAATGATTCTCTTTTAACATGACAAAACATTTCATATTGTTGGTTCAAAACCTCTCGAATGTTTTCAATGACCTCTTCTATACCTCCGAACTGTTCCTTCAAGGCATTCCACAACTCTTTTACACTGTTGCAATGCAACAGGCCAGCATAGATATCATTAGGCAAAGCAGATGCCACGATGCTAAATGCCTTTGCATCTTGCTCAATTTTCTAAAAATCTTGCTCAGAGTAATGATCAGGACTTTTTGGAACTTGAACTTTCGGGTCCTCAGCACTCGGCACGATTAGAACATGAGGTCCAAAGATAACCGATTTCCAGCAACCAATATTTTGTTGTGCGAGGATGTGACTCATCCGTCTTTGCTAGATATTATACTCAGATCTGACAAGGATCGGTGGTTTGTACATGGTACCAGTGTTGTGAGGATCTTATGGATTTTGTGACATTTTGATTGTTTATAAACAGGTTTTTGTTTAAAAACTTTGAACGTAAATAAACTTTCACTCTGTTTTCAATACCAATGAACAAACGAATTAGCAGTGAAAGCTGACCAGTTAAATTGATTGTTAAATCAAATTTGAACGACCAAACTCTGACACCAATTGTTAGGATCTAAGTTTGATATTGTTGTGAATGTTTAAGATGAAATCGATGAATGATGATAAATCAAAGATGATAAGTGCAGCGGAATGTAATAAACTTTGAATCACAACAACAGAGAGAATGTTTTCATTGACATGCTTTTGTAATATTAATCACGATGCATGCAATATACAAGCTCCCCCTTAGCCTAAGATCACTCTGAATGTTCGTACAAAATGTCTAAGGAAAGTGATGAATAGAATACTACATGCACTGTTGTATTTATAGTACAATTCTAACATCTGAGCATCTTAGGCTGACGTCATTATGAAAGTGACAGCTAACAACTATAACAACCTCTAAACACTGCTAGACTAAACACTGTTACATTGAATTACATATAGACTCTGTTGACAAAAAACTGCTGAGATAATCCTCTGTTGAGCTTATCCTCTGTTGGTCTTCATGTAACACCTCGAAAATTCACGTCCTATAATGTATTGACACGTGTCATAAGCTATGAACGTGTGAAAGAATATTCTAGAAGGACTAAAGTTGACAAACATGGAAAATATGTGAATATAAGGGTTCAAAATGTCAACAATGGATAAATATACCCTACAATATCCCTACATGATGTTTATACCCTTAAACGAATGATTCATGGATCATACGAAGCTAATTGTGAAAGAAAGTGAGAGATTACAAACTACAGGGGTTAAATGTGTCAGCATGTTTAAAGTATACCTCTGAGTGACCTTTTAGCAAACCCGAAGCTTTGAAACGATCAATTATGCTCACTAGAATACATGATAAAAATTTCACCAAGTTTCGCTATCATATGAGAAAGTTATGACAATATTCGTATACGAGGGGTTAAAAGCGTCAACGTTGAAATTTATGACTTTTCGGGTAGCCATAAAGTTACCCAAGGACTTAACAAAGTTTGGTTATGTCTTAAGGCCCTTTAAAAGTCAAGTTAGAGGGCTCAAAGTGCAAGAAATCATGTTAAGATCAAGTGTAGAAGGACCAGGGACTAAAAGCGTCAAAAAGTGCATAAGTTTGCATTTACGCGCATATCTCACATTCTGAATATCCCCGGACACCCAAAAATTTATGTAAGCACTAAAATATTTTATTTTAGTGTTTAGCATAAGAAAAATCCAGTCGTCACGCAATTTGGATCGTTTTTCGCGCTTATGCGCATGTCGTCGTAATTAAGCGAACATCGCGATCGTACGACCAAACGAACCGACATCCGGCATATTTTTGAGCAAGTTTCATGTCCACAATGTTTAGGCAACATTTTAGGGCCTTAAAGTTGATTTAACGAGCCTTAAACATGTCGGAAATGGCCTTAATACACAATGGGGACTGAAATGGAAGCTTTGGAAACTGTTTGCTGATCAGAAGGACCTTAGCGTGACACCTAGACCCCTTGGCGTCACGCGAGGCCCCTTCAGACCAGCAAAAGTTGTTTAATCAATTGTTAATAGCTTCTAAACACTCCAAAGGCCAATGCCACATGTTAATCCCTGATGTTGGGGAGGCCAAACTTGGGTACCAAGGTGTTGCAACAAGTGTAGGGACAAGATCTAAGCACGGTATTCGAGGAACGATCCTAACGGTTGTCCATTTACTATAAATACCCAACCCATTCACTTACAAAACCCACAAATCTGATCTAAGAATGCTCTAAGTTGAAGCCATTGCTTCATACCTGAGTTACTTGGATCAAGATTAGCTTTCGGGGACCCTTTGTAAGTGTTCCTTCGTTCTTTTATTCGTTTTAGTGATAAAGTCAAACTTTGTTTGACTTTCTGCATTGACCAGTTTATGGTCAATGCGAAGTTCGTTTGAACTTCATAACGTGAGCGTAATCACGATGGTTATAGTCCCTAGTGACTATACCTACTGATTACCACGTTATTTAGGCTCAGTGACGAGTCGTAGTTTCGGCCAAGATGCGTATTCTTGCGTATTTTGTAACCAAACTACTCTTAGGTATCAAAACCGTTTGTTTTGATACCAAACCTGTTTTCTAAACTTAGTTAAGCATGTTTTAACATGCTTAGCTCGTCACTTTTAGTTTAATGCTTATGTAGGGTCGTAAGGTAAGCGATCTAAACAATCGCTTACACTTTCGAACCCGACCCGTTTGGTCGATCATTAGGATCCGACCAAACACATTAGGTGACCATAGTATATAGGGAATAATCTTCCGAGGTTATACCTTATGGTCACGACGTTTAGTTAGTTGTATGACAGGTAGTATATATGCCTTAGGTAAATGACTAAAATACCCTTCGGGGCTTATATTGAGATTAAACTCGTTTTGGGCATATTGGAAGGCATCCTACTGATATCACAACATATTTAAGGCATATTAACTTAGGAAAGCTGTATATGACTCTTATGGTTACTCGTTACGCGCTTGTCGCGTTCGGATCGGCTTGTGTGACTAGTTTGCATAAATTAGCCGAAACGGGTCAAACCATATCTTTTTGGTCTCAAAATCCAGAATGTGTTTAAGTTACCCATATTAAACAAGCATACAAGCTTGTCGGGTCGAAACCACATTCTAAACCGGTCTTCGCCTTATCACGCGTTTGAACCGTATCTTCCTCTTTAAAACTAACCGGTCTAAGCATAGGCTTAATTAAAGACCCGTTAGAAATCTAATAGGTTATTAAAAACCTTCGTTCCAGATTAAGAGCCCCAGTAGAAGTACTTGTGCTTGCTGAATTGATATACGGCTGGGATTGAATTTATATTTAGCTCAGGTAAATACTCTTAACTTATTTTCCCTATACGGGCTTGGGATACGGTATTATAATAATACCGCTTGGTCGGGTATTGAATGTTTAATCGTATTCTGATTAAATTATTGAGGTAACCCGTTTTAATCTGTATTGTTTGAAATAAAAGCCTTTAGGGGTTAATGACCATGTCCCGGATATCCTTGACATCATTGTATTATAAAATGGCCACGCCTTAAGCACAGAGTGTAGGCATACACTGAAAGTTGCTTAAAGGGAAACGGTATCTCACTCTCTTGTGGGCTTATACTTGTGGCGTGTCTGTTAATCTTGACTCGGTTTCTACATCGGGCCCTGAACGTACAACGAACATGTAAATCTGTATACAAGATTATAAATATAATTGTCCCAAGTTATAAAAGATTAATTTTGCCTTGTGCAGTTTAATCAAAGTGTCAAAATATTTTGTGCCTGGTGCATCTAAATCAATTTTCTTAAACTCTTTTCAAATGAGTCGGTTAAGTGTATTTACCAGTGAAAACTGACGTATTTTCCAAAAAGGTTAAGTGACAGGTACTGATCGAAATTGACTGGAAGCTCAGGGCGTTAATAAGGAATCTTGCAAGTTCTAGGCGTCCAAAGTCTGTTGAACAGTTTTTCCTTTTATTTGATCCGCCTGTGGATCCTTTACTTTCCGTTGTAATACTTGATATTACTTTATATTCGGATTGTAATATAATTATCTTTTGCTTCCGCTGTGCATTTATATATTGTGTTGTTTGACTATGATGATATCAACTACGTCACGATACTCCCCTACCGGGCCCACCGGTCAAACGTGGAAATATCGGGGTGTGACAGGTTGGTATCAGAGCCAACACTGAGTGAATTAAACGCTATTTTTTGTGTTTAATCTCAGTTACACAGTTGCACATTCTTGAGTCTAGACAAGAACATAGGACAAATTCTAATTCGTTTTATTTTGTCCTTATTTGGTTCCTTTGTTATTTTCTGATTAGCTCTTGCATGGGCAAGTCATTTTCTGTAGAAGTCCCGTTTAGGGCAACCATATACTTGTTTAAATTTTAATGGAACGATTATATTTAAAATATCATTCCTATATTATAAGATCTACCATTATAATAAAATGGCAATATCTAAAAAGGACAAGACCTAGCCATGTGTCACTTTAAGGCAGGGCCAAGATGGTAGTTCCACAATTAGATTCAGATCCTTGTTAACACCTCAATTTAGGATTGTTCTGCGTTAAATATTAAAAGAATCTTAAAGGTAAAACCTAGCCTAATTGTCATTGTAGACATGGCCAAGACGGTAAAACTTATCTAAAAGATTCCAATCCTTGTTAACATCTGTAAGTATGTTAACATTTTTGGCAAACTGTGAATCGTTAAAGTCACACAGGCCATCTTTAAAAAGGGGGATAATCTAAATTCCCTTATTTGAAATAATCATCCCTTAAGGATGAAGTGCCTACGGGCTATAATTAAACGTCCTCTGAGACTAAAGACAGTAGTAGTCTTTGACTCTCTGTCCAGAAAAAGTAATGAAATATGTTCAAACCTTAATGCCTCGATTCTCTGAAATCATGGCTTGTAAATTTAAAAACTGTCCTTGTGACTAGGCCTTTGCGCCACCTTAATATCCTTAATGTTTTATAACTAGGATAAATTATAATGCCTCGATTCTCTGAAATCATGGCTTGTAAATTTAAAAACTGTCCTTGTGACTAGGCCTTTGCGCCACCTTAATATCCTTAATGTTTTATAACTAGGATAAATTATAATGAAAATGCTAAACGTCCTCTGAGACTAAAGACAGTAATAGTCTTTGACTGTCTGTCCAGAAAAGGTAATGAAATATGTTCAAACCTTAATGCCTCGATTCTCTGAAATCATGGCTTGTAAATTTAAAAACTGTCCTTGTGACTAGGCCTTTGCGCCACCTTAATATCCTTAATGTTTTATAACTAGGATAAATTATAATAAAAATGCTAATTAAATATAACTAAGAAATTAACCAATATGGTTTATATTACCATGGTTGATGAATCGTCAAAAATGATGATTCCATAATAACCTCTGAATGAATCATCGTCGATATTTATGTAGCCATCAAACTACATGGCTGGAGCGGATGAGGTCAACAGCCACCTGAGGGAAAATAATGATGCTACCAGAGTTAATATAACTGGTGCGGAACTACAGGCATTAATAGATGATGCCGTTACACGAGCTCTCGACAGACAGTATGATGAATCTAGTGGTACACACTCTAAGACTCACTCTGTGGCTCATAGTAAGCCCCCTTCTAAATCACATGAGTCAAGGGAAGACGATGTTCATAACTCATCAAATCAGAGGAGTGTTCCGTCTGGACAGGTTGTGCTTAATCAAGAGCCACATGTTAAAACCTGTTCGTATAAATATTTCGTCTCCTGCAAGCCCAGAGACTTCACAGGAGAAAAGGGAGCCATCGACTGCATGACGTGGCTCGATGAGATGGATACTGTTGTGGATATTAGCGGATGTGCAGAGCAAGACATTGTGAAGTTTGTTTCACAATCTTTTAAAGGAGAAGCTCTAGCTTGGTGGAGGTCACTGATCCAAGCTACAGGGAAGATCCCTTTATACAACATGACTTGGGAGCAGTTCGTTGCTCTTATCAAAGAAAATTACTGTCCTCAACATGAAGTTGAGAAAATTGAGACTGAATTTTTGACATTAGTCATGGAGAACTTAGATTGCCAAGCATACCTTACAAATTTCAATACCATGTCTCGATTGGTTCCATACTTGATCACACCAGAACCAAAGCGAATTGCTCGCTTTATTGGGGGTCTAGCCCCAGAAATAAAGGCCAGTGTGAAAGCATCGAGACCTACTACATTCAGGTCAGCGGCAGATCTGTCGCTATCTCTCACACTCGATGTGGTCAGAAACGAGGCTGCCAAAGCCTCTAAAAATGGAAAGCGTAAAAGGGAGGATGAAAATTCTCATCGCTCCGATAGGAAGGCAAAGAGGAACTCTGAGGATAAGAAGAGTTCTGGGTATAAGGAAGACAACCAGCAGTCGGGTGAGAAGACCAGGTGCAAAACCTGTCGGAAATACCACCTCGGGAAATGCAGATTTGAATCTCAGCCTCTACCTTGTGGGATTTGCAAGTCTAAGGAACATAACACCTTGGATTGCAAGAAGTTGAAAGTCACAACCTGTTATGGTTGCAACGAGAAGGGGCATATCAGGACCAACTGCCCTAGGAATCAGAAGAAGCCCGAAGAGGCCAAGAAAATAAACGCATGAGTCTTCCAGATGAACACCCTGGAGATGGTGCAGAATGGTAACTATATAGCAGGTACCTTTCCATATCAAGTAGTTTATGCAGAAATTTATTTGATACCGGCACATATGATTCTATAATAAGCGATAAATGCTGAGAACTGTTGTCTCCGCCTGAATTGGACTCCGGTCATTTAATGCGAGGTAGCAATTGACCGATGATACTTTAGAAAATGTTCCAACAAATCTTAGATTGATATTTTCTATCTATTAGGAATCACTCTTTTCTGACATCCTTATGGCAAGCTTTCAAGCTATCCAAATTCATCAAAATAATAAAGACAGATATGACGTTTTGATCCCCTGTCAAAAAGGTGATGGACTAGGTCCAACCCTTAAATGCCATTGATGGTCTTTTGTGACCTAGGCTAAGTGATATTGATATATTTTAAAAAAATGACGTTCATTAAGAATGTTAGTGCCATATTGGCCTGGATAGTTTAATGAGACCATGGTTAGTACATGTTAAGGCCATCAGGGTGATGAATAGCAATTTTTGAATTGCAACTAAGTAAGTGATTCAATTGGTAATAGGAACCAAATCTTGAGTATGACAAACTCGGATAAGACAACAGTCAATCGTGCCATTGATGATGCGACGCATGCTAATGATGCTACAATTGTAAACCTTAAAAATTTCCAAAGATGTTCTTCAAACTATGATAGACGCAGCTGTTGGAAAAGCTGTGAAGAAGGCGGTGAAAAAAGTTCAAGGAGCCAAATACTACGTGCCCCAAATCTGTCAAAGGAAATACGGTTAAGGATAGAAAGCCTAAGAATGATAGCGCTTAAACTCTCCTAAAGAGTGTCAGGAGTAGTCCATATCAATAATAACGTTGGGTACGTTCTTTAAGTATGAATGCTAAGAATTCTGTTTTAATACGGATAACAATAAATCCTTCATAAATTGTAAGTATTTTAGACTTTTAAAAATCTATCATAAGAATCCTAGATATTAAGTGTGAGGTAAAGCTTACAGATAGCAAATCATAGAAACCATTTCTTCTGTTCCTGTCAGAAATCGTCAAACATAAAATTCTAAAGTACCCTCTCTCCAGATAAATGCATTCATATGTAATTAATATCTCTTTGATCCCTATTGATTACGAATACCAAATGGTATGACAAAAGCGCCATATGAGGATTGGTGTATCTTAATATGTTCCATAGATTGCTTCCATGCCTGATCAGTATAGAGGTTTAATGCATGGAACCACAAAGATATCCCAATGATCATATGGTACTAAAGTCAGCTAATGGCATTCAAAGAAGATATCTAGAAAATAGAATTTTTCCACATAAATGTTTCCTGGTAAAGGAACCTGTGGACTCATAACATAAAAGTGTCACTCATTTGGCACAAGCGAGGATGGATGAACTAGAGCCTGAGATTTGGAAAATCTCTGTAACCTCCTTGTATTTTGATTATCTTCTCCTAAGACTACCCTGTTTACCTCCCGAGAGGCAAGTAGAATTAAGATTTATATCCCATTTAGGGCTGTATCATTATGAAATTCCCTAAACGACTAGTACCATCATTGGAGGAATCAAAACCTCGATCAAGTAAGTTTTAAAATAGAGGATTCATATAGCCTAACTCAATATTCCGAGAGTTTGATATTGTTAAATAAGAAAGACGGTTCATTTTGCTTATGCATTGATTACCGCAACCCTATTTAGGCAACAATTAAGAATTCACCATCAGCTGCCCAGGATCGTCGATTTGTTCGACTAACGAAAAGGATTAGCTATTCCTTAAAAATTAATTAAGCAGTGGTTAGAATAACCATCTCACCTTAAGATAAGTTTTTCTATAATAGTTGATATATAAGCATCAAGGTTGCTCCTTTGGAGACCTTGTATTGGTGGAATGTTAAACATCTATTGTTAGGACAATAGACTGGTAAGTCCAATTATCAGGATTTGAAAGTTGCATTGGAAACAACAAATAAGATCACACAAATCCATAATCATCTATAAGTTTCCAGTATTCGGCAGAAAAATCAAGAATTAATGAAAGTAGCAACCCTCCTAAATTCTTGGTAAGGAATAAGGTTCAACAAAAGATATCACCCAGGAAGGGTGTGCCAAATTGTTAAATTATCAGGCTAGTTAAGCTCTGAATATATAGAATCATTCGGAGGAAATTGAATGTATCAAGATCAAGTAGCTCATGAGCTAAAACCTATTTAAGGAGCTTGGCGGAGCTCGCAATACATTGCACACTAGTGACAGAAGGATGTGTTTCACCAATAAGTCAAGGAGCACTATCACATAATGATATGCAGATTTATGATGTGATGAGCATCCTTTATCGATTAAGGATCGACAGGTTAATAAGCTCCAAAAGGATACATGCACCTAATAAAGGGGTCACTTTGGGAGCTTAGAAGGACTCCAGATATGTTATAGAAGTTAAGTCAATTATGCGACAAAAAGTACTTCCAGCATTTTAACAAATCTCGAGGTCGAGATTTCTTTTAAGGGGGTGAGGAAGTAACACCTTGAAAATACGTGTCATAAGCTTTGAACGTGTGAAAGAATATTCTAGAAGGACTAAAGTTGACAAACATGGAAAATATGTGAATATAAGGGTTCAAAATGTCAACAATGGATAAATATACCCTACAATATCCCTACATGATGTTTATACCCTTAAACGAATGATTCATGGATCATACGAAGCTAATTGTGAAAGAAAGTGAGAGATTACAAACTACAGGGGTTAAATGTGTCAGCATGTTTAAAGTATACCTCTGAGTGACCTTTTAGCAAACCCGAAGCTTTGTAACGATCAATTATGCTCACTAGAATACATGATAAAAATTTCACCAAGTTTCGCTATCATATGAGAAAGTTATGACAATATTCGTATACGAGGGGTTAAAAGCGTCAACGTTGAAATTTATGTCTTTTCGGGTAGCCATAAATTTACCCAAGGACTTAACAAAGTTTGGTTATGTCTTAAGGCCCTTTAAAAGTCAGGTTAGAGGGCTCAAAGTGCAAGAAATCATGTTAAGATCAAGTGTAGAAGGATCAGGGACTAAAAGCGTCAAAAAGTGCATAAGTTTGCATTTACGCGCATATCTCACATTCTGAATATCCCCGGACACCCAAAAATTTATGTAAGCACTAAAATATTTTATTTTAGTGTTTGGCATAAGAAAAATCCAGTCGTCACGCAATTTTGATCGTTTTTCGCGCTTATGCGCATGTCGTCGTAATTAAGGGAACATCGCGATCGTACGACCAAACGAACCGACATCCGGCATATTTTTTAGCATGTTTCATGTCCACAATGTTTAGGCAACATTTTAGGGCCTTAAAGTTGATTTAACGAGCCTTAAACATGTCGAAAATGGCCTTAATACACAATGGGGACTGAAATGGAAGCTTTGGAAACTGTTTGCTGATCAAAAGTACCTTAGCGTGACACCTAGCCCCCTTGGCGTCACGCGAGGCCCCTTCAGACCAGCAAAAGTTGTTTAATCAATTGTTAATAGCTTCTAAACACTCCAAAGGCCAATGCCACATGTTAATCCCTGATGTTGGGGGGGCCAAACTTGGGTACCAAGGTGTTGCAACAAGTGTAGGGACAAGATCTAAGCACGGTATTCGAGGAACGATCCTAACGGTTGTCCATTTACTATAAATACCCAACCCATTCACTTACAAAACCCACAAATCTGATCTAAGAATGCTCTAAGTTGAAGCCATTGCTTCATACCTGAGTTACTTGGATCAAGATTAGCTTTCGGGGACCCTTTGTAAGTGTTCCTTCGTTCTTTTATTCGTTTTAGTGTTAAAGTCAAACCTTGTTTGACTTTCTGCATTGACCAGTTTATGGTCAATGCGAAGTTCGTTTGAACTTCATAACGTGAGCGTAATCACGATGGTTATAGTCCCTAGTGACTATACCTACTGATTACCACGTTATTTAGGCTCAGTGACGAGTCGTAGTTTCGGCCAAGATGCGTATTCTTGCGTATTTTGTAACCAAACTACTCTTAGGTATCAAAACCGTTTGTTTTGATACCAAACCTGTTTTCTAAACTTAGTTAAGCATGTTTTAACATGCTTAGCTCGTCACTTTTAGTTTAGTGCTTATGTAGGGTCGTAAGGTAAGCGATCTAAACAATCGCTTATACTTTCGAACCCGACCCGTTTGGTCGATCATTAGGATCCGACCAAACACATTAGGTGACCATAGTATATAGGGAATAATCTTCCGAGGTTATACCTTATGGTCACGACGTTTAGTTAGTTGTATGACAGGTAGTATATATGCCTTAGGTAAATGACTAAAATACCCTTCGGGGCTTATATTGGGATTAAACTCGTTTTGGGCATATTGGAAGGCATCCTACTGATATCACAACATATTTAAGGCATATTAACTTAGGAAACCTGTATATGACTCTTATGGTTACTCGTTACGCGCTTGTCGCGTTCGGATCGGCTTGTGTGACTAGTTTGCATAAATTAGCCGAAACGGGTCAAACCATATCTTTTTGGTCTCAAAATCCAGAATGTGTTTAAGTTACCCATATTAAACAAGCATACAAGCTTGCCGGGTCGAAACCACATTCTAAACCGGTCTTCGCCTTATCATGCGTTTGAACCGTATCTTCCTCTTTAAAACTAACCGGTCTAAGCATAGGCTTAATTAAAGACCCGTTAGAAATCTAATAGGTTATTAAAAACCTTCGTTCCAGATTAAGAGCCCCAGTAGAAGTACTTGTGCTTGCTGAATTGATATACGGCTGGGATTGAATTTATATTTAGCTCAGGTAAATACTCTTAACTTATTTTCCCTATACGGGCTTGGGATACGGTATTATAATAATACCGCTTGGTCGGGTATTGAATGTTTAATCGTATTCTGATTAAATTATTGAGGTAACCCGTTTTAATCTGTATTGTTTGAAATAAAAGCGTTTAGGGGTTAATGACCATGTCCCGGATATCCTTGACATCATTGTATTATAAAATGGCCACGCCTTAAGCACGGGGTGTAGGCATACACTGAAAGTTGCTTAAAGGGAAACGGTATCTCACTCTCTTGTGGGCTTATACTTGTGGCGTGTCTGTTAATCTTGACTCGGTTTCTACATCGGGCCCTGAACGTACAACGAACATGTAAATCTGTATACAAGATTATAAATATAATTGTCCCAAGTTATAAAAGATTAATTTTGCCTTGTGCAGTTTAATCAAAGTGTCAAAATATTTTGTGCCTGGTGCATCTAAATCAATTTTCTTAAACTCTTTTCAAATGAGTCGGTTGAGTGTATTTACCAGTGAAAACTGACGTATTTTCCAAAAAGGTTAAGTGATAGGTACTGAACGAAATTGGCTGGAAGCTCAGGGCGTTAATAAGGAATCTTGCAAGTTCTAGGCGTCCAAAGTCTGTTGAACAGTTTTTCCTTTTATTTGATCCGCCTGTGGATCCTTTACTTTCCATTGTAATACTTGATATTACTTTATATTCGGATTGTAATATAATTATCTTTTGCTTCCGCTGTGCATTTATATATTGTGTTGTTTGACTATGATGATATCAACTACGTCACGATACTCCCCTACTGGGCCCACCGGTCAAACGTGGAAATATCGGGGTGTGACACTTCAGCAGTGTTTTGTCTTCAACAGTCTTTAGCCTTTAGCAGATGTTAAGAGCAGAGTTTAGAAACTCTGTTATTCTTGATCAGTGGTTAGTAGTATGTTTTAGCTTTTCTATCATCTGTTCTTTTATAGGGTTCAATAGAACCAACAATTGTGTTTACCTGAATTTTAAGTTTTAACATTGTACAAGCTATACGGTTTGTATTGGTTTTAAATACAGTTTTAAGTAAAAAAGAACAATTAGTTTTACACAACTAATAAGAAAATTTTCTTGGCTATATATGCTTGCTTGTATTACTTAGATCAAGTCAATCATCTAATCTAGCTTGTACCAAACAACTTTAAATCAATATGTAAACCAAACCATTTAGTCCGGTTTGAAGGGAAAAGGGCGGTTTTAAAAACTAGAAGAAAATACGCCATAAATCAAAATCGATATGTAAAACCAAACCATTTAGTCCAGTTTGAAGAGAAAAGGGCGGTTTTAAAACTAGCAGCAAATACGTCATAAAATCAAACCAGACACAAGTTCGACTAGGGTTTAAGTGTTTGAAATGGACCATAAACATTCATAGGCATAAAGCATGAGTCTTGTGAGTCTACCATGGTTAATGTTGTGGTGTTTTAATTTAGTTTCTAATATAGTTTATAAATAAATATTATTTGTATTATTTTAAGCCAAAGAAGGAAATCAAGACCTTTGTTTTTGTTTCTATCGAAATTATGATGAATTCTTTGTTTGAAAATGTAACATAGATAATACACAAGGTTTGGGGGTGGTGGATTGGATCATGGATTGTCACGCGGTACATAGTTGTCCGGTACATTGTCCCCCTCCCTAACCATGGTGGTTCACATGGTTTAAATCCTTGGCAATCATGACCTTCTTTCAATTAATTAGGGGATTTTGATTGTGCGGGGGGGGGGGGGGGGGGATAGTAGATTGATGTGTGCTAAACAGACTATTAATAACAAACTAAATTAGACTCTCTATTCTAGACACTATAAAGCTTTAATTCTAGACTCGACCTAAAACCACACAATCGGCAAGTGTACCGATCAATGTAGTATAACCTAGGAAGTCCGGATATCGAAACCACGAGACTCTATAAATTACGTAAACTAGACTCTGACTAGACACTGACAAACACGACTAAAACTTGTTTATTTGTTTTGGGGGGGGGGGGGGTTACTGAAAAACTAGGAAATCTATATTAGACTACTAAGTAGACTAAAGCTAGACTAAATACGAATAAAGACTGAAGACTTTTCTTATATGAGACCGGGGACCACCTAGACAAGAATCCTGGATTGTTTTTAAGAGATTACCGATTAAGTTAAATGCACGAGTTATGGAACCGGGATCTTAAAGTACTAAACCTATTAAGAACCAACGAGGCCCCTCGACCCTTCTCAAGGAGAAACCTGTGGAGCTACCTAGGCCGTTAATTCTACCGGTTATTAGACGCCTTCCTAGTTGTCTAATTATTGTGTAAGTACCCTAATGTTGACCTATTCTTTCCCAATCCTAGATCTAGGGTAGTTTGAAGTAATTAATTTGACTTGATAGACTAATAAGACCGACAGGTAAACCAAGACATAACCTTTCCCAAGGCCTATCTAAAGGCAATTCGCCGGGTAAGACCTACCAATAGCCCCTCACTTCCCAGGTATTAGGACTAGTAGAACACTAAGACTTAGCAAATTATTATCAGTTACTTCTAGGGGTTATTGGCCAATTCTCCCTAAAGAGTGAAGGTTTTCTCACGTGATATAGACACTCACCGAAACCCTAAACCCTAATATGACTCTATGTTGTGATATAGACCGTCACTAAGAATCATATGAAGCAAATAATAAAAATAAACCAACTCAAAGCACGCATACACATCAAATCATTAAATCAAACCGCTTACTAAACACAATCACCCATAACAATCATGCAAATAACAAAACCGGTAAAAACTTTATATTAATCCATTCATCAAGTCTAGGTGGCTTAAAAGTTTAGCCAAGCATGGTTTTAAAAACAAATAAACGAAGTTTCAAACAAGAATTCATTGACATAGAATAAAAGAAACTAGAAAATAAAGAATCCGTAAGGTAGAACCCGTAAATTCTTTGACTTCCAAGCTTCCCTCTTTCAACCCCAATGATTCCGTAGCCTTGAACCCTTGTCAATATTCTCTAAAAGATTTGTCCCGGCTGACTTCGTGCGTCTGATGTATTGATCCCCAATTAATTTCTCTATATTTTTAATGGCAGCCCTCTTGTTCGAATCTGTGCCTCCACTTGCTTTTCGAAAAATAATATATTAGGGGCCCATCTGATGAATTAAAAGAAGGATTGGGCCATGCGACATCTCAAGTGTGTGTGGGCTGTTGCTGTTTGTAATATTAGAATTTTAATTAGGGCTCTTTTTTATCAATGTGTGTATTATTTAAAACACTAGCAACAACGAGATGTTGCTTTCTCTTTTTCACCATTTATATTTAACCACAAATTTGTAGAGTTTAGTATGTGGTCTTTTATTATTTTTCCCGGTTGCTCGCTTAGTCATCGTTTCAGCTTGATTTAAATCCTTTTCGCACCGGGACCTGTCAAAACACAAAATAATATCATATAATACTAAAAACTAAATAAAACAAATAATACCTATACAATAATTATACATTTTACACGGGACAAATATGTGTATTTTACCCCACATCAAATATCCCCACACTTAACCTTTTTTGGTCTCCGAAAAAGAATCTATGCAACGGAATCAGAGACAAATAATTACTCGGGTCAAAAGCATAGGTAATATTAATTAAAACCAAGACTTGCGTTAGCCGCGATTGCGAATATACTTGTCCACTTTAAACCCAAGTCCAATCCTAAGCCCTTATCATGTGAATTTAATTTAAGTGCGGTCAGTCTACCTAGGGTCTCACACTAGAATTTACGGTCCACCTACTCCCACCTCAAGCTTATAGGACTAAAGGAACGATCATTTGACCAATTCCCAACCGTCATATATCAAAACCAAGAGAGTTTACAATCAACTTTTTTTTTCTATTTTTGCTTTGCTTTTTGCTTTTTTTTTTCTATTTTTGCTTTGCTTTTTGCTTTTTTTTTCTTTCTCTCGTGAGTCTAGACGATGATTTCCCTAACCAAGAGGTTTTCCGGCTGTAGAGTCGCGATCCCCAACCACGGATTACTTAGGTTTCGGTACTTTTATTCGGCAAGTCGATTTCACACATCCCAGAGGCATTCCGGCTGTAGAGTCGCTATCCCCAACTCGGATTACATAGACCTGTGTTACTTTCATTTAGTTTCTAGCTCACTTTTTTTTTTCGCATGACCACAAACTCTAACGGTTTTAACTTATAACGGTGCCCCTTATACTATTATTGGCAGTTTTAGTTTCCCATATCTCCCAGGCGAAAACCCACTAGCAGACCGACAATTAAGGTAATATTAGCTCAAAGGGAGTTAAAACCAAACCCGGGCCTATCCACATATCCCTAACTAGGCGCAAGCTCGATTTATTATAATCTCATATTATTATTATTCGAACCCGAGCAAAAATTCATCTTTTCTATCACTTTCCGCTTTAATTTGCAAACTTCTTTTTTTTTATTCGAAAGACATTTTCTGATTTTTTTCAATTTTTTTGGATTTTTCAATTTTTTTAAATTTTTTTCTGTATTTTTTCAATTTTTATGACTCAAGACTCTACTAACTATACACTAAATGATAGTTTCTCATCCCCACACTTAAACTATACATTGCCCTCAATGTAGGATGGAAACCGAATAAAAAAAACTAAAATAAATAAGAAATAAAAAATACAAAGGGCATAATTGGAAAGGACTTAGCTGGTTAAATAACGCGTATGATACAAAACTCTCGTCCAATCCAGCTCGATCGTATAGCATTTCGGTCGCAATCGGCTACTCTGACACTGGTACGCTCGATAAATGCTGGAATTTGATAAGCAGCTCCAAAATCACCCGAATGGAGATTGCGTACGGGTGGTACGATTCAAACCTGCATAAACAAAGACAAACAAAAACCAAAGCAGTACCGACTCTAAAAAAAACGACTCAAAAACTACTAACTAAGACTCAATATACAAAAACTACGACTCTATACAAACTCTACAAAAACCTCCCCACACTTGAACTTAATCAGGAGGCTTCTCTTTGATTTGAACCTTGTCTAACCCATTTAATTCCACCCGTTTCTCATAAACATTTAAAAATTTAACAGTGGAATTATAAAAGAATTTAAAAATTAGAAACGGGTCAGACCACCAGAATTTAAATTTACCTGGCATGAACCGGATGCGTGGCATGTAATGATAAGAGCGGTCGTGCTTGCACTTTAATTGCTCCATTTTCTGTTTCGCCCATCTTCCGACCCAGAACCATCTCCGGTTTCCAGGTTCTTTCTTTCTTGCCCTCTCCCGTGGCCTTGAATCTTCAGTTATCCCTACCACGGGCCAGCTATGATGTTTTTTATCTTCCACCATTTCCTCTACTTCCTTGGGAAGATCTCCACACTTAATTTCTACGTGCGGTGTGGGTTCACTTATTTTCTCAGGTTTACCTTCTAGTGGGGCTTCTAAATTTGCTAAATCACTAAATGGATCAAATTCCCCTACTTGTTCAGATTCTGATAAACCTTCTAACTCTCCTAAAAACTCATCTTCCCAACTTAACACTTTTTTCTCTAGTTCAACTTCTACCTCATCATCAAACAGACTTCCTAAGGAATCTCCTAAATCTAATTTCTCCTCAACATCTACTTCCTTAACTAATGATTCCTGGTAGACCTGCCACTCGTCTACTTCTTCCACACTCTCTCTCACTATCCCGCAATTAGCCACCTGCATCGTAATCTCCTCTTCTTCACAGCCAAAATCAATGATGCCCTTCTTTTCCGTTTCTTCTACTGCTTCTAGTCTCCTAGACATTTCTTCTATTGAACATCGAATGTCTGAGAGTATAGACTGATTATTTTGAAATAGGACCTCATGTTCTTGCATCATTTTCTGAGTAGTCTCATCCGTAGCTACCAGTTGAGCTAACAACCCCATTATCCTATCCAGCTGGTCCTGCTCATTTACTCCAAAATTTTGCTGTTGAGGCTGCTGATACGGTTCCTCATATTGGTACGAGGAATACCCCTGTGAATAATATGTCTGCGGCTGCACATAGGGGTTAGCATAATAATACGCAGAGGACCCCTCATATTGTGGGCATTTAACTGTAAAATGGGGCCCTCCACAAATTTCACACATATTTAAAACTCAGAAAAAATAGAAGACACAAAAAATTAGACTCCTACGACTCAATATACAGAACACAGATAGACTCACAAGACTCACCACGAAAACACAAAACAAAAGACAAGTAGCACAAATTATGTCAATTAAGTCTAATCAAAGCAAATAAACGCAATCGCCAAGAGTCCCCGGCAACGGCGCCAAAAACTTGATGTGTGCTAAACAGACTATTAAAAACAAACTAAATTAGACTCTCTATTCTAGACACTATAAAGCTTTAATTCTAGACTCAACCTAAAACCACACAATCGGCAAGTGTACCGATCAATGTAGTATAACCTAGGAAGTCTGGATATCGAACCACGAGACTCTATAAATTACGTAAACTAGACTCTGACTAGACACTGACAGACACGACTAAAACTTGTTTATTTGTTTGGGGGGGGGGGGGTTACTGAAAAACTAGGAAATCTATATTGGACTACTAAGTAGACTAAAGCTAGACTAAATACGAATAAAGACTGAAGACTTTTCTTATATGAGGCCGGGACCACCTAGACAAGAATCCTGGATTGTTTTTAAGAGATTACCGATTAAGTTAAATGCACGAGTTATGGAACCGGGATCTTAAAGTACTAAACCTATTAAGAACCAACGAGGCCCCTCGACCCTTCTCAAGGAGAAACCTGTGGAGCTACCTAGGCCGTTAATTCTACCGGTTATTAGACGCCTTCCTAGTTGTCTAATTATTGTGTAAGTACCCTAATGTTGACCTATTCTTTCCCAATCCTAGATCTAGGGTAGTTTGAAGTAATTAATTTGACTTGATAGACTAATAAGACCGACAGGTAAACCAAGACATAACCTTTCCCAAGGCCTATCTAAAGCAATTCGCCGGGTAAGACCTACCAATAGCCCCTCACTTCCCAGGTATTAGGACTAGTAGAACACTAAGACTTAGCAAATTATTATCAGTTACTTCTAGGGGTTATTGGCCAATTCTCCCTAAAGAGTGAAGGTTTTCTCACGTGATATAGACACTCATCGAAACCCTAAACCCTAATATGACTCTATGTTGTGATATAGACCGTCACTAAGAATCATATGAAGCAAATAATAAAAATAAACCAACTCAAAGCACGCATACACATCAAATCATTAAATCAAACCGCTTACTAAACACAATCACCCATAACAATCATGCAAATAACAAAACCGGTAAAAACTTTATATTAATCCATTCATCAAGTCTAGGTGGCTTAAAAGTTTAGCCAAGCATGGTTTTAAAAACAAATAAACAAAGTTTCAAACAAGAATTCATTGACATAGAATAAAAGAAACTAGAAAATAAAAAATCCGTAAGGTAGAACCCGTAAATTCTTTGACTTCCAAGCTTTCCTCTTTCAACCCCAATGATTCCGTAGCCTTGAACCCTTGTCAATATTCTCTAAAAGATTTGTCCCGGCTGACTTCGTGCGTCTGTTGTATCGATCCCCAATTAATTTCTCTATATTTTTAATGGCAGCCCTCTTGTTCGAATCTGTGCCTCCACTTGCTTTTCTAAAAATAATATATTAGGGGCCCATCTGATGAATTAAAAGAAGGATTGGGCCATGCGACATCTCAAGTGTGTGTGGGCTGTTGCTGTTTGTAATATTAGAATTTTAATTAGGGCTCTTTTTTATCAATGTGTGTATTATTTAAAACACTAGCAACAACGAGATGTTGCTTTCTCTTTTTCACCATTTATATTTAACCACAAATTTGTAGAGTTTAGTATGTGGTCTTTTATTATTTTTCCCGGTTGCTCGCTTAGTCATCGTTTCAGCTTGATTTAAATCCTTTTCGCACCGGGACCTGTCAAAACACAAAATAATATCATATAATACTAAAAACTAAATAAAACAAATAATACCTATACAATAATTATACATTTTACACGGGACAAATATGTGTATTTTACCCCACATCATAGATGATGGTAGAGATCATAGTCCACACTATATAGATGGTAGATTAGGTTGGTAGATGAGGGTAGAGTTATATGACACTGACATGGAGGGTGGTGGTAGTCATTTAGGTCATGACCACACCATATAGCCTAAGATATTAGATCATAAGAAAAAAATGTATGAATAAAACCTGAGGAATCATAGTTAACAACTTTGATGTCCCTCTAGCAAATAAGATATTTATCAAAATGTTAATTGGATAAGTGTAAATTCAAGATAAAACATTTTTGTAGAGTTAGGTGGTGTTTGTTTTTTGGCCAGAAGCACTTTTGGCCACTTATGCCTGCGTCGCGCAGACGTTTGAGGTCTGCAGCTCGTTTGTTTTCCGGAAGAGCTTCTCACATTTTACCTCTTCCCCAAGCAGACATGTCCCCAAGTCTGCAAACCTCTTCTCCTCTTCTCCCTCCAGCCAACACCACCTCCTCTGCCACCACCTCCACCTCCGACAAAACCCCCCAAAACCCCCCAAATAACTCCGCCACCATCATCTTCATCTTCATCTACAAACAAAACCCAGAAAATAGAACCACCACCGCCACCTGATACATCACCACCACCACCGTAGAGAGAGAGAGAAAGAAGAGAGAGAGATCGTAGAGAGAGAGAGAAAGAAGAGAGAAAGATCGTAGAGAGAGAGAGAAAGAAGAGAAAGAAGAGAGAGAGATCGGTGAGAGAGAGACCGTAGAGAGAGAAAGAAGAGCGGCGGTGGTGGGTTTTGATGGTGGTGGTGTGATGGCGGTGGTGCTATGGCGGAGGTGGTGCGGTGGTGGTGGTGCTTGGCTTCGCAGCAGGAGACAGGGGGCGGTGGTGCTTGACGGTGGTTGTTGGTTGTGGGTTGTGGTGGTGGCAGGTGGACGGTGGTAGATGAGGTGGTGGCGGTGGTTGTGGTGGTGGTGGTAGATGAAGGCAGAGAGAGATGAATGGTCTGTGTGTTTGTGTGTGAGAAGAGAAGAGAAGAGTTTTTGTAGAAAAAAAAAACAAACTCTCTTCTCCTTGCAGACTGCAGACCTTTGGTCCACCTCTTCTCCTGCAGATGTGGTCCGTAGACTGCAGACCTTTTCCCGCAGAAAAAACAAACACCACCTTAATGTTACTAGCTCACCTGATGCAAAATCACAATATTACAAGGAAAATAACATATAAATCACAATATTGACACTCCCTCTTTGCCACATCAACACCATATGAGTTTTTTCACTTTTTTGTCGTTCCATTTCCAAAACAACGGAATCCATCTTTCTAATTCAGGACCGTCTCCGAGAATGAGAAAAAACTCTCAGGCCTCGTGAGAGACAAAAAAATTGGGCCCCTCCCTAATGTTTTCATATAGATAAAACTAAGAGTAAACTTCCGTTTTGCTCCCTGTGGTTTGGTCAGTTTAACGGTTTTGCCCCAATACTTTAAAAATAGCCATTTTACTCCCTACTGTTTCGGTTTTGTCGCCATTTTGCCCAACGGTCTTAACTCCATCCATATTGTATGTTAACTGAAAGGGTATTTTGGTAATTTTAAGGATAAAAGTAAGGGTATTTTTGATAATTTACATATATTTTATATTTCAATATTTATATATGAAGGTAGACACATAACAGATACACCCTTTCCCTCTCTCTTTACAGTCACCCAAACCAGCACCACCAAATATCACCACCGTCAGCCACTGCCTCACCACCACTTGTCAGTCACCGCCTCACCAACCACCACCACTACAACCCTTTGCAACACCAGATTCATAACTCGCCACCACATCCAACCAGATCTAGTACGCGCCGCCGCTCCATCTCAATGGTCACAATCATACCGAACACCGCCGACACAACCCTTTCACCTTCTTTTACCAACCAGATCTAGAGCCCATCAGATCTGAAAACCCCAACTAGGCAACCAAAAAGATTGACGGCCACATACGACCAAAACCTATCCACCAAATCTGGTTTCAGATCTAGTTTCAGAAGATTCAAGGGGTTCGGTGAGGTGAGGGTGGTGCGGTGATGGAGGTGATGGTGGGTGTTCAGAGACGATGATGGTGACAATCGCAAGTGAGAGAGATGAAACTAGAATATGTCAGGTGGGTTGTGGTGGTCGGATGAGGGCGATGCAAGGTGGTGGTGGCTGTGGTAATGGGAGGGGTTGTGGTGATGGTCTAGGAGGTGGCTGTGGTGGCAGGGGAAATGGGAGGGGTTGTGGTGATGGTCTGCACTTGTAGTAGAGAGAAGGGGCAAAGAGGTGTTAATGTGTGTGTGTGAATTCTTATATTTTTTTTTCATTTTCAATAAAAGTATGAATTTTGGAGTTGATAATAAATAAAAATTAAATAGGTATATATAAATTCACTGAAATACCCTTACTTTTAACTAAAATTTTAACTTAGTTAGAGCCGTGGAGCAAACTTGCGGCAAAACCGAAACAGTAGGGAGTAAAATGACTATTTTTAAAGTATTGGGGCAAAACCGTTAAAATGACCAAACCACATGGAGCAAAACGGAAGTTTACTCTAAATTCTAAAACTAATGTTTTCAAACTTAAAAAAAAATTGTAAAGAAAGAGAATATTTAAAAAAAACTACTGTTGCGTAGTTTATAAACATACAAACTTGTTTTATAAAGTACAGTTAATATAGCATCATTGCATAAATCTACTGATTTATTTGATTGGTCAAATCTGATTAAATTTGTTGTAGTTTGTCTCACCAGAAGTAAGTAAAGGGTCTGGAATTTTAATTACAAAAACCAATGAACAGCAAGAAAGACTAAGAGCATTCTCATCAAATCCATCAAAACTTGTGAGGGTGAGTTTTTATATTGTAAAGGGTATAAAAAGTGGTTGTGAGTGGAAGAGAGAGAAAATGTTACTGTTCATCTGTATATTTGGGGGGACACTGTTCACCCAGTATAATTTTTTTAATATATATTGAAAGTGGTTGTGAGTGAAGGAAAGAGAAAAATGTGATGATAATATTATTTAATTGAAAAGGAGAGAGAAAAAGTATTTGTTTTTAATGGAAATATATTGATATAGGAGTTGTTTTTTAGTGGAATGTATGCATAGGGCTGTAAACGAACCAAACGTTCGGCGAACAGTTCGTGAACCGTTCGGCGGGAAGTTCGTTTGTGTTCGTTCGTTTATTAAACAAACGAGCACGAACAAGAAATTTCGTTCGTTTAGTTAAATGAACAAACATGAACAGAGGCCGTGTTCGTTCGTTTATGTTCGTGAACGTTCGGTAACGTGTTCGATAGTTCATTAGTGTTTTTAGTTTATATATATATTTAAATACTTCAAAATTCCGATAAATTAATTATCTAATAAGTGTCAGTGTATTATATATTAAGCTCATGAACAATTGTTTGTGTTCGTTTGTTTCCATTTGTGTTCATGAACATTAGTTTGTGCTCATTTGTGTTCATCAACGTTTGTTTTTGTTCGTTGCCTAAAATTAACAAACAAACACAAATGAACACGAACAAGTTCATTTCCTTAACAAACGAACACGAACATAAAATCTCGTTTGATAAGTGTTCGTGAACGGTTCGCGAACACATACATTTCTTAATAAACGAACACGAACAAGGTCTTGTTCGTGTTCGTTTGGTTCGTTTACAGCCCTATGTATGCATAATTTGATGGATTTGATGAGAATGCTCTAAGGTGGCAAAACCAAAAAAAAAACTACCAACCTCGACCTCAGAACTCGGAATCTGAACTTGAGGCTATGCGGTATTGTGATGAGCCTCCTTTGGAGGATGACCTTCACGTAGGCGCCACGTGGGACATCATGGATGATGCCCCTCCTATATAGATTTGGTGAAAATGGATGATGAGCCTACCCCTCTAATTTTAATTTTTTTATTTTTTTAACTTAATCTATTTTTTCCAACTTAATCTATTTATCCAATCCAAAATCCAAAACAACCAAAAAAAAAAAATACTCACAACTCAGATCGATCTGCCATTTCATCCCCACACCCCCAAATTCCCTTTCGAACATGTCTCCCCATAGATCTGCCTCTTCAACGAATCTATAATCCACAACGAATCTATAATCCACTCCATTATCTCATCAATTTCAGTTTCATCCTCTCAAATCGACCGTAGAAAATCGACGTAGATGAGTGGCAGCACCACGGTGGCGGTTGCGGCGGTGGATTCTCCGGCTACCGGCCGCCGTTCACGCCGGTGCAGTGGCAGGAGCTGGAGCATCAGACTCGTCGGTGTCTCAAAACTGCAACGGTAACAAATGCAACGTTTTTGTCTTGTAGTGCCCGGCATCATCGTCTTTGTGTTGCCGTTCATGACGACGACGGAGGGGGTCGAAATGGTGTTGGGGGCGGCGACGGGGCATGCCGAGACCTTGCCGACCCCCACACCAGCTAGCCTTAGAAGGCACATATACAGCCAGCCGGCTCTGCTTCGCTGTCGCGATTACTTGACCCTCTAGTGTAATAGGGTATTAAATCTTTTATCATGTTTTCCATACAGTTATTACAAAACTGATCAGCAAGTTGTAACATGAAAAGTCATAGGTGCTGTTTGTTTTTTCTGCAGGAAAAGGTCTGCAGTCTGCGGACCACATCTGCAGGAGAAGAGGTGGACCAAAGGTCTGCAGTCTGTAAGAATAAGACTGTTTGTTTGTTAATGTCTGCAAACTTCTAAAATAAACTGGTGGTGGTGGCAGACGGTGGTGGGGGCAGACGGCGGTGGTGGCCGGCGACGGTGGTGGCCGGCGGCGGTGGTGGCCGGGGGAGGTGGTGGTAGACGGAGGTGGTGGCCGGCGGTGGTGGGGGCCGGCGGTGGTGGTGGGAGACGGTGGTGGTGGCCGGCGGTGGTGGTGGGGGACGGTGGTGGTTGCCGGCGGTGGTGGTGGCCGGCGGTGGTGGTGGACGGTGGTGGTGGACGGCGGTGGTGGACGGTGGTGTTTAACCCTCTGTAGACCTTAGAAGATTTTAGAAGTGGTTGGACCAAGTCTGCACCAAGAAGACCTCGCGCAGACCTTTTTTAATGAAACGTTTTCAGAAAAACAAACAGTCTGCACGTGCCAATGTCTGCCCGTGGTCTACGCCGCGCACACATAAGAGGCTGCGCAGACCTTTTACTAAAAAACAAACACCACCATACTATATATTGGCAAGGGCGTAGCTTAGTTGGGGGGCCCGACCCCCCGAACTTTTCGCTCAGTAGTGTCCGGTATGTAGATTTCGTATAGAATTTTTTAGGTATATACGTTTTCGACCCCCCGGTTTTATAATTTTTAAGGTATAATTTTAGGTCCGGTGATTTCCGACAGTGTTTTGGCTGGGAAACTATATGTCTATATAAGCATCTAACATCTAACGTCGTCCCTTTATTATAGTGTGACCATTCTCAATTATCATCGGTTGTGTAGATTTCTATTATGGCTTCAACGTGAAAACAATATTTTGATAAGAGAAAAATACCCGGATAGTCCCTGTGGTTTCGCATTTTTTCACCTATAGTCCCCAACTTTCTAAAACTACCTGAATAGTCCCCAAGTTTTCATTTTTTGTTCCCGGATAGTCCCTGGGTCTAACTTCAGTTTGTTTTCTCTGTTAAGAGGATGTGAAATGACAAAAATACCCTTTCCTTAAAAGGCCAAACCATAGGGACTATCTGGGCATCTTCTTCATTTTTATTTATAAAACCCCACTACCACACTTCATCTTCAACCTCCACCCACCACCACCCTCCTCCACCCTCCACCATCACCGCCACAATCACTCTCAATCTCTCGTTCCCCTTTCATCTTCCATACCAGAACAACATCAGCCGCACACCCCCTTTTCTCATCAGCCACATTGCACCGCTAACCACCACTCCCTAACGCACCCCGGACAAGGACCGCCATAACATCGTCGCTAAACCACCCAAGAACAACCACAAACAAGACAAAAACATCAGATCTGAAATGACAAAAGATGGCTTGTAGCTAGAAACAGAAACCCGAAAGACAAACTTACGCGTTGTTGTTTTTGTCGATACACAACCAAGGCCAATGCCATGGGTTCAAGCGAAACCCTAGCTTTCTGCTATCGCCTCCCTTCTGCTCAGACCAGGTCACTGCCACCACCCGTCCGCCGTAACCAGCTGCCACTGTACCACACACCACTGCTCCGCCGATGTGCCACCACCATCGTCATCACGTATCAATCACCCACCATACCTCCACTCGAACCACCTCCCTGCCGTCGCGACCAGGTGGCCGGAGACCACCCGTCTCGATCTCGCCTCTCTCTCCCTCGGTTCTCTCTCTCTCTCTCTCGGTCGAATCTCACTCTCTCTCTCTCTCTTGGTTATGCAGGTTATGTGTGTGTATATTGTGAGATAAAACTAATAGGGGCTAGGGTTTTGAAGAAGATGAAGAAGATGCCCAGATAGTCCCTATGGTTTGGCCTTTTAAGGAAAGGGTATTTTTGTCATTTCACATCCTCTTAACAGAGAAAACAAACTGAAGTTAGACCCAGGGACTATCCGGGAACAAAAAATGAAAACTTGGGGACTATTCAGGTAGTTTTAGAAAGTTGGGGACTATAGGTGAAAAAAGGCGAAACCACAAGGACTATCCGGGCATTTTTCTCTTTTGATAATAATAAAACCTCAAATAAAATATATAAGAACAAATCATAGACACATTTTATGGCAAATATAACTAAAACCCTATTTAGTTCACTACAAAAAAAAAATGTCATTTAGTGACATACAGAAAGTGACACAAAAAAACAAATAAGTGCCGCTAAAGACTCATGTAGGAATGGGCGGCACACAAAAAAGTGCCACTAGAAGCGCTGACGCTAAAGCCTTTTAGCGGCACTTTTTCAATCTGCCGCACAAAGTTTTTGGACTATTAGTGGCACTTTTTTATGTGTCACTACAAACTTTTGAGCTTTTAGTGGCACAATATTTTTTGCCATAAAAAACTTGAGATTTAATGCCATTAATGTTTATCATAATAAATTTTTAATTACAAATACTGTTTATTAACATTAAAAATAAAACTGTAAAATGTAGAAATCATAATATAATCACTTAACTTAAAAGTTCAACTGATCATCTTTCAAGGATTCCAAATGTTTGCAAACAAATGTCTAATAAGTGTTAACCTAAGTCTAAAGATCAAACATATAAAACAAAAAACTGATAAATGTAAGAACAAAAACTCAAAACTTTATTGCGTTCATGATTCTCTTTCACAGTCTTCATGCGAGTAAAATAGTCGTCGTGTTAACTCTTTCTTAGCAATCATATTTCCCACTTCATGGTTGTTCCATGCACTTGCTACTTATTGTCGCCGCATTAGCCAAGTCACTACATTCAACCTAAAATTCACAATTCTTGATAAATTGATTAGATCTCATAAACATAGCTATCAAAGATGTCAGAACAATTAATAAAAGGAAAACTCACTTCTTTTGGCATCACTTTAAGCTAGTCAACCAAAGATTAGGTGGTTTTTTCAATACTCTAGTTGTCATAATTGCCATCACCTAACGATAAAAGAGTTCATGATGAGAATTTTTACCTATTAGTTGTTTATAATGGGTCGAATTGAGTTATCTTCTATCTTAGACGGGTCAATTGGCGAACTAAAACATTGCTAAAAATGTGGTGAACGGGTCGATAGGGTCCAAAGATGCCCAAAGTATATATTTCGTTGAGCATGCAATCTCTTTTTTTTTTTTTTTTTTTTGCAGTTTGTACTGCTGTAGTTTTTTGTTCAGTTATAACCCACTAACTAGAAGTTACGCCCCTAGATCAAGTAATAGGACATACACATACCTTTAATAGGGTTGGCCCCCAATATCTTGTTCGGTAATAAAAGGCCACCTAGAAAAAAAATGGATAAATGGGTTAAAGTTAATACAAACAAACAGATCAAAAGATATATTTTACATAACTTTACCACAAAATCAGATTAAATTAAATGCACATGCATCTTTCGCAACCTCCATTACTTTAAAATGTGTTGACATGCAAGGCTCCTCGATCAACCTTATTGACCCGTAATGGAAAACTTTGAAAAATTAAAGCACACACTGTAAATTCTATACTAATAAATGAAATGTGTATTACAACCTTATTCTTACTTGAAAATAGAGCATCTCCTCGTATTGTTCCTTTGCCGAGTGTATCTCCGGTGCCTCCATCAATGGTATATCTATTACTAAAGTTCAAAACGTGCAAATGCAACTAATCACTGAATTTTTCGATTGTAAAAAACAGCGTTTGTGGATTGTTATCAAACTACACCAACTTACAAAATTAAATTCCTCCTACAAGCAGACAAGGTAATGATTGGTTTAGGCCAGTTCATAAGAGAGCAGTTTTCAAATGAATGGCTAAAACATCATCTTTTTCAAGTTTGTGGCTTCAGTTTCGTATGTGATGGTATCGATCTCTCAAACGCTAACGATAACAAATATAAAAGCAAAATACTCAATGTGGCTTGAAGACTATATAATCATGCATTAAATTAAAACCTTGAAAATCATTGAAAAATACCTTTTCCTTTGCAAGTTGTGTATTCAGTTCCAGTGATTTAGACTTCCTATGTATAAAAGCGTTAATCCCAAACATACTTATATACTGATTTGATGTTAAATTAAAAAAACTAGATGAAAAACAAAACAAAACTGTTAAAAAACTAACTAATTACCATCCAATATCATTTTTGCCAAGCCCTTATCATTTGTAGATGTGCCACCAGAATAACCTATCATACGCCGAGCCACCAAGTGCCAAAGTTTTCCCTCACATAATTTTTCTTGATAACTCTGTTAGTAACCAGCAATGAAAAATCATTAATTCATAGTTACAAGAAAAACATGAAGCAAAGTAAATAAATTTATAGGAAATGCACACTAATATCATTTAAACTAACATACATATGCTACTGTGCAAAGGTCACATGTCCAATGAGCTTAACATGTGTACAGGCCCCTCAAATAGGCTTAAATGACTAGAAATAAGAATATGTCTAATAAGCCATTTCAACCGTTAACAGAATACAATATCAGCAGCCAAAAAAAAGATTTCAAAACTAAACTGAAAACGATTTCAGTAGCCTAAAAGGAAAATTCAATAGTTAACAGATTAAGAGTTCAGGTAAAGATGTTAAAGAAAATGATTTTGAATTTTGAGTTATAGTCGTCCTACAGGAACTTAAAAGATAGTTTAGTACTTACTCACTTAAGGTTAGGATACTTTAGTACTTCATTGGGCTCATATAAATTAGATTTGGTCGCTTAGCCCCGGTTTACTTTAAATAATTTAGAGTTAACCCATTTTTATTAATTAAGTCTAATATAAAACTTAAAAATATATAATATTAGTTAGTTTTAAAAAATTAAACTTTGATCAAACCCACTGGTCCAAAAAGTTGACCTGTCAACCAAACTCTCAACCCCTTGTACACTCTGCTTTTGTCTATAAACCACTAATGGACGCTTAAACTACATTAATAGATTAAATAGGCTATCTGTCAACCCAATATAAAACATAACCAGACGCTCTCACCTAATATCTTATATGTTCGCCCCTTTTTATGGTTTATTAAACGCAATTTTCAGCTTGTTTTTTGTTTTACTAAAAACGCCACACGCCACTGCTGTTGAGCTTCTTCTACCTGGAAAAGTAAATGGGTCAAATTATTTTGGATGCAGCCAATGTATGCAACAGTAGATCATTGCACAACACACACCTTGGCCAAAGGAGATACGCATTTCATTATTGTACAAAAGTACCATTAATATATAGGTATGAAAATCAGCCTTCATATAGCATTTTAGACAGCAAAGGGCCCGGCTGTAATTTTTCAGCTCGAGCTCTGCTTGTGAGTAATTTTTAAAGCTCGGGCTCGGCTTATTAGTATTCATTAATTAAGTGATACTAACTATAACTATTATTTTGTTAAGGTTATTTTATAAACATAGTTTATACTTATGTGGTTTCAATAAAAAGACATGTCAATATACAAGAACCATTGTAAACATTACCTCCATAGCCATACTTTTCTGTCTTTGAAATCCACATAAAGCTGCTAGCGTCGTTCACCAACCCTTAAGATGTCGAGCATGCTCTGAGAGTAACAAGTAGATAGTTAAACTTCAATATTTTCTGAGGGGTCAAAGAGAACGACTTACAAAACTAAAGTGCTCTGATTTTGATGTTGTTTATCTACACAAAGATATTTACTTTTAGGAATGACTTGTAACATCTGTGCTTGTAATCATTGTGAACAGTTCAATTATCAATAAAACAATGTTATTTGATCCCAATGTTTGTTTGTTTATGTTTGACATTTTTCATGTTTTGACTTCTATTCAATTTCAAACTCTACATCGCTTTCTGAAGATTTATACGCAAACTGGTGCGTAAACGTAGTCAGTTTAATGCGACAAATACTCCGAAACATCAACATATACTTAACATACCTTAAATAACCTTTACATAACTTAGAAATAAGTTTTGAAGGCTTTGGTATGGCAAAAACAAGTTAATTCGCCTACAGGGACTAAATTTGACAAACTACGAAAGTATGCCAATTTGAACAGTAACAGACATTCCGGAACATGACCATAAGTTAAACATACCATAAATATCCTTTACATAGCTTAGAAATAGGCTTTGAGGGGTTCGGTGTGCTAAAATAAACGTTTGGCTCATTTAGGGACTAAAAGTGTCAAAAAGTGCATAAGTTTGCACTTTCGCGCATAACTTACGTTCTGAATACATCCGGACATCCAAAAATTTATGTAAGCACTAAAATATTTTATTTTAGTGTTTGGCATGAGAAAAATCCATTCGTCACGCAATTTGGATCGTTTTTCGCGCTTATGCGCATTCCGTCGTAATTAAGCGAACATCGCGATCGTACGACCAAACGAACCAACATCCGGCATATTTTTGAGCATGTTTCATGTCCACAATGTTTAGGCATCATTTTATGGCCTTAACGTTGGCTTAACGGGCCTTAAACGTGTCGGAAATGGCTTTAAAACACAAGAGGGACCAAAACTGTCATTTTGCAAAGTTGTTTGCTGATCAGACAGGCCAGGTGGCCCGCGTAAACTCCTGGTGTATCCTTACACGGCCCGCGTCAGGCTCCCAGATCAGATTAATCAGTTTTAACAGCAGATTACAGCTGTTAACCACTCAAAAACTCACCCACACTTGCCCTTTCAGTTCATGAGGGGCCATTTTGAATTACCACAAGGTTTCAACAAGTGTATGGACAAGATCAAAGCACGGTATTCGAGAAATGATCCTAACGGTTCCAAGAATCCTATAAATACCCATCCATCCCAACCCCAAAAACCCACAAAATCTGATCTAAAAGCTCTAAGTTGAAGCCATTACTTCATACCTGAGCTACTTGGATCAAGATAAACTTGCGGGGACCCTTTGTAAGTGTTCCTTCGTTCTCTTTATTCTTTTAGCGTTAAAGTCAAACTTTGTTTGACTTTCTGCATTGACCAAGTTTATGGTCAATGCGAAGTTCGTTTGAACTTCATAACGTGAGCGTAATCACGATGGTTATAGTCCCTAGTGACTATACCTACTGATTACCACGTTATCTAGGCTCAGTGACGAGTCGTAGTTTCGGCCAAAATGCGTGTTATTGCGTATTTTGTAACCAAACTACTTATAGGTATCAAAACCGCTTGTTTTGATACCAAACCTGTTTTCTAAACTTAGTTAAGCATGTTTTAACATGCTTAGCTCGTCACTTTTAGTTTAGTGCTTATATAGGGTCGTGAGGTAAGCGATCTAAACAATCGCTTATACTTTCGAACCCGACCCGTTTGGTCGATCATTAGGATCCGACCAAACACATTAGGTGACCATAGTATATAGGGAATAACCTTCCGAGGTTATACCTTATGGTCGCTTCGTTTAAGTAGTTGTATGATAGGTAATTTATATGCCTTAGGTAAATTACCAAAATGCCCTTTTTACGCCAAAATTCATTTTAAGCATATGTAACATAACTTTTAACATCTAAACTGATTTGGCAACAATATTAGACATGTTAAGGCATATTTTACTTATCATAGGGCTAGTTAGGCATTCCGAACGCGTTTTACGCCAATGACGCGTTAAAGTAGCATAAGCTACCTAAACGGGTCGTAATGGGTCGTAAGCACTTAGGTTAGGTTTCATTTTAGTATGTAGGCTTTGTTAAACCATACTACATGAGTTTCCATACTCGTTTGG
Organism: Helianthus tuberosus; assembly: GCA_030545235.1. Lineage (NCBI taxonomy): Eukaryota > Viridiplantae > Streptophyta > Magnoliopsida > Asterales > Asteraceae > Helianthus > Helianthus tuberosus. Next base: position 20,258,296 of record CM060359.1, read on the forward strand.
TTTACGAACCCTCATTCTATCCAATCCTCCGATTTAAGTCTGGTATATTAACATAGTTACCTATATTAGGTGCCGTTTGATATCCGTGATCTCTAGCATTGTTTGGTTGTTACTCAAGGACTACTAAGCAATCTCAAGTGAGTACATAGACCCCTCTTTTACTATTTTCCAAACATTTTGGGGTGAAACACATGTGCCTACTTGTTACTTGCATGCTTTTCCATGTTTTCATATCATATGCTAGTTATGTTCAATAGTACACTTATAGTACATGATTTCATTGTGTTTATGCTATGTATGCCCATTGTGTGCATATATAGTACATTGTTTTACATTACATTTTATGCTATGCACGCCCATTGTGTGCATACTTAGTACATTTGTTATTCATCACATGCTTACATTTTGGTATGACATTTGGTTTGTTCAAATGGGACAATATACATTCATTAACATTAGCTACGCCGCTCGTTAGTAGGTAATAGTACCATAGGACTTGACAACTCCCATTCCTGAACCCTAGGTTTGTTTGGGTGGAAGGAATGACCGAATTCGATAAACATAACACAGATAGACCTTTAATTTGTTTAAATGTCTATCACCACAGTCACAAGGCTTTGATGTATGCATTTTCACAATACCGCATAGATGTTTGTATCAGTATAGCATGCATTTGTTCCACAAAACATAACTTTGACTTAAACTATGTTTAAATCAATACCCTGTTTTTGTGTATTTTACCTATGGTTTAGTTGATATATTTCACATGCCATACATGATATTTTTGGATACACATTATATCATTTACATTAAACATAAACATTTTGACATTTATATACACATTTGGTGATTTACATTAGACATGGACATTTTGATATGGTTTACACAATAACACTTGACAATTGATTTATACATGAACAATTTACATTGGTGGTTGGTTTGGGTAAATGATTTGAGTAACGAGGCGTGTGTAATATGATACAAACATGGTGGATACGCCGCCGGTACTTCCTATATATAAGTGTTTGTATAATATTACATATCGTAGCGTTAATTAAATCATTTCAGTATAGACATGTTACATTTTACATAAATAACATATTCTTCACAAGACATTGTTTTACAAAACAGTTTATTTTATACAACTCATTTTATTTGGTTATTTCATTACTATACTCCTTTCTTTTATATAATCTGATTTCTTATCGAGTTTTCGTATGATTTATAAAAGAAAACACTTAACAAGATTCATGACTAATTTTTATTAAACCCTTCTTCTAAAACCCAAGTCATGAATCCTATTTTCACAAACCTATGTATCCCACAGGCATTTTTATGCTGACGTACCTATTTTCACATGTGTTTTCAGGAGCTGTTGCTTAGGACAATGATCGTGACACTAGGGCGGACATGTGCCTTAGAGACATAAAACGAAGATAGACTTAGTTAATTATGTTACGTACTCTTTGTTTCCTGTTTAAGACAATGTAACTCTTATGTTGATAAATAAAATACAACTTTGAATGCCATGGTTATGAAACAATTAATTCTGTTACAACACTCCCCGACGTTTTCCGCCACGTTTTGTATGTTATACGTGGTCGGGGTGTGACAGAAGAGTTGGTATCAGAGCCAATGGTTATAGGGAATTAGGTTATTAGTAATGCTTTGACCTAGACTATAACTTTTCTAGGACCCCAACACAAGTTATCTTGTGTTTAGATTTTTAAAACATGCACTTCGCCTATCCTTAGGTGATAACCACAACGGGAACATCAAGTTCGAATCCGCTTTGAAAATTAATCATCTATTCTTGGATGATTGATTACTAGGTTTTGAACCCTCTATTGTAAGGTTTTGAACCCTTCCAGTTTGACTCAATTTTTGGCTTTATGCCCTTTGAGTTTTCAAAATCTCGTCAAGGTTTTGGGTTTTAAATAGTGTGAACACATGCAAACTGGAAGAGTGAATGCCTGTACCCTGGGTTTTCTGTCTAAGGCTTGAGTGTTCGTACAAATCCACATAATCGGACCAGTCACTCTTACCTGGGAACTCTTGGGGTGAGTGTTCACTTATAGGCGAGCATGTCTTCGCGATACATTATTTTTGACCCATTTACTTTGATTAGTCATTGTGTGTCGTTTATTTGCTTTGTGATGCGGACGAATGACCACCATCTTTGCTTTGTCAATTTTGTTTCATCTCGTCCTTTTCATTCAACCCTCTCACTCGTTTCCTTTCATGTTTCCTCTTTTAGAATGCCTCCTCGACGCGAACACCAGATAGCAACTGCCGAACTGGCAGAAATCATCGCACAGCAAATGGCTGCTGCTTTCCCAAATTTTATTGCTCAAATGAACCAAGCCAACAACAACAATCATGCGCCATGCAATTTCAAGAGTTTCAATTCGGCTAAGCCACTCAAGTTTAGTGGTACTGAAGGAGCAACTGGGCTCCTACAATGGTTCGAGAGCACGGAGAGTACGTTTCGCCACGTTCAGTGCCCTGATAATCGCAAGGTCGAGTTTTCTTCCAGTGTGTTTCAGAAGAGGGCTCTCACATGGTGGAACGGGGTTATGAGAGATCGTGGTGCTGAAGTTGCTTTGGCACAAACATGGACTGAACTTAGAGCTCTTATGATGAGGGAGTTCTGTCCTCGTCATGAACTGCGAGCTTTGGAGAGAGAGTTTGATGATTTGAAACAAGATAGTGGCGAGCACCGGGCGTATACTGATAGGTTTGAGGAGTTGAGTCTGTTTTGCCCAACAATGGTTACCCCACTCGAGAAGGCTATCGAAAGGTACATCGATGGTCTACCTGACTCAGTACAAGACATCATTACTGGTAGTAACCTTACCACACTCCGTCAGGCGATCGAGTTAGCAGCGACATTGACTGAGTCGCAGGTTCGAAAGGGGAAGCTGCATAAAAAGGGTGACAAGGGTAAGAAGCAGGCGTCTGACAAAGAAGATAGCAAGAAAGGTCAAAACAAGAAGGGAAATGATTCTGGCTCCTCAAGGGGATCAAGGAAGCGTAAGGCTTCCCAAAATTTTGCTGTCACTACCCAAGTTAACCAGGCAGCTCCCAACCAACCCGCACAGCCTCCAGCGAAGAAACCTTATGCAGGAAATGCACCTTTGTGCAATAGATGCAACAGACACCATCAGCCGCAACTTCCATGTCGTTTCTGTACTAACTGTGGGAAGTCAGGTCATCTTACTGATGTTTGTCGTTTTGCTCAGAATCAGGCTGCACGTAATCCAGCTCCACAAGTTGCTCAGCCTCCTGCTCAGCAACAAGGTCAAGCTGCACGACCACACTACCCGCCAGGCTCTTGTTATAACTGTGGGGATCCGACCCACTACCGTAATCAGTGCCCAAGATTGGTGAATGCTAACCCAAATCAGAATCAGGCTCAGGCTCGAGGTCGAGTCTTCAACATGAATGCATAAGAGGCACAAGCAGACAATGAAGTGGTGAACGGTACGTTCTTTATTAATAATCAGCCTGCATCTGTTCTTTTTGATTCAGGTGCCGATAAGAGTTTTGTGTCATTGTCTTTTGAGCCAATGCTTCGCGTGTCTAGAACAAAACTAGGAAAACCCTTGATAGTAGAGGTTGCTAGTGGTGAACCCATTGTTCTTGATTCTGTCCTTCGCAACTGCCAGTTGAACCTTAATGACAATCTTTTTCCTATTGACCTCACGCCTATGCAACTGGGAAGCTTCGACGTTATTGTGGGTATGGATTGGTTAGCCAAGCATCACGCAGAGGTAGTTTGTTTTGAGAAGATTGTTCGTGTGCCGCTTCCGACAGGCGAGATCCTGCAGGTTCGTGGTGAGAAACCTGCCGGTGGTCTCAAACTCATGTCTTGTTTTAAAGCTCGGAAGTATCTGCGAAAGAATTATGTGGCTTTCTTGGCACATGTTACAGCAGATAAAGGCAAAGGTAAGTCTATTCAAGATATCCCTGTTGTTCGGGATTATCCTGATGTGTTTCCTGAAGAGTTACCTGGTCTACCCCCAGCACGCCAAGTCGAGTTCCGTATTGATCTCGTACCTGGTGCAAATCCCATTGCCAGATATCCATATCGTCTTGCACCGTCTGAGATGCAAGAGTTGGCTAAGCAGCTTCAGGAGCTCTCTGACAAAGGTTTTATCCGTCCTAGCTTTTCACCTTGGGGTGCTCCCGTTCTTTTTGTCAAGAAGAAGGATGGATCTTTTAGGATGTGTATCGATTATCGTGAGCTTAACAAGCTTACCATCAAGAATCGATATCCCCTACCTCACATCGATGATCTCTTTGATCAGTTACAGGGCGCTTCTTATTTTTCAAAGATTGATCTGCGATCTGGATATCATCAACTTCGTGTGCATGAAGAAGATATTCCCAAGACAGCATTCCGCACTCGTTATGGGCATTATGAGTTCACAGTCATGCCATTCGGTTTGACTAATGCTCCTGCTGTTTTCATGGACTTAATGAATAGGGTCTGCAAGCCTTATTTGGATCAGTTCGTCATTGTTTTTATTGATGACATCTTGATATACTCTAAGACGCGAGCAGATCACGAGCAACATCTTCGTCTTACTCTGGAACTCCTAAAGAAAGAACAACTTTTCGCCAAATTCTCCAAGTGTGAATTCTGGCTTAAAGAAGTTCAATTCTTAGGACATATTGTCAACGAACAAGGTATCCATGTAGATCCCTCCAAGATCAGTGCGATCAAGGATTGGGATACGCCTACTACTCCTACTGAAGTTCGTTCTTTTCTTGGTCTAGCGGGTTATTACCGCCGCTTCATTGAGAACTTCTCAAAGATTGCAGTTCCTCTAACTGCTCTAACTCAGAAGAACAAGCCCTTTGATTGGGGATTCAAACAAGAGGAAGCTTTTCAAAACTTGAAGCAGAAACTTTGCGACGCGCCTGTTCTGACTTTGCCTGAGGGCAATGATGATTTCGTCAGTTATTGCGATGCATCTAAATTGGGTCTTGGTTGTGTTCTGATGCAAAGAAACAAAGTCATAGCATATGCATCGAGGCAGTTGAAGATACATGAGAAGAACTACACCACTCATGATCTTGAGTTGGGTGCTGTTGTCTTCGCTCTTAAGATCTGGAGACACTATTTGTACGGAACAAAATGTGTGGTTTTCACGGACCACAAAAGTCTTCAGCATATCTTCAATCAGAAAGAACTCAACATGAGGCAACGACGTTGGGTGGAGCTTCTAAACGACTATGACTGCGAAATTCGCTACCATCCTGGTAAGGCGAATGTCGTAGCCGATGCATTGAGTCGCAAGGAACGTACTAAGCTTCATTGTGTTCGTGTTCAATCTGTTATCAAAGCTCGATCCGATATCCAAGCACGCATTTCTCAGGCTCAACACACTTGTGTTTCACAAGGTTTGATGGATAAGGAATTTCCCTATCACATAACCCCTGATCTGGAACTGAAGGACAATGGATCGTACTACTTCATGGACCGTTTGTGGGTCCCAAGCCAAGATAAACTTCGCACCTTGCTTATGGATGAAGCCCATAAGTCTCGTTATTCTATTCATCCTGGCTCAGATAAGATGTATAAGGATCTTCGTATTCAGTATTGGTGGCCTGGTATGAAGAAAGACATTGCCTTATATGTATCAAAATGCCTTACTTGTCTTAAGGTTAAGGCTGAACATCAGCGTCCTTCTGGTTTATTGGTGCAACCAGAGATCCCAGTTTGGAAATGGGAAAACATTACTATGGATCTCATTACTAAACTTCCGCGCACAAAGAAAGGTCATGATGCCATCTGGGTAGTTGTTGATCGTCTTACTAAGTCAGCGCATTTCTTGCCAATCCGTGAGGATTGTTCTGCTGACAAACTTGCTAAAATCTATGTGGATGAAATTGTAGCTCGACATGGTGTTCCTTTGAACATCATTTCTGACAGAGATACTCGTTTCACTTCTCATTTTTGGAGAACCATGCAATCTGCTATGGGGACCCAACTTAATCTGAGCACAGCTTATCATCCGCAAACGGATGGTCAATCTGAAAGAACAATCCAGACTCTGGAGGATATGCTTAGAGCTTGTGTGATCGATTTTGGTGGTAGTTGGGATTCACATCTTCCGTTGATTGAATTCTCCTACAACAACAGTTATCACTCCAGCATCAACATGGCTCCTTTCGAGGCTCTCTATGGTCGAAAATGTCGTTCACCAGTCTGCTGGAATGATATCGGCGAGGCTCAGCTTACTGGACCGGCCCTCATTTTAGAGACAACTGATAAGATTAAGAAAGTTCGTAATAACCTTCAGACAGCTAGAAGCCAAGAGTTACGCGGACCCAAAACGCAAGCCCATGGAATTTCAAGTCGGTGATCGAGTATTACTTAAGGTCTCACCTTGGAAGGGTGTGATCAGATTTGGAAAGAAAGGAAAACTTGCACCTAGATACGTTGGACCATTTAAGATCGTCGAAAGAATCGGTAAGGTAGCCTACAGACTTGAGTTACCTCCTGAACTTGGAAATGTTCATCCAACCTTTCACGTTTCCAATCTCAAGAAGTGTTTAGCTGATGAGAACCTCCACATACCACTTGACGAAATTCGTGTTGATAAAACACTGAAATTTGTTGAGAAGCCAGTGGAAATCATGGAACGTGAAGTCAAGTGGCTCAAACGCAAGCGCATTCCATTGGTCAAAGCTCGCTGGGAATCTAAACATGGACCGGAGTTTACTTGGGAACGCGAAGATCAAATGAAGGCGAAGTATCCGCATCTATTCCCACAAGTTTCCTCTAAATAAATTTCGGGACGAAATTTCCACAAGTAGGGGAGACTGTAACATCTGTGCTTGTAATCATTGTGAACAGTTCAATTATCAATAAAACAATGTTATTTGATCCCAATGTTTGTTTGTTTATGTTTGACATTTTTCATGTTTTGACTTATATTCAATTTCAAACTCTACATCGCTTTCTGGAGATTTATACGCAAACTGGTGCGTAAACGTAGTCAGTTTAATGCGACAAATACTCCGGAACATCACCATATACTTAACATACCTTAAATAACCTTTACATAACTTAGAAATAAGTTTTGAAGGCTTTGGTATGGCAAAAACAAGTTAATTCGCCTACAGGGACTAAATTTGACAAACTGCGAAAGTATGCCAACTTGAACAGTAACAGACATTCCGGAACATGACCATAAGTTAAACATACCATAAATATCCTTTACATAGCTTAGAAATAGGCTTTGAGGGGTTCGGTGTGCTAAAATAAACTTTTGGCTCATTTAGGGACTAAAAGTGTCAAAAAGTGCATAAGTTTGCACTATCGCACATAACTTACGTTCTGAATACATCCGGACATCCAAAAATTTATGTAAGCACTAAAATATTTTATTTTAGTGTTTGGCATGAGAAAAATCCATTCGTCACGCAATTTGGATCGTTTTTCGCGCTTATGCGCATTCCGTCGTAATTAAGCGAACATCGCGATCGTACGACCAAACGAACCAACATCCGGCATATTTTTGAGCATGTTTCATGTCCACAATGTTTAGGCATCATTTTATGGCCTTAACGTTGGCTTAACGGGCCTTAAACGTGTCGGAAATGGCTTTAAAACACAACAGGGACCAAAACTGTCATTTTGCAAAGTTGTTTGCTGATCAGACAGGCCAGGTGGCCCGCGTAAACTCTTGGTGTATCCTTACACGGCCCGCGTCAGGCTCCCAGATCAGATTAATCAGTTTTAACAGCAGATTACAGCTGTTAACCACTCAAAAACTCACCCACACTTGCCCTTTCAGTTCATGAGGGGCCATTTTGAATTACCACAAGGTTTCAACAAGTGTATGGACAAGATCAAAGCATGGTATTCGAGAAATGATCCTAACGGTTCCAAGAATCCTATAAATACCCATCCATCCCAACCCCAAAAACCCACAAAATCTGATCTAAAAGCTCTAAGTTGAAGCCATTACTTCATACCTGAGCTACTTGGATCAAGATAAACTTGCGGGGACCCTTTGTAAGTGTTCCTTCGTTCTCTTTATTCTTTTAGCGTTAAAGTCAAACTTTGTTTGACTTTCTGCATTGACCAAGTTTATGGTCAATGCGAAGTTCGTTTGAACTTCATAACGTGAGCGTAATCACGATGGTTATAGTCCCTAGTGACTATACCTACTGATTACCACGTTATCTAGGCTCAGTGACGAGTCGTAGTTTCGGCCAAAATGCGTGTTATTGCGTATTTTGTAACCAAACTACTTATAGGTATCAAAACCGTTTGTTTTGATACCAAACCTGTTTTCTAAACTTAGTTAAGCATGTTTTAACATGCTTAGCTCGTCACTTTTAGTTTAGTGCTTATATAGGGTCGTGAGGTAAGCGATCTAAACAATCGCTTATACTTTCGAACCCGACCCGTTTGGTCGATCATTAGGATCCGACCAAACACATTAGGTGACCATAGTATATAGGGAATAACCTTCCGAGGTTATACCTTATGGTCGCTTCGTTTAAGTAGTTGTATGATAGGTAATTTATATGCCTTAGGTAAATTACCAAAATGCCCTTTTTACGCCAAAATTCATTTTAAGCATATGTAACATAACTTTTAACATCTAAACTGATTTGGCAACAATATTAGACATGTTAAGGCATATTTTACTTATCATAGGGCTAGTTAGGCATTCCGAACGCGTTTTACGCCAATGACGCGTTAAAGTAGCATAAGCTACCTAAACGGGTCGTAATGGGTCGTAAGCACTTAGGTTAGGTTTCATTTTAGTATGTAGGCTTTGTTAAACCATACTACATGAGTTTCCATACTCGTTTGGTTTACGAACCCTCATTCTATCCAATCCTCCGATTTAAGTCTGGTATATTAACATAGTTACCTATATTAGGTGCCGTTTGATATCCGTGATCTCTAGCATTGTTTGGTTGTTACTCAAGGACTACTAAGCAATCTCAAGTGAGTACATAGACCCCTCTTTTACTATTTTCCAAACATTTTGGGGTGAAACACATGTGCCTACTTGTTACTTGCATGCTTTTCCATGTTTTCATATCATATGCTAGTTATGTTCAATAGTACACTTATAGTACATGATTTCATTGTGTTTATGCTATGTATGCCCATTGTGTGCATATATAGTACATTGTTTTACATTACATTTTATGCTATGCACGCCCATTGTGTGCATACTTAGTACATTTGTTATTCATCACATGCTTACATTTTGGTATGACATTTGGTTTGTTCAAATGGGACAATATACATTCATTAACATTAGCTACGCCGCTCGTTAGTAGGTAATAGTACCATAGGACTTGACAACTCCCATTCCTGAACCCTAGGTTTGTTTGGGTGGAAGGAATGACCGAATTCGATAAACATAACACAGATAGACCTTTAATTTGTTTAAATGTCTATCACCACAGTCACAAGGCTTTGATGTATGCATTTTCACAATACCGCATAGATGTTTGTATCAGTATAGCATGCATTTGTTCCACAAAACATAACTTTGACTTAAACTATGTTTAAATCAATACCCTGTTTTTGTGTATTTTACCTATGGTTTAGTTGATATATTTCACATGCCATACATGATATTTTTGGATACACATTATATCATTTACATTAAACATAAACATTTTGACATTTATATACACATTTGGTGATTTACATTAGACATGGACATTTTGATATGGTTTACACAATAACACTTGACAATTGATTTATACATGAACAATTTACATTGGTGGTTGGTTTGGGTAAATGATTTGAGTAACGAGGCGTGTGTAATATGATACAAACATGGTGGATACGCCGCCGGTACTTCCTATATATAAGTGTTTGTATAATATTACATATCGTAGCGTTAATTAAATCATTTCAGTATAGACATATTACATTTTACATAAATAACATATTCTTCACAAGACATTGTTTTACAAAACAGTTTATTTTATACAACTCATTTTATTTGGTTATTTCATTACTATACTCCTTTCTTTTATATAATCTGATTTCTTATCGAGTTTTCGTATGATTTATAAAAGAAAACACTTAACAAGATTCATGACTAATTTTTATTAAACCCTTCTTCTAAAACCCAAGTCATGAATCCTATTTTCACAAACCTATGTATCCCACAGGCATTTTTATGCTGACGTACCTATTTTCACATGTGTTTTCAGGAGCTGTTGCTTAGGACAATGATCGTGACACTAGGGCGGACCTGTGCCTTAGAGACATAAAACGAAGATAGACTTAGTTAATTATGTTACGTACTCTTTGTTTCCTGTTTAAGACAATGTAACTCTTATGTTGATAAATAAAATACAACTTTGAATGCCATGGTTATGAAACAATTAATTCTGTTACAACACTCCCCGACGTTTTCCGCCACGTTTTGTATGTTATACGTGGTCGGGGTGTGACATGACTCAACACACCAGTCCTGCAAAAACATAGTGCTTGAACAAAATGATTCACCATTCGGTTATCAAAGTCTTCACCTTCAAGATGCATGTCACCCGCAGTCGATTTCACTTCAAATATACCCTCTTCGATCGTAAGAATCGATGCATCATATGTACCACCACCGAGGTCGAAAATAAGCACGTTTTTTCTCACCAGCACTAGACGCTTTCTTGTCTAGACCATAAGCAATGGCTGCAGCAGTCGGCTCGTTGATGATACACATCACGTTTAAACCCACTATGACACCAGCATCTTTCGTGGCTTGCCTTTGCGAGTCGTTGAAGTATGCAGGTACCGTAACGACTGCGTTTTTGACAGTCGATCCCCCGAAAGCTTCAGCGATTTCACGCATTTTAGTGAGCACCATTGAAGAGATCTTTTCAGCTGAAAACTGTTTATCCTCACCTTTGTAAGAGACCCCAATCATGGGCTTTTCTGCCGAACTAGAACTGACCTTGAATGGCCATAACTTCATGTCATCCTGTACAGATGTGTCACTGAATCTCCTACCTATAAGTCATTTTGCATCTATTTTTTTAGGTCAAAATGATAATCAGATCAAGCAGTACACAACCATATTAAATCTAGTGATGACAAGGGGACCGGTTTGACACGGGAGTTGGCAATCCCGGTCTCATCGGTCTCATATTCGATATTCAAACGAGACATCAGTGAAGCAACTAAGCATGTAATAACAGTACTTACGGGCCGTATGATCACCAAAGTTATATTGTAAAAACAAACTGACCCGACCCGACCCGAAACCCGTTCTGACCCGGACCCGTTTCAACCCGAACCAAAACAACCCTTTTTATAATTGACCCGTTTTGACCCATGACCCGACCCGTTTGCCAGGTCTAGACGCAACTAAACAAAAATCTCTAGTTTTTTGCTCATGATTAAGATAGTATAAAGTTATAAAGTTAAAATAACACAACCATACATTAGACATTAGACATTTCACTATTAAGTACATTGCTTTCAAAGTCATATCGAATAAACAAATTCTATGGAGGCATTTCATCGAACACCTTGAGTGTGTCTCAAATGACCCGAGTCCCGACAATCACAAAGATTCAACTTCACTTCACATCAAATAAAACAAGCTTATATCTAAACAAATACATAATAAGAACAATTCAATATCTAAAAAAACATACTTCACATATTTATAAAATCCATTTAATCAAAACTTCAAATAATAATTAAATATTGGGTTGGTTAGATCTGGTTAATGCACATGTCAATGAAAAAAAAAAGGTTCTTGAATCAAGTAAGTTAGGTATTCTAGGTACTGGTCAAGTTTATTGTCAATATGACTAGTCTAAGTGAATCAAAACCAAAAAGGAATTGATTTCAATAAAGGAGTCAATGTAAAAAAATAAATTAAAATATATGAAAATCAAATGCTCCAATTATTCAAATATAGATATTAATTCACACTAATGAGAATGAAAACTGGTAAAGAGAAAGCCTTAATTGGATGTAATACAACCCTAGCAAGAAATATATTCACTAATATTCAGAAATGAATAGCAACTGTACACTTTGTGCCCGATTATCTTAGCACAGAAAAATCGAGGGACAAATCACGTCAATGTAATTTCAAAAAATTAAACAACATTGAACATGTCATGCCTCAATTAAATAGCGCATTCATGAAACAAACTGCAGCAACACCAGCGTAACACCTATTGATGATAATTTTTGAAGAGAAAATACCAAACGATTAACTAGGGTTAGGGCGTTGTTATGATATAAGAAACCCAAAACTGATTCTGTTGAGAGAACTGCTGAACCCTAAGAGAACCACCTGTTGATGATGATATTTGAAGAACGATTGAAATAGAATTTGAACTCACAGAGAACGACAGAGACTAGGGTGAGAGGGAAACTGTAAATCGAGGAGAGTGGGAGGGAAACTTCTGTTTTTTTAGAGTGAATTTTAGTTTGGAGGGATAAGTTTAAATTTTAATGTAAATTTTAGGAATATTTTGGAGGTAAAAATTAACGATGTTCACAGTCTAATTTTATGAAAAGTCACTAAATGTCTACATAGGCCTCACGCTCAGGATTTCTTAACTGTTATTCCTATTGAAGGTCTGAGTCAACGTATGTCAGCGATGGAGTATCAGTCAATCCTTAAGTACCGTCTGATGATCCTCATGTTCCCGAATGATAAACTTGTCCAGTCTACCGTAAAGCACGCCTGGATAAATACGGGGAACATGCATTTGTCCCCCTGGCGTTTGACACGTTCGGCTCCTTGCGTCGGAGGCGGTTCGGTTCTTGGCTAGAGTTCAACGTGTGGTCCACAACAACTTTTCGACCCCCCAGGGTTGAGGCTTTGTTTTTAGTAGATTAGCGTTTTCTATTTAAAAGGGGATGACGGCGCAGTTTGTTGCTCGTCTACCTACTATCCTTATGTAATTTGCTCAGGTGATTGAAATGAATTTATAAGTTCCACTAAAAAATAAAACTAAGTTAAATCGTTAATAATGGGTTTTGTTGTTTTAAACCAAAATTGAACGGTTAAAACCCGAAACCAAATCCTTGCCACAATTACAATTTTTTAGACCGACCGACCGAATATTAAAATTATGAAGAAAAACTGACATTGTAAAGAAACTATGGCAACCGTTTGAATAGTCGCACGGTATTCCTGAACCATGAATATAATTACAATTTTTTTTAGTTTTGATTACTTCTTAGGATTAGTGGCATAAAGAGGTAAAGTTTAAGGTGAGAGCGAAAGTGTGAATTAGTGGCTTATATAACCTAAATAACATTAAAAGTGTGTGTCAAACAAAGATGGCACACAAAAAGTGCCACTAAAAACATAAATTAATGGCTTAAAAACTAAATGCCACTAAAACGTGTGTCATGCAAATATGGCATACATAAAGTGCCACGAAAAACCTAAATTAGTGGCATAAAAGCTAAATGCCACTAAAAGTGTGTGCCGCTAAATGGACTTTTTTTTGTAGTGGTTGAAAATTAAAATTTTGAAATTACCAAAAGTTAGAAATTAAAAAATGCGTCAAACATAATCAACACCATGAAGATCGTTGCATGAAAGCTCCTTTAAAGTCAACAAGTTTTATCAGATCTGATAGCACACAATCATCAAAAAAAACAATGGTGAAAAACTGAAAATACAAGCAAAAATCATTAAAAAAACAATCATAGCATAAAACCAGTAGTTATACACGCATTACTAGTTATAACAAAACAGTTAATTGATGCATGCAGTTGGTTTAATCATCATCATCTTGGAACAAGTTGGCTTAATGATTCAATGTTGTTGTTCAGTTCTTCAAGTTTCTTCATCCTCACTCTCTCACTTTCAGTCACCAACTGCATAATCAATGAAATATCATCATTGTCTATCAATCATCAACACGCTACTAGAAAGAGGCAAAATTTCCTAAGAAAAAATCGCGTTGGAAATTCCTACGCATGTCCAACCAAATACCAAGATCGCTGAAAACCCTAATTTAGCTCGACATTGCTGAAAACCCTAAGTTTTTGTCGTGTTGAAAAAGTTTTAGTCATAAATGTGTAGGAAGTTTTTGTCGAAAAAAGTTTCGCACAAAGGAATATCTGACGGTATTTTTCTTGTTGGAATATGTAGCTAATGGTAGTTTTCTATGCGTTTCCGATGAATGTTGTCGTCGAAAACGACCCAGTTTTCTAGTAGTGACATAACTAAAATGGTATTTTAAATTCATGGAGATTTATACACTATCGTGAAAATATGTAATTTTAATGGATTACCTCCATTAATCTTGCTACAAATTGAGCTTTCTCCTTGTTTTTTTCATTGAAAGCTTCTAAAGCTTCTCTGTACTCTCTCTCCTGGTGATTAAACATATTATTTATTAAAATTTTAAACAGCAATAAAAGAATTAAATGATGCAATAATAATGATTAAAGTGATTTATTTAGCAAAGAAAAGCGTAACAATACTAATAGTAATAATAAAAATGATGATGCATGTTTCACCTTCTTATGGCAGCTTTGTCCCAATGGCTTTAACTCTTTGTTGACCAAATCAATTTTCTTCCTAACGGCTGTCACTTCCTTCCTCCTTGGATCTTCTAGTGCTTCAAGCTCCTATTTAATCTCACATATTTTCAAATTAGTAACTTCAAATATAAATGAAAAAAAAACACAACTATATATACACATATACAAAAGCGCGTTAAGTAAATAACCAGTTTTACGTAAAGAACTACGAGAAACACATATATGTACTTAATTTTACATGGTGCTAAATGTGGCTAGAGAGATAAACCGTTATGAGGTTACATAACTGTATTATGTATCATATTCAAAGCATTAAGTATAATTGTTTATACAAAGTGAATCAGAATTATAACACATGTGAATATATATGCTTGTGGAATTGTTAACAATCTAATCTAATAAATATGTTATTCGAATAGTAAATGCAAAGTCGAATGTAAATTGATGTACATACTTCGCGAATTTCAGCCAACTTCTTGGTTTCTTCTTCAACCCGGCCTAGATGAGCATGAACCTTCTCCCTCACCTCCATCTTCTTCTTCTTGATCTCTTCTTCCTTAACCCTAAAAGCCAACAAGGCCGATTTCGACAATTCATCTTCATCATCGCCGAGCATTGGACTTCCATGATAACTAATTAACCCGGTGTTATTCGCTCGCAACATCATTTGGGCTTGTTGTTGCCTATCCATTGCCATAATGCCCAAAGAACAAAACTCTTGTGTTTCTGTTTAGTTGATGTTGCCTTATATGCTTTGTGTTGTAAGTGTGGTGATCTTTTGCTTCTGTTCAAGATTCTTTATCTAGGTAGTTGGCTATGAAATTGGTATTAAATCTACTAGCTTTATTGTCAACAAATCTTGACTTGAAGTGAAAAGTCTAAAATACCCTTGCCATTGTTGTTAATGATAAAAATAGTGAACATGCACCCACTTCATAAAACTGCTTCCCAACTTCCTCCCAATGGACAGGACAGGAATCTTCAACTTTTGAGTGAAAGAGTTGGTAAGGTGGAAAATGCCATACCATGAGTATATTTTATGCAAGACTTCATCAAGAAACTTGTTTAGGCTTTTTTGTGTCATAATAAAAAGAAAAGCCTATTTGGTCCTCCTATAAGCCTCATTACTAATTTATATACTATTGGACCTTAAATCCCATATATACATATATCTTTTGCTAACTTGTTGATGCTGTTTTATGTCATAATACTCATTTTTTAGAATCATCCAGTAATTTTAATTATATTAATATGTGAGTAACTTAAAGAACTTTTAGATTAGTGTGTCAAACTCTTAGCAAGCAACATTTTGGTATAGATGAAATAAATTAATCCAACATTCTTATTACATAATCTCAAATAGTTAAGCATCGTTAATTTTTCGGAATATTGGATTTTAATAATCCCAAGTATTCGTCATTGGCCACCAACTGTCCCAACGTCAAAAATAACCACTGGCACTCCCAACTATTGACATATTAACCACCAATGGACCGTGACTAACAGAACCCTAACGGCCGTTAGTCTTCGGTCGTCGGAAAATCGTTTTTGGCCAGAAAAAGTTTCTAAAAGTCTAATCTAATGTTACAAAGATGTTTGAGACGAAAATGTTGAGTTTTCCGGCCAAAAAGAAGTATTCAGGCGACTTCAATAATTTAGGCTTGTACTAGAAAGAGGTTCCTAAAGGTCCGTAATAAGGTTACAAAGAGGTTTGGGACGAAAATGAGTCTCCCAGCAAAAAACGTTTTTCGGAAGACGAGACTAACGGCGTTAGGGTTCTGTTAGTCAGGGTCAATTGGAGGCCAATATGTTAATAGTTGGGATTGCCAATGGTTATTTTGAAGTTGAGACTGTTGGCTGCCAACGACGAATAGTTTGGATTATTAAAATCCAATATTCCTAATTTTTCTTTGACAAAGTGAGTATAATGTTTTTCTTTATGTTCATTATAAATCTTAAAGACAGTATTAAAAATACTCTTTTTTATATTTCATCGATTTAATTATTTTTATACGCTACTTCAAATTTGTTTTTGATTTATTAAACATGTATTATTGTGTAAGATATGGAGAAAAAGAATGGTTGAAATGTCACAAGACAAAAGAGTATGGATGAAACTTGATTTTACTTGAAGTTTGGTTGAAGAAGGGCTCACCTACACAACTTGATTAAACAAATGCAATGAGAGCCTTAGGGGCAAAGACAGAGTAGGAGAGGAAATTACTTTGTTAAATGCTTTTTTTATCACTTATAAATACTATTTTACCCTTTCAACCTCTCATGTATATAAATACTATACGCATGGTATTGCAGGATAATTTAAAATATTCTGGCTTTATATAAATTATTTGTAAGGTATGGTACCGTAAATTTCAAGGGATAAATATAATAGATTAGAAAAAGAGAGAAAAAAGTTACCCCCTGAATGTTATTACATGTTTATTTTTTCTTCTAAAAGTAATCATGTTATTGCATAAGTTTTCTGTAGTACTTGGATCATTAACTCGTACATTAAATTGTGAAAATGATGGTTTCATTTTTTTTTATTTAAAGAGAGGTTGGATCACATAAAAAGTATTTTTTTATCATAAGGAATGCACTAAGTGAGTCCTATCAAAACAAATCAATAGTTAAGATGAGATTGTTTCACTCTTGTAATAAATTTGGCGTTAGTTAAGATTAAAGGAGAAAAATAAAAAAACATTGTTGACTTTTTACCAGCTTCACTATTTTTTGAAAGGCAAATAACTTTTATAGACATCGTTATTTTTAACAAATTATTATACAATAAAATCGAGAATTTTATTCTCTTTAATTTGATAAACAATTGATAACAAAAATATTGTGATATAAAAGTCATTGATGTACCGTGTGTATAATCATGTAAAATCATGCAAGTATATGTTGTGTAATTATAAACACTAATATACGAGCCACGTACGCTTTACATGTTAAAAAGAACTTCTATATTAATCAGCTTATGTGTGTGTGGAGGCCCATTCACGAAAATCCTCAAAAATTCGGAGGCCCAAGACGAGTAGAAAAAATGGGCCCCAAACATGCTTAATTTAAAAAAAGAAATAAGTCTGGGCTAACCGTTAGTGTGCCGAATTCCATAAGATTTATTAGCTTGCTTGGGCCTTATTTGTATCTCTTGTTGGGCTAACAGTTAGATTCATAACATTTGGGAAAACAAAAAAAATCTCATAGGATGGGAATGGTGATACAAGGGATCGAACCTTGTGTTTCTCACATTGCCCCTCCTCCGGGCTAGCCGTATGTGTGTTCAAGCGCATGTGTATATGTTATTGGTTCAGCACTTAATGGTTCAGACAGTTTGTTTCGCGAGCATATGTCTGAATGGTTCAGACATTTGCCTCTGAATGGTTAAGCGTTATACAGAGTCTGAATGGTTAAGACATCTTATCTGAATTGGTCAGACATTTGTCTCTAAATTGATAAGCATTATACTGGCTCTTAATAATTAAAACCTCTTACTGGTTTAGCACCTACCCATTCAAAAGTTACCAAACAGCTCCTTATTCAGATTAGAACCGGTTCATATGTTAATCTATTTGGAAAACCGGTTTCACTTCGGGTTAAATCACAGGTTCTGGTTACAAACCGGGTTTTTTTTCACCACCAGGTACAACCCATACCATAGTAGTGCACAAATCGGGTTTTTTGAATACCCGGTTCCGAGTATGGAACCGGGTTCGGGTACGACCGGGTTCTACAAAATCCGGTATTGACAATACCCGGGTCTAGGGATGAGCATTTGGTACCGGGTACCGATACCGAACCGGTACCGAACCGTACCGGGTATATTCGGTACCGGTACCGGTTCCTATTTTCTCCGTTTTTCGGTACCGGTACCGGTATTTACGGGTAAAACACCGATAAGTACCGATACCGTACCGGTACCGAACCGGTGTATTTGGTACCGGTACCGGTACCACTTTTCCCCGTTTTTCGATACCGAACCGGTACCGTGCTCATCCCTACCCGGTTCGGGTCCGGGTCTGGGTCCGGGTTTTATACAAAAAATGTATACCCTATATAGCCGGGTTTGGTAGGGTCCGGGTCGGGTTTTTTAATACCCGGGTATTATAATACCCTATTTCCGGGTTCGGGTATGGATCGAGTTGGGTTCGGGTACGCCTCGGGTATGGATCTGGTTGGGTTGGGTTGGGTTGGGTTGGGTTCGGGTATTCATTTTTTTTGCATAAAACATAGAAATGTAAAATTCAAAACCTTTTTATTTCATAAAACATATGATACCTGAATAATCATAGAACCGAGTCGAATAAGATGATGAACATAGATAGTTTCGAATAACTTGATCGTCTTCGTTTATTGTTCGTCTCGAGGATAAACTTGCAGTTAAACCTAAAACGTCAAAGACCCCTTTTATAGGGTATAGAGATACAATGTAAACAAAAAAATGGTCAAAATACACTTTCTAACGGTTATATAACCGTTACCAAGGTGCAAAACTCGAAAAAACACAAAAAAGCGAAAAAACCTGAACAAGGTATTGGAAAACCCGGACAGGGTATTGCAAAAACCCGGATTGGGTATTAAAAAAATCTGGTTCCGGGTTCGGGTTGAAACTGGGTACTCGTAAAACCCGGATTGAAAACGGGTATAAAAAACCCGGTTCCAGGTTCGGGTTTTATAACAGAAATGCATACCCGACCCCTACCCTATGGGTATTGAAGAGGTATGGTCCCAATTCCTTGCCAACATGGCAAGGACCACACCACTTTTTCCATCAGACGTGGCGCTGACATCGACGAAGTCATCCAGAAGCTTCTAGAAGCTTCTGGAAAATATCTAGGTGGCTCCAAAGATGCTCCACCCGACATAAAGGACATAACGTGTCACCAGTCACCGGGCGCCACGTAGGCCTGTAACAAATCTAAGGGCAGTCCGACAATGCCAGTACGACGTCTCCAGGAAGGGCAAATGCGAGCGCGCCACGTGTACCACTACACTGACCATAGCAGAGGAGACCAAGAGGATATTCCCCTTGGCCGGACAGCTGGCGCGCAACCACAGCTGGCATCGCTGCTCTTCCCTCTCTCACCCTCCGGCTATAAATAGGACCCTTCACCATCCAGGTTGATCATCTTGCTTTCTCTATTCTCACACTTAACACACACTGTTTATTCCTCCTCGAAACAGTACTTATTCTCACGCCGGAGCCTGGTTAAGAGGGAAACCCCCATATTCCCCTCTTAACGAGACTAACGGTGTTGCTGTTTTGCAGGAACCGTGCCATCTCACGAGTGGAAAGAGAGATTGAACCCACAGAAGAAATAACCCCACAGATTAACCATAGTGTTGACCTGTGTTTCAACATTGGCGCCATCCGCTTTTAGCAAAACCACTCTCATCTCTTTTTCCTTTCAAAAAACACTCGTCAAACATGGCCGAACAAAACCCTTCTCACCAAGTAGACGGAGACGTTTCTTCCTTCGAACTCGTTTCGGACAACGTACACGTCCAGCGGGGTCCAAGGAACGAAATTATCCAAGAAGGGCCGATGAACAATGAGTTTCCCAGCATCTTTGGGAGTACATCCAGGATTGCTACTCAAAACGCACCTGGTGCTATTTTCCAAACTCCACCCAGAATCATCACTCAGACCACAAACGGAGCTACGTTCCAGCCTCCGTCAGAGGTAGTCCAACAGACACCACCACCAGTGCAAACTCAGAGCCATGGAGCTGGCCCCTCAGCTCCATCGGACCAAGCACAACTAAACTTCTCCGCACTACTCGGGCTACCCGAAGGAAAAACTCTGGCTTCCTGGTATGCCGAACAAGTGGCGTCTATAAACCTTGTTTACACACAACTCAGCGCGCAGCAAGCTCTGCTACAAGCACAAGCAAACCAGTCCGCATTTGTCACTCCACTGCCAAGGCCTTTGAGCGCTCCCATGCCTCAACAGACCAACGTTTTTAATCTACGTCCTGAGTCAGTACCTCCACCACATTTCAGAAGACCAAGCGCGCACGACACGCGCGATACGTACGGAGAAACAGAGAGTAATCACGTGCAGTATTCTCATCAACCGAAGAGGCCCATACAGAGTCGTTTAGGTCCGCGCAACATAAACGACGAACTCGAAGACGACGATGAGACTTACAGAGAGAGCACAGTATTCAGCAGGTTGCCACCGGAACATGATGCATACAAACCTCGAAAGCGCGCGGGTTATGACCCAAAAGCTGAACATGACTACACTCTAAGCTATCGTCCAGACGACATGGCTGAGAATTCAAAGTTCATCAGAGAAATCGCCACGGCTGCCATAGACAAAACAAAATTGCCACACAACGTGGGCAAATACAACGGGTTGACAGAGCCAGACGATCATCTCCAAGTTTTTAACGGTGCGGGAGCAACGGGCGGATGGAACTTACCAACCTGGTGTCATCTCTTCGCTCAAACCTTCATAGGCGCGGCGCGCATCTGGTTTGACAGCTTACCAGCAGGAAAAAACAAATCATGGGTTGATTTCCGAGAGAAGTTCCTGGCACACTTCTCACAACAACGACGACATACCAGGGATCCAGCCGATTGTTTGAACATATGGCGCAGAGACCACAAAAGCGTGGAAGATTTCATTACAAGATACAACAAAGAATGTTTGGAGATCGGTGATGTAGGCGAGAAGATGATGCGCGCACATTTCATGAGGGCTGTCAAGTGTGATGATCTCATCAAGCGCGTCAAAGGAAGAGACGGAGGACCCAAAGACTGGGAGACCTTCATTGAAGCAGCCAAAATCATCGCGCAGTCGGATAGACAGTTGACCGGTGATGACCACCGTCAGCGTAGTTACAACCATACCGAAAAGAGGTGAAAAGAGAAAACAGAGAAAACAGAGAAAAGCGTAGTTACAACCATACCAAAACCAACCTTGGAAAGCATCCGGTCACAGAGAAAGAATCCCGGTAAGAGAGGATGCGCGCCACACGATCAACCAAATAGCACACCGAAAAGAGGTGAAAAGAGAAAACAGAGAAAAGCAGTGGCACTCCTAACAAAAACCCCTTCAGAAGTCTTGGCAACCGAGAACCACCAGTTCAAGCCACCACTACAGATGCGCAACAAAAGGGGCCAAGACCCGAATCTTTTCTGTGAATTCCACAAAGACACCGGCCACTTAACCGACGATTGTTTCAGCCTCAAACAAGAGATCGAAAGGGCCTTAAGAGACGGAAAGTTAACTCACCTGGTCAAAGGTGGAAGGCGTGATTACCGTCAGATTCAAAGAAGAGAAGAAGGGCCGGATAACAAAAAACTCCGGAAGTTAGAAACCCACATGGTTCAAGGGGGTCCACGAAGGTCAAGAAAAAACTACAACAAGCGCGCGCAAGACGACTCATGGCGTGAGAAACAAGTCGTTTTCCCGGTTGTAAGAGGAGGCCCACGAGAAAGAAGGCCCATAGTCATCTCGGGCGTAATAGGGCATTACCAAACAGATTACATTTTCATCGATCCGGGGAGCACTGCGGATATCATATACGAACAGTGTTTTAATCAGTTCGATCAGGAGGATAAAGCGGGCTTAGAACCAGTTGATTACCCGCTCACTGGTTTCTGCAATGAAGTCGTTTTTCCTCTGGGACAAATATCATTCCCAGTGTTGCTCTCGGACAGAAGAAACTCAAGAACAGAGGAAGTCACATTCATGGTGCTGCCAGCACATTCAAGACACGATATTCTGCTCGGAAGAGAATCCCAAGGTGATTTTAGCATGATCTGCTCTGGCCCACACTCAGCAGTGGGATTCCCAACAGAAACAGGAGTAGCCATCATCTATGCAAGCAAAGAAGTATTAGCAACAGATGAGCTAAGACCTGCAAAGACAAGGAAACCAGAAGCACGCCAAGAGGCAGAAAAATGGGTGCTAAACAGCGCATATCCGGAACAGACAGTAACCTTAGGACCTGCAATGTCTGATCTAATGCGCGCCGCGCTAAAAAAACTGTTGTTCCAAAATATGGACGTCTTTGCCTGGACACCAGCAGACATGGTGGGTGTTCCACGGCACATAGCTGAACATCGCTTAAACGTCTCGGAAGAAGCTAAACCGGTGGTACACGCTAAGCGCCATTTGGGAGACATAAAGCACGACGCCATGAAAGAGCAGGTGATAGAGCTGTTAAACGCAGGGATTATCAGGGAGGTCAGGTATCAAACATGGGTGGCAAGCCCAGTGATGGTCCAGAAGAACAACGGTAGCTGGAGAATGTGCGTGGACTACAAATATCTGAATAAGGCATGTCCACGCAACTGTTACGCCTTACCAGACATTGATGAAAAGATCGATTCACTTGCCACATTCCGATGGAAATGTTTCCTCGATTGCTACAAAGGGTACCACCAGGTACAGATGGCCGTACAGGATGAAGACAAGACCGCTTTCCGCACACCAACAGGGCTATACTGCTATACCAAAATGCCTTTTGGCTTAAAAAATGCGGGCGCGACTTATCAGAGGCTCATGAATGAAACTTTCCACGACGCCATCGGCAAGTATATAGAAGTGTATATGGACGATCTGGTTATTATGAGCAAAGAGGAGAGTACAATGTTGCTGAATATCCAAAAGACGTTCGACACCTTGCGCGGAGTCAGCATCAAGTTAAACCCAGCGAAATGCTCTTTCGGCATGGAAGAGGGGAAATTCCTGGGTTTCATTGTCACGAAAGATGGCTTCAAGGTGAACCCTGACAAGATACAGGCAATAGAACGCATGCCGTCACCTTCAACGATCAAGGAGATGCAAAAATTGGCAGGACGGTTGGCAGCACTCAACCGCTTCCTGGCCAATCACGCAGCCAAATCATTTCCGTTTATAAAAACTCTCCGTAACTGCATGAAGAAGAGCCAGTTTCAGTGGACTCCGGAAGCCGAAAGCGCATTCCGCGAGATGAAAGACTGCCTCATCAAGCTGCCAACATTAACTGCACCAGTCAAGGGCGAACCCCTGGTACTGTACTTATCAGCCTCCGACAGAGCAGTAGGAGCAGTGTTGCTTGTAGATCGACAGGGTGTCCAGACGCCAGTCTATTATGTATCACGAACTCTAACCGACCCAGAAACCCGGTATGCAATCATGGAAAAACTAGTACTCGCACTGATCCATGCATCAAGAAGGCTGCGCAGGTACTTTGCCAACCACGTCATTCACGTGCTAACAAACTACAATATTGGCAACATACTCGCAAGGCCAGAGATTTCAGGGAGACTAGCAAAATGGGCGATAGAGCTCGGGGGTCATAACGTAGTGTTCAGACCAAGACCGGCGATCAATGGCCAAGTACTTGCAGATTTCATGACAGAGGTACCGGATGACAAAGATCGAGAATGCAAGGCGATGGAAAAAGGCGAGAAGCAGCAAGTGGAAGAACCATGGCTACTGTACACAGATGGTGCGTCTAACGAGGATGGCGCAGGTGCTGGTCTCCGGCTGGTGAGCCCTGACAAACACGAGTTCACCTACGCCATACGCCTGGATTTTAAAAGCACAAACAACGAAGCTGAATACGAAGCCTTCCTCGCTGGTTTAAGGTTGGCAATCAAAATGGGAGTACGACACATCGAAGCGCATGTGGATTCCATGTTGGTGGCAGGTCAAATCAACGGGCAATATGAAGCCAAGGGAGATACAATGGCACTTTACCTGAGTCAAGCAAAGACGCTGCTACAGACCTTCTATTCCTACAAAGTGCACCACATTAATAGAAGCGAGAACAAGCCAGCAGACACGCTGAGTAAACTCGCCTCTACAAGCTTCCAGCACCTAGCAAAGGATGTACGCATAGAAGTTTTGAGCAATCCGTCAGTGCCACTACGAGAAGTAAGCGTCGTTCAACTAGGGACAACGTCTTGGATGACTCCGATAATCACATACCTCCAATCTGGAATACTCCCGGAGAACAAGGCAGAAGCAAGGAAAATTCAGTACAAATCCGAACATTACCAGATGGCTGATGGGATCTTGTACAGAAAATCATACCTCGGGCCTTTGTTAAGGTGTGTTGATCCCGAAGACGCACGCTACTTGATCAGAGAGGTGCACGAGGGAATCTGTGGTATACATGCCGGACCAAGAATGGTGGTAGCAAAAGTCATGAATGCGGGATACTACTGGCCCGGGATGCATTTAGATGCGGTTAAAGAATTAAGAAAATGCAGTGGGTGCCAAAGACATGCTCCCAAAACAATGCGCCCCAAGAATGAATTGGTACCAGTCACGACGGCGTGGCCCTTTCAACAATGGGGAATAGACATGGTTGGACATTTCCCCGAAGCCCCAGGTGCTGTCAAATTCATAATAGTCGCAGTCGACTATTTCACCAAATGGGTAGAGGCGAAGGCCCTCGCATCAACCACAACCACCGTTGTCAAAAAATTCATTTGGGAACAAATCATATGTCGCTTTGGGTTACCTCTCAAAATCATCACTGACAACGGAACCAACTTTGCCGAAGACAATCTTCAACAGTGGTTTAAAGAACTACACATTGAGCATACCTTCTCCTCGGTCGCACACCCGCAGGGGAATGGTCAAGTTGAAGCCGTCAACAAGAGTATCGTCGATGGAATCAAGGCAAGGTTAGGAGAGAAGAGAAGAGGCTGGGTAGACGAACTGCCCAGCATTTTGTGGGCACACAGGACGATGCCCAAAACAAGCAACGGAGAAACACCGTTTAGCCTAATTTACGGGTCAGAGGCAGTAATACCAGCGGAGATAGGACTGCCGTCACCTCGAATGCTCTCAATGAACATGATCAACAATGAAGAAGAAAGGAGGATCGACCTCGACCTCCTAGAAGAGAGAAGAGAAATGGCGGCAATCAACGAAGCCAAATATAAATCGAAGCTGGAAAAATATTACAACCCCAAAGTCCGAGTCTGCACCTTCAACCCGGGAGACTATGTCCTCAGAGACAACGAGGCCTCAAATGCAGAAAAGCCCGGGAAGTTGGCTCCCAAGTGGGAGGGCCCATACGTCATCGACACCGTGCTCGGAAAAGGAGCCTATAAGCTGCGCACCATCGACAACAAGGACGTTCCTCGCACATGGAACGCCCAACAGCTGAGAAAATGTTACATGTGAAGCAAATTCTTGTAATAGCAATGGCCAAGTCGCCAACACATTTATAGTAATAGAAGAAGTGTCTGGCAATCTTTCTATCATGCAAATTTCTTTGTCACAACTGCATATATCACTTTGGGCATACACGAAAACATCAACGGCTCGACCATTAGGAAACATTGTAGACCTCCAAGGCCTGTTGCCAACAAGTGCACAGCCGGGTCAGACACACAACCAAATCCTAACAAACGCCTAACAAATACTTCGTGCCCACATAAACACGAAAACATCGAACACAGGACACACAAACATTGTAAGCACCCCCAAGGCTGAGAACAGCCGGGTCTACACAATAACCTGTAACTCGATCACTTCGTATTCACGATCCAACCTGCGCACGAATACGACAGAATAAAACGTTGTAATAAACACAACACAACCTGTTAGCGCCATCATTCATTCGTGATACCTGAATCAAAGTAATTACACATGCACATATTATGACGATAACAAAATTCGCAACTATTAGCATAACAAATGTCAAAGCATCGCCAAATATCCATAAACGTAACAAGAAAGTTAAAATTGTTTATCGAATTGTCAAGTACAGGACCAACCAAGGTCATACGCGGTGCGCAGGCCGGAGTCCCTCACTCGGGATGACTGGGTCCAGCACCCCCAGCCGCACCGACCTCATCACCAAGAGTCTTCTTAAGCAAGGCAACCCCATCAGATTTTCGTGCCAATTTCTTCGCAGCCTTAACCACCGCAAACTCCAAAGACGAAAACTCCTGTCTTTTCTCAGCATAGGCTGCACCACAATCCTCCTTCCATAACTCAAAGCGATGCTCCTTCTCCTTATTAACCGCCGCAGCTCTACCTTCGTTGTACCCATCCTTACGCCCGCTGTTGTAACCAGCTTGCCCCAGCTCAAACATATAATTGGCAAGCTCATGAGAGTTGACAATGCGATCAGCAATCTGCAAGACACACACAAAATAAGGGACGATTTACGAAATTCACAAAATAAAGTAAAAGAAGTTACCAAAGGCACCGCGCGCGAGAGCAACCACTTGCAATCCGCTGACGCTTCCTCGGCAAGGACTTCAGAGGCAGTACACTCAACGGTTTTCTCTCGAAGAAGACGTTCAGTAGTTTCATACCGCCTTGCAAGCTCTTCTAGCTTAGCTATACGATCAATATACTCCTTCTCTTTCTTCTCAAACGCGACGCGCGCCTTTTGAGCTTCATCGGCAAGCTCAGCCTTCTCACCCGCCAAACGTACAACAGTGTCACGTTGAGCTTTCAGCTCTGCATTGGTACGCTCACACGCAGCTTCCCAACTCTTCTGCTTATCAGCGTTGATCTGCTTTTCTTGGGCGAGTTTCTCCTCTGCATCAGCTAACCTCCATACCAACCCCTTCTTCTCAGCGTTGAATTTTTCTTTCTCT
This sequence comes from Helianthus tuberosus, assembly GCA_030545235.1. Taxonomy (NCBI): domain Eukaryota; kingdom Viridiplantae; phylum Streptophyta; class Magnoliopsida; order Asterales; family Asteraceae; genus Helianthus; species Helianthus tuberosus. The sequence continues at coordinate 20,285,396 of CM060359.1, forward strand.
TCCGCAAATAGCTTTTTCTCATTTTCAAACTCGAGAGTGTCTTCCCCCATCAGTTTCCACTCACGGACAATTTCCTGTGAAGTGGACCAGAAGTTGACCCCGGCTTGAACATGCTCATCCAAAAGCTCCAACCGGCGGCGCCTCTTCTGGAACATCCTTTCAGCCGGGGGGAGAGACAGGGAGAAAAATTCATGGCAGTTATCCAAATCATTCATCCTGGAACCCTGGGTCAGATTCCAACGGGGGGCGTGCGGAAGATCATCACAAGCAGGATTCGTCGTATCAAAAGAATCAGCATGCACCTATAAAAACTGAGGGCTGCGGACAGCACCTGAGGTTGCACCACCATCATCACCCGGTGGACGTTTTGTATACACCGTCTGACGAGGAGTAGTTTCACTCACCTCCACTTCAACTTCAACATTCTTGCCACGGTCACCACCAACAGCACCGCCCGCCTCACCACCTGTATCACCACCACCTTCTCCAACTTGCTCAACATTCACATCTCCCTTTTTCTTCCCGTCAGGAGTATCATGAGGAGGAGACAACCCAAATGTCCTCGACGGTGGAGATTCCGGAGGAGTGATTTTCGAAATATCGATCTTGTGTCCAGTCTTGGCTGTTTTGACACCTGCTCCAAAACGAGCAGCGCGTTCAAAGAAAAGAACAAGCAAGCAAAAAAAAAATGTAAGACAAGTTCGAAGAAGGTCAAACGAATACCAGAAGCTTCATAAATCTTCTGCAACAAATCCCCAGGTTTTTCAGCAAAAATACCCATGTCAATATCCGATTCAGAAGGGGCAGGAGGATTCTCCTTTTGAAGTTTAATCTTCTTCGAGGCAAGCATAGCAGCAGCCTGCTCGTCAAGCTTCCGTTTTCTATCATCAAAGGCCTTCTTCTGCATCATCTCGGTTAGAGTCGCGCGGTCCTCAGGGTCCGACTCAGGACGTTTCTCTACAATTCCTAAACCGGACAACGTATCAGAAACGACAACATAATCAAGGATACGATGAGTATGAAGTCGCTTACGAGGAGACTTAGTGGCAGCTTCTTTAGTCCTTTTCCCTTTCCCTTCCGCCTTGTCAGCTTTCACTTTTCTCTTCGTCTCCAACGGGTCAACAGTTTCGACCAGAATCTCCAAATCATCACCAACAGCCTCGTTCACTGGCTCATGCACAATCCCCTGCGCCGGACCTGCACGCGCGGAACGAGAGGTTAGGTCTTCCAAAGATCTGCCAGACCCATCACTCGAGAGAACGATAACTTCCTCCCGAATGGAATCAAATGCATCATCATCATTTTCACTATCTTCACCTAAGACAGTGTTCACGTAAGCGGTGAAACTCTCATTACTCGGATGCAGAAACCGACCACGGATCTGATCCAACCAGGGTTGTTTATCAGGTTTTTGTATCGCCTCAACCATGGCACCCGGTGCCTTGAGCTCCAAAACGTTCAACAACGTGAAACCTACTGCACCAAAAGACGGAGATAAGGAACAATGCACAAACAATACAACGTACAACATAAAAAAAAAGAGGGATGCGGAGCAAAACGTACACTTGCCCTAATGACCGTAAACCGGAACCCCCAACGGATGTTTCGGGACCTACTTCAGGCTCATCCCGGCACCAACCAACGCCATCTCCTCAAGCTGGATTATCGGAGTGGCTTTACGAGTCAACCTCTTATACCAATCTTGGTCAGCAAAATCTGCAACCACATCAACCTTGGGGATACCCTCACCCACTGACCTGTAATGCATGTCCACAGGAACAACACCCCGCCGAATATAAAAAAACTTCTGCTTCCAGTCATGCAGACTCTTCAACGGCACATAGCAAACCGGAGATACACCAGTACGAGCACTAAAGGAATAGAAACCATTTGTATAGGAAACAGTATAGAAGACGTTGAACATTTCAAATGTCGGATCCAAGCGATTAGCCATACAAACGAACTCGAAGTGAGTAATACGAGGGAGCCCAATGGCATTGATCTGAGAGATGTGGAGACCATAGCCCCTCAAAACGTCAGCAGTAAATCGAGTCATCGGAAGTCTAAAGTTACCCTCCCGGAAGAAAGCAACGTACAAAGTCATGTACCCGGGAGGAGCATCCATGGCAGTGGAACCAGCAATAGGGTACTGAGCACCCCAATCAGGAAGAAAACCCATCTCCCTAACCAAGTTCTGAAACTCCTCCTCTTTCCACCCTATTACCGCCTGATCCGGGCCAGGAGGAGTTTTCCCCTTGTTCCTCTTCTTCCTTGAAGAAGGATTTGCAGAAGACATGGTAGGAAAACAAACTGTAATGCAGATGAACTCAAGGAGAAGAAGATAGAAAATAATGGAAGAAGAGAGATTTCCGGTATTCAAATTTTGAATAAGTGGAGAAGAAAGAGAGAACCACCATATATTTATACCCATCGCATTTAATGCGATGGGTAGTGGGGGCGTCAGAATCTGAAAAAGCAACCAACAGGGAGAAGACACGTCAGAGGAGAGAGAAGGCGGCACCTCTTTTTCTGGAAGCAGGTGAACAGACACCTGACACTTCGCCGAAAAACGACTGACGGTGACTGAAAAGGCAACTGTTCATCTGACACCAGCCGGTCACATCAGTCATCCCTTCCCAAGACAGACAAAGCTTCCTCTCGACGACAACTTTTTAAAAGGCCAAAACCCATGCGCGGTGCGCCATGCGTCCATTTGGCTCAACTTTTTAAAGGGCCAAAACCCATGCGCGGTGCGCCATGCGTCCATTTGGCTCAACTTTTTAAAGTTCCAAAACCCATGCGCGGCACGCCATGCGTCCATTTGGCTCAACTTTTTAAAGGGCCAAAACCATGCGCGGCACGCCATGCGTCCATTTGGCTCAACTTTTTAAAGTTCCAAAACCCATGCGCGGTACGCCATGCGTCCATTTGGCTCAACTTTTTTAAAGGGCAGAAACCCATGCGCGGCACGCCATGCGTCCATTCGGCTCAACTTTTTAAAGTACCAAAACCCATACGCGGTACGCCACGCGTCCACCCGGCTCAACTATACAAGTCACCCAACTTCACGCGCCGTGGGCCAATTAGGTGCAGATTTCTTAGGGACCCCATGAAAACCTCACGCCATAACGAAATACCACACTTATAAGTCCAGAATCCCTCCTAGACGATCAACTCAACTAGAAGGCACACTGGACTGGGGGGACTTGAAGAGGTATGGTCCCAATTCCTTGCCAACATGGCAAGGACCACACCACTTTTTCCATCAGACGTGGCGCTGACATCGACGAAGTCATCCAGAAGCTTCTATCTAGGTGGCTCCAAAGATGCTCCACCCGACATAAAGGACATAACGTGTCACCAGTCACCGGGCGCCACGTAGGCCTGTAACAAATCTAAGGGCAGCCCGACAATGCCAGTACGACGTCTCCAGGAAGGGCAAATGTGAGCGCGCCACGTGTACCACTACACTGACCACAGCAGAGGAGACCAAGAGGATATTCCCCTTGGCCGGACAGCTGGCGCGCAACCACAGCTGGCATCGCTGCTCTTCCCTCTCTCACCCTCCGGCTATAAATAGGACCCTTCACCATCCAGGTTGATCATCTTGCTTTCCTATTCTCACACTTAACACACACTGTTTATTCCTCCTCGGAACAGTACTTATTCTCACGCCGGAGCCTGGTTAAGAGGGAAACCCCCATATTCCCCTCTTAACGAGACTAACGGTGTTGCTGTTTTGCAGGAACCGTGCCATCTCACGAGTGGAAAGAGAGATTGAACCCACAGAAGAAATAACCCCACAGATTAACCATAGTGTTGACCTGTGTTTCAACAGGTATGGTCGGGTTTGGTTACGGGTATAAAAAAACCCGGGTTTTTTTCGGGTTCGGGTTTTTTGTGCACCGCTACCCTACCATACCATAGCACAAGCCCAAATTATCAGGCCCATTAAGTGCAACGTCAAAGCCCAGCCCCATTTCCATTTTGGGAATTTCGAACTCTTATTCATTTCATTTTCATAATCATCGTTCTTGGATCGTCATCTCTGTCGTGTTGTTTCGTTCTTCAATCATACGCAAAGATCTTGTTATTTCCAGCAGTAACGTAAGTTAAATCTGTTTAATTTGAAACCCCAACTCAGTTTTATCCTCTTTCGTTGATCTAATTGTTAGGATTCAATGTTAGAATATGTTAGCTCTGATGCTGTGTTATAATGTTATACGCATCGTTTTCAAACTGAATCTTGATTTGTTGTTACAAAAAAGTATTCTTGTTTTGGAATTGTGTTGTGTTATATTTGCGTTAGGGTTTGCTTTTGTTGAATTTGTGATTTAATTGATAGTTTTGGACTTGTGTTGTGTTAGATTTACTTGGTTGTACTGAGGTCAATTTGTAATAAGCGGAAGAGTTAACTGCCATTTTCATCATGTGGTTTGTCCAATTATGCCGGTATTTGTACCGTTGACATTCTTGAAACATTAACATGCCGGTTTAATCCAAAAATTTAACGGTCGTTAACTTTGACTATTAAATGAGGGGTAAAAAGGTAATTTTCTATTTTTTTTTCTTTTTACTATTAATTACTCTGTGTTTAACAGTCAAAGTTAAACACCGTGGAAATTTGAATCGTTAACTTTTTGGATTAAACTGGCATGTCTCAAGGATGTGAGGGAAGGAAATGGTACATATTTGAAATTTGGTCTGAATTGGTATAATTGGACAAACTATAAGGACGAAAATGGCAGTTAACTCTATGTGGAATTACATGAAATGAAAGATTTACATGGTAAAAACTAAAAAGGGTTGATATGCGCATCATGTTTTTTTTTTCATATTTATCTGTGCAAGAACTCTGATTGTCTTGATATCAAGAACAAGGTTGGAAAAACTTTTCGTTTTACCTTCACTTTTAGGAACGTGTGCTAGGATTTTGAATGATGATGAAATTTGCGAACTAGACAATGGGTCGAGCAGGGGTTAAGGCGTCTCTACTTAAAATAATTACATATAAAAACATGTGTGTGTGTATAATATATAACTGAAAAATGTAAAGTACACGGATGGTCTCTGTGGTTAACCAGAATTTTGGATTTGGTCTCTAGCTTTTCAAAGGTACATGGATGGTCCTTATGGTTTGCACTTTATGACACATTTAATCCCAGTTAACAAATCTAAAGGTTTCAGCATGTCCAAGTCAGGGACTAAATGCGCTACAAAGCTATGTAGTTAATATCGTGATATATAACCGATATATCGGTGATACATTGGTTATCAGTCCCATGGTGAGATATCGGTGCAAAATATCGGTATCGATATTATCGGCGATATATCACCGATTTTTCGGATGTTAGTACCTTTCTTCTTAGTTCTAGCATTCGTCTTTCGTCTTATAGTTGCTATTAGCGTTTTAAGCCTTAATTGTTAATTATTACTGTTAAATGTTAGTGTTTTAAGTCTTAATCAGTTCCTACTTGCTACCATTGTTAGTGTTTTGCGAGTTGCAAAAGCCAAAAGGTTAATTTTGTTAATGGTAGGAGAGTATACTAAATTGTTTGTGTTAAATTGCTATATATATAAATTATGCATCATATTAAAATTACCAATATCCCACTGTGATTACCAATATCTCATAATATCGGTTCTTGACAGTATCGGATTTTTTACCGCATTAACTGCTTAGCTACAAAGTGCAAACCACAGGGACCATCCATATACTTTTGGCAAAAGCTGGGCATAGTGCAAACCACAGGGACCATCCGTGTACTTTTTGGAAAGCTAGGGACCAAATCCAGAATTTTGGTCAACCACAGGGACCATCCGTATAAACTCAACTGAAAATTACGAGTAAAATCCCAGTACAATTCATCGTTAGTGGGTACCCCACCGACTGACTAGCGCCTAGCTATGCAGTTAATATCGGTTATATCGGTCATATCGGTCCCCAAGTAAAATATCGGTGTCAAATATCGGTCAGAATTTCGGTACCGATATTATCGGCTATATTGACCAATATATCACCGATATATGACTGATATAACCGATATATCACCGATATTTGACCGATATATCACTGAATTATTGGTGTTAAATTGCTGTATACATAAATTCTGCATTATATTAAAATTACCGATATCTCACCAGATAACCTATATCTCAAATATCGGTCCTCGACCGATATCCGATATTTTACCGCATTAACTGCATAGGCACCTAGCGATTCTTACAACCACGATCAGCTGTGTTTTTTGGCAGGTCAAGTCTCAGTAGTTGTGTGACTAAATTCTTTAGACTTCTTCAGTATCTTTCAAGATTTGTCTGTTAATAGTTGTTTTGTATCCATTCAAAAATGGTTCATTATTGAATATTGCAGGATGGTGGAGGAGGCACCGTTTAGGGCAAGAGAGAAGCTTATTGAGAAGCAAAGATTGTTTCAAAGCATCCACAAACACACTCATCTCAAGGGTCCAGTGGACAAGATTACTTCCGTTGCCATCCCTCTTGCATTGGCTGGTTCTTCGCTGTTTCTCATCGTGAGTCTACCTATTCACTTTTACGAATTTAATATTGGATTGAGGTGGCAAAGATCGGCGGGTTAGGTAATGGGTTAAAAGGGGTCTAGGTTGAACATGTAAATATTATTGCGGATTGAAAATCTTAGCTTTTGGAGGCTGCGCAACTAGTAGGGCTGCAAACGAACCGAGTGTTCGTTTGTTAAGGAAATATATGTGTTCGTGAACTATTCATGAATACTTACCGAACGAGATTTTATGTCCGTGTTCGTTCGTTAAGGAAATGAATGTGTTTGTGCTCGTTTGTTAATTTTAGGTACCGAACGCAAACGAACACTCATGAACACAAACGAACATTCATGAGCACAAACTACATGAACACAAATGAGCTCAAACAAGCGTTTATGAACATCACTTATACTTATTAATATTTGATTTTAGGTACCGAACGCAAACGAACACTCATGAACACAAACGAACATTCATGAGCACAAACTACATGAACACAAATGAGCTCAAACAAGCGTTTATGAACATCACTTATACTTATTAATATTTGATTTGTCGGAATTGTGAAGTATGTAAATAAAATAATAAAAAATAAAAACACTAATGAACTATCGAACACAAAGGAACACGTTACCGAACATAAATGAACGAACGTGGTCTCTGTTCATGTTCGTTCGTTTAACGAAACGAACAGAGCCGTCCCCGAGATTTCTTAAAAAAAAAAAAAATTAGGCCCCGGGCGACAAAAAGTATTGGGCCCAAAATTGTGGTTAAGGGGAAATGAATTAAAAAAAATAAAAGTAAATTCACTCATTGTTTTTGTCTTATTGTTCTTTTTAACCAAAACGAATCAACGTTTCTCTGCAAAATGAGTAGAAGTTTGTAACTTTATTTACCAAGCACACGACAAAACAGACTAAATTTCTTGTTCGTGTTCGTTCATTTGTTAAACGAACGAACACAAACGAACTTCCCGACGAACTGTTCGCTGAAAGTTCAGTTCATTTGCAGCCCTACGCCCAAGTATTCAATTATTTTCATCAAGATCCCGACCCATAGGTGTTGGATTCAAACCAAACATGTGTTCTATTCGTGTGTCCAGACCCTTGCTCTTTTTAGCCTTCCATGAAACCAGACCACAGGTCATCGTTGTTGAGTTATTACGGCTGGTGAGGTGGTGACGTTGGTTCGCAATGCTATCCGTTTTCTGCTTTTTGGTTAAATGTTTTAGTTTGACCCGTTTGACATAAATATGACCCGTTCATACCTTAATGTTGGGATTTTTAATTAATAATTTGTGTATTTTTACAGGGACGAGGAATCTATAACATGTCTCATGGGATCGGAAAGAAAGAATGAGCATGTGAATGTTTAAGGTTTTACATGGTTTTAAGTTTGAATAATCACTTAGTAATGGTTTAATGATTTTATTTTATAAATGATCTATTTGGTGCTACTGGTAAAACCATGGCATGTTGAGAAATATCTGGTAATAAATGGTTATTGTTTTGGAATTATATTTTTGTAGAAATTGTTTATAATGATTTATGGTTTGTTGGGAACTTGGTTTTATAATGCGCGCATAATGTGCTCATCACGTGATGCGGTGGTGAGATTGCATTGCTCAGTGTGTCTCCTTGATGCGCGCATCACATGATGTGGTCTAACTCTAAACAAATCTGACTAGAGATGACGAGACTATTTTATATTTTATTGTGTAGAAGTTAACAAGTTAAAATATTATCTAAACAAATAATTTTTAGTATTGTAATAACAGACGCCTTAACACGCATTGTCTTTTGGGATCAAATTGTATCGGATTGTCGCGAGCTTTTCAAAACTAAAGTTGGGAAATGTATATCCAGCAATAGTTTTCATAATGTGATGAAATTCTGCTATGTCTTGTTTGATGGTAAAAAGGACGTTACTGTCTTATTTTTGAGATATATTCATGACCTGATAAATTAGGTTATTTCATCTTCATATTGTTGTGCAGTATCGTAAAACGATCGTGGATAGCCAAACGTCGATAATTCATGTTTCTCGTTAAGACGGTTTAGGCTCAGGCTTAGGCGTAGGAGTATGAGTAAACGTCTTAATAGTATTAGTTATAGCATCATTAAATTTGTAAATTATTTCATCATATGACTATATTTTTGGCAAATTGAAAAATAATAATCTCATCTTTCTCAAATTGGCCGATAATAATCCCAAGTTAGTTATTAGCCAATAATAATCCGACCTCGTCCAATTTTTTTGTAAAATAGTCTGCCGTTAAAATAACTTAACGGAGTTAAGTCTTTTTCCGAATTACAAACCGATGTTTTAGGGCTTTTGATAAGAACGAGGATACGAGTCGATTGATGTAAAACGTATCTCGAAATACTGCCCCTAACCCACGAAAACGGTGCTTCAATTCGGGTGTTTAACTTCCAATTAACAAAATTAAAGTCATTTCGAACACAATTTCGAGGTAAGTTTTAAATCAATCGACTCGTATCCTCGTTCTGATCAAAAGCCCTAAAACATCGGTTTGTAATTCGGAAAAACACTTAACTCCGTTAAGCTTATTTTAATGGCAGACTATTTTACAAAAAAATTGGACGAGGTCAGATTATTATTTTCGGCCAATTTGAGAAAGATGGGATTATTATCGGCCAATTTGGCTAATAACTGACTTGGGATTATTATCGGTCAATTTGAGAAAGATGGGATTATTATTTTCCAATTTGCCTATATTTTTGTATTTTCATGAAGGAATCCATCCAAAATATATTTTATATTCACATAACTATCTGGAACAATGTCACACCTTTAGTCAGTTCTAACTTCCGATGGTCGATGAAGAAGACGTTGCGAGCTAACGGCGAAGCTTGAAAATTTCCACCGGGGGGTCGGAAGTCACCGCACCTAAAAATTATATATAAGTAAATTAAAAAAAACGGGGGGTCGAAAACGTATATACCTAAAAAATTCTACACGAAACGTACATACATAACACTACCGAGCGAAAATTTCGAGGGGTCGGGCGTCCCTCCCGACCCCTTGAAAGCTACGCCCTTGGCTTCAAGTAATCACTTGTTATGTTCAAGTTGTCGTACTCTTATCCTAAACTCTATTAGGAACTGTTATAACTTAACTCTGTAAACCTACAAGAAGTGACCCATCATGATTTTTTTAGAGAAGAAAAATACCAAAAAAATACAGGTTTATTCGAGAGATGATAATGATGAAAAAGACACTAAAATAAATAGAGCATTACCAAAGGGCTTGCAGCCTCGTGGTATCAATAAGTGTAGTAAGGGTGTTGGAGGCACCTTCAGATACCCCTTTGTTGGTTCTCGGGTACTCACGACAACATTGGCTTCAATCCATGGATATTGAAACCCGAAACGGCAAGTGAAAGAAGATGGTTGTGTTTTTTACTTTTCCCTTGAGTTCATCGTCTTCCACCCCGAGTTGAAGACATGTGTTTCGGGTATGTCGAAAAGTGCAGATGTGGCATGTGGCATATGTTTTTGCTCGGGTTATCGGCATCCCCCCCCCCCCTAAGATGTCCCTTCTAGATGGTTTTAGTCTCATGGTTAGGGCTGTAAACGAACCGAACGTTCAGCGAACAGTTCGTGAACCGTTCGGCGGGAAGTTTGTTTATGTTCGTTCGATAAGCTTAACGAACGAACACGAACAAAAAATTTCGTTCGATAAGCTTAACGAACGAACACGAACAAAGGTCTCGTTCGTTCGACTACGTTCGTGAACGTTCGGTAATATGTTCGTCCGTGTTCGTTCGTTATGTCCGTTCGTGTTCGATTTTTTATGTTTATCTTTCTAAAACTTTTTAATGTTTTATTAATTTTTTACTTTCTCCATATGTATTATTTATCTCTCTCTCTCTGGCCCTCTCCCTCTTTTGATATCACACTCCTTCATTCAGCTTATCTCCAATCGATTGAACCCAATATTATCCATACCTTCAATCTTTAAATGGTTATATTTAACTACTTTCGTTGTGTACAATGTTTAAGATTAACGGTGCCGTTTTTTATTTTCAAAATTATAGTTCATTTGTGTTCGTTTGCGTTCGTGGTTAGTGTTCACGAACTGTTCGCGAACAATCAAAATTCCTTAACGAACGAACACGAACACAAACTTCTGTTCGTCATGTGTTCGCGAACAGTTCACGAACATCCAAATTTCCTTAACGAACGAACACGAACATGGCCTTGTTCGTGTTCGTTCGGTTCGTTTACAGCCCTACTCATGGTGGTATGGTATTAGTTTAAATATTGGGAGTAAGATAAGTAAATATATATCTAAATACATAAAGTATTCTTTTTTTAAACGGCAACTTTCCTTTTATTTCTGTCGTCTGTGGGACTTGAATCCAAAACCTCCATCTCCCAAGTTGTTTAAAGGTTTTAGCTTTGTCAATAGATCACCACCCGTTTGCCAATTGCCAAGAATACTTAATATAAAAGTATTCTTTTATATTAAGAATTATTATAGGTTTGATATAAAGGCTGTTATTACTCTTTTTTAGAAAAAGACAAAAGGGGTATCTGAAAAATGATGAAAAATATTTAATGCAAAAACTGAAAAGGGACAAAAGGGAACAGATGGAAATGCATGGTTTGATCTCCACTTGGGTGAAAGAAAGAAAGAAATAAATGAAGATTGAAGGGGTAAGTGATGGGTCCTCCATCATCATGCATAAAAATAAGGTACAAGTACCTTCTGCCCCACAAATATCATATTTGTGTTTTCTAATCATAACATCATGTTTGATTGCTATATTATATATATATGTGATGATTGATTGGTGTATGAATCATCTTTCATTTTAATTAAATAACTTTTATATTAAAAAAAATACATGGCCCTTAAACCAAATTAGTGAGACAAAATGAAATGAATCCAAAGATATGTAAGATGAAATCAAATCTTGGTTATAACTTGTTTATCTATATGATTTATTTTTTTTTTTTTTATGTTAGTCATAAAACATGTTGCTAAGAGACCATAACACCAAAAAAAATGTATGTTTTGTGATGCGTAGAGAAAGGATGGCTCTCTGAATCGTTTTGAGCACACTTTTAGATTGAAATATTACAATAGAACTTCAAAAGTTTAGTTGGAAAGTTGAAAGTGAAACACAACAACGAATGTGGATAATTTATTGTGAGAACATGTGTACCAGAATCAGATCAACGATCTATGTGGTGAACTATCACCACATTTAAGTTGACGTTTGAATGTTTGGCGTTTATACAACAGTTAAATAAATGGAAAATCCATCAACTGAAAACGTTTTGGTAGCAACTCAATTAATATTGATCTTCAGTAATTGACAGTCGTTCAGCAACAACTTAGCTAATACTGATCGGTAGTAACTTACGGTTAACCATTTGGCACTGATGGACTAAATGCCACTAATCAATGCTAACTTACTAGTGATCAATATTATTACCATTGATAATATGTTACAACATATGATTATGTTGTATACTTGTATGCAATAAATTCGAAACAACTTCCATTATCATTTTACCAAGGGGTTTGTTCTTGAACCCCGCTTGAGGCTTTCTCTTCGAACTCACATTTTTAAATAAATTTCACACGAAATGGGGATTAAACCTGACGAATAGTTTATTCATATGTGTCATAGTCTAGTATGTGCTTTTATTTTATATGTTAGGTATTTCTCACTTATATTATAGAGTTATGCAATAAAACATAATCTTATAAAAATGTTATACATCGTAAATATGTAATAAAGATTAATTAAATATGTATCATAAAAAAATATACCAACATAAACACGTACTCCACGTTTGATCCATACCCACTTTCGTCTCTTGACACCTTTGCTTTTAATGCAGCCCTACAATAACATATAGGTAAAGGTTTATGTTGAAAGAGCATTTTTTTATGTTTTTTTTTTATTTTTTATTTAATTCTATTAGAATATCTAATCACTGTAAGATTTCAATTCTCCTTACACTCTTTTTATGGTCTTTCCCCTCCCACTATACATGGTCTAAGTGTAAAAGGTCTATATTAGTATTTTGTTTTAATATAGAAAATATTTAATAATTTAAAACACAATGTATTCTATACATGAAATCTAAAACATCATATGCGAAGAAAGTTAATTAGTATGTTTTAAATTAAATGTCTATAGTACATATGATTGTGTTTTAAATTGTTACGTTTTATTAGGGTTGCAAACGAACACAAATAAGACATTGTTCTTTGGATTTCTAATAGATTGAGATTTTGTAATATCGAGTGGGATAGATGGTGCGATTTAAATGTCCGTGATGTAATCCTGTAACTGTCGGGTTTCAGTTTCTTGCTGGTCCATTTCTATATTTTATATAGAATTTTCGCCGTTCAAAAAAAATAAGACCTTTTTCGTATCCGTTTGTTAAGAAATATATATGTTCACGGACAGTTCATGAACACTCACCGAACAAGATTTTATGTTCGTTTTCGTTTGTCAAGTAAATGAATGTGTCCGTTTGTTAATTTTAGACGACTAACGAAAACGAACGATGATGAACACAAATGAACACAAACTAATGTTTATGAACACAAATGAAAACAAACAAACACAAACAAGCATTCGTGAACAGAACATGTAATACACTAATACTTATCAAATAGTTTATTTGTCATAATTTTGAAGTATTTAAATAAACGAGTGAATTACAAGTTTTGTTCTTTATCTTTATACTCAATTTCAGACGGTGTCCTTTGTCTTTAAAAGTGACGAGTTTTGCACCTAATGTTTCAAAATCCTACACGTTATGTCCTTTAAGCTTAACCCAGTTAATTTTTTTGGTTAAGTCAGATCATGTGCCTTGCACATGAGGACATTTTTGTCAATTCACCTCTACAGGGACTTATTGTGTAAATAACTTAAATACCCATCATTTTTAAAAAATTAAATACTTAAAAAAAGGTTTTAGAAAATAAAAAGTTATATAAAAAAATCGGATTCCCTCTTTGTAACACCCGTTCTTATTATTCAAGGTTTAACGTAAATTTTGAAAGATAATCATGTAATTAATGATTATCATATACATCGGAAATACGGGTTTATTAAAACTTTTACAAATCATAAGTTATTCTACATGACATGGTTGAATTCGTTGTTTAAATTTTACAATGTGTCAAAGTGCGGAAGCGTGTGTCTTTATCGTGTTCGGTTCTTCGTTGAGCTTGATCGTCTTCCGGCATCCAAGGTGTACCTACATTTCATAAACATGAAATGCTTTAGTCATACAGGGCTTAAAACGTGTCTAAACGAGTCCGAGAAACAATTGATAACAAAAAACAAAAATTTCAATCTGGCCTCCACCGTAACTTACGGTGGCACCGTAAGTTACGGTGGCCACTGGTTTGACATGCCCCTACCGTAAACCAGTAGGGGGCTACCGTAACACTTTTCAGCTCCACCGTAACTTACGGTGGCACCGTAAGTTACGGTGGTCTCTGCATTCTAGCTTTCCATTTTGCCGTTTTCGACACGAAAACTTTCGTATCTTTCAATCCGCTCGTCCGTTTAACCTACCGTTTCTTCCAACATGTTTGTAATTTGATTCTCCGTCATATGGAGTTAAAATCTAACATCCGGTTTAACAAAATTTCAGACTTTTAAGTCTTTGGCTTATTACCCTTTTTGCCAACTTTTGACCCGTTCGTGATTTCATCAACAAACTTGTGTATTTGACCTTTATATCTCATATACTTCTTCAACTTAATGTTATTTACCATACTAGATTATAATCCCCGGTTTAATACACAAATTAAACCCGTTTTCGTTTGTATGCTTATTTTGACCCGTTAAGGGTATTTATGCACTAAGGTCCCATACATCCCTTTTATACTTATCTTAAGGATTTAATCTACCAAAACACTTATTTCCAACAACCTTTAAAGGTCGTTTGCCCGGTTTACCCAACAAGGGCATTTTAGTCAACTTTAGCCCCTCATTTACGACGAAGGGCATTTGCTACAATTTGTCCCAAAAAAAATGTATGTTTAACCACAATCGTATTTGATGTGCGGTAAGTGTCGTATATTTTAGGTGTATATTTTAAGCCCTTTTTAACACTTATTTAAGCCAAGTTTTAAATTTATAAAACACGATATTTCACTGACACTAAACACACATATGGGCAAGTGCACCCATCGTTGAGTGTAGTATAGTGTTGGTAAGATACCGAGGTCGTCCAAGGACACAAGAGCTTTTAGTACCGGTTTATCCTCAACGTCTAACCAAAATAAAAGTTTAGAAAAATGTTTTAAACTAAGAAAATTAAAAGCTAACTAAAATGCTGAAAATAAAAATAAAAGAAAAACAGATAGACAAGATGAATCACTTGGTTCCGACTCGTATCTAGTATAACCTTTGATTATTTCCGCACTTTTGCACATAATTAAGAGATTATCTTAGTTATTGTAGTAGGCCCCTCTTTTGAAGGTGACGTTACCCTCACCCCAGTAGTTTGAGTCAGCAGGGATACAATCCTAAAGGGGTGGATTATTGAAAGATAATGAATTAAGTTATTAATGCAGTATTGTGGTAGGCCCCGCTTTTGACGGTGACGTTACCCTCGGCTAAGTAGTCTGAGTCAGCAGGGATACAGTCCTAAATAGCCGGGTTATAGTATTAATAGTAGTTAACTTATGAGGGGATCAAAGAGTTTGGACCCCCGCCATCCAATACCGTGAAGTATTGAAGGAGGTCCTACTAAATTTGACCCAGGTCCATTGCAGGACCTCTAAACGCTGAACAATGGCAAGACCTTTACCAAACCGTTCCCTTAACCCCCTACCAGGTAGCCAACATACCTCCATATAGACCGTGGAGACATGAATGGTGAAAATCCTTTATTTTATATAGACAGTAAAATAATGCCAAGACACCACGGACAAACGATAAGGAAAAATCACCTTCAACATAAGTAACTAGTTATTAAATTCATTAATACAAAACCAAATAAAAAGTGCAAAAGATTAGAAATAAAAAGTATTATACTAGACACTTTGTCTTCACCAAGTGATGTAAGAGACTTAGGCAAACATGGCCTTGATTGTCAAGAACTCTTACGATCAATCTTGGATCTTGAGACGACTCACACACTCTACGATGGACAATGGATGATGGTGGTGGATGATGGTGTTGTGATGGTGGTGGGTGGTGGATGAAGTGTGAGAGAGGTGGTGTGCCAAGGGATGGTTTGAGCTTGAGCCAAGCACTCCTATTTATAGCCTGTACAGAAGCCTTGACACGGCCCCGTGTCCGCTGGACACGGCCCCGTGTCCACCCTTTTCTCTTTCTTCATTAATACAATTTGTCTTTATTAGCTCCACACGCCCCCGTGTCCGCTGGGCACGCCCCCGTGTCCGTCTGACACTCTCTCTCTCTTCATTAATTGTAATTCGCAATTACAATTAATGCGCCTGCTGTAGTTTCGCCACGCCCCCGTGTCCGCTGGGCACGGCCCCGTGGTGGGCAATAGAAGCTTCTACAGGTTTGTCTTTAGTGCCAGAGCTGTCCATCCTGAGCACTGCCCCGTGCTGAGCTGGGCACGCCCCGTGTCGGGCTGGGCACAGCCCCATGCTCAGCTTTCTTCTTGTTTTTTGCTTTGGGAGTTGTTGTCGAGGGGTCGGGCATGCCACGTTTCTTCCTTTTCTTTGTATTTATGTTGGTTTTGGCTGTATTTTTGTTCCTTTTGTTTGTTTAAGCTCATTTGACCCTGTAAATTCAAAAGGAAGACAAAAACACACTTTTTCCAATATTAGTACTAAAAAAGGGTTAGTTTTATGCCTTATTTGATGTAATTTATATGTTGCATTTTACACACATCAAATACCCCCACACTTGAATCTTTGCTTGTCCTCAAGCAAAACTCTTTATAATGTGGCTTTACACTCCCAAATGGAATTGGTAGAAGAGAAGGTTTTTGGGCTTGTCATAGACTGCCGGGAATCCAAGATTCTTTATTAGGCTTTATTTTTATGTATTTACAATCCTATTCGTCATGATTTATTTAAAACTTTTCATAAGATAAATTACTTATTAGGGCATAACATGCCTTTGTAAAATTCTATTTATATACAAGTTCACATACCTCACGGGGATCACTCAACACTCGGCCGAAAATGTATTTTTGTGGATCACTCGAGAGCGGCATGGAACTTACTCCTACCATAGGCTTGCCAAGCAATCAATCCTCCTCCTTTTTAACTTATATACCTTTGTAAATATCAAGAGGACTTTGTGGGTGAAGGGTTAGGCTTGGGTTAAAGGTAGGTGGTTGGGTTAGTGGTTAGTAAAAGGGCGAAAGGCGTAAAAAGCGTCGGTTTTCGTAAGACTTTTTTTTTCATAACTTTTTATTTTGATGAAGCAATTCTTCAAACAAATTTGTTTTTGATAAACTTGTTTGTTTATTTCTTTTGGCTTCATCATCAACACTTACTTCTTCTCTTTTTTTTTTTTTTTTTTTTTGAAAAAGTCATACAAAGAACCGAGCTAGTTACTAAAACAAAGGGTTAAAAATGAAAAAGGTTTTGGTGGGTGAAAGCGTGTTTGTTTGGGTTATGAAATGAAAAGGTTTAGGCTCAAAGGGGCTAACTAGGGGGATTTTGGGTAGGTGGTAAAAAAAAAATAATGGTGTAGAAATAAAAAGGGTTAGTCCTAATGCCTCCATCATTTACTTACTCGGGTTTAAGTTGGTAAGGACCGGGAATGTATCGTCATGGCAAGTTCTAGAGTCGTAGGAACCAAGCGGCTATTCACACAAGAAACGAAAATGAGCATTTAGTCAAATGATATGTAAGTGTTTGCTCAATAAAGGCTCAAAACTCACTTTTGTGGGAATGGGTTTTTATGTGATCAAGTATATATAATTAAATTTTAACTAAGTTTGTCATGCCTTTTCATAATTTTCTTATGTTGGTTCTTTTTATCACGACGCTATCGGTTGTAAATTTGTAAAAATATAACCTTTTTAAGAACTTGAATTTCCCGAGTTAAACCTAGACAAGTAAAAAAATTGAAAAATTTTTGAAAAAATTCGGGGTGATTAGCGGTTCCAATAGAGTTTTGTGTAAGGCTTGTATTTAGGACTTGCAAGATTCAAGGTTTAGCATCCTCCCCACACTTAAATTACACATTGTCCTCAATGTGTCCCAAAAATAAGTTTTTAGGTTGATTGAATGTGTAAAAGTGGGTTAAAAACAAGATTTTATGGTACTGGGTGGCTGAACACGGGGTGGTGTTGGCTGAGCACGGCCCAGTGTCCAGACTGCCAGTACCAAAAGTAAACAGAAGGCTGGGCACGGGGGCGTGTCCAGTGAGCACGGCCCCGTGTCCAGGTACCTGAACTGGGCATTTTCTACAGAACCTTGGGCACGGGGCGTGTTGGGGTGAGCACGGCCCCGTGCTGAACTTGTTGTAATGAAGAAAAATTGTCGGGAGGCTCTGTTTTTGTGTATGGGGTGTTGGTTCAAGCTTCCCTTATCATCCTACACCATCCCGAGTGTGTTTTATTCCTGAAAATTAAAAACTAAACTAGAAAACATAAAGGTTAATCTAAACTAAACTACGGGTAGTTCCGCGGAATGCCTCCGTGGTGCGCCACATTTATAAGGGTCCTTGGCTAGACCCATCTTATCAGGTGGTTCTGGCTCATCTTCAATTAGGGGGTCGTCATTGCCGAATGGATATTTCATTGATCGCTCAAGGTCGACACTTTTTTTTAATGCCCCTAATTGAAGAGGTAGACTGTTGAACTTCCGGGTTTTCAAAGCTTCGTGACTTTTTACAAATGGTCGTCCCAACACTAGAGGAGCGTCATCGAGGATGACAAAGTCGGTCGGGATCACCATTTGATTTGTTTGAACCAATACATCCTCAACTATACCGATTGATTTTATTACTTTCCGATTGGATGGAAAAATGGGTATTTGAAGTGGAGAAAAATCACTAATACTTAATTTTTCGAAAATGTAGTTAGGCATTATATTAACACAAAGATCTTTATCGATTGTGACATTACTAATAAACGAATTTTGAAAGAAACATGGAACCGGTGTAATGTTAATTTCAAATGGGTCTTCTTTTATTAGTGAGGTTTGATCATCAGTTAACTTAACACTTACCGTTTCGTCAATTTTAGTGTTAGTGTTTAACTCTTTTAAAAACTTAGCATGAGTGGGTACTAAACAATGATTTTCAAAAGAAGGTGACAAGAGATTAATTTCTTCAAAATTAGACTCTTCTTGAATTTTAACGTTGTCGGACTCACCTATTTCGTTGTTTAACTCATGTGTCGGTTTTTCACTTATTTGTTCTTCCATTTTTACATTTTCAGTTATCTCTTCCTTTTTTAATTCTTCTCTTGCGCGGGACTCCTCTTCCCTTGCGCGAGCTTCTTTTATACATCGATCGATAACTCTTATGTGTTCTAATATCCTATCGGTTACTTCGGTTATAGAAAAAGAGTCGGTATTTTCTAAGCTTGAATCCGGTTGTTCGATCCTTTGTTCCTCATAATACCCATATGAAGTAGATGGTTCACACCATTGTTCTTCATTGTAAGTATATGATGGATAAGGGTCGTAATTTTGTTCTTCGTAATACTCATATGAGGTGGGTTGTTCACGCCATGGTTCCTCATAATAAGCATACGAAGGTGGTGGCTCATATCTTGGTTCCTCAAAGTATGAGTAAGAAGGCTCATACCTTGGTTCATCAAAATATGAGTATGAGGGAGGAAGTTCATACCTTTGGTCTTCATAGGATGTGTATGAAGTTGATGGCTCGTACCTGGGCTCCTCATAGTAGGTGTATGAATTGGATGGTTGATATGAGCGATTATTTTGAACCGATCGTGCGTTACGACAATTAGTGCAATAATTACCCCTATAATCATCCTCCTCATAGGTGTAGTTGTAACCTCCTGAGTATTGATCCATAAGAATCACTCAGCAGACCACAACTAAGTCTCGAGATCAGAAAACAAAAATAAAAGCGGAAACAGAGGCTGGACACGCCCCGTGTTCAGTGAGCACGGCCCCGTGTTCAGGATCTGTATCTGGGCGTTTTAATTAAATTTACTGATTTCGTTGAGCACGGGGCGTGTTCAGTGAGCACGGCCCGTGTTCAACCTACTGTAAATGCAAAACTAAAATGCAGAAAAATGTGGGCCCGTTTTGAAAAGGTTTTGAAAAACTGATTAGGCCGTCGATTTTAAGCTTTCCTAAAATCCTTGTGTCCCCGGCAACGGCGCCAAAAACTTGATGTGCGGTAAGTGTCGTATATTTTAGGTGTATATTTTAAGCCCTTTTTAACACTTATTTAAGCCAAGTTTTAAATTTATAAAACACGATATTTCACTGACACTAAACACACATATGGGCAAGTGCACCCATCGTTGAGTGTAGTATAGTGTTGGTAAGATACCGAGGTCGTCCAAGGACACAAGAGCTTTTAGTACCGGTTTATCCTCAACGTCTAACCAAAATAAAAGTTTAGAAAAATGTTTTAAACTAAGAAAATTAAAAGCTAACTAAAATGCTGAAAATAAAAATAAAAGAAAAACAGATAGACAAGATGAATCACTTGGTTCCGACTCGTATCTAGTATAACCTTTGATTATTTCCGCACTTTTGCACATAATTAAGAGATTATCTTAGTTATTGTAGTAGGCCCCTCTTTTGAAGGTGACGTTACCCTCACCCCAGTAGTTTGAGTCAGCAGGGATACAATCCTAAAGGGGTGGATTATTGGAAGATAATGAATTAAGTTATTAATGCAGTATTGTGGTAGGCCCCGCTTTTGGCGGTGACGTTACCCTCGGCTAAGTAGTCTGAGTCAGCAGGGATACAGTCCTAAATAGCCGGGTTATAGTATTAATAGTAGTTAACTTATGAGGGGATCAAAGAGTTTGGACCCCCGCCATCCAATACCGTGAAGTATTGAAGGAGGTCCTACTAAATTTGACCCAGGTCCATTGCAGGACCTCTAAACGCTGAACAATGACAAGACCTTTACCAAACCGTTCCCTTAACCCCCTACCAGGTAGCCAACATACCTCCATATAGACCGTGGAGATATGAATGGTGAAAATCCTTTATTTTATATAGACAGTAAAATAATGCCAAGACACCACGGACAAACGATAAGGAAAGATCACCTTCAACATAAGTAACTAGTTATTAAAGTCATTAATACAAAACCAAATAAAAAGTGCAAAAGATTAGAAATAAAAAGTATTATACTAGACACTTTGTCTTCACCAAGTGATGTAAGAGACTTAGGAAAACATGGCCTTGATTGTCAAGAACTCTTACGATCAATCTTGGATCCCGAGACGACTCACACACTCTACGATGGACAATGGATGATGGTGGTGGATGATGGTGTTGTGATGGTGGTGGGTGGTGGATGAAGTGTGAGAGAGGTGGTGTGCCAAGGGATGGTTTGAGCTTGAGCCAAGCACTCCTATTTATAGCCTATACAGAAGCCTTGACACGGCCCCGTGTCCACCCTTTTCTCTTTCTTCATTAATACAGTTTGTCTTTATTAGCTCCACACGCCCCCGTGTCCGCTGGGCACGCCCCCGTGTCCGTCTGACACTCTCTCTCTTCATTAATTGTAATTCGCAATTACAATTAATGCGCCTGCTGTACTTTCGCCACGCCCCCGTGTCCGCTGGGCACGGCCCCGTGGTGGGCAATAGAAGCTTCTACAGGTTTGTCTTTAGTGCCAGAGTTGTCCATCCTGAGCACTGCCCCGTGCTGAGCTGGGCACGCCCCGTGTCGGGCTGGGCACGCCCCGTGTCGGGCTGGGCACAGCCCCATGCTCAGCTGGGCACAGCCCCAAGCTCAGCTTTCTTCTTGTTTTTGCTTTGGGAGTTGTTGTCGAGGGGTCGGGCATGCCACGTTTCTTCCTTTTCTTTGTATTTATGTTGGTTTTGGCTGTATTTTTGTTCCCTTTGTTTGTTTAAGCTCATTTGACCCTGTAAATTCAAAAGGAAGACAAAAACACACTTTTTCCAATATTAGTACTAAAAAAGGGTTAGTTTTATGCCTTATTTGATGTAATTTATATGTTGCATTTTACACACATCAGTATTTATACGTACCTGGCTCGAGTCAACCTAGTGACCCGTTTCAACACCTTGCTTTTATTACCGATATTCTATGGCGACGCAATTATCCAAATTACTATTCGCTCCTGTAACACATGACTTGACCACCACATTAGTTGATTTTGTCAAATGACATTATTCCCACCATTTGACCCGTTCGATCTATATATAACACAACATTTTCATATGTAACAAAAACATGGTTTTTTATTTACAAATCACACATCCGAACCATTTCGGATTTTCTCACTAGGTCCCTTTCTTTCTAAAGTCAAATTCCTATATTTTTAACCCATTCGGCTTATGCTATGGGTGTCCTTTGAAACTTATTTTACGTTAGTCAATACTTGACTAAATTTCCATTTTTACCCATTTTCCATTGCTAGTTACGCTATAAGGTAACTTTAAGAAAACTCTTAAACTATTAACCAATTCATGACTAGTTTACCATTTTGCCTTTTTTTCACCATTAATCATGGTTTAAAATGTTTCTATTCGTTCCAGCCCAATTCGTTTCATGTTGGAACTCATAATTCGAACCAAATCCTTTGTTGTATTTATCGCCTATAAAATAAACACGTATACTACAAGTAGGTGTAAGTTTTACTTACCTTGCATCCGAAACATGCTTTTACTTCTTATTTGCTTCGTTTGACCCGCTTCCTTTCCAAGCCTCCACCTAGCTTGTCAAGCGTCAAACTATCATCATAATTCGTAAGACGATTAGTTTAGTCATAATCATTTACGACTATTCCATCCTACGGGTTTTATGTCGAATTCATCATTCGTCCATATCAAAATTATCATTCGATCTAATCATTGGTCAGTTTGACTTTTTAAAAGTCAATTGACTTATCAACATATTCAAATGCACATTTGGTTCAATGAACTCACTTAGGCATATTTCATCCGAACTTTTAACGAAATCAAATTTCACATACTAACTAGTAGGCCGCGATTTCATTTAGGCATTTCATATCACTGAAAATGGGCTGTTTTTTGTGACTTGTTTAACCTGTTTACATGTCTTCAAAAATTATGATTTTTTTATATGGCGTACATCTCAGAGGGTTAGGCCTTGTGTTAAAATTTCAAGATCTAACTCTTTACAAAAAATTCATAAAAATTCATTTACTAAGCTGCAATCAGATTCGTCACTTCTGACTGCAGCTTACGGAAAAATTCATTAAAAATTCCTCGTTTATCCGATTGACGAAATTCCAATTGGCGATTCTTTTAATCACTTAAAACTTTCTACAGTAAGAATTTGAGACCATAAATCAATTCCTAAATTGAGTTATGACATTCGTAATGGGCTGCAAATTCTGCCAGAAAACGCAGCTTGAACCTTTGATACGGAAAAATTCATAAAACGCTCAATTCTCGTCGAACAAATGCGATTCCAGTGGGGTTTTAAAGATATTTCCTGGAATTACATTTTAGACTCAAGAAACACATGTTTTTATCACGTTTTGTCCAGGTTACAGCCGATACAAGTCGGCTGTAAATTCTGATCAAGAGTCGTTTGAATTCAGCTTTCAATTTAAGCAAGTTCTTGACATCATAACACCATTTTAGCAATCAAAAACCCTAACAACAATCACCTTCAATGGTGTTCATGGATTTTTTTACTAAAATTTGGCACGATTTCAACATATCTTGTCTAGGGTTTACTCCTAAACACTACAAGGCTCCTATTTCATCCATATAACAAGCATGCATCAACAAATTTCGAATACCCTAAATTCATGAGAATTTCAAGTAGAGAATTAACACCAAATTTTACATACCTTGTAACCCCCTTGTGATGAGGATCACTAATCTATGCTCAATTTTCGATTTGGACTTGGTTTGATCCTTCAATTTTGTTGATTTGTTGAAGTTAGGGTTTGAGCTCCCATGGAGCTTTCCCCTGGTCGCATACGTATGTGTGTGTATTAATTTCTATTATTTTTTTTTATAAGTGTTTTAATAAAACACTATTCTAGTTGCCCATGATTAGTCCCTCAAGTTTAGAGATTCATATATGAAACTATAACTCATAGTTTATTATTTAATTACCCTTTACTAACTAGGTTAATTTTACCTAGTTAACTTGGTGGGTTCCGGGAGCTAAAAACCCGTTCTATTTTAAGTCCCGTTGACTCGAGTTCTTATAAAGTCAATTCCTTAATTCTTTCATTCGCTTGTATTTAAATTATTAGGATTTCTTATTAAATCCAAATATTTACCGGGTTAACTTTACTGCTAACGGTACTTTACCCGTCTTTTGGTATTAACGGAGTATGATTACCAAACTCGTTTTAGGGGTGTTACACTCTTCTCACATCTTTCTCTCTCTACATCTCTCCACCTCCTCTGCCACCAAAAACCGCCACCATTCACCATCACCACCACCTCTGCCCCATATGCCACCACCGCCCCACTAGCCAACCACCGTTGTTCACCATCCCCATCACCCTCCAAGAACACCGTTAGAAGAAACCTGACCCTAACCCACAATCGCTGATGCCGACACTTCAAATTCAATCATCCACTCAATCTCCACAACAAACACCACCACCCCAAAACACCCCCGTCGAAACCCATCACAAGCCAAAGAGACCCACAAAATCATCAAACCCTTATCTTCCTCCTGCGAGATCCAGTTTGTTCGGTGTTCTTCGCAAATCCGGTTTCAAAGTTTCATATCTCTGAGGCTCGATACCTTGCATCTTTCACCTTATCGTCACCCACCCATTTCTGATTTGATCGGTGTTCTCCACCGAGCCAGAATGTGAGTGCTCTAAAAAGATTAAATCATAGAAAAAAATGCCGCAACCCCTGGCCCCTACCCCAGGAGCGTGTGCCGCGAGATCAGATGGGTGGTATCGGTGTTTATTAATTTGGCAACGGAATACATCAGGACCGTAGTTATGAAATATTTTTATCAGAGTAAAACACCAAAATTTCATAATAATAAATCTTTGGGATAAAAACCCAAGTTCATTTGAAGTACATTTGTAGGGATAAACCCAAATTATTGAAAACAAAAACTCGTTTTTATTTAGGTGACTTTTATAGCCACTTTTCCAATCCTTCAGTGCTCTTCAGCTGGCTTCTATTTGGCTTTCACACTGTATTACCTGAAACACGTTTTAAAAACATTTTATCAGCAAGAAATACTGGCAAGTACATTCCATTTTGGTAAAGCATCAGTTGTTTACACATTACAGTATTAAGGGCGACTACAATGTTTATATCTACACAATTACTCGGTCAGTACGTGTCACTCGACGGATCTGTAACTATGGTCATATCACACATTGGATACATGTGCCCAATTGTGAAGGTTATCAAGTACTGTATACAAACCCCATAATACTGACAGCAATTGTAGAATTACAAAGACTTAATCACTATAATTGTATTTGAAAAACATTTGAGGTTTTTGGTAAACATTTGGACTCACGAAATGTACTCTCAAATAAAGAGAAAAGGTGAATGTACTTACATTGTTGACTTAGATGATACTACTATGGCTTCCTGGTGATTCTCTTGGTTCTTATCTATTAAAATTAAACAATGCACACGTATTAGTAAAATAACCCAAATCACATTAACCGTACAACTCGAGACAGAATTCCAATGGTTGAGTCAGGCAGAGCCTTGGCATGCATTACGGAATCCTAGATCAATCGGGTGTACACACGAGACAGAATTCCAACGACTGAGTCGAGCAGAGCCAACATGCGTTACGAATCCTAAATCGATCGTGTAGGGTAATAGAAAGGTTATAGTACTTACAACGAGGCAGAGCTTCGCTTTATAGTGGGTATTATGCCCGGGTATAGTAATTACTATTCAGAAGTTGAGAGAGAATTTTGATTTTGAACGAATTCAAATGAAGCTCGTCGATCCAATTTATAGGGCTGATCTAGGGCGGCTCGCGCCCCGCGTAAGCCTAAGCTTAGGTCTTCGCGGCCTGCGAGGACTCTAGGCTAGGCCCTAGCTTAGTCGAGTCAACGAATCTAGCTTCGACACATGTCGATACGTGTCGGCATTGTGTGCCCGGCAAGTCTAGGCCGTCGCGCCCGGCAAGCGGTACCCAAAATTTGTTTTTCTTGATTTTTATAAGTACAAGAGTATTTCGGGCTCATTTCTCGCGTACGGGATATATTTAGGAACGTTTAGGGTCACGTTAAGGGTTCTAGGAGGGTTGTTATAAAAAAAGTGAAGCATCATCTACGAACATCATTTTGTTTATATTAATGTTCAACGTCAAAATGAGTATTCATTTGCTTTTCTTGGTGCATTATGTTTTTCAGGCAATGGTATCCAACACTATTATGTTATGGATAACAAATTAAAATTCTTACATCCTTCTTACAATTAGGTTTTGTGGCAGGGGCCTAACATATATTTGTGTTGTTGGGTCTGATAGTGGTGATGAAGTGAAGTAGTGGTGGTGGTGATGGTTGGATATGATGGTGTTCTCTGTTTGATGTGAGGAAAATCAAGGGGGAGAGAATAGAGGTTTATTATATTTGTATATCTATATGTATATTTTTTATTTTTGTACACAATACTCCCTTGATATAAGATGTTTACATAATAGTCCATAATAGTCCCTGAAAAGGTGAAATGATGAAAATGACCTCATGTGCAAGGCACATAATCACACTTAACCAAAAAAATTAATTGGGTTAGGCCTAAAGGACAAAACGTGCAGGATTTTGAAACATTAGGTACAAACTCGTCAATTTTAAAGACAAAGTATACCGTCTGAAATTGAGTATAAAGATAAAGGACAAAACTTGCAATTCACTCTAAATAAAAATACAAAAACTAAAAACATTAATGAACTATCAAACATAAACGAACACGTTACCTAACGTTCACGCATATAAATGAACGAACACGGCCTTTGTTCATGTTTATTCATTTAACTAAACGAACGGAATTTCTTGTTCGTGTTCATTTGTTTAATTAACGAACGAACACAAACAAACTTCCGTCGAACGGTTTACGAATTGTTCGCTGAACGTTTGGTTCGTTTGCAACCCTGCATTTTGTGTTTTTCTATATTTTACAAACCTAAAAGAATTTAAAATACCATGCCTAAAATTTAAAACATATTATTTATATAAACTTCTCACATTTTATAGAAAAAATGTCGTTGACTAACTGTACCCTATGTATATTGAAAATTCTGTTTTAAGTTATATTTTTATTCTATAAAGGTGTCACCTATCATTGTAAATGCTACCCAACGTTATTTTTTACCAACACTTTATTCGAATTAACTATTTTAGTCGCTACAATAATGAAGTGACATTCTTATTTTTTGTTTTTGTTTTATTGAGTTTTCTTTATTTTATTAAAAGATACATGTTGTAATTTCCCAATACATTTTTGACAATTGTAATTTCATAATTATTACCCATGAAATTAGGAATATATAAATTAAGAATTCGTAAATTGGTATATAATCTATTATATGTAAAGACAACAAAAATAAGAATAAAAAAAACGTTGACAACAAAAATAAGAACAAAAAAAATGTTTAGAAGTGTGATTCGAGTAATCCAATGTGTATGTATCACACAATCAAGTCACGTATCACATAATAGTATTTTAATCTTGTATCAACGAAAAAATTTAAAAACTAATCTCGTATTAGTTTCATTACCCCACTCAAATGTAGGGATGACAATGGGACGAGTTTAGGACGGGTTTGGTTTGTCATAACCCCATACCTAACTATAAAAGTTTGTCTCAAACTCGGTCCAAAAGTCGCCGGGTATTTATCAGCTAATTAGCCGTCGGGTATTAGGGTATACGGACTCAAAACACATTGGATATATAGGGTGGAGATACAATAGGAAGTTAATTTGGCTAGGAAGTGATCTTGACCATCCATTAAGTTAATCAAGGGCTGAGATTAAATCAGGGAAATTGAAAGTAAGAAAAGAGGCGCGTGACTTATTTCAGGGGCATTCTAGTCAAGTAAGCCAATAGTTTCTCTCTCCTCCAATTCCCCCCCAATTTTTAAACGTTAATAACTCTTTCATACGACATTATTTTTTTATAAAAATTGCACCAAAAAAACGAGCGTTTTTTTATCTTTAAAACGAGTATACTATTGCTATATTTTGAAAAAAAAAATTTAAAACCCAGTTGCGTAAAACGCAATAGAAAAAACCCCAATATTGTAAAACGCAATGAAAAAAAAACCTAAAAATGACATTTTTCTAAAACGCAATGCACAAAAAACACAAAGAAATGACTTATTTGTAAAACGCAATGGCCAGAAAACACAAAGAAATGTTTTATTTCTAAAACGCAATAGCCTAAAAACTCAAAAGAAAATGTACTTTATAAAACGCAATGGACTAAAAACCCATAAAAATGTGTTTTACCTAAAACGCAATGCACCAAAAACACATAAAAATGTGTTTTACCTAAAACGCAATGCACAAAAAACACAAAGAAATGTCTTATTTGTAAAACGCAATGGCCAGAAAACACTTAAAAAATACTCATTCTAAAACGCAATGGACTGAAAATACCTAAAAATATGTTCTACCTAAAACGCAATGACTAAAAACACTTCAAAAATGTGTTTTACCTAAAACGCAATAACTAAAAACACTTAAAATGTGTTTTTTCTAAAACGCAATAGCTAGAAAACACATAAAACTCTCTTATTTTTAAAACGCAATGGACACATAAAACTGTCTGAGAAACTGTCTGTGAACTGTACGAATTACTGTCTTCGAAATGAGCCAATTTCTGGAAAATTAATATTTCTGATGCGTTTTTAGTACAGCAATTTAATCGAAAAAAAAATTTCCGAGCTGACCTGGAGCTCAACCCCAGCCAGGGGCTCTGCCCCTTGGACCCCGCCAGGGGCTGCCGCCCCCGGACCCCCGCCAAGATCGTAAAACGCAATGACTAAATCAAAAACCCAGTTCGTAAAAATGAAATTAAAAATTTGTTACCTGGATCGAAGTGATTTCTTCAACAATTGACGAAATTTGAGTGATTGAAACACTTATCAGCTCTCGAATCGAACGAATCGAGTAATTATCTTCAAAATCACCGGAAAAAATGAGATTTTATATGAATTTAAACTGGGTTTTCTTCAAAAAAGCTGAAGAACACGTTGATCGGGTGTTTGAATCATTGATTGGTGATGAAAATCGCACTATAATGTGAGTGATTATTGAGATAGAAAGTGAAGAAATGGTTGAAGATGGTGGGTTTTGAAAATGGTGGGTTTTGAAGTTACTGGGTTTTGATAATGAAGAAGAAAGGGTTGGATTGACTAAAATACCCTTTTTTCTTTATTTTAATAGTTGCCACATGTCATCCCTTTATTGTTTCCCTATCCTTCCTAGGGAAATTAATCTTCCTATTTGATCTTTTCCCTGGATATATATTGGATAACTATTAATCAATTACATTTCGAATGTTGTCAACTAGAAAAAAATCATTCAAATACCTTTGATTCAATCAAAATTTAACCAAAATGGGTCATACATATTCGTTTGTTCGAGGATACTAATTCCAGTGCAAAAGGCTTACATTAGTCATACATCTTTGAAGTATCAGTATACAAGTTTCTTGGTTGCTGATTAGATTATTCAAACAAAAAAGTATAATTCAAGAACTAAGAACCACATATATAGGGTTACAGGCTTTCTTTGATTAACAAATGTCAATGAAATACATAATAAAATTTTAGTAAGCTAGTGTGAATAATATACAAAGATATCACAAAAAAAAAACAAATTTTCATATATACATCTTTAAAAAGATAAAAAAAATATATATTATTTTGAGTATAAAATGGGTATACGAATCTGATAATCAGATCGGATAAACAGATATATCACTAAACCCCATACTCATCCCAAACCTACGAAAAAATAGAAAATTATCTCGTATCTAGTCTTATGCCCGTCTCAAATGGTTTCAAGTCTATTTATTATCAGATGTAGGTTTGGGTGTCATCCTTACTCAAATGTTTTGGATTTGTTATTGTGGGACTAGCCCTAATGTTAGGCTATGGGGTATGATGGGCGTGGGTTTGGGGGCATGAGTTGACACGTGGAAAACAAACTTAAACCCACACCCATGGGGTATGGTGGGGCTTGGGTTGGGGGCATGAGTTTGGTTTGGCCATTGAGAGCCCGCCATGCCACCTTGCTAGCTCGCCCCATGCCCGACTTCTAACCCAAGGGCCACGCCCAAACCCATGCCCCAACCCAAGCCCTCGGGGTGATGGCTTGGTCGTTTTCAGCCAACCCATGCCCCAACCCAAACCCCATACCCATAGTCTTAGAGATGTAAATAACTTAAAGTATAAAATAATTTAGTATAATTTAGAAAGTTTTCGTACTTATAATAAAAAAGTTTTAGATTTAAAAATTTTCCCCTTGATAAAATAACATGTCATTTGACTCATTTCTATAAATTAATGCTCATTCCATCTCCTTCACTACATCCACCGTCCTCCACCATGGAACCACCATGGCTAGACGATTTCTCCGACGACCTTCAAAGCCTCAGCTTCAACTCCTCCTCCACCACCACCACCACCGACATCAACCGCAGCACCAGCTCCTCATCCGAAACCAACTGGACCACCACCACCACCACCAAACCCCACCTCTCCTTCTCCGACCTCCGTTTTCTCCACCGCCTTGGATCCGGCGACATCGGTTCCGTCTACCTCGCCACACTCAAATCCTCCGCTGCCGCCGGTGCAGCCTTATTTGCCGCCAAAATTATGGATAAGAAAGAAATTGCTAGCCGGAGCAAAGAAGGAAGAGCTAAGGCAGAAAAGAAGATTTTAGAAACATTGGATCATCCGTTTTTACCGACGCTTTATGCGTCGTTGGAGTCGACGAACTGGTCGTGTTTGTTGACGGAGTTTTGCCCCGGTGGGGATCTTCACATTCTCCGGCAACGTCAGCCGTGTAAACGCTTCACGGAATCTGCCGTAAGGTGCGCACGTTAGTACTTTTTTTTTAATTATGTGCATGTGTTGTTCCTATATTGTTGTTGATTGGTACGGTAATGAATTGATCCTCATCATATCACATTGTTTGTTCACAGTATGTGCTTGGTGGGGCCACACACCCCTCTTCTCTATCTCTATATATACATAGATAGATATATACAGAGAGAGAAAGTGAAAAATGATATGAAAATAAGATTTTGGGGTGTGAGGTTGCATTGATCGACTATTTGAATTTTGAAGGATAGGGTTTGCGATATAGTT
This sequence comes from Helianthus tuberosus, assembly GCA_030545235.1. Taxonomy (NCBI): domain Eukaryota; kingdom Viridiplantae; phylum Streptophyta; class Magnoliopsida; order Asterales; family Asteraceae; genus Helianthus; species Helianthus tuberosus. The sequence goes on from CM060359.1 coordinate 20,316,355, forward strand.
ACCTCTACCTTTAAATAGTCTTTTAAGTTTATCGCATTGTTGTAAAAATCCCGACTAGTTTTTTATTAGTCGTCGATTAATTGATAGTTTTAGGTTTACGGAGTAATTTTTATTTAATCTGTCAATTAATCAATAGACGGTCAACAGTGGTCAAATCCAGTCCTAGTTGGCAAAAATTCAGTGGTAGTCTAGCGATTCAGGCCAAGTTTAGGCAAGATTTTTGAGCGAAACCTGTAAATTCCGGCAATTAATCTTATCTACTTGAAAATATAGGTCGAATAAAGTGTTAACACATGTCTACTTAAAAAAAATACATAAAAAATGTGCTTATATACATATAAAACTGAAAATCACAT